>CM034149.1:758037706-759237706 GCA_019776745.2 Taxus chinensis
CAGTCCAGGTTAGAAGGGCCTTCTTTGCCTTAGATTCGCAGATTCCATTAGTGCGCGTTGAAGACATTAGACTACCTAACTAGTCTGTCTATATACCACCCATATTCCATCCCACCGGCTGTCTTGGCACGACCTCGGGAGGTCGGGTACGCGGAAGAATCAATTGTAGATTCCCACGCTCGCCTGTCACTTTTCCGGCGTACAGTAACACCCTTTCGTATTTTTTCATCTAGATCTACACACATCTGGACTTGAACTTATTTTCTATCTAGGTCAAGTTAGTAGCATGTTTAGGATAGGGAGTATCTTTCTATGACTCAGGGTACCTTGGCACATTCGGTTGACTTAGGTCAATCGAGTATGCCCATATACCCTAAGTCATCATGAGCGTCTTCCTATAACAAATTATGTTGCTAACCTATTCTAGGGTCAAACCTTGGGCAAGTGGATTGACAGAAGTCAGTGAAGACCATTCTAGATAACAAAAGAGTAAGGTGAAGGATGTATTCTGAAATGACAAGTATACCGTCTAGGAATAGTAACATGAACAATATGTTGAAAATCTTTGGCAAAAGTATTGCAAGCTTTTGGTTGCGTTTTCTTATGTCACCTAGTTTAAAGAAACGTGATGTCAGATGAATATTGGTAACAAATATTCAGATAGGTTCTTTAAACATATCACTCAGTACCCAGAATAGGGTAGGAGAACCAAGTATACATAGTATACATAAAGTATTCTATACTTTAAGAAAAACATGAGAGATCGATTGATAACTAAGTCATGGAATGAGAGATTGGTAAATTACTGAGTCATTACAACTACATATGGTTATCTATTATGAGATTGATTGACATGGAATGTGTGTTCTAAATGATGTTTTATTTAAAACAGAGAACATTGTGTAAATTTTCTTTCCCTTATTTCTAAAGTCTTAAAATGGGAATGTTACATGCCAGTTGCACCATTTATGAGTTTTTGGGGTGATCTCACGCCAAGTCATGGAAGAAGTGTAGGGAGAAAATTTTGGTGTTATCCTCTAAAATTTAACTTCTTCCCAAAATGTAGGACACCACTGCAGATTATGTGAAAAATTTGAACAAGTCGATCTAACACAAAAGTGCTAAGGGTTGTATGCCTTGTAAAATCCGTTGTGTGGATTTCTTTAGACTATGTTGAACTATCAAAACACTATGTAATTTCCGCTGGTTATAGGCGTCTAGGAAGGGTTGTGCTATGCTAAGGACAAAAGTCTGATTCTGAGCCCTGAAACTGAAAAATGTGTTGTATCAGTAATGTGATGTGTTGTGTAATGAATATATAATAATCTGTATGGGACGATTGATTCACCCAAATGATGCCCCCCTTGTTTGGAGTGCATGCGACGTCACTGAAGGAGTATGTAGACTAAAAGAGGTTTGATTGATGTGTTGAAATTGTGCCCTATAGGGGAGGGAATGTGTTTGGTAGAAAGCAAGAAACACATAAACAAAGTGGTTGGGAGACAAGTGTGAGTAAAAACAAAAAAACACGCATGTAGAAGACAAAATGTATTTTAAGCAGACAATATGTAAGCTAAGACACAAGAAGATAATGTAAACAAACAAGAAGATAATGTAAACAAACAAGAAGACAATGTAGACCATGAAAGATGGGTTGTAAACATGGGACACCACTCACGATGTCGCAAGAAAATAAAGGCTGACTAGGCAAAAAGTAGACAAGTGTGTACAAAAGACAATGGGAAAATCCCATAGACAAGAGCATACAAAGAGCAAAAAATGACAAACAATGTAATAGATATCATGGAAACAGATAGACTTGCAAAATAAATTCTGCACATGAAGCACCCTATAGCATTTTAGAAATATAAAAATTATGTGAAAGCATGTATAATCCGATAAAGTAATGTGCTATGAAACAAAATAAAATAATATAGCCTGTAGTGTATCAAATTGGATGCCCCCAAGAGACTTTGTGGGATTGGTAATATGTACTGCGCCAAACATCTGTGCTATGTGTAATAGACCTATATAATATGTGATCACAACTAGAAAGGAAAGTGAACGTGCATGTGTGTATGATAAATATAATGACATACAAGATATCTATCTAGCATGTGTAAATAAAGTGAGCATGTAAAAACATAAGCAAAAGTAAATGTAACCAATATATGCAGTATGGTGTGGATGAGACATAATGGAATGAAGTGTGAATGATATGAAAAATGTTCCCCCAAGTTGATGTGTATGCATGCATTGAGGTTCATATATGTATGCCCCCTCAACATTCAAGAATGAACCGTAAACAAGATTGCGTCATCGAGAAATGGTCTGAATGTGCATATGAAAAATCTGTGATTGTCAAAGAACAAAGTGTAGAGTGCATGGGTGAATGATGTGAGTGTGATGAGGTCCATTTGATATGTCTACCCTCAACAGTGAGTATGGAGTGCAGAACTAAAGTGTGTCATAGGGTAGTGACCGCAACATGTGAAAGTAGATGGAGAAAAGATATATCGTGAATGTGTAGAGTAGGTGTCATGTGTGTATAACGTGTGTTGTGTAAGGTGTGTAATGAATAATATGTAGTATGTTGTGTGTGAGGTTCATGTGTATAAGATTACCTCAAATTTCAAGTGTGAACCAAAGCACAAGAGTGAGTCATTGGGGAATGATGATGTGAGTGTGTGTGAAGATGTATATGTCATATGTGAAAGTCTAGATGTGAAGTGATGAGAAGATAAGATTCTTGTTAAATGATAGGGGGGAATATGTGTGATCCCCCCAAGTGTGTGATGAGAAAATAGATCAAGTAATGTCATCTAAGAGTTCATCATCGCCACGATCAAAACCAAACGGTGAAACATATGAGACGTGATAAGAGATAGTGTCAAGTTGATTGAGAAAGGATATGTTGAGCCATAAATTATATATGCTCATAACATATTCCTTATCAATAAACGGAGGTAATGGAAACCCATGTGCATACCAATGAATGAGATTCGGTGAATATCCAAAGAATGAGTTATTACAAATGAAAATGTGACCAAATGGCATGGGAAATGATATATCAGTATGACCAGAGTCTAACATACCCCCGATGTAATCAAGCCAAGATTTTCCAAGTGTGAGTGAAGAATGAGGAGCACACACAAGAAATATTGTGAGATAAAAGACTTAAAGACCATGTGCAGCGACAATGCAAACAAACCCATGGTAGAGATGATGATCATGAGGTGAAGGAAAGATGTCGTCAACTGTAAACCCTAGCCGAGCCAACCCATCATGTGTGCATATAGTATCTGAACAAGTAGGGTCAAATGGAATGTGTTCCCACTACGAATCATTCATGAAAAATGTGCATGTAAATGGAGGTTGTACTAATGAAGATGAAGCATGAGAAGGTGTAGTAGGTGGAATAATGCCCGATGGTGGGACAAGCCCTTGATAAAGAAGTATAGCAGTAGTAGTAGGAGGAGGCAATATTGTGGATGAGACAGTATCTAGCATGAACATAACACCTTCAAGTGGTTGTAAACGATTCAGAGCCATGGGTTGTGGTTCATTAGTATTATTAGCGCTTGGAGTAGGAAGTGTAGTATTTGGATCATGGTCGCAATATTTATATGGATGACGGTCATGAGGAATGGTATACTCTATGCCCTCATGTATAAAATTAACACAATGGTGTAATGTAGAGGGAGCCACTTGCATGGCATGCAGCCATGGCCTTCCAAGTAAATAATTAAATGAAACTGGGAAGTCAATGACAAAGAAAATTTTGTTAAGAGTTTTTGGTCTGACCATAATAGGTAGAGTAATGTGGCCTAAGCATGGATGAAAATATCCATCCTATGCACGAAGAGAAAGACATGATGGACTAACATTAGAATTCAAAAGACCAATACTTTCAAAGGAATGAAATAGGACAAATATTGAGTTCATATCCATTATTGATTAAAGTACACTTGACACCCACATTATAAATTTGAATCATGATATGCAAGGGTGGATCATTATAAAAAATAGTAAGATCAACATTAGGATTAGACGGGAAAGAAATATGCTAGGAAAATGCATCGATGAATGTTTGATATACTGAATCTAGAGGCATATTATCAGGAATGTGAGTGGTAACAAGAAGAGTTTTGAATTTATCTCTTAATTCAAGATTGATAAGCAAGAAGTCATTAATTGAGATACCCATGATGAAAATTCCCTAGAAAGATGAGAAATAAAGGTCCTTGAACCATGTAGATTGAGTTCGGGTTCACCAAAATGATTAAGCTAAATGTGAAATATATTCTTAATCTAATGCTATTATAGTAGAAAAATAAATATACAATTAAGTACATAAATTACACCCAAGAACCTAAGCAATAAATCATAAAACCCTAATTACAAGGAGGAGAAAGAGGTACTTTAATGATCCGTAATTAATTCTAAAATGTACCGAAGTGCTGATAAGGTGAAAAGAGTAGTAGGAGCATCATACAAAGACTCAAAAAATGTAGATTTGGAGATATAGGCTGGAATGGGGCACCTAGAGAGGGATAGGGGTGCCCATGGGCATCTTAGGGCTATTTTTGGGTGCTTAGGTTTGCGGAATAACTTAGGAAACCTCCTATGGGTGGTTGTAAGGTATTCACAGTGGGTCTCCTTAGTCACTATGAGGTTTCATAATGATCACCAAGGATGATGGAAACTTGCAATGAAATATGAACCTACAAAACCCCTCAAATAGAAATCAAATACTAAAAAATAAAGATGCAAAATGAGGGGTTGGACTATCCTCAGTTGTCATAATGGTGATCTTATGACTGAGCATTGTTGGTGTGTGTTATTTTCCACATCATCAGGTGAGTCATCTCACTTAGGTGAGATCATAGGTCCATGTGTCATTTAGGGGTCATTATGAGATTCTCGTATGTGTCAATGCGTTAGCATGTCAGTGCGTCAGTGCGTCATATGCGTCATTGGGAGTTACACTTCTATTCTAGGAATGTAACTCCCCCTCTCTACTCGAGTTGTCATGATTGCAACACTGGGGGTTACTCAACACCTCCTATATGTACACCCCATTTGATCTATGAGATAGAGGAGAGTTTTATGGCTTAACCAGGTTCTGCCTGTGTTTCAAATCTTTGCATGCACATTTAGTTGATACTCACTCCTCCTGAGATCTCTTCACGTTGCCGTTCGCGCATACCGTTGATGTGCACGTCGTCCCTCATGATCCTCTCTTGCGGGTTTTAAACCCTCTTTCATGGTATCAGAGTGGATCTTGTGGATCCATGCACTCATTGGCATTTCTGTGCATGTTTTCTGGCTTCCAGTGTGATATTCAGATTTCGTTGCATGTGTCATAATGGATATTTCGTTCGTGTGTTTATTGCATTGATTTCGGGCATTTTTATACCTCCATTCGGGTTGTTCGTGGGTTTCTATCTCCTTTGGAGTTTATGGTGGTTTTTAGTTTTTCAAGTGCTGAGTTCGTGTTCATTGGGTTTTCTGCCTTGACACGTTTTACTTCGGGGTTTGCATGCTTGTAGTCTTCGACCTTTGGTTTTGCTTCTTCTAGCCCTCGCCATTGTCCAACCCTGCACATTTCTACATCTTTGAATCCCCAAACGCCTTTGGCTGCGTGTTTCCATTCGTAGTAAAAAAGGACATTTGTTTGTAGAGCATGGGGATCGTACATGAATAAAATAAGCTAGATTTGTAATTATGTACACTCTAGTTATGCTCCGCCTTGAATATGCATCCTTGGAGACCTAGGAACGAGCCAAAGGAACAAGTTGGATTGGTGTTTTTGCTTGGCACATTTTTAATTGAAACCTGTGTTTTTTCCACCAGCACCTTGCTTCATCCTTGCTGGTCATTGGTTTGTTGGACGTGGGAACAACTCTTTTTGTGGCCCATCTTCCTTGTTCGTGGTCAAACTCTACGCATGTATGTTCGCTGCACCTTGCTGCACATTCCCAAAATATTTCGGTGGTTTCTCCACATTTTGCAAGAACCTCCCACTTACATTCTGGTTAACACAACCTACAAAACAACGGTTACACCAAGCAAAACTTGGCACGTGGACAAATCTAGCCTACAAACTTGGACGTTTTCTACCCAGCCACCTTACCTGCAGACCTCCACATGGTGTTTCCACCCTGCAACCTACTCCAACGGCTCCACCACGTTGGCTCTCCTCCAGCTGCTCCACGTGGGCTCCAAACAGCTCACAACCAGCTCTTCCAAGCTTGGGCCCCTCCTTTCCACTTTTTTTAATGTTTTGAGGTTTAAAAAACATTAAAACATTCATGACATTGTAATTAATTTTCAAGGTTGTATTTTGCTTGGTATGAATGTCCTTCCTTCGAGTGTCAAAGATGGAGGGAGAGGTCCGAGGTTGGCAGGAGGCTAATCCCCCCTCGCAAGTAAAACAAACCCCTACTAAATTTTCGTGCCATTTCCAATGGGTACCCACACGATACCCTTTGCACCCATTTCATGCACTTTTTTAATGCATTTGTAGCATCTAGTGCATTTTTCCATCAGTTCCGGGAATCGTTCATTTATGCAATAACTTTTGACTCACTGCTCATTTTTTTAGCACTTCCTTGGTCAAATATTGCATGATTTTTCACACATTACATCATGGCATTGTAAATTTTGTAAATGCATTACTTTTATAAAGTGCCACATTCTGGGGGGGGTTGATTGTACTCTTGGGCCTTCACATGTAGACGCATTATCGGCCAAGTCTGACATCTTGCTTTTGTCGATCTTGTATTTTTCATCATGGAAAGTTCTCTTTCCAGACTTGAGCATTATAGGATCACCTTACAGCCTCCGCCACTTCTCACCAAGAGAGGGAACTATTCATCCTGGTGTGCTTTCATGGAACATTACTTCGCCCACGGGGGTCTTTTACCCTTCTTTCTTGGGCCAGTTCCTACACCCACTGATCATCATCATCTAGAAGACTTTCTTGACACTTGTGACCATGTATTTGGTCACATGATGATGCATGTCTCTAGATCTCTCTGGTTTCACGTGGCATACTAAAATCCATCTCATCTGTGTCACGAGCATTCTTTAGTCCCTTTATGGAGACCCTTCACATGCTGCTGCCATTGTTGTTGCTGCTGATTCAGTTGTCTCCTCTATTTCTTCATGTGATGATAGTTCCACTGACATAGACTCACTTGGTTCTACTTCTGATGACAAGGATTGTGCACCCAGTTCTGATGTCGAGATCATTACAGAGGACCTCTCTCCTCTTTCTCTCATTATTCCAGAGAGTGTTGACACTTCCCACATCTCATCAGATATCGAGCAGTCTCCTACTCAGTCTCACACAGTCATCACACCCACCTCCTTTCCACTTCTAGTGTGTGAGGCCCTTTCCACTCCTCTGCCTTCATTGGATGACTCATACCTATCATACATCACTCTTATGTTTGTTGAGCCACCTCATTGGGATGAGTATCTTCCTGACCTTTGTCATCTTTTCACAGAGTCCACTTGTGATGCTCTACATGTCCCTCATCCATCTACAGGTGTTTCACAAGAGTTCATCATCTCCGTTATTAGGAGTGCCCCTTCTGGGATTCTTACCACTTTAACTTTTTTGGAGACCTTCATTGATCCATCCTCAACTAAGGATCCCTTTTCTGTTGAGGAGGATGTTTTGTTCCCTTCACATCACGTGGACATCCTTTCTATAGGTGTTCACTCTTCAAACTTTGAAATTTCTACACATGTGGCATTAACTTTGGTTCCTTGGCACTCACTCACTAGACCTATGTCACACTTCAGTGCACCAGACTTAGAGTTCTTCGTGTTGCTACCTTTAGTTTCCTTTGTGGAGTGGGCGGACTTCCAGCATGTCATTTCTATCCTTCCTAAGGGTAGGCACATAGTTCGTTGTGTGTGGCTCTTCTTCATTCCAGAGGTAGAGGATCTCGTGATCGACATTCTTCTGGGAGACTTCCTAGAGCTACAGATTTCAGATCCGTCCATGGCATCTTCTACATTCCTCTCATCTCCCTCTTCTTCTCTCTTCTTCTTCTTTATGAGAGATTGCCTCTTTATACATGGGTACCTTTTCAGAATCATCTAGAGATGGAACCCATATTTGGCATCTTTCTTAGATTATAAAGTGTTTTGTTCTCTTATGGTGGATGTTTATCCCAATGGGTTTTCCTTCACTTCTTGGGATCTTTTTCATGTACATGGGTACCTCATCAAGCCTTGTGCCGGGACTCATTTCTCATTTCTAACTTGCCACCTCATCCTAAGTTATCATGAAGGGGGGGGGGGGGGGGGGTTTGGTGTGTGTATTTTCCACATCATTAGGTGAATCATCTCACTTAGGTGAGATCGTAGGTCCACGTGTCATTTAGGGGTCATTATGAGATTCTCTTACGCGTCAGTGTGTCATATGCATCATTGGGAGTTACATTTCTATTCTGGGAATGTAACTCCCCCTCTCTACTCAAGTTGTGATGATTGTAGCACTGGGGGTTACTCAACACCTCCTATTTGTACACCCCATTTGATCTATGAGATAGAGGAGAGTTTTATGGTTTATCCAGGTTCTACCCATGTTTCAAATCTTTGCATGCACATTCGGTTTATGCTCGTTCCTCCCGAGATCTCTTCACACTTCCATTCACACGTCCGTTGATGTGCACGTTGTCCCTCATGATCCTCGCTTGTAGGTTTTAAACCCTCTTTCAAACCCACTCCTATTACTAGTACTTGGTAAATTTTACACAAATCCTCTATGCTTCTTACACACAGTTATTTTACCATCAGTTATTCACTTTATCTATTGTACTATTATTATCCCTCACATACTATCCATCAATATTCATACATACAATCGAATTTTAACATACTATTATGTAATCATATACTATGAATTACACATCATCATTCACATAATGAAAATTACGCATTGCAAAACCAACCATCATCATGTCACATATCACTAAACATTAACAAAATGTAGTATAGGAAAATCAACCATCTATATATAATCCATAATAATAGTTACAAAACTACAATCATTGGGGGGCAAGACACCATACATCGATACATCAATATGTGTCATATCTCATCATAACTATCACTATTTAAAACTGTGGTTAATTTAGAACTAGATGCTTTACCACTTAGTCTATGTTGTTGGTCACGGACCCTAAATCTCTCAACCTACATATCTAGTAATGCCCATTCGATTCAATGCTCTACAAACTTTCCTTGTAACTCTTCACACTTTGTGAACACATCCTGTGCTAGATATCCTCCACCTATAGCCTCATTATCTCACTGAGTCTCTGCCTGCTCCTCATCCCAATCACTCAACAACATGATATATGTCTTTGCTGCTATCATTACTTGATTGAACAACTGGGAATGGTCACCCACAATAGAATCTACTTGATTCAGTATCCCACTTCCCACAAACACATCAGTTAGCACATTTCATGTCAATGTGCAGATCGAGGTATCCAAAATCAATGACCAATAAACATCACCTATAACCACTCACACATAATATTACTTACTACAAATGAAATAAACAATCAAGAAACTAAGTAACAAACCACAAATATCAAGATACACATAATCACATTTTTCAATAGCTTCCACTATTCCATCGCCATTGGGGGAAGTTTCCTTCCCCTCTTCTCCTCCAACTGGTAGTGCTCCCATGACATCTATTACAATTTAAAATAATAGCACCCATGTGTGTGCTCCCCACCATGCATAATATGTCTCAGTACATCCTGAGTCATCCACATATATCAGATCTATAGACGCATCTTCCTCATTTAGACAAGAAGGAACTAGTTGTGCCCCTTTAGGGCCTATTCTCTCTCGTGGTCTCTGTATTAGGCACTCTAGTGTATTACATCCATACATATGGCTCTGGGAGCACATATTGACCAATAATAAAATGTCACGAGACATGCTACTCATTAAATAAGTTGGCTACCCCTGGGAATCAATCCTCCAACCATATAGTACATAGTATAAATCATATCTCTACTCCATCCTCTAGCCATGAACCATAGTCTCATTATGGCCTCCATATAATGGCCTCTGTCATAATATGATAGAACATTTATCTATAAGTATTGGTGGCTATCCTCCTAATCTGGAAGACTACCTATGTCATATAAAATTTATCTAGTCTCACCCACCCCACATGTGGCCCACCAAGAAACCTCAATATCACAATATACTCATAAGCCATTGTTTCACCTCATTTGTTCCACGTTAAAACTGAATAGGAAATAGGTTAGGAGGAATACCTATGAGATATGGGTCAAAGTTTGAATACGCGCATTAATGAATTTTGATCCAAGATGATCGTGAAGAGATTCCCTTTGGCTAGGAGGAACGACCATTACGAAACGAAACAAGACCAACAGATAACATTAATAATATGGGTAAGTGGACTGTCTAGCAAATGCTAGATCTGGGAAGTGTGGTACTTCCTAGAAGGTTGTCAATCCACTTTTAAATACAAATTAATGTTGCAAATACCATGAAATAAGAAAATCCTACTATAGTTATATGATTTAGGTATCTTGTGCAAATACAATAAATAAATCTAATCTAATATGGAAGGTGGTGATTAGATCTAGAGGTTTTTGTAGGTTATTCTGGGCTTTACAGGTCTCATAGAGGTCTGGTAAAGGGTCTAAAATTGATTGGGTAAGGTCTGAGTTATTTATTGTTCATCAGGAGGCTTGCTTGTTAAAAGGGATAAAATGACATAGAGACCAATATTGGTCAGTGACCGATGTCAGTATAGGGTGAAACCAATGATAGTATGGTAAACTAACATCAGTAGGGGAAATTAACAATAACTTAATAAAAATTATTTTCTCGGATTCTTTGTGCTTGCACAAAGAGTGAGAAGGGTGAAGTTACATTCCTAATATTACTGAGCAGACTCAAGAATACAGAGGGGAATTTACAGGAGGTGAAAAATTTGTAGGTGGATTGGTGAGAAGGTGGCGATAAAGGAATACGTGAAGAAACAAAGTATAATGAAAGAAGTAAATAATCTATTCTTTAATGGATCACCATATGACTGAAATTATGAATACTTACTTGCATGTACATATATCTTAGGTGAAGGTGGATGTTAGTGGATCCGAGAAGAGATTATGGATTTAGTGCCATGGTAGTACTCCCAGATTGTTCCTTTGAGTATTCCAATGCATTGGAAGGAGAACCAGATGTTTTCTTTGGGATGTGGTTGAGTATTTTGTGTCATCTAGATACTCAGAGGATTTATATTTGTAGTTGATTACAATAGAAATCTCAAAACTAAAATCACCAACCTTGGTAAAAGGTTGAAAATTATATATAAAGGAATTGATGGCGGTTTAGGTAAACCAAAATTAGTCGCAGGTAAACCGGTGTTGGTTAAAGTGAAATTGAGCTATTTACAAAAAATATGTAGATATTTTGAGATTTGGCATGTTTTCCTCATTCAGTCCACTTAGGAAAGTAGAATTCATGTGAGATAAGGTAGGAAGAACTTAGGAGAGGTCTAGTTAGGTTAAGGAAGCAGTCTTAGTTAGTTAGGTCAAGTTAGTGACTCAACACTAGGAGTTATAACTTAGTGTTGAGGGTGATGACTTAGTGCTGAGGGTGCTGACTCAGTCACTGTGAGTTAAATGCCCCTAGAATAGGTCTAGGGTGAGGTGTCATGGTGAGGTAGAGATGTGAGGGTGAAATTAATTTAATTAAAAAATTTATCCTAATTAATAATGTGAAGGTAAATATTAATAATAATAATTAGTAATGGAGCCATGGTGTTCTTAATTAATTGAAAGGGATCAAAGGGGAGTGTGACCTGAATTTTGTGTCTACATTTACCCCTTTTATCATGTAGCTTGTATTGGTAAGTGACACTAACAAAAATAGGAATTTGGTTCCCTAGGTATGAGAGGAGGTTAGGTTTCCCCAAGTAGGAATGAAGCTGATCCCTCTAAACAAAGGAACCAATGAGGTGGGTAACAGAGTCAGTGAGTATTTTTATAAATAGGTAAATCATGAAAGCAACAGTTGGTGTGTAATCATATTTTCTAGTTGGGTAATAGGTAATGGTATTTGAATGTACCCACATATATAGATTTTGATAAGGTACCAGGTTGAAGTGCTTGCAAACTCTACATCCTCAAATATCGATAGGTTTATCCAAACAAGGTTCAAGTGGTTACGGTATCCAAGGTATAGGATATGGTCTTGAAACATGAATTGGCTAGGTGTAGGAATAGGTAATAGGTTTTTTCCTAGGGCACCAAAGTTATGGTCAGGATAAACAACACGACTTTAGGCAAGGTAACGGCATTAGGCTTAACAAAACGAGTATCACATCGCAAGATATAGTGAATACATGAATTCCAGTGTCATAAAAGGAAAATTTCGGTTGGGTGATTTCGGAAAGGCCATAGGCAAGACCACGTTAGGGGAAAAAATGTGCCCCAACTAATGGTGAGGTTGATTGGGAGGTTATAAGGTCATTAGGGTAAGAATGGGTAAGGTCAAGGTCAATTGTGGGTTAGGCAGAAAAAGGGTTTTGGGAACGAATATGCGGGGTAATATGGGGTGATGGGGTTAAAAATTCTAACTAATTAGAAAGGCATTGGTATATAAGCTATAAGTTATATATATTCAATGCAGATATGGAACAATTCCTTTATTTCTCACAATTTGTCATCAAAACTCATAGTGGTAAGGTACATTCAACAACCAACCATGAAGAACATGGAATATATCTTCCACAATAAAACTTTAATAATACAATTAAAACTAAGTGATTTTCACCCTACAATAAACAATCTCCCTCTTTTTGGTGCACACAGGGTCCCTAGATCGGTAAAGGAGCAAAGTTTGGGATATCCATGCAAAAGTGTTCTCCACGTCAAGGAAGAAACACGATGCCTTAACAACAATACTGTAGTTACCCAACTTTAAGCTTTAAAATGTTAATAAATATAAAAATTCAATTCCAACAAATCTCAAAAATCAATTCCAATGATACAACTAAATCCACACCTAAACAAATCTAAATCAGTTGGATGTTGGTCTTATTGAAGATGATTTGATGAGATTTATCTCCTATTTCTTGACAAATTTCTACTCATTGTTTTCATTTTCTACTATTATTTACAATGATGGTGTGTATGACGGTATATGGAAAGAATAGATGACTAATAGTGGGATTTTAATGTTGTCATATAAATTTAGAATTACAAATCCAATAAGACAAATTTACAAATCTAACTAAATGGAAAGGAAATGATATATAAGCTCTGAGTTATATATATTCAATTATATCTGGAATGATTACTTTGTTTCTCACAGTTTGTCATCAAAACACACAACAATAAGGTACATTCAAAAACTAACCATAATGAACACACAATCCATCTTCCAGAATATAACTTTAATAATACAATTTAGACTAAGTGCTTTTCAACCTACATCAAACAAACTCCCTCTTTTGGGTGCATGCAGGGTCCCGAGATCAGTGAAGGAACATAGACTGGGATATCCATGTGAAAGTGTTCCCCTCATTAAGAAAGAAATACGATAACTTAAAAACAATATTATTGTTTCCCAAATTCAAGGCGGTGGCGTAATCACTATTGATAATGCCTCCTGTGATATTTAAATTCCAAGATGCAACGTTTTTAGCAGTTTCACGTGAGGGCCCATCATTTCCTTCTAAACAAACCACCATTAATCCTTTCTTGATGGTCGCAAAGGATCCCAGAGAGATTCAGTGTAATAAACATATGAGTGTATCTTTAGTACATTCATAATATGGATATTAAATATGTGGCGAGATAAAAAATGTTTTTTTGTCCCTGTACATAATCAATATGATTCAAAGTATATGTTAGCTATTATATTATATTCAATTAGAGATTGGTTATACGTTTAAAATAAAAATTAAAAATCAAATTTCATCCATATTAGGATGCGTCTATTTAAATTATCATATATTCCCTCAACCACTCACATAAAATATTTAAAATAAAGAAAATTTACGATGCAATAATCGTTGATAAATGACCCCGCTTTATCTCTAAACTTGATGTGTATCTTCTTCTGCGTGCCATCACTTGGGACGGATCTTGATCTTACATGCCCTTGATCTACTTGGCATTAATATATAGAACTGTCAAACAATGATTTCTAGCTGTTGAAGGTCAAACATGGAACTTGATACTGACATGGAAATTAATACAGACAAGGACATCGACGATGAGGATTTTGATACTACGTAGACATTGATACGACTGAGGATATGGATGATGAGGATTAATAGCTAATGTCATAGCCCCCAAGATTTCTTATTGTAAAACACGCCTTTTGACGTAATAAACTTGTTTTCTCCCTTCATTCATTTTCAGTTTCAAATTTGAATCTTGAATCCACTTAGACGTCTCTCCCTCCTCACTTCAAATCTAAATTTCTGGAAACTAAACCCACTAATGTCATTGAATCCAGTCCCAGTGCTCCAATTACAAATATATTTCACACTCATCCATTTCACCCACCAATTCTCTCCACCCATTTTTACATTCAATCCAGACATTATATCTGGAATGGAGTTTCAGTTGCAGGCTGATCAAACAAGGAATCATCTTTTGGGCATTCACAAAGAATAAGACAAGGAGAACACCCCCCATTTGTTAGTAGGTAGCTCGTTAGAACTATTGATTCAACCTTATTTATTAAAGATCTATCCTTTACAAGGAATTACCCACTTGTTTGCTACCATTACCAATTCCAACAATGTCCATAATGTGAGTTTATTCTATTTTCTTTATTTCAGGAGGATTTTCTCTGCTACATGTTTTAACTTTGAATCTTATACCTACTAAACCAACCTCTTCTTTTTTTTCAGGGTAGAAGAATGCTCTTTGTAACAGAGTGACTCATCTAACACGCATAAATCCTGGTGATGTCATTTTTTTCAAACTTCCTTTGAATTCTACTTAATGACATCTGTTCCTTTTTATTTAACGTGGTAATTTGAATCATTAACCATGCCATCCCTGGGCCCTAGCATCCTCACAACTTGCCAATTTAGAAAGCCTTAACATTTTCCACACTGGAGGGTGCATTTTTCAAATTCAAAACAAATTAACATTTTAAACCACTCTTCCTTCCCATTGCGACTTTATAAAATGAAAACTATCTCTGTACCCAACATGTAGAGCATCGGAGGAGTTCAAAAATCGAAGGGTATGTTATAATTTTTTTAAATCCTTGTGTTTTCTTGCACTCAACATGTATAAAAGAGGAGAGATTCATTTTTTAAAAAATACTTGTGTTTTCCTACACCCAAAACACATAATAGAGGAGGATTTTAATGCCAAGAATTCATATTAGTTTATTCTATTCATTCCAAACATTGAATCCTTGCGTAAGCATCATATAAGAGTAGGTTGAAAGAGAAGAAAGGTAACAAGAACAAGGGCTATTGATTTTCATGTAATCCATCACTATCACCAACACCAACACTTCTCCAAAAAAGAAAAGGTAATTTGTGGGTAAACTATGTTTTAAAAACCCCTTTTATTTCTTACATTACAATGTTTACATCTATGAATTTGTATCAGTAATTTGTATTATTAATTAAATCGTGGGGATTCAATACCAGGAATTTGTATAAACAATTTTTTTTTTAAAATTGTAGGTTAAATATATGTTGTTCATAGATGTCTAGTTTTACATTTTTTTAACTCCTTGTGTGGGTGTCATATAAGAGCAGGTTGATAGAGAGGAAAGGGAGCGAGAACAAGGGCTAATCATTTTCATATAATTCATCACTAGCTTTAACACCAATACTTCACCAAAAAGTCAATTTGTTGGTAAACCTTATTTTCAAAACCCCTTTTTTTTTACATTAGAATGTTTACATCTATGAATTTGTATCACTAATTTGTATTAGTAATTAAATCACGAGGATTCAATATCAGGAATTTGTATAAACAATTTTTTTTAAAAATTGTAGGTTAAATATATGTTGTTCATAGATGTCTAGTTTTACATTTTTTTAACTCCTTGTGTGGGCATCATATAAGAGTAGTTTGAAAGAAAGGAAAGAGAGTGAGAACAAGGGCTAATCATTTTCATATAATTCATCACTAGCTCCAACACCAATACTTCACCAAAAATTCAAAGGTAATTTTTTGGTAAACTCTATTTTCAAAACCCCTTTTGTTTTACATTACAGTGTTTACATCTATGAATTTGTATCAGTAATTTTTATTAAGAATTAAATAATGGGGATTCAATATCAGGAATTTATGTAAATAGTTGTTTAAAAAAATTGTAGTTTACATCTATGTTGTTCATAGATGTCCACTTTTTCAAATCCCTATTTTAAAAAATTTTCACCAGTTCTCATAGAAGAAAAATAGCTTTTACATCAAGATATATTATGAATATGTTTTTTTCTATAATATTACTTTAATATTATATAGATGTATGCTTAGAAACAACAAATGTGGACATTATTACACCACATCCCAATAATGGTACCCGATCAACTATATAATGTGTGCATTACAATGACATAATTTTTGAGTCCCTCACCACCCTTCTCAGTTACACCTAATAGATAAAAATGGTTGACATTGCAAATCTTCAGTGGAAAATGGTTGTGAAGAAACATAAAAGATGTAGACATACTTGTTATGTTTGACATGGTAGTGCTTCTTATCATGGATTCGCAGCTCACACATACATATGTGGTCACTGGAAAATGGATAGAAGAAAATATCACTCGCAATTATATGGAGAGACTACCTTAGAATGTACCATAAATTAACCTTGGCCATACACCCACCTCTAGATGGTAGATGGCTTGGTTTTTCTGAAAATGTTCTTACATGGTGGGAAGATGTTGACCGCCAACTAGAAGAAATTGAAAAGTGGAGGTATGAAGAGTGGAAAACAACTCATCATGACTTTGATGAGGGTGAAAATGAATGTAGTGGGGATGTATACACCAGACTTTGTCACCTACCATGAGTCCATATATTTTTTGTACAGGTGGAAGACAATGCATTTGAAAATGTATTCCTCACTTTTGATTAATACATTTTATACAAATGGATATCTTAATAATGTTATTAGTAGTAGCTAATTCACCATTATCATTTGTATATATCTCGTCTTATACCTACTAATGTTGTTGATAGAAGTAATGCAAATAGAAACACTAATTTCAATGGGTATATTATTTGTTGCAATCATGCTTGTAAGAGGATACAATGTACCATCATAGACTGTCAATTAACATGAAATCTAATTGTATTACATTGTTAATGGATAAGTGTATTGGTTCGGCATGAATTAGACTAATAGGGGAAGGGAACAACATAAATTTCAATAAAAAATTTTGTAGGGAGACTGCCACCGTTACTGTAACTGATGTTCCTTCTTATTAGAATAGTTTCAACATTTTTTTACTCATAGATGTCCATTTTTTTGTTGCTCTAAATTGAATTTATGATTAATGACGTTAGATTTATTACACTATCTTCGTATACATTTTTTACAAAGGTAATGACACATTTTTATAGTAGGTAGGAGTAGGCATGTGGGATACCATTCTACATCTTCCAATTGAGAACCCAACCAAGGGTTTATTTACATGTAACGATTTACATTGGAAAATCTTTCCAAACATCAATGAAGATGATATGTGGCTTGTGTGGATTGAGATTGATAGAGTGGAGGACTTTGTGAAAAGAGAATCAAATAGAAAGTTGAACTTGGTGGTGTAAATTAACTCACAACAATTAGTTTGTGGTTCACTAATCCACAATCATTTATTCATCAGACCTAGGGATGCAAAATTTTCAACGATTTCTAGTGTTTTATACATAGTTATAGGCACTTAAGAGGTATAAAACTAAAGGATTGCTATCACAATGATTGGAAAATATAATGCTATAAATAAAGTAAGTTGTAGATGAAAGTAGATGCTACAACTAATAAATAAAGCAAGTAAAATAATAACACAAGGAAAGGAATAAACTGTTGCAATTCTAATCTATTCATATAAGAAACTAAAAAAACAAACAAAAAGAAAAGGGGGGTTTAGCAAACCACAAGTGGGCCCTACCTTGGGTGCTAAACCTTCATAAGGATTTTTTCTACAACATAATGATAGAACTCATATTTTATTCATCAACATTACAAACTGAAACTTACATCAATTCCCTAATTATGGATCGATCGACCCCTTCTATAGTTTTGACATTCTCTTTATATTTAACAAAGATGTGAAGAGACAGATTCAAACTAACAGTTACAATTTGATTAAGTACAATATCATTACCAAGAAATCCATAGATTCTTATGCATGAAACATAACTGAGATAAGATGATATAATACAACAACATAACTAATTGTTTAGTCTAACAACCAATTATCAATTTAAATCAACTAGTTCCACATTTGTAGTTGCAGAGCATAATCAAATTATTAGCATGAGATCTTATTCTTGTTGTTGTAACCACTTCTTTATTAACATGTGCAAACTTAGGTGAAGTTTCCATGTTGATCAAACTTCCCAAAATCATGGTCTTGTATATGCACATGTTCTCCTTTGGTTGCAACTACTTTACTATGGATGAGTCTTAGTTACTGCATGTCAATTGTTACGGACGATTCCCTTTGTATTGTGAATGAGTTTATTTGGTTGTATGTTAGTGGATATACATAAAAACTCTTTGGAAATCAAGGAAACATTTATTTAGAGCATTATTTAATCATCACATTTTATTTATACGAATAAATGCATCCATAATCCACAAAATAAAGTAAACTTAGTAGTAATTATATTAATTAATATAAGTTCCATAAGTTCATGATATAACATATATGTTCACCAGTATATGGGAATCATAAGTTTAGGAGGGTACATATGGGTAAAAAAAATACAAAAGATGAGGAATTTGTAGTAATAAATAAAAGGTCTCATCACACCCCCAGACTGAGCTTATTGAATGTCCTCATTCAAGAATTCTTACATTCTTCATTTTCTTTCTTGAGGTCAGCATGACTAATGATGCACAATATCTTGAAGTCCATTGGTGCTAAGATACCTTCTGGTTCTGTGAAGAAATAACCTGCATTCCTTCTGTACCTTTCCATTATTCTATTTTGCAAGTCCTCATTGAGTTCTATGTTTCTAGACCAGTGGGGAATAGGAAAGTGGAATATTGGTGGATAAAAACCAATGGGAAACCAAGATTTTCCACATCCCTCAGAGAATTCAATATATAAATTTATTCGTCTACATTTTGGGATAATGTTAGGATAAGAATGCATCTATTTTCTCCTCATTTCTTGTGATGTTTCTTCCCACCTTGACCTATAGGCCTGTACTATTTATGCACCATTAAAATTAACGTGATCTCGTAATTCATCATGTGCCTCTTGTCTCATCCTTCAAACCCTCTATTTTATTTTCTTCTCTTCCATAAACTTTCCATATTGCTTAATCATTTCTTTAGCGTTTCCTACCTCAGCTCTTATCATCAAAGGTTTTACTTTGCACAAGTGTCTGTAATCCACCATCTGCTTCTCCCTATATAGTTAAATGTGAAAGTAGGAACACAATGCCCAAATTTTTACATCTCCAATGTAAAGTGTAGGTATCCAATATATGACATACTCTAGAGAATATTTATGCATATATAATTCACACAAAAACAATTAATTTTCATGTGGCATTTTTAAATACGGTTTGAAGAAGCTGTGAGATGCACTAATGCCAAAATGAAAATATGAATTAATGCAAGTATATTTAAGTTGTAACATTTAATCCTTTAAGATGAAAACATATAAATTTGAAGGTGGCATGCATAAAAGTATTTCATTGGCTACCTTAACAGTGTCTTCTTACTTCTTCTTTAGTCTAGCAATCTCATTATCCTTAGCCCTGAGCTGCCTATCCTTTTCTTCAATATGTAATTGATGATAGAAGAGAAATTATTCCTTCTCTCTATTCCACTTTCTCTACAACTTGATAAAATAATTCTTAAATTATGTTACCTAGTAGTCCAACAAGGTGGTCTAAGTTGTCATATCTGGAAAAGTTAGTTTGGGAGGTTCTCTAAAAGTTTCCTCTATCACAACTTGTGGCTACAGATTGATTGGTGGCAATGGTGGATACATAGGCTCTCAGACTTCATGAAATTTTTCTTGGTCAACTATAGGACTGTCCACTTCTATTATTCCAATAGGTTTATTAACAGGCTCTTGCTCAAGGTCTTGGAAAATATGCTCAATTGTATTCTTAATATCTGGTGGCAAATCATCCATAGTGTCCATTATAACAGTCTGTTCTGGCTCAAGGTTTTGGGAAATATTTTTATGTGTATCCTCAATATCCTGTAGAAAATCAACCATAGTGTCCATGACATTAATATGTGGTTCAGGTATTGAGTTTTATATTGCTTCCTTGGTCTATTCTATATTATCTGTGGTTATATGGGCTATCTTTTCAATTTCTTATGTAGACTCTTCTCCGTCATGTTGTTTGTGGTTTTCCCCAACATGAGCAACCTCTGTTTGAACTCCAATTGGTTCATTAGGGATCTCCTAAGAAGGTTTCTTATCTAACTTCTCCTCCTTTTTCTCTTCCACCTCCTTAGTTGTATCTTCCATGACCATGTATGCATTTGTGTCCCCATGATATTCTTGCTCAAATTCTATTGGAATAACTTCCTTAGTATTTTCTATTTATTCTTCATCACTTTCCAGGAAGATTTGAATGTCTCTCCTAGGCTTCAAAGTTTTAGGATTGTTATTATGGAGTCTATGGGATCTTCTTGGTGGCTCAGAGGTTTTGTTTGAAGACTTCCACTTTCCTTTGGAGGAAGAGTTCTCAGATGTGGATATATTTAGCAAAGTTTCAACAATAAGGATTCTATCAGGGGAGATTGGCCTATATTCCTTCTTAGGAGATGGAGATTTTTCATGGAAAAGTGCTTCTACAGGTATAGTAGGTTGTCTAGGAGTAGGATTTTATGAGGGAGCATATGTTTCTATAGGAATAGATGTAGCAACTAATAGTTTTAGGTGGAGGAGGTACAAAATACCCAACTGATCTTCTCCTCTTTTTCTTTCCCTTCTGCAATAAATCATTAATATGTTTTTCCCTATAAAACTCTTCCCATTTGACGGTAGGATGTTCAATTTCCAATGCATGCTTCACAATTAGAGTGAAAAGACAATGGTGAGACAAGGCAGACCTACCTCTTTGTGATTCCTTACTCATATTTTTCAAACTCTCATTCAAGAAATTAGGAACATTCACATGTCTGCCATTCTTTAAATGATTGATCAGTTTAAAATGGACAACATTTAACCTTGAGTACTGACCTTCAAGGTAAAATATTTTTTGATATAGTTTGACACATCTACCTAAAAGGGTTTTAAATAAGTTCATAGAGTGCATTGTCTGTCTGTCATAAATTTGTTGTCCTCATCTCCAAACTCTGTGTAAGCTTTGCCTAGATTTTCTTTTGCAGGAAAAATTTTAACCCATCTCCGGTAGTCCAATGACTATAGCCAATATTTTCATCAACTTTAAATTTCAACCTGTTACTATTGTTTTCCCGTCCCTAAAGGTGGTGGAGAATTTTGTGAATATCGTCTCATTGAAACCTTGGAATCTATTGATGTACTCCATCCAACCACTATCATGACAGTACTAAAGAATTTGTGGTTGATTTCAAAGCTATGAGTAGTCTGTAGGTTTGTTTCTAATCAATTTTCCCCCCATTATTAAGTTCTGTAATTTCCTTAAGCTCTGTGAAGCAAGAGATTTCTACAGTTTGAATTTATTTGCAAAAATTCAAATGAGTGTAGATATCTGGAGTACTTAGTATTTTTGAAATTTATGACCGACTTACACACAACTCTAAAGGGCTTTCATTAATTGGATTTGAAGGGTGTACCCATGTGAGGTGATGAAGTGGGGTGATGTGGGAGAAAAATCTCTTTATGGAAGGAGGTGGTAAATTATGACAAATAAAGTTATTAAGGACATGGCACAAATATTAATTAATTATAATTATTCTATCGCTACTCTAATAAAGTGGATCAAGTGCACTTATCTCAAGTTGTAATTTTGATGATTGTGACACGTTCCTTGTTAAAATTTGTGCCTTAAGTGAATGTTGAGATGATCCATTGCTGCAAGTGTTGTAGATAGTGTTGTAAGTGAATGTTATAGGTCCCTTAATAAAATCAGTTAATTCCCAGAGAGGGAAGATAAAATATTTCTGGTGCCAATCTTCTTCATAGGTGCATGCTAACATAATTTGATCCTTATTTATCTTCATAAAATCATGAGTTCTATCAAATAGGAAAGAAAAACAGGGCTTTGGATGCATGCTACTGCAAGTGGATGTTTTAGTATTTACACCACTTCCTTTCATTAGATATTATGCACTCCTTGCCACAAATACACAAAATCCTATAAAATAGGAATGCTAAGAAAATAAAAAATGTTAGTGAGTGGTGATGATCACCATGAAGGCTGATCACATCACTTTTATTCCTCCTTGGGGTATTTAGTAAGATGGATATACTAAGGTCATTGAATATCTCATTCCTATAAAAATTCAAAAGAAGACCCATCAGGTTCAACTTCTGACCTCAATTTTGATGTTCTGATTTCCATCCTACTTTGGCCTCCTCTGAACTATTGGATGAAGGTGATCCTATTAGTTGGATGTTTATAAAACCTCAATAAATGACCATTTATTAGTAGTTTGAATCTCACAGGATTAATGGTGGTGAGTTTCATATCTTCATTGGGAAAGATCTTCTTAATCTCATATGGACCTAGCCACCTTGTCTTGAGTTTTCCCATGTGGTCCTTGTATTTGAAGTCAAAGAGAAAATCCCAATCACCTTCTTGAAATTTATTTATTTTGATGAACCTATCATGCCACTTGATCCTTTGCTTTCCACCTCTGTGTTATGAAAAAATTTTCTCCTCATTTCATCCAACTCATTGAGTTGAAGAATCCTTTACTTCTGAGCTTTAGAGAAATCTATGCCCAATTCCAATGCATTTCTTAATGTCTTGTGCTCAAACTCAATAGGGAGAAAAAATTCTTATCGTATAGTAGCTCAAAATGTGTGAATCTAGTTGTTGTCTTCCATGTGGTATTAAATGCCCAAACTACCCTATGGAAGTCTTTTTGACCAATCCCTTCTATGCAGTGCAATTATTTTTGTCAAGATGGATTCAATTTCTCTGTTTGTTACAACTTGGCCATTTGATTGTGGATGATAAGGTTTGGAATTCCTATGCCTCATTTCATATTCTGTGGATAAATCAACAATAACTTCAGCAATGAAGTGGGTACCTTGATCTGTTACAATCTCTTTTAGAACTCCATACCTTGTAAAGATATGGTCATATAAGAATTTTGCAAATTTTTCATTCTTCTAATTTGGTAACGATTTTACTTTTGTCCATTTGGTGAAGTAGTCTATGCACACTAGAATGCAATAATTTTGCTGAGACTTATGATCTATGGGACCAATAAAGTCTGATCCCCATTTTTCAAATGGATGAAATACTAGCTAAGGCTACAATGGCATTTCATGTGATTTTGTAGGATTTCCCATTCTTTGGCACTTATCACATATTCTTGCATACAATAATGCATCCCTATGTAGTGTAGGTTAGTAAAACTCTATTGTTAATAATTTTTGCAATGTTATTTTTGTAGCAAAGTGTCCTCTACATGGATCACTATGGCAGGCTTTGAGGACATCATAAATTTCCTCATCATCTATACATCTTCTCATAACATTATCCTACCTTGTGTAGAATAAGAAACTAGCTATTTGAGAAAAATTCATACTCTTCTCAACAATATATTTATTTTCAGAATATAGATAGTGTGGATGTGTCTTACCTGATACCAAATAGTTGGATATATCAGCATACCGGGTTGTCTCGATGGAAATGGCCAACAAGTGCTCATCTAGGAAATAATCATCCACCAATGCTTCTTCATTATCATTCTCCATCCTTGAGAGAAAATTTGCTACAACATTTTTCTTTCCCAGGATTATCTACAATTGTTAGATCAAAATCTTGTAAGAGCAGTAACTATCTGATTATCCTGCTACTTATAACTAGTTTGTTGATCATATATTTAATGACATCATGATCAATGTGAATAAACATTATGTAGCCTGTGATGTAGTGCATAAATTTGTTGATGGTGTAAAAAAATACTAAAAAATCTTTCTCAGTGACTATATAGTTAAGCTCAATGTGCTACAGGTTCTTACTGACATAATAGATTGTATAATTGAGTATCCCATCTTTCTATCCTAAAATAACTCCAATGGCATGATTTGAGGCATTACTGTATATGAAATGGAAAAATCCAATTTGGTCCTCTTAAAAAATGTGTAGAAGTTAGCATTTTCTTCATATTTTGGAATGTAACTTTATATTTATCTGTCCATACAAACACAACATCCTTTCCCAACAAAAAAACAATGGTGTTGCAATTCTACTAAAATATTGAATGAATTTTCGGTAATACCCAACATGACCTAAGAATATCTTTACATATTTTTTATTTTTAGGTATTGGTAGGTTTATAATCACTGATATTTTTACTAGATCTGCCTGGTTTCCAGTAGATGACAGATAATGGCCTAACACAATCCCCTCAGACATCATCATATCACATTTTTCATTTCTCAAAGATAGGTTATGCTCCTTGAAAATTTTGAGAACCTTGTCTAAGTTCTTCATTGCTTCATCAAAAGTACTACCATGGATTGTAAAATCATCCATATATACCTCCATGCAGTCATTGGTTAGATATGAGAAGAAGCTAAGAACTTCTCTCTAAAATTTGGCAGGTGCATTGCATAGAAAAAAGGGAAGAACAAAGTATGCAAACGTTCCCCATGGGCATGTGAATGTGGTCTTTTCTTGATCCTCTGGTGTAATTTGATTTTGGCTGTAGCCACTATAGCCATCTAGAAAGGAAAAATAATTTTTTCCAGCAAGATTTTTGAGTACTTGATAAATAAAAGGGAGTGGAAAATGATCCTTCTTTGTTGCTGCATTCAACTCCCTATAGTATACGAAAATTCTCCATTTACCATTATTTTTAGGTACAATAACAAGGGGTGACACCCATTAATTGTTTGAAATTAGATATATGAATCTAGCATCCAATAATTTGTTTAATTCTTCTTTCACTATATCCCTCAATTATGGGTTCATTCTCCTTTGTGGCTATCTGATTGGCTTGCAGCTATCTAATATGTATATTTTATGGGTACAAATTTCAGGATGGATTCCATGCATGTCTCCATAGTCCCATGCAAATGATGTCCTATGATTTTTGAGAAGAGAAACTAACAACTACTTTTGTTGCATGCTCAATGTTTTTTTGATGTTGAGTGGCTTGCCCAGTGTAATTTCCATTTGCTTAGAAAGATTAGTCATGTAGCACATGTTGTTTCTTACAAAATTCAATATACAATCATGTGGAAGAAGCTGGTGTAGGATGTATTTCTTACCTAGAATATTCATGGTACTTTGCTGTGGTAGAATTTGATTCTTAAGACAACTTTTTCATCATAATTTTCCATTTAATTCTTGATTCTTACCATAATTATTCTGTAGTATGTTAGACAGAACAACATCTTCTTCTTGTCCTTTGATTATGCATGACTTTTCCAGCATTATGAGCTGCTAAACTAAAATTTGGTCTTCTTCACTGAGTGGCTATGTAGGTGGGTAAAGCATGAGATTTTTGGTTCCACTTCCATTAGAGATGATCATATTACCATATCTGCATCATATGAATGCATCATCAATTGCTAAACACAGTATTCCTATGATGATAGGATATCCTCATAAGCTTGCTTTTGGATGGAGGAAAATGAAGTTAGCAGGGTATTCCTAGGAGTCCACCACTACTAATATGTCCTCCAGAACTCCTTTAGGCTTAACAGTTGATCTGTCTGCAAGCTACAAGACTGTGGTTGTTGCTCTTAGTCCATCTAACTTCAAATCTTCCATAGTTTATTTTTTCATTACATTTATTTCTGCCCCCAAGTCAATCTATGTGTTTTTGATCACTGTGCCATTTATTGTGACATTCACCAAAGGGATGCCTAGATTTATGTATTTGGGTAGAATTGAGTTCCCAAGCATAATATCATCTAGTTTTCCAAGGAATTTCACAGTAGTTAGATCTTTCCTCTTTCTCCTTGGTTTCTTTATACATAGATATTTCACTAATTTGTTACAGATGGACACATCTTGGATAGCTTGAATCAATGGAATTTTAACACAAATGTATTTTAATTGGTCGAAAAAATTAGAGTTAGAATTTGATTTGAGGTCAGTCATATTTTCTTGTAACCTTTCAAGAAATGGCGGCTCATTACCCTGCATTTTACGCTTGCTGGAAATTTGCACAGGTTGTTGTAGATCTGATTGCATTGTATTCTACTATTTCTATGGGTCATCCTGCAGTGTATGTGGTTCCTCAGAAATCTCTGTAATTGTGGGTTCATCTTGTGAATGAAGTGCTCTTCCTGAGAGAAGATGGATATTATTGATATCAATAGAATAATTCAGATATTGAGCTAGTTTAGTGGAATAGGCTGGCTGAGCAGATTTATTGTTAGGATTAGGCATTAGTTGAGTGGGTAGTTGTGTAGCTTTTGGATGGGTGCATGTTTGGGGGTTTGGCATTAGATCTTGATGTTGTTGTTGATAAGAAGGTTATGGATAAGATTGTTGGTAATTAGGAGGCAAGTTATTCCAATGATGTCCTCATCTCCAAGGCTGTTGCCATGATTGAGGAGGTTGTTGCCATTGCTATTATGGTTGGCCTTAGAATTGAGGTTTCCAATTTTGTTGATATTCATTAGGATATGGTGCCCAATCTTAAGGGTTAGCCCAAGGTGGGGGCTACATATATGAATTATTAGACCAATTTTAAAATGAATGCATAGGGTCCTATGTCATACTTCCTTGCCTCAGTGGCCATGATTTTCTTTGAGAAAAATAGAAAACTTTCCCATCTTCCATCATCAACATCTTGAAATTAGGTGAAGCCTCCATTTCTTGAGAAATTCTAGCTAATTCTCTACATCTACAGTCTGATTTCTTCCTCCTGCATGCATGGAAGTACTCTTTGAGTGCTGCATCTACATCTTCTTTCTTCTTTTTGGAATGTAGAGCATATAGTTGATTGGCCATATCATTGAAAATCTCTTGCTTCATGTTTTTAAACATGCTAACAATAGCTGACTTAGAGATGTCCCCCATTTTTTTGATAGATAATTCACCTATTGATCTTACATTCCTTACCCTCTTCATAGTAGCTCTTGAATAGTTTTTATAGGCTTAACATATTTGGTCAAAAGTACCATTTGAAATGTCCCCTACTCCTATAAGATCTAGAGCATCCATGTCCTCTTCACCGAGTCCCTTTAAAAAGAGTAATTTGAGGGAGTCATGTGGCATGTCAATGGTGTGTCTTGACTTCTAAACGCAGAACATGAACCTTTCCAAATAATCTTCTAATGGTTCATATTCCTTTTGTGCCATTCTGTAGATTTCATCACCTCCTCTATTGTGTGGTATTAAATAGTCTTGGTACTTATTGAGGAACTTATCCTTCATTTGTGCCCATATGGTAACAAAATTCCTTCCTAATCCCATGAACCACCTTAAGGATGCATCTTTGAGTGTTGTAGGAAATAATTTCAACTTATGTGCATCAGTGATATAATCATAGCTTCTACAAAAAACATCAAACTCAAAGAGAAAGGTGTCTGGATCTTCTGATATAGCTCCATGGAAATTTGGCAAGGACAATGGAGAAATATTCTTCACAACAACAAGTGCATTATTTTCAGTGATGGGGAATGCAAAGGTGGTTACCCCATTTTTAGAATTTTAGTCTACTTCTTCAACCATCCCTAGCTTCTCAGGAATAGCTACACAACTATCACTTGGGGTATTTTATTCAAAAAAAAAACCTAGTGCTACTTGTGGATTAGGTAAAAATATACCATGGGCAGCCCTTGGATAGTGCATGTATCAACTAATCTATTCAAAGCACAAGGGACTGAGAAGGGGGGGGGGGGTGAATTGGTCCTCCAATTAATTGAAACAAATTTTATATTTCCATACATACACCATTAACATTTATCCATCCATCAATGTGTGATTATAAACATAAAACATTCAACCACATAAGCAAATTCAAGAGAGCATACACGTGAACACAATATATAAGTGGGAAATCCTCATGGGGAAGAAAACCCATTGAAACTCTACTTATATTACACAAAGAAAAGTAATTTAGTGAAGCACCAAATTCACAAGGAGCACTGTATGCACCCAAAATTACATGTGCTACATTGTCAGAAAATGGTTACAAAAGTCCCCAATGATGATTCATGTCCTTTTAAAAGGTATTTGAGTTTTTAATCTCACTTACAGTGTATATTTGTAGCCTAGACATCCTTACTTATATTTTCCATGCTCTCTTCCAGCTTCCCACTTCATTCTGTGCATGTTTTGTCCTTTAGTGCTAGGAATACCGCCCCGTCTGGGCGGCAGTTCTGCGACCGCCACCCTACACAGGGTAGAGGTTATGTGCACTTTTTCCAGAACCTTTCATGCGTCAAATTCACACATGATGCTTCAATTAAATTCTATTTTAAAACACGTTTCTTTCCCATTTTAGATGATTCCAAATCCCAACCTCCTTGTTGCATGAAATTCCTTCCCATTTTAGTGAGTTTGTTTCATCAAAATCAATTCAATTCATTCCGCATGACCATCAAAGGTGCATAACAAGAGAAAAAGTTCGGTTGTGATCCATTGGTCCCACAACCCAATGGGCCAGAGTTGTTGACCGACATTGATACAAGTTTACGCTTGATATTTTTACACATGCCTGTTAGGTATTCTGAGAAGATAGAATAATTAAACACATTAAATATTATAGCTAATCAAGCCTACGATTATTGGACTTCTCTTCATAATAGGGCTTGATTATGTGCATGACCATACATAGACCACAACCACCATGAGTTTATGTTTATGATCCCTAGGTCCCACAACCCAACGAGTCTGTTGAATAATTAAACATCGACACTAGTTTGCATGCATCGGTATTTAGATCATCACCACTTCCACCTCACATAATTGCACAACTTTCATTATTAAACATAGAACCTGATTAGGCTAGGGATTTCTGGACTAGACCAAAAAACCACCCATAGTCCCTATGGTTTCTTTACACCTCTCATTCTCACTTCCATAACCTTGTCTGGAAATATATACGAGGTGCCCGCAGATCACTTTCCACGTCTTCCACAATAAGTAGATAGAATCTGTAGTGCCCACTTCCCTTTGACACCTTTTGATACTGTTGATTACATTATGGACGTTATTATGCTTTTGATTTAGTATGATGTTAGATATTTGATCATGGATTATTGTGATCTTGATTTGGTTATGATGCATGATGATTATTAGAGACAATCATATGTGGATGATGATATACTATTTGACATGGATATATTATGAATGTTGTTTAGGCATGTGATTTTGGATATTGTGAGTAGACCTAGAAAATGGACATTATATGATGATGATGATATAGTTTTTGATTAAATTACAAATGATATTGTTGATTGCCTTGATGTTGTTGTGATTCATATGCATATATGATTTTGTGATTTTATTTATATCATGTTGGATGTGCTGATATGGCCACGAAGCCGAAGGAGGTATTTGTGTTTTGCAGGTTAAAAATATCACAACAAACATTGGGGGATTGGAGACCAACCATAATGGGATTCTAGATGAATTCAACAAGATCACCATGGTAACATGTTTGTGTGTGTGTGTGTTTTTTTTTGTTAGGGATTCCCATGGGGGGAATTACCTTTAAATGTGACCAAGGGGTTATGTGTATTTTATTAATGTGTTTCCTTTTTATTATTGTTTTTATGTATTTTATTAGTGATGTGTCCCTTTCTTTTATTTAATTAAATTGTGGTAGATTAATGTGAGAAAACATATGGTTAAAAGTTAATTGATTAAATTGGGACATAAGAAAGTAATTATTAAAGTTGTTAACCCTTGTGTTAAATGTTGTAAGGTGTGTGTAAGTAAGGTTGTACGTGATGTGTAAGTCAGATTTTGGAGTATGAAACACTCCACCTCCTTGGAAATTATGATTTGTCCTTGGAGGCTATTTTTGGAGGCTTGTGGGACAAGTAAAACTTGTCCCATACCTCTTAATTTAATTTACCAACCATACCTATGGTTGAAGGGTTGATTTTAGACCTTTTGAATGCATTTTTAATAAGTCAAGTTGAATGTTTTGATTGCAGTCTTCTTACATTTTATTTACTTCAGTCCTTTGGGGTGTGGGTTGGATTGGAATTTGGAAGTAAATTTTCATATTATTCACCCACCTCTTTATTGTGCTTTGGAGAATGAAATTTGACTTTGTGTTGGGGTTGAGGATGTGTGATTTGGCATCCTACATGGATCCACCTCATCCTCTTCTCTTCCCTCTTCTATAAAATTGAAACTCTTTGCTTTGTTTTGGGTTGTTGAAACATTTTGCATGCTTCCTTGGGGTGAATTTTCTTGTTGATTGGAGCTCTTGCTTTTGGAAGGAGATTAAAGAACTTTGCATGCTTGTTGGTTGCTGATTTTGGGACTGTATATTTGACTTTGAAAGCTTTCTATTTTGGAACAAATCTACCATGGAGAGGTAAGATCTTAGCTCTTCATTTATGCTTTCATTTCTTTTTGTGTTTGTGTGAATGGTGAATGGTGAATGTTTGTGTGTTTATTGGTTGTTTGGGTAGAGTTCCATAGGAATGGTGTAGAAGAAGGATGTCAGGAATCCATGTGGGGGGCATAAGGGAATGCCAGTGGCATCAGATTTATTATGGAGGGAGTTTGGGTTTGGGATCCACCATCGAAAAGAAATAGCTTGTATTTCTTACTTTGTGGGGGGCATAAGGATATGTGTGATGATTTATATTAGTGGTTTGTGACAAGTGGATGCCTGATTCCCATTGGGAGGCATAAGTAAATTCCCCCATAGTTCTTGCTCCTTTAGCTTGTAATGAAGAAGCTCGAGTTATGTATTAATGTTTCAATGTAGTTGTAAACTACTATTTTGTTGGACTATATTTTAATTTGAAATGTGCATGTTGAAAGAATGTTGTGTGTTGTGGAAGCTTGTTGTTGCCATGGGTTGATATACATTTCTTATTGCATTGTGGTTGGGTATCGGGGGCTAATGATAAAGGATGAATTTTCCTTTCATTGGATGTCTTGGTTTGGTGGAGAGCGTTGCCTTTTCCCACTTTTGTTGTGATCAAATTAGAAGAAAAATAAAATTGCATGTTGTTGTTCTGGAGCAAAGGAAAATACAATTTGATAGTCCCTTGTGAAATAAATTCTTTTGTAACCTTTCCCACTTTGAAGTGGATGAAAATTGTAATATATTTTGTGAAGAAAAGATGTTGTATTTGGTTATGAAATTTATGAAGTGAAATGAAAAAGAGAGAGACTCTGTTTTAGCTTTGAAAGAATGTGAAAGAAAATGTAATATTCTGCTATGTAATTAATAAATGATTTTGGAAGAAATAAAAGAAAGAAGTTGTAAAACTTCCTTTGGAAATCAATGAATGAATGAAATTTCTTTCCAAATTGTATTGTGAAATTAAATCTGATCATGTCAACATTTGGGAATCTCTGATTGAAAGGAAGAAACATATGTGAGAATAATACAATATTTTGTCTGTTTTGAAAAGGTTTAAAATTTGAAATCAGACTTTGCATTTTAGCTAGTAAATGGTTTGTTTATATCAACTAATTGTATTAGACTAGAATAGAAATGAAATTACCATATATGGAAGATGAAATTGATAAATAGATCCTTTAGAAAATTGATCTTGTTTTAAATTTTAAAAACTGGTAAATAATTCATATAAAATGCACAGTTCAAATATGCACATAATAATCAACATAGAAACATTAAAATTTAGTATGCTATGATATCAATGGATTCAATTTGACAAAAAAAAACTTAAGGAAATAATTTAAAACATTGCAAAATTGGGCCCAAACTTTTCAGTCATTTTTCTGTCAATTGTTAGAAAATTCAAATTGAAAATAAATCAAGCAAAATTAACCTTCAAATGCATCCTAAATCCTTCCTAGAATAGTTCTCCATGTCTGTTTGGCATGTTGAGTGAAGGAGAATATCAAATTGAACCAAATTTATAAGTTAAAATTTACCAGTTTGCTTTTAAAAATCTTGTAGGCCGTTTCCTTAAAATTGACCCCTTAAACTTTATCAAAATCTAAAATTTATGATTCCAGTACAAAGAGGGCATCGAGAGATTTTTAGAAAGTCCTTGTTTGCCTAAAACTGAGCTTTCTATCAAAAGTTATGGCCTTCTGAAGTTTTCTTCATTGGCATTAAAATTTTGAGAAAATTTTCCTTGGCGGGCCCGCGGCCCGAAATTTTCCCTTGGGACTTAAAAATTTTTTGGGAAAATTTTTAACAATTTCCCCACCGCCCCATTGGCTTGCAGCCAATCAGAGGCTGCCATGTGGCTTCATGAGGCAATGACGGAGGCGTGACATAATTTTTTGCCTTGGGACCCTTTTAAATTTTTTTGGAAAATTTTATTAATTTCCTCCGCCGGCCTGAGATCCCACCTCCTTTCTGGTACTGCCATGTGGCACAACGGAGGGGCAGAAACCTTGCAAACTATATCATTTTTGAATTTTTTTTTTTGGAAAATTTTTGGTTTTGCTTCTGTGGCCCCGCACTCCTGCCTTCGCCTTGGTGAAATCCTTCTGCAGAGGTGCGGGCCCGCGCATGCATTTTAATCCCTTCACCCTCCTTTGGTGAATTTTCCCAAACTTCTCTACCACTCCACCCTTCCCTCATTCTTTCCCCATGTGAGCTTGGAACTCGACACATGTCCCTGCCGGTGCAACAGAGGCACGGGTGCAAGTTTGATTTTTCCCCCCCGTGCAGGAAAAATTTGCTAAGTTACCCCGTGACCCGCCAACTCGCCCTTTTGGGAAATTTTTCATCCTTGGGCCCATGGGCCTGCCCTTGGGGGAAAATTTTCACCCCAAGGCCCACCGACCCATAACTAAAGTTTTATAAGGAGTTAGGAGGACTTATGTAGTGCTCGTTCAAACAACCACTTGAGACCCAAGAAACAACCTAGGGTTGGTTTAGAAAATTATGGGATAATTTTTTTTTTAATTCAAGTGTCTACAACTAAGTTGCAAGACATCAGTTCTCACTAATAGGTTTTGGAACAAACCTGTTTACTAATACACAAGTTTCCTTTATTAACCTATAACAAGTTTACAAGGTTCAAATTTTTAGGGTTAGATGTTCTAGTTAGATTCAGGGAGTAATCTTACCCCATTCCTACTCTTTAACAGGATCAAAAATTCAACTAGATTTTTCTCATATTCAATTCTTTCAATTTTTCCCTAAACTATTCGCAATGGATAGGAAATTTTCTCACCTTTCCCATGATATAAAGAAGCCCTCCTAACTCCTTACAGAACTCAAGTTATGAGTGGGCGGAGTTTGGGGATCAAATTTTCCTAGAGGGACACGTGGCAAGAGGAGGAGGAGTGCACCTTGGGCGGGTTGACCGATTGTGGGGTGGCATTGGGAAATTTTCTCAATGCATGGTTCAAAGTTAAAAAACACTCCGTGCCCCCGCGAGTCCCTAGGGGACACGTGTCAGGTCCTGAGCGCAAGGTGAAAAGGGAAAAAGAAAGGGCGGGGTGGCAGACCGATTTAGCGCTTAGCGCCCGAGGGGAAGAAAGGTTGCACGGGTCTGGGTGCCCATGGGAGAAGGGAAATCATGGGAGAAGGTAGAGTTGCGGGCCGCAGGAGGATTCTAGGAATTTTTCCCAAAGGCCCAAAAACGACATTTCTCCCGAGCCTCTAGTGCCACATGGCATGCGTTCATTGGTCGTGGGCCGACGAGGTCAACATGGGAATTTTTCTCATTTTTTTTAAAAAAAAGCTAAGGGGTTTAAAAGAACCCATGTCTCCACCGTAGTCACAAAGGGACACGTGGTGCACTGATTGGCTGCGGGCCGACAGAGGGAAAAGTGAAAATTTTCCAATTTTTTTCAAAAAGTCTAAGGGGGTAAAATTTATCTGTGCCTCCACCTTAGCCCCTAGAGGACACGTGGCAGCCTCTGATTGGCTATGGACTAGAAGAGGAAAAAGTGAAATTTTTTCCGAGTCCATAATTTTGAATTTTTTTCCTAAGGACAATTTTGATGGGAAATTTTTGGGTTATGGGCCCGCTAGGGAAAATTTTCCCAAATTTTCCCGCCAAGGCACACAAACTTCAAAGTATCATAACTTGAGCTAGAAATCTCGGTTTAAGGAAAACAAGGAATTTTCGGCAATATCACAAAGCCCTATTTTCAAAGGGAACATAAAATTTGCTTTTAGATGAACTTTTAAAGGTTGATTTTGTAAAACCGATCTGCAGGTCTTTATTTGGCAAAATGGCAATTTCTAACTTATGATTTTGATAAAATTAGAACTCCTCCTTCACTCAACATGTCAAAAAGACATGGAGGATAAATCTAGGGAGGGTTTAGAGTGTTTTATGGAAGTCAATTTATCCAATTTGTTCAGGGTTGCATTTTTTTCGACAATAGACAGAAGAATGACTGTGCAAGCTCCGAATTGAAATTCATCAAGTTTTGAAGTTTCATTCTTGACTGTTATAGTGAATTAGAGTTCCTTAGGTAGTGCTAAGTCTATTTTTCAATGTTTCATCACTTATTGTTTAGTGCAAGAATGAACTATTCATTTTTATTAAAATGTGAATTACTAGGATGAAGTATATTACAGTGAACTGTTTCTTTAAATTGGAATCTCCATTTTGTCGTTTAAATGTGCATGTGATTCCTAACTTAGTTAGATACATTGCTTATTAATTCATCCATCCAATTCTAAATGAAACTACATATATGATTTCAGATATAATATACATTTTGCAAGGAAAATCACATTGACTTTCGTTCTCTATGCATTCTTCTTTCAAGATTCCAAACAAAGGTTTCTCATTGCAAGTAAAACTTAGACTTCCAATGAATAAGATAGCATATGAACAAGGTAAAACACTTTTGAGAAAGGGATGCAATCCTTCATTGATCATTAATACAATTTTGTTACTTTGCTTTCTATTTGATTTCAAACTACAGTACATACAATAACAACATTGTTCGTTATTCCTTTTCAAAACAAAGATATCATTCTTGGACAGCAAACAATTCCAGTATACAATCCAATTTTGAAACTATTTCAATATTTTATTCATATTTCAATAAAATTTTTATAACTATCACTCTTCCAATTTGATTACAAAATACAAAATACAATGCTTATAATATCCTTTACATTTCCTTTCCAAAAACAGAGGACAAGTATAATTCTTCTTTACATTTCTGAATTCAAATTCAACTTCCATCTACAATGCAATAACTTCACATTACAATTAATATACATCTCATCCACTCAAGCCGGGAAAGGTTACATTGACTTTTCTCAAAGGAAAGGGATTGTCAAACTGTAAATTTCTTCTTTCTCCAAACAACATGCAAGTTTCTTCTTCTTTGCAACTTTGATCACAACAAGGAAGGGCGAAAGGCAACGCTCTCCACCTAACCAAGACATCCATTGAGAAAGGAGAAGCCATCCTTCCCCATTGGCCCCTGAGCCCCAACCATATTGAAATGGAGCATGAATATAAACACATGGAAAAAAATGATTCTATCACATACAAACAACATTCAAATTGCATACAATCAATAAAATGCACAGTTCAAAACAAGACAGTAGTTCCCAACTGCATTTGAAATAGTTCATACAACACATAGGATTGATCAAGCAAGCTAGCAAGAGCAAGGACTATGCATACCAAAATGCATACCACCAATAAATATATCAACCCCATAAACCTTATATCTCCCAACCCCTCTTTATGCCCCCCCAAGAGTAAGAAATGCAAGCAATTTCTTTTCCAAGGTGGATCCTAAACCAAAACTCCCTCCTCAATAAAACAATGCCATTGGCAATCCCTTATGCCCCCATATGAAATCCCCATAACCTTCTCCTACACCATGCCCTAAGCATTCTACCTAACCAACCAAGAACGCAAACACAAACACCATTTAAACATGCATGCAAGAGAAGGAAAAATAATTAAACACAGCTCAAGATCATACCTCTCCATACTGGAGTTTGTTCCAAGCTCACATGCTTTCCACAATGTCAAAGTGCAGTCTAGAACCAAAAAAGTATAAGCATGCAAAAGACTCCAAGCTCTTCCTCAAACAAGCTCCAAAAGAAACAACACTAAAAAAATGTGCCCCCAAGAGGAAATGGACAAAGTTACAACAACCATAGACAAGCAAGGAGTTTCAATTTTATAGGAGAGGGAAGAGAAGAGGATGATGTGGATCCATGTGGGATGACACATCATTCTTCCTCAGCCCCAAAAGGAAAATTCAACATCCTTCACAAAATCACAATAAATAAAAAGACAAAAATGACTTACAAACTCCAAAAATCCCCATACTCCAAAAAGACCAAATTTAAAACATGTAAGGGAAGTGCAATTAAAACTTACATATTGTCACTTCAAAATGCATTATAAATGCCTACATTTAACCTCCAAACCATAGGCATGGTTGGTGGATCATTTTAAGAGGTGTGGGACAAGTTTAACTTGTCCCACAAGCCTCCAAATTTAGCCTCCAAGGTCAAATTCGAATTTCATAAAAGATGGAGTGTTTAACATTCCAAAATCTGCCTTACAAGACTCTTACATCTTTCTTACACATTCTAACATATTAACTTACACACTCTTCTAACATTATTATTTAAACTCAACAACTTTATTAATTACATTCCATGTCCTAATTAAATTTAAATAAAATTTAACTATATGACTATCACATTAATATATCACAATTAAATTAATTAAAAGAAGGAACACATTACAAATAAAATACATACAACAATAATTAAAAAAAAGGAGCACATAAATAAAACACATATATTCCATGGTCACATGTAATGGAAATTCCCACCATGGGAAATCCTAACATAACACAACACACAACTCATAACATTGTTGCCATGGTGACCTTGTTGAATGCACCCGGAATTTTTATATGGTTAGTCTCTAGTCCCCCGACATTGTTGTGATTTTTTAACTTGCAAAATGCAAATACCTCCTTCAGCCTCGTGGCCATATCAGAACATCCAAAATGATATAAACAGAATTTCAAGATAATCTAAACACATGAATCACAACAATATCAAAAATTCAACATTATCATTTTTAATTCATAATTCAACTATATCATCGTCAAGAATCTATCATACTAGGTCTACCCAAAATATCTAATGTCATAAGTCCAAATCAATATCCATATTATGTCCATGTCAAATAGTATATCATCAACCTCATATAAAAAATTGTCTCTAGTAACCATCATGCATAATAATTGAATCCAGATCAATAATAATCCATGATCTAACATCTAACCATCATACCAAAACAAAACATAATAGTGTCCATAATATGATCAATAATATCAAAATCAGTATCAAAAAGTGTCAAAGGGAAGTGGGCACTACAACCCCCTCCCCTTAGACTCGACTTCCTCCTAGAAGTCACTGGAACAAATGTAGAAACTACACTCGTAATACTGTGGCATCCTCCCAAGTGGCTGCAGTCTTGTCGTATTTGTCCCACTGTACCCATATCTGATCAATCTCTCTACCTCGAAGGCCCAAGGTCTTGTGATCTATGATACAGACGGGCTCCACCATCACCTGCCACTAATTCTGCACCTACAATGATGTCCATTCCAACACATGAGAAGGATTTGGAATGTACCTCCTAAGGAAAGAAACAAGAAACACATCATGTACGTGAGACAAGCTGGGTAGCAATGCTAGACGGTAAGACAAAGGGCCGATACGCTCCAAGATCTCAAAAGGACTAACAAATATAGGAGCTAACTTAGAACCTTTTCCGTAATGAATAGGGCTCTTATGTGGTCTAACTTGAAGGAACACCTTCATACCCACATCAAAGCTATGATCAATCCTATGTTGATCCACATACTTCTTCTGCCTGATCAACACTACCTGCTGCTCCATGTCCTGCAAAAGAGATGGTCTAAGAGATACTTTTTCCTCTAACCTGTCCCAGCTAAGGGGTGTCCTGCACTCTCTACCATATAATGCATGAAAAGGAGCCATGCCTATAGAACTCTGAAAACTATTATTGTAGGCAAACTCCACTAAGTATAGGTACTCCAACTTAGATTGCTGATCCATCACATACATCCTGAGCACATCCTCTAAAATCTGATTTACTTGCTTGGTCTATCTATCTGTCTCATGGTGATATGTTGTGCTGAAGTTGATCCTCATCTCGAGGACATATTACATGGTAGTCCAGAAATGTGAAGTGTATAAAGGATCGTGGTCACAAATGATCTTCCACAGAATCCCGTGTAACCTGACAATCTCATCCAAATAAAATCGTCCCACTGCTCTAGCTATATAAAGGGTCTTCACCGGAGAAAAGTGAGCCACTTTTGTTAATTTATCAACTGTGACCATAATGGCATCACGGTGATATCTCGACATAGGTAGTCCAATAATGAAATCCATAGAAATGGTGTCCCACTTCCATTCCAGTATGACATGAGGATAAAGAAGACTTGTTGGATGCTGATGCTCAGCCTTAATGCTCTGGCACTCTAAAGTGATTCAAATTGAGCCATGTCTCGACGAAGTCCTCTCTAGTGGTACAACTGTCTCAAAGTAGTGTGCATCTTCTTCACCTCGGGATGGGATGAATAGGATGCACGATGTGCCTCTACCAAGATGTCCTACCTCAAGCCTCCATCTTTGAGAACATATGTTCCTGAGAAGACCATCTGCCTCTAAAGAAAATCCATCAAAATTCCCCTTAAGGGGTCTCTATGACTCGATCTCTATTCATACTGCCATGTAGAAGCTGTCAAGAGGAAGCTATTGAAGATTCCTACTCCACAAATCTATGCTCACTGTAGTGGCCATAGCCACATGTCTCTGTCTGCTGAGAGCATATTCTACCACATTCTCCTTCCCTTTCATAGGCTCTATATCCATGTCATACTCATAAAGTAACTCCATCTAATGCCGCTAACGAGCGTTAAGATTGGGTTGCGTGAAGAGGTGGTGAAGACTCAAATGATCTGTCCTAAGTGTGAATCTTTGTCCAAGAAGAAAATTCCTCCATCTAACCAAAGCATGCACATCTACCATAATATCAAGATCATGGGTAGGATAATTAAGCTCATGATCCTTGAGTTTACGAGATTCAAAAGCTATAACCCTGCCATCCTGTATCAACACACCTCCAAGCCCTACTAAAGAAGAATCTGTGCAAACAAAGAACTCACCCTGTGGATCCAGATTTGTAAGAATGGGTGTTGTAGTGAGGAACTCCTTCAGTTTCCTGAAGGCATGCTCACATCTATCCGTCCAAACAAATTTCTTCCCTTTCCTCTGAAGGGAAGTGATAGGTGTGCAATCTGAGAGGAGTCTTGAACAAATATATGGTAGTAACCTGCTAAACCCATGAAGCTGTGCACATCGGTCACTGTAGTGGGTGCTGGCCAATCCATAATGGCTCTAATCTTGGAAGGATTGACTATGATACCTTCCCTAGAAATGATATGACCCAAATACTGCACCTTGGTCTAGAAGAAAGCACACTTCTCCAAGTTCCCGTAAAGCTGCTACTCACAAAGACACTGGAGAAATTTTTGAAGGTGCCCCTCATGATCCTCACATGTACATGAGTATATAAAAATGTCATCTAGGAAGATGAGCATGAAGCGATCTAAAAAGGTTCTAAATACCCCATTCATCAAACTCATAAACACCGCAGGGGCATTCGTTAAACAAAAAGGCACCATTGTGAACTCATAGTGCCCATATCTAGTGCGGAAGGTGGTCTTATGAATGTCCACCTCTAAAATACTCAACTGATGGTAGCTTGACTTGAGATCAATCTTAGAGAACACTGTGGCTCCCTTCATCTGATCAAACAAGTCATCAATATGAGGAAGAGGATAACAATTCTTGATCATCACTTTGTTCAACTGGTGGTAATCAATACACAACTGCAATGATCCACCCTTCTTCTTCACAAAAATCATTGGTGCACCCCAAGGGGATACACTAGGGTAGATAAGGCCCTTCTTAAAAAGGCCCTCAAGCTGTAACTTGAGCTCACAGAGCTTCGGGGTAGTCATCTGATAAGGTGCCCATGAGATAGGCTCTACTCCTGGAAGTAGGTCTATATGGAAATCAATCTCACGTGGGGGTGGTAACCCCGGTATCTCCCCTGGAAATACATCAGAAAACTCTCTCAAGATGGGATGATCATCTAGCGATGGTCCACTAGACCCATCCTCTGATCTGTCACTGACTGTAATAGCATACATCTGACAACCCCGTCACACACATCGCTTAAGCTGCATAGCGGAAATGGTGCAGATAGAAATAGATCTCCTGACCCTCGAGATCACTGATTCAACTCCCAAATCATCTACACAAGCTATAGTCTTGTGGTAACAATCCATCCTGGCCCTGTGTGTAGATAGCCAATCCATACCTAAGATAACTCCATAAGAACCCAAAGGAAGGATATGGAGATCTGAGGTGGTGGTGAAAGGTCCCAAATCCACAACACACTCCTTAACTAAGGAGTCCACAGAGATCTTAGCTCTAGAAGACATCTCGACATCCCAACTAAGACCTTGCCTAATTGTGACCAGCCTGCATCGCTCTACTAAAAATGGTGTAATGAAAGAATTAGAAGATCTAGAATCAAACAAAACAGAGGTAGGAATACAACCAATGCTACCTATGGTCTCAATGAATGTGCTTTGGTGCTCTGCTTGGTGGTTCTCAACTGCTACATAAATCATGTGGCTACATCCCATGTCACCAACTATATGCTCTGAAACCAGTGCCTTACCCTTATTAGGGTTCTGAGGGCAATCTCTCCAAAAGTGTCCAGCTACTCCACATCCAAAGCAACCACCTAATCCTCTCCAAGGAACAACACCTACAATAGGTGACCTAGAAGCATGTGGTATGGATCTTGATGATCTAGTTGCGGTTTGTTGTGGCCTCTACTAGTGAGCTCCTGATGACTAAGCTCTAGGTCCACCTGGTGTCCTGATGGGACCCCTAGGAGGAGGCCCCATTCTTCGACCTCTCTATACATCAGCTCTCTGTGGAGGTCTATAAGGTGGACGAGATTGTTGTTGTGGCCGAAAGGATAACTATGCTAAATTTTGACCACCATGAGGAAGAGGTACTGAACCTCTCGATCTACCATCCTGCATCTGCTGAATGCGGCTCCTAACTCGGTCTCTAGCTTGCTAGGTTTTACCTTGAGTCTCCTCTACAATATAAGCCTTCTCGATGGCCTTTGCTATATTCTATGGACAGTGAATCCACATTGCACCTCTAATGTCCAAATTCAGGCCCTAGATGAATCTGTGAATCCGCACTTGCTCATCTTGCATATACTCTACATACTGAAGTAGATCTAGAAATCTACTCTCATACTTTGCTACTGAAAGGGTAGCTTGTTGGAGGTCATGGAACTCGTCAATCCTCTATTGGATAAACCTCCGTGATAGGTACCTTCTCCTGAATCTCTCCTAAAATAGTTCCCAAGTCACTATCTCTGAATCTACATGGAGCTTCTTCTCCTTTTTCCTCCACCATACTCCTACTCCATCCCTCAGTAGATGGATCTGTTATCTCATTTTAGTGATTATAACTAAAATTAAGATAACCATAGATTTTTTTTGGAAATTTTTTTGAAAATGCCCTTTTGAGGAGATTTTTGGGTTTTCAGGTTTCAACAACATCAAAACATATTTTCTACATGCTTCATGCAAATTGCTTCCCGAAACCTGAAATCTGAAACAAGTCAGTCTGTCAGGTTTTTGGAACTCACAAACATCAGAACATGATTTGTAAAAAGCATACTACATGTCATTTGAATTCTGAAACCCCAAACCTGATATGTTCCTTTGTTGTTGGGTTTTTAGGACCTTGGAACATCCAAACATCTCATGCCTCATGTCGCCTGTTTCCTAAAACTTGAAACCAAAATTGATAGCTAATCCATTGTGTCAGGTTTTTGGGCACTCCAAGCATGATGACATGGCATTAATGCTGAGTTGTCAGGTAGTTGGCACATGTGTCAGGTGAAGTGTAATAAATGTGAGGACTTTATAAATAGTTCGATTTTACACGTCATTTTTACCTGTTGTACTTTTTGCTACATGGATTTTTCATACTTGTGCCTACGAACTCCAAACCCGATTGAGCTTCTTGATCGATTTTGTGCTCCATTTTTGATTATTTTTTGAGATTACTAAAGGTATTTTACTTTTCTTTCCAATTTTAGGTCTTTTGGATTTGTATTTGAGATATTCTTTTGGTGTTCTCCTTCCTTTCCTATTTTTCCTCTAGGTTTAGGGTTTTAGATTGTTTTCTTCATTTTATGTTGTATTCCAATAAAATTTCTTGTTTGGAATTCACCCCTAGGGTGTTTCTTTATTTTATCCCATAGAATATACCCTGTTAATTACTAAAAAAATCTAAAATTCCTAATTGGTGAAATGACGGTAATTTTGCATGTCCTGACACCTCAAAAACTTGATTCCTTGTTTTTTGGGTTTTGCAGGGTGTTCAACATCTTCTTGTGTCCGCCGTTTGTCAGGCTTCATCGAGTGCTTAACAATCTCCAAGTACCACCCTTCTATCAGGTTATTCCAAGTTCTGGACATCTATCAACCTCCAACATACACTTTGTAGTGTATCGGGTTTCCCTGAGTGTTCGACATCCTCTGATCTCTGCTTTGTGTTGGGTCTTGCGAAGTGATCAACATCTTCCGAATTCCAAAAGTATATCAAGTTTTACAAGGTGTCTGACATCTACTAAGTTCTGACACTCTCTGCAGTCTGTCAAGTTTTGTGATGTGTCTGAAAAGACCTTATTTTTGACATACCTTCTAGTGTGTCAGGGTTTCATCAGGTGCTTTTCAAGTTCTAAAGGCCGGATAGTGTGGTGGGTCTTTGGGGTTGCTCAGCAATCTTCCAAGTCCAATTGTTCAAACAGGAGTTGTCTAAGCATTATTTCTTTAGGACTTCTCATGTCAGATCTTGGATCATCTAAGGATAAGTCAGGAAAGATGAAATACAAGTACCAAAAAATGGAATTCCCCTCCTACATAGATTACAATTATGACATCCGAGATACGGAGCTTGGTAACATTGACATGGAAGACTTTTGGAATAGAACCAATGATTCTTCTCAGAGTCCTTGGATGAAGTCAATAACCAATGGTGGCCTCCCTCTTACAATAGGATTCCCAATGTCTACTCAATGCCCTAAGTTCATTTTGGCATTTGCTTCCAATTATGACTCAGATTCTCGCTCAGTGAAAAATCAAGCAGGAGAAATCATAGTGAAGTTAGATAGGGGTTACTTTGATGACCTTTTAAGATTACCCAACTTTCAGGAATATGTCAATGTAGATTTTAAGTCAACATAGAAAGCATGGGATTTAAAGATCAAGAAGACTGCATTAGCCATGTGAATAAAAAGTTTTTTATCAAGGCCAAGCCAACTGTCACTAGGTTTCCCAAGTTTGTCCCCAGGAGTGATTTTATCCTTGAAATCAACGACATCATCACCCAGCTGAGTCGAGTATTTAGAATCCCTGAGTCGAGAGACTTCCAAGGATGGATGTATCAATTTATGGTCATTATGAAGAAGAACTAACAATGGATCGATTGGAGCAGTCTTATAAGTGATGATATTGATTCCCAAATGAAGACAATCTTGACTACTAGCAAATTCTATATGTCATCTTATGTCACCTATGCAATAGCTGGCATGAGAAATTATCTAGGGTTGGATGCAAAAGGAGATAGGGTAATAGAACACATATATCGATACTTCCCTCAGCTGACAATGAAGGGTTCTGAGGATCAATTCAAAATAGTGAACGATGATTTCTTTTATGAAAATATTTGCAGGATGAACCCCGATCTAAGGAAAACAAGAGTCTCTAACGAAGCATGGGCCGAAGTATTAAAATGGGGTTGTATCTTCTTATAGTTCAAGAAGTTCACATACCTTCAGGTGGTCATGTACCCGGGTGATCCTTTCCGATTTCCCAGGTTCCCAGGTGATAAGCTGATCCTAAAGGAGTTGGTAAGACAATTGTTAGATTTCCACAAATTCCAATTGAGTAAACACAAGGTTGCTGTATCCTTCCCTATTTCCATCTGAATGTACACATGCTCTACAGTGGTTAAAGCTAAGAATATGGTGCATGAGCTTTAGAACAAGTTAAAGAAGCACATGAAGCATATAGATGGATTTGATTTCCAAGGAGTCCTTAAATCATACAGGAATTTATATCTGCATGTTCCCAATATAGAAGATATTTGGGTTGATCTTCGGGATGAGGTTGTCATCCGAAGAAAGGACAATAATAGGTTGAAAATTAAAGAAATCTAGATGCTGGATTTATCTGACATCCCAGTGTTATGTTTGTGGAGCTTGTTTTCATGTTAGAGTGTGGTACACCTTTTATGTGTTACACTCGGGTATTTTTATGGCGGTACCGCTCGCTGGTGAGTGGGTCAGTGGGGGTCTAGGGGTGGTAAAGCCCCCTGGATCGATAGGGGCTTCGGGGGTGACAACCCCCGAAGCAAATATTTTTTGGTGCCTTATCAACCCATGTCTGATATATCGGGAAACATGTTATGGGCTCATTTATGGGCTCATGGATATTATGGTACCCATAGTTTAAATACCCACGATTTTTTTCCCATTGGTTTTGATACCCATAGTGTTTTGTAAAACTGCTTAAGCAGTTGTCTATTTATATGGTTTTATGGATATGATAGAGATATACAATCTAAATGTATTGCAGATGTGTTTTGAATTCAGCTGTGATTTTTGTAGAGTTTGTTGAGCATAGCTCTAAACAGATCTGGGTATTGTGTTGAGAGAGGGGTGGCTTGTAATAAAATATGAGCAAGTGATTCTTTGTGGACGTAGCCTAGATTGTGTGAAGCATGTTAAATATTGTCTCTTTTTGTTGTGTTATTTTATTCTGCACTTTTATTTGAGATCTATAATAATTTCTACATATTAGTTTCTATTGTTGTAATTCTGTGAGGGATCATTCCACATATGTTATCCCTTATTTCCTAACAATTGGTATAAGGGCTTGGTTTGGTTTGCTGAAGTGTTGAATTGTAGGGAAAGTTTTTATCTTGAGTGGGAGCTATGGTAGATGATGGATGATCTAGGGTTGATCAATTCAACAGGTAGAATTTCAGTCTTTAGAAGATGCAGATGGAAGATTACCTTTATCAGAAGGATCTTTATACTCCACTATTTGAGAAGGTTAACAAACCCTCGAGCATGAAAAATGTGGAATGGGATTTGCTGGATCAGGAAGGAACTTGGGACATGATCCAGTTGTGCCTTGCATATTTGATATTATTTAATGTTTCAAAGGAAAATACTACAAAAGAACTGATGGATGCATTAGGGAACTTGTATGAAAAACCCTCTGCCTCAAATAAGATATTTTTAATGAAAAAGTTGTTTAATATGAAGATGTCTGAGAATGGTTTAGTAGCAGATCATCTAAATGATTTTAATACGATTGTAAATATGATAACTTTGGTTATAATAGAATTTGATGAAGAAGTTAGGGCTTTATTAGTTCTGTGCTCTTTACCTGAGAGTTGGAATAACCTGGTAATGGCAATAAGCAACTTGGTTCCAGCTAACTCAAAGTTGAAGTTTGAGAATGTTGTAGGGGTGATTCTAAGTGAGGAAATGTAAAGAAAAAGCTCTGGTGAATCTTCTACTTCAGGGAATTATTTGACAGTGAGAAACTAGAGGGAGATAGAAGAATACAGGAAACTGTGGAAAATCAAAGGATTCGGGCAAGGTCAAAATCCAAAAGCAAGATAGTATGCTGGCACTGTGGAAAGTCTGGGCATGCAAAGAAGGATTTTTGGGAGCTTCGAGAAAAGAAGAAACAATAGGAAGAAAAAAAGGAGGCAAATGTGGGAACGGGTAATGTATGTCGGGATGCTTTGATTCTTTCTTTGCACAATATTACTAAATTTTGGGTTTTAGATTCGGGGGCTTCTTTCCATGCTTCTCCACATACACATTATTTTGTTGATTATGTTCAAGTAAATTTTGGGCATGTTTTTCTTGGTGATGATGAGCCTTAAAGCATAGTTGGAAAAGGTTCTGTTCCAGGTTAAGATGGAGAATGGGAATACTTGGCTATTGAAGGATGTCATACATGTTCCTAAATTAAGGATGAAATTTGAGATCAATAGGACAGTTGGGAAGTGATGGTTGTATTGTGATATTTACAGCAGACTCTTGGAAGGTTACCAAGGGTGCTCTTGTTGTGGCAATAGGTAAGAAGTTTGGAACCTTGTATTTAACCACTTATAGCACTAATGTTTGTAATCTTGTGGTTTTAGAAGTAGATACAACATTGTGGCACTATAGGGTCGGTCATATGAGCCATAAGGGCATGGAGATCATAAAGAAGGATTTTCTTGGATATACAGAAACAGGTTTGGAATTCTATGAGGACTGCATATATGGGAAACAAAAGCAAGTAAGGTTTCTCAAGGTTGGACCTACGAAGAAAAAGAGGAAGTTAAAGATGGTGCATTCTAATGTGTGGGGGCTGGCTCAGGTATCATCTCTTGTGGGTTAAATTTATTATGTTACTTTTATTGATGATGCAACAAGGAAAGTTTGGGTTTATTGTATTATAAAAAAATATGATGTATTTGACACTTTTGTTAAATGGAAATCCTTGGTAGGGAATGAAACAAGTCTTAAACTAAAATGTCTTAGGTCAGATAATGGAGGGGAGTATTGCAACAATGAATTTAATGATTACTATTCTAAGAATGGAATCCACAGGTAAAAGATGGTTCCAGGAACTCTCGCACTAGAATGGGGTGTCAGAAAGGATGAATAAAACAATAATGGAATGTGCTAGGAGCATGAGGTTACATGCAGGTCTGCCTCTTTCTTTTTGGGCAAAAGCGGTGAGTACATAGTTGTGTACTTGATAAACAGAGGACCCTGAAGTGCCTTGGATGGAGGCATACCTAAGGAGGCTTGGTATGGTAATAAAGTTGATTATTCATTTCTTAGAGTCTTTGGATGTGAGTTGTTTGTTCATATAGAAAAGGATTATAGGACCAAGCTAGAGGCTAAATCAGAAAAATGTACCTTCATTGGTTATGGTGGTGATAAATTTGGATATAAATGTTGGAATATTAAAGACAAGAAAATCATTTGGTCTAGGGATGTGGTCTTTAATGAGAAAGTCATGTATAAGCAATAGTTGCAGGAAATAAGGGAAGAATTCAAGAAAGAATATGTAGTGGTAGAGGATCTTCCAAATGGGAAAGTGATCCATGAATTAGTTCAGGAAGCTACTCAACAGAAACCCCCAAACTCCTACAGTGAGGAGGTCTTCTAGGGTAAGAAAAGAACTTGAACGTTTTTCTCCTTCTCTTTATTATTTATTACTCACTGATAGTGGAGAGCTAGAGAGCTTTGATGAAGCAATGCAGGTAGATGCTAGTAAGAAGTGGGAGCAAGCCATAGATGAGGAGCATAAGTCTCTCATGGAGAACCAAACTTGGGATTTGGTGAAGCTACCAGAAGGTAAAAGAGCATTGCGGAACAAGTGGGTGTACATAGTTAAAGATGAAGAAGGAGGAAAGAAAAGATATAAGGCCAAGTTGGTGGTGAAGGGGTTTGCACAGAAATAAGGTATAGATTTTGATGATATTTTTTCTCCTATAGTAAAAATGACTTCTATCAGAACTATTCTTTTAATAGTGGTAGCAGAAGACTTGTACTTAGAATAGTTATATGTAAAGACTGCATTTCTCCATGGTGATTTGGAGGAGGAGCTATATATGTAGCAGCTAGAAGGATATGAAGTCAAAGGTAAAGAGGAGATGGTGTGCAAATTGAAGAAGAGCTTGTATGGCCTGAAACAAGCTTCACGTCAATGGTATAAGAAGTTTGATAGCTTCAATGATGGAGCAAGGTTATATTAGATGTCATTCTGACCATTGCGTGTATACAAAGAAATTTGAGGATGGAAGTTATATTATCCTGTGTTTGTATGTTGATGACATGTTGGTTACAGGTAAAAACATGCAGGAAATAAAAGTACTCAAGAAACAGCTAAGTGAATCCTTTGATATGAAGGATTTGGGGGCAGCCAAAAAAATCCCTGGTATGAGGATAACTAGGGATAGGAAGGAATGGAAGCTGACTTTATCTCAGGAAGAGTACATTAAGAAGGTATTGGATAGGTTTAACATACAGGATGCTAAAAACGGTTGGGACTCCTTTGGCAGGCCATTTTAAGGTATCAAAGGAGTAGTGTCCCAAGACAAAGCAGGAAAGAAACCAGATGTCTAAGGTGCCTTACTCATCAATGGTTGGTAGTTTGATGTATGCTATGGTGTGCACTAGGCCTGATATTGCCCATGCAGTGGGAGCTGTGAGTAGATTTATGAGTGATCCAGGTAAAGAGCATTAGCAAGTAGTAAAGTGGATCCTTCAGTATTTGAGAGGGATCATGGAGACAGTTTTGTGCTACAGTGTATCAGACACCACTTTATGTGGTTATGTAGATTTAGATATGGCTGGAGATGTTGATAGCAGGAGGAGCACGACAGGTTATATTTACATTGTAGGTGGGAAAAAAGTGAGCTAAATTTCACGACTACAGAAGCTGGTGGCTTTATTAACCACAGAGGTTGAGTATGTTGCTGCCATAGAGGAAAGAAAAGAGATGATTTGGTTACAACAATTGCTTGAGGAGTTGGGGCATAAGCAGAAGGAATGTAAGCTACATAGTGATAGCCAAAGTGCTATACGCCTAGCTAAGAACTCTGATTTCCACTCCAGGATGAAGCATATACAGTTGATATATCACTTCATCAGGACAACTTTGGAAGAAGATAAGTTGAAGTTGGAGAAGATTCATACTAGTTAGAATCCTGTAGACATGATGACCAACGTGGTCACAAGGGATAAACTAAAGCTATGTTTAGCTTTGGTTGGCCTTCGTGGATGATAGTGAAGAGTTGAGAAGCTTGCTTAGTGGAAATCAGACTCCAAGTGGGAGATTGTTATGTTTTTGGAGCTTGTTTTCATGTTAGAGTGTGGTACACCTTTTATGTGTTACACTTGGGTATTTTTACGACGGTCCCCGCTCGCTGGTGAGGCGGGTCAAGGGGGTTCGGGGGGGTGAAGCCCCCGAAGCAATTTTTCATGGGTGGTTTATTAACCCATGGGTAATGGGTAACCATTATGGGTTCTTTTTGGGCCCATGGTTTTTCGGTACCCATTGTTTTAATACCCAGGGTTTTTGCCCATGGTTTTGATACCCATGGTTTTGTATCAAACTACTTATGTAATTGTATATTTATATGGTCTTATGCATATGATAGATAGAAAAGCAAATGTATTTCAGATGTGCTTTGAATTCGGGTGTGAATTCTGTAGAGTTTGTTATGCATAGCTCCAAACGGATCTGACTATTGTATTGAGAGAGTGGAGGCTTGTAATAAAATATGAGCAAGTGATTCTTAGTGGACGTAGCCCAAATTGGGTGAACCATGTTAAATATTGTCTCTCTGTGTTGTGTTATTTATTCTACACTTTTATTTGAGATCTGTAATATTTTCTGCATATTAGTTTCTACTGTTGCAATTCTGTAAGGGATTATTCTACATATTTTATCTCTTATTCCCTAACACCTAGAAGGCACTAAGGACAACAAGAGTGTCCTTGACACCTCATATGATGGGTTGAACGAAGACCAATATGTATTCCCAGCCATTGATTGGTCCATTACTGAGAAAGCTTCTATCATGGGAAGAGCTACTAAAATTCTTGCCCGTACTAAGGTGTGGCTCATTTCTTGGGGAATGAGTTATAAAGAAGGAAGTTTTTCAAAACTAGATACTTTGGAAGTGAGACCCCTCCAACGGAAAAAAGGAAAAGGATAAGAACCCTTCCAAGAGGCCAATAAAGGTTAAGTTTGTCAGAAAGGGAGAAGATAAAGTAACTACACCAGTGACCACTCTCCCACAAACAGTTGAGGTTCATGATTCACCTCCACAACTAGAATAAGGAAATCCTCCTTCAGGTGAAGAGATTGTTCAACCTTCCATTCCACTTTTGGTTGACAGTTCATCAGAGGTAAGTCTTCCTCTTATCTCTCAAGCTCTAATTTTGGAATCCTTGCCTCCTCCCATTCAGCCTTCCTTGCCTCATATTTCTTCACCAAGTTCCTCTGCCATAGCTAGTGTCTTCTCCAGCCTCTCACCTCTCCCCATTGGACCCCAGTTAACCATGGACATGCCTCCTCCTTCTGCGCCTTCATTCCTTGAATCCATTACCATGGATTCTACGCTTGTAGTGGTCACCACTCCACAAGCTAACCTTCCTCCACCTGAGGATGTGACTGTAACACCTACAATGGGAACAACTTCTTCCAATATGCGTTAATGGATAGTAGATCAGACTCCGAGGAAGAGGAAGGTGGTAGTTCCATTACCAGCCTTTGATTTTAGTTCCCTCAAGGTCACTCCTACCATGTTGGAAAAGAAACCCAAAATAGTTTCAAGGATTTCAGTGGATGCCTCAGGGCATTAATTTGTAGAAATTACTACTCCCACAGCTAATAACACTAAGGATGATATAATGGTCATAGATTATCAAATCACAAGGGTGGCTCTAGGGAAAGAAACAAAAGAGGGAGCACAACAGGACACACAAGAAGCCATGAATGTGTTGTGCTAGAAGCTAAAGGAAACTAAGGAAAATAGAGATGAGTTAAAAGAGAAAATACATCAGCTAACAGAAGTGCTACTCAAGCTCTCAAAGCCTCCTGAGTCAACACCATCATCCTCTACTCCTATCGGGTTCGATTTCTCATCGGTACCCATGATTGAGAGGATTAATGAGAAGGAGAGAATGGTCAATGAATGGATCCAAAGGCTGCTCCTGCAAGGAAAAGAAGTTATCGAGGACACTGTGGAAGTCTACAAATCCTTAGAGGATATAAAGAAGGATGGAGAGAAAATGGATGATGAATTTTCAGTAGAGGTATCAAGAACCTAGAGTTAACTTTTAAAGCTCTCTAAATGCTGAAATAGGTTCCATCCCACATCTTGGTACAAAGAAGGAATCATTCCACATGGGGAAAAACATTTTCAACTAAACAAATGCCATTAGATTCAGAATAAAGATTCTCAATGAAGCTTGCAGCAAATTGAGGGAATCAAGAGATCAATTGGTTGATGGCACAAATGACATAGAAGAAGAGCTAGTCAAGATCTATGCTAAGGTGTTGAGTGAAAGCTCTGGGTATTCTTACCTGTTGATGATATTTATAAGACAGATCCAAGAATCAATTCAGCATGAACCAACTTATGGATTCAGACATAGAAATCATTGACAGGTTTGTGAAAATTTAACATTCTTTGGAAACCCTGAGGAAACTCAACAAGAGATTGAAAAAGCTTCCTGACAATGCTAGCAATACTTAGGAAACATGTGAAGTTTTGAGTGATCATTCCACTGCATGCCTGATGAAAATGAGATGTAGGGTATAATTTGAAAGTTCCAAGAATTTTAGGACAAGAAGGCTTTGTTGGATAGGAAGACAAAGATGATGAAATAGAATAGGCACAATGTTGCATGTCATTTCAATCTTGAAATCGACATGTCTTTTTTATTTTAGTTTCGTCACATAGGAGGCAAATTTTGACTTGGTCTTCTTACGTGAGAGTTAAGCAAAGTAGGAATCTCATTAAAAAGACTATTTTCTAGGATTTATCTTATTTTATCTCAACTCCTGTTTATTATAAATAAGGGATGCTTATGCATTCCAAAGGGTTGAGATTTTTTGAATATTGAGATCTATTGTGAAGAAGAAATACTTTGTGTTTTCTTTTAATCATTTGAGGAATAGGAACTGATGCTATTTTGAAAACTTTGTGTTGTGAGATGTATCTTTCTTAAGATATTGTTCTTATGTTCATAATCTTAGGCTATTCTTTGTTTAGCATCTTAATTGTTATAATCATTTCAAACATTACATTTGTTATCTATAGCTCGTATGATTATTTCCTACTTTGTGTTTACTCAAAAGTAAATACGTTTCCTCTCATTTCCTTTCCATTGTGTTTCTTCCATAATAGTAATTTACTTTCTGATCCATTTCATTTCAAAAGAGAAATAGCTTCACCTATTATGGATATGGATTTTAGGATTCTATCCCAACCCCAATGGTTAGATTAGTGTGAATACTGTACATATTATTTTTTCTGCGTTTTAGATTAGTAATAAACATGCAGCCTCACCTATCTTTGAGGAGGGATTTAATCCCATGTACTGTGGTTGACACCTCATATTTTGGCGTGACAAAATATCTGACCAACAGTTTTTGGTGACTCTGATGGGGAATACAGATTGATAAGACTAAGCTTATCCTTTTGGTGTTTGGCGACTCCATATTTGCCTTATTTTCAAGAAGATTCATTTTCTAGTTCAAGCTGGCTAGGAATATCTTCACTCAGTCAAACCGAGCTAGGGGTGAAACTGATTTGTTCTTTGATATGCTTTAACAGCATAATTTCATGATTTCACCCAACAGTGTTGCATCTAGCCGGGAAAGAAGTTATTCACCCATCCGAAGGACTCAGATTCCTCAAGAACAAGAAGTTTCTGCAACTTTTCATGCATTATTCTTGTCAAATATTCATATTCCTATATGCACTTCTTTCAGAAGAATGGCAACACAACCCGTGCCTTAGGGTGTAGCTATTGGTCCTCTTTCCCTTACTCCACCATTACATGACCTACCTTATGGATCATGGAAGAATATTCCTAAGTTCAATGGTGATGGAAAACAACATCCTGACAAACACATTGCATCATTCTTTGTTGCATGTGGTGTTCTTGGGGTTTCTCATTAAGATGTCTCTGTTTGACTCTTCATCGAAACATTGCATGGCATAGCAGCGGAATGGTTTTACCATCTCCCAAATGCATGCATTACCAATTGGGCTACCATGAGGACCATTTATTTGAAGCATGGTTCAAACTAGCTGAAGATACTCTCATGACCTTGTTAGCACAACTTACACATATGAAGAAGGAATCTCACGAACCCATGCGGGACTTCATGGTAAAATTCAACAAGCTGATTCTGTAAGATTCCAGACCTCAGCTGTTCCTACTCTTGAAAATCAAAATTGCTTCTTCATCAATGCTCAACCCCCTAATGTGATCTTCTTATTAAGAAGGTATGTTATCCCTCGATTTGGCTACTGCTCAAGTCTACAACCATTGAAATAGAATATGATCTCATTCTAGCTAGGAAGGATCAGAAGAGAATTCATCTAAGTCTAAAAATCAGAGTTCTTCTCAAGAGTAATACTGATCCTAATGATCCAAAAGATGGCTGAATGACTTGATCGACTTTGAAAAATAAAATGTTTCAACAAGTGAGAAACATTCCGTATCGGGATATTCCTAGATGATAATTTCAATAATACCGATGGCACTCCCACAAGAGATAGACTACGGTTAACTACTTCTCAACCAAGGCTTAGCTATTGAAGCTCTTCTTGTTAATGCTACAGTAGAGATAGTCGAAGAAGACAAAGAACCAAGAAGAACAAGATTCTCATGAATCTTTTGAAGCTTCAGGATATGTTGATGAGTCCTATGATGATTCAGCTGATGACTCTAGCATTGGGTATTTGGAATATGAGGAAGACGGATGTGAACATGATGGTCATTCATTTGCAGTCTTCACTCGATCTCAATCTCAGAATCCTAGAAAACTGGTTGAAGGCTCTAAGGAGAAGAATAAAGAAGCTCCTGTGGTCATGGCCAAGAGAGGTTCTCCTATCTCAGTACAAACTGAAAAGAAGATAACAAAAAAGGTATCAACTTCTTCTTATTCTCCTTCTCCTACTCCCAAGACTAGTACCTCAGCTCAAACCAATATAACTAGAACTGAGCCTACCATCATTCCTTCATATATTGCTTTTGACATTATTGACCATGCAAAAGAACTAAGATCCAAATGTTAGAAGCAAAATATCTTCAGTCAAATCCTGAGTAATTTGAAAAGCTTGCAAAATTCATTAGAAGCAAGGCTGGTGTCCCTTCATCTTCAAAAGGAATTTTTTCAACTCCTACTCAACCTTCACCTCAAAATAATATGACCTCTATTTCTTCTTCAGGAAAGATCAAACCATTTTATTTGTCCTTACTCATAAACGAGTTCAAACTCAACAATTTCATAATTGACTAAGGAGCTTCTGCTAACGTGATGCCCACAAAAGTAGCTTATGCCCTTAGAATTACTTTGACTAAATCATATGGACGGTGTTACTCCATGGAAACCAAGTAAGTTCCCTTGATTGGTCAAATCAAAGATGCACAATTTGCATTTGTCACCTTCCCGAAGAAGAGAGTAAAAATGACCATTCTAGTTGCTGATATCCCAGCTGCTTATGGTATTCTCTTAGGAAGAGGTTTTTATAAAGATGTCAGAGGAGAGATTAATATGGATTAGAGCAAGGCTAAAATTCCAATAAATTGAGTTACTCATGTTCTTCACCATGAAGCACAAGTAAAGTACTAGGTTACTAAATCAGATGACCCTAAGGCTCAAATTATCTTTGAAGATGCAGGCTTGGGTAATTATTTCCTAACATTTGAGGTGCCCTCTGTAGAAGTGAAAGAAGAAGATCCTAACACTATTTGGACCCTTGAGTTCAATGGGAGCTGTTCAAATATTGGTTTAGGTACTGGCATAGTTCTTATATCTCCTAGATTTTGAGATCTCTCCCTTTGCTTTCAAATTGCAGTTTGATAATACTAATAAAACCACTGAATATGAAGCTTTGTTATTAGGATTAGAAATGGCAAGAAAAAAAGGAATCTAAAATCTCAAAGTATAGGGAGATGCTGAGTTGATTGTGAATCAGGTAAAGGGAATATATCAGGTGAAAAAATGACTGTCTAAAACATTACAGAAACAAGGTTTGGGACAACATAGAATGCTTCGACGCTTTTTCATTAAAGAAGTCTTAAGAGATTACAATGATAAAGTTGATTCCTTAGCTATTTCTGTATCTCTTCTTCTTCCTCACCCACAGTTCAAACAAGACACATATACCATTGAGATAGTGTATTGTCCAAGTGTTCCAAATAACTCAGCTCATTGGAAGGTGTTTAATGATGACCAACAGGTATTGTCTTTTCTAGAGAAAGCTGATAATTTTGGTGAGCTTTATTTTGAAGGATTAGAATTGGATTTCCATGAGTCCGTCTCAAATTCATATCAAGAAATTGGTGGTGAATTCATTCAGATTAAAGGTAATAAGATTCCAAAAGGATTAGTTTCTCTGGAAGGTCTATTTGACAAGCATGACTGGTTCATTTAGGGTAAAAGGCAAGCTGAAGGTGCTTCCTCGTCAAAGGTAGATCAAGTTAACCTGGGCTCCACTGATCAACCGTAGATGGTAAACATCGGTAAATGCTGTTCCCTGGAGGAAAAAGAAAGATTCTCCTCACTCTTGAAGAGATATATGGATGTCCTAGCATGGTCATATGTAGATCTAAAGTATTTTAAGCCCAAGGATGTGCAACATAGCATTCCTTTGAAGCCTGAAGTTAAACCCTACAGGTAGAAGTAGAGACATTACAACCCAAAGATCTCAGGGACTATTCTTACAGAAATTAAGAAAATTTTAGACGTAAGGATTATATTTCTGATCCAGCATTCCACCTGGGTTGCAAACATTGTCCATATGAGAAAGAAGAACGGTGAAATCTGGATTTGTGTTGACTTATAGAATCTCAACTAGTCTTCATTAAAGGACAATTATCCATTGCCCATCATGGACCAGGTATTACAAACTGTCACTGGAGTAGAAATGTTTTTCATACTTGATGGATTTTCGGGGTATAATCAGGTTGAGGTAGCTACTGAAGATCAACATAAAACAATGTTCACCACTCCATGGGGAACCTTTTCTTATAGGAGAATGCCTTTTGGTTTGATTAATGCCAAAGCCATGTTTCATAGAGCTATGGACTTAGCTTTCAGAGATTTAATGGGCAAGGTCATAGTTGTGTATTTGGATGACTTGACGGTCTTCTCTAAAAAATGAAGTGATCATTATGATCACCTGGAACAGGTACTCTTAAGGTGCAGACATCATGGGATTTCATTAAATATTAAAAATTCCATGTTTGGAGTGACAGAAGGAAAGTTGTTGGGTCATATTGTGACTAGAGAAGGAACCAAAATCAATCTAGAGTGGGTGAAGGCCATCCAAGGCCTTACCTTACCCAAAAGAAAAGCTGGAGTACATTCCTTTTTCTTAAAGGTCAATTTCCTAAGGAGGTTTGTACCTGATTTTGTCTGATAAAACCAAGGATATCCTTGGGATGATGAAAGGGAAAACTCCATTTCGATGGAGCATTGAAGGGAAGCATGCTTTCGAAGAAGTAAAAAATGCAATTACACATGCCCCTGTTCTAGTATGTCCAGACTTCAAGAAATATTTCATCATGTATAGCTATGCTTCCGCTCATACAATATCAGCCATCTTGATGTAGGAGAATGAAGAAGGAATTGAAGCTCCCATCACTTTCATGATCTGCCCATTGAAAGAACATGAATTGAAAATGTCACAAATTGAAAAGCATGCTTATGCAGTGGTGAGAGTAGTGAAACATTTCTAGGTATTACATGCTGAGTTCTCATACCCTTGTTCTCATTCCTGATATTGCAGTTAAATCCATCTTGACTCAACAAGAGTTGGGTAGTCAATGGGGTAACTAGATAGCTAAATTCCAAGAGTATGACTTGGACATCAGACCTACTAAGTTGGTATGAGGAAGGGGCTTTTACAAGCGCCTTCCTCGTGCTAATTGATTGTAGAAAATAATGCTGAGATAGAATGTAAAAAAAGTGAGGATACCTCTTTGGAATTGCCCATGGTGCTTTTTGTGAGCATAACCGACAAATGGTACATAGATATTGCTTTCTTTTTTACTTATGGTGAATGCCCCCCGCATTTAAGCCAAAAGGAGAAGAGGAAAGTTAAGTTAAGATCTTCAAGATACATTATGTGGGATAATGGAATATACAAGATATATGGTGTATTCCCCGCGCAAGAAATGTATTGATGGTGTATTCCTGCGCTGTGTTGATAAGTCTCAGCAGGTGAGGTTGCTAGAGTCCTTCCATAATCTAGCATGTGGAGGACATTTCTCCTCCTCCATGACAACTTATAAGATCCTACAGGCTAGGTACTATTAGCCTACTCTCTTTTGAGATTCATTAGAATGGGTGTCTAAATGTGAAGCTTTTCAACATTTTGTTGGTCCCCCCAAGTTAGCAACTCTCCCTCTGAAGCCTATGGTGATTGAAGAACCTTTTCACCAGTGGGTAATTGATTTCATTGGAGTATGAAATCCTTCCTCCAATGTGGGACACAACTACATGCTCACTGCCATGGAATATTTCACCAAGTGGGTGGAAGCTGCGCCCACATAGCAGGTAACCTCTGAAGCTATCTGCAATTTCCTCAAGGAAAATATAATTGTCAGATTCGGTGTGCCTCAAAAGATTGTGGCTAAAAACACTTCCAATTTCTCATAACATGAGTTGACATAATTTTGTTATGGATTCGGGATCATGTTGGCTCATTCATCTGACTATTACCCCCAAGGAAATGGTTAGGTTGAATCAAGCAACAAGAACCTAGTTACTATAATCAGAAAGCTGGTGGATGAGAACCAGAGGACATGGCACAAAGTGTTATATGATGCATTATGGGCAGATCAAATTACTCTGAAATAATCTATTGGGATGTCACCCTTCCAAGTGTTGTATGGAATTGATGTTGAGATCCCTATCTCCGTAGAGTTTCCAGCCTTATGGTTAGCTAAAGCAATTGAAGATGAAACTTTTCAAAATTCTATCAAGAAGAGGGTTATGTACCTAGCCAGGCTAGAAGAGGAATGAAGCAAGGTGGTTGATCACATTGTAAATCATCAGAGAAAAGTAAAGAAGATATTTGATAAGAAATCAAAGCAACGTGACTTCAAAATTGGAGATCTAGTACTTCTCTGGGATAAGAGAAGGCAGTAGAAAGGGATGCATGGAAAGTTTGATTCTTTATGGAAAGGGCCTTTTAGGATTCATCAGCTGAATGGTGAAAATAACTTCTCTCTATTGTATCTTGATGGAGAGTTTCTCCCTCTACCTTTTAGTGGTCAACATTTGAAGTTGTTCCATTAGTAATGCAAGATGCTCTCTTGCATTGTACATAATTTGTTTTCTGTCATGTGTTTGCTTTTTGTTTTCTTTCTTTCTTTGTTTGTTTTTGGTTTTCTTCTTTTTCAGACTCCATATCCCAATGGATAAAACTAGAGATTTTGAGTTCTCTCCCTTTGATGTCACAAAGAAAGACCCCAACTGGAGCCAGCTGTTATCTCATTTTAGTGATTCCAGCTAAAATTAAGATAACCATAGATTTATTTTGGAAAAATCTCCTAAAATTCCCTTTTAAGGAGATTTTTGGGTTTTCGGGTTTCAGCAACATGAAAACATATTTTCTACATGCTTCATGCAAATTGTTTCCTGAAACCCGAAACCTGAATTGATAGCTAATCCTTTGTGTTGGGTTTTCAGGCACTCCAAGCATGATGACATGGCATTAATGCTGAGTTATCAGGTAGTTGGCACATGTGTTAGGTGAAGTGTAATAAATGTGAGGAATTTATAAATAGTTTGATTTTACACATCATTTTTACCTGTTGTACTTTTGTTGCGTGGATTTTTCATACTTGTGCATGTGACCTCCAAACCTAATTGAGCTTCTTGATCGATTTCATGTTCTATTTTTTATTATTTTCTGAGATTAGTGAAGGTAGTTTGCTTTTCTTGCCGATTTGAGGTCTTTTGGATTTGTATTTGAGATATTCTTTTGGTGTTCTCCTTCCTTTCCTATTTTTCCTCTAGGTTTAGGGTTTTAGATTGTTTTCTTCATTTTATGTTATATTCTAGTGAAAGTTCTTGTTTGGAATTCACCCCTAGGGTGTTTCTTTATTTTATCCCATGGAATATACCCTAGTAATTATTGAAAAAATATAAAATTCCTAGTTGGTGAAATGGCAGGAATTTTCCATGTCCTGACACCTCAAAAACCTGATTCCTTTATTTCAGTTTTTGCAGGGTGTTCAACATCTTCTTGTTTCCACCATTTACTGGGATTCATTGAGTGCTTAACAATATCCAAGTTCCACCTTTCTATCGGGTTTTTCCAAGTGCTGGACATCTATCAACATCTGACATACACTTTGCAGTGTATCATTTTTTTTTGAGTGTTTGACATCCTCCGATCTCTACTTTGTGTCAGGTATTGTGAAGTGATCAACATCTTATGACTTCCACCAGTATACCAAGTTTTACAAGGTTTCCAACATCTACTAAGTTCCAACACTCTCTGCAGTCTATCGAGTTTTGTGAATTGTCTGACAAGACCTTATTTCTGACATACATTCTAGTGTGTCAAGTTTCATTAGGTGCTTTGCAAGTTCTAAAGTTCGGATAGTGTGGTGGGTCTGTGGGGTTGCTCAGTAAGCTTCCAAGTCTGATTGTTAAAAAAGGAGTTGTCTAGGAATTATTTCCTTAGGACTTCTCATGTTGGATCCTTGATCATCCAAGGATAAGTCATCCAGGTCAGGAAAGATGAAATACAAGTACCAGAAAATGGAATCCTCCTCCTACATAGATTTCAATTACAACATCCAAGATATAGAGCTTGGTAATATGGACATGGAAGACTTTTGGAACAGAACCAAGGATTCTTCTCAGAGTCCCTAGATGAAGTCAATAACAAACAGTGGCCTCCCTCTTGCAGTAGGATTCCCAATGTTTGCTCAATGCCCCAAGTTTATTTTGGCCTGTGCTTCCAATTATGACTCAGATTCTCACTCAGTGAAAAATCAAGTAGGAGAAGTCATATTGAATTTGGACGGAGCTTACTTTGATGACCTCTTAAGATTACCCAACTTTCAGGAATATGTTGATGTAGATATTAAGTCAGCACAAAAATCTTGGGACAAAGATCAAGAAGACTGCATCAGGCATGTGCATAGAAAGTTCTTGATCAAGGCCAAGCCAGATGTCTCAAGGTTTCCTAATTTTTTCCCCATGAGTGATTTCATACTTGAAATCAGTGACATCATCACCTTGCTGAGTCAAATATTTGGACTCTCTGAGTTAAGAGACTTCTAAGGGTGGATGTATCAATTTATGGTCATTATAAAGAAGAATGAACAAAGGATCAATTGCAGCAGTCTTATAAGTGATGAGATTGATTCCCAGATGAAGACAATATTGACTACTAGAAAATTCTATATGTTGTCATATGTCACCTATGCAGCAGCCGACATGAGAAATTATCCAAGGTTAGATGAAAAAGGAGATAGGGTAATAGAACACATATGTCGGTACTTCCCTCAGATGACAATGAAGGGTTCTGAGGATCAATTTAGAAGAGTGAACAATGCTTTCTTTTATGAAAATATCTATAGGATGAACCCTGATCTAAGGAAAAAAAGAGTCTTTGATGAAGCATGGGATGAAGTATCAAAATGGGGTTGTATCTTCTTATAGTTCAAGAAGTTCACATACCTTCGGGTGGTCATGTACCTAGGTGATCCTTTCTGATTACCCAGATTCCCAGGTGATAAGTTGATCCTAATGGAGTTGGTAAGACAATTATTGGATTTCCACAAATTCCAATAGAGTAAACACAAGGCTACCATATCCTTCCCTATTTCCATTGGAAGGTACATGTGCTCGACAGTGGTTACAGCTAAGAATGTGGTGCACAAGCTTCAGGACAAGTTGAAGAAGCACATGAAGTAAAGAGATGGATTTGATGTTTGAGGAGTCCTTAAATCATACGGGACTTTATATCTACATGTTCCCAACATAGAAGATATTTGGGTTGATCTTCAGGATGAGGTTGTCATCCAAAGAATGGACAATAGCAGGTTGAAAATTAAAGAAATCTAGATGCTAGATTTATCTGACATCCGAGAAGGCACTAAGGATAATGAGAGTTTCCTTGATGCCTTGTATGATGTGTTGAACAAAGACCAATATGTATTCCCAGCCATTGATTGGTCCATTTCTAAGAAAGCTTCTATTACGGGGAGAGGTGCTCAAATTATTTCCCGTACTAATGCATGGCTCATTTCTTGGGGAATGAGTTATAAAGAAGGGAGTTTTTCAAAACTAGATACTTTGGAAGTGAGACTCTCTAAGGGAAAAAAGGAAAAGGATAAGAACCCTTCCAAGAGGCCAATAAAGGTTAAGTTTGTCAGAAAGGGAGAAGATCAAGTAACTACACCAGTGGACACTCTCCCACAAATAGTCAAGGTTCCTGATTCACCTCCATAACCAGAACAAGGAAATCCTCCTTCGGGAAAAGAGATTGTTCAACCTTCCATTCCTCTTTTGGTTGACAGTTCATCAGAGGTAAGTCTTCCTCTTATCTCTCAAGCTCTAATTTTGGAATCCTTGCCTCCACTCATTCAACCTTCCTTGCCTCATATTTCTTCATCAAGTTCCTCAGCCATGGCTAGTATCTTCTCTGGCCTTTCACCTCTCCCCACTGGACCCCAGTTAACCATAGACATGCCTCCTCCTTCTGCACCTTCATTCCCTGAAACCATTACCATGGAAGCTACACTTGCAGTGGTCACCACTCCATAAGCTAACCTTCCTCCACCTGAAGATGTGACCGTAATACCTACAATGGGAGAAACTTCTTCCAATACGCCTTAATGGATAGTAGATCAAACTCTAAGGAAGAGGAAGGTGGTAGTTCCATTACCAACCTTTGATTTCAATTCCCTCAAGGTCACTCCTACCAAGTTGGTAAAGAAACCCAAAACAGTTTCAAGGATTTCAGTGGATGCCTCAGGGTATAAATTTACAGAAATTGCTACTCTCGTGGATGATAAAACTAAGGATGATATAATGCTCATAGATTATCAAATCAAAAGGGTGGCTCTAGGGAAAGTAACAATGGAGGGAGCACAACAAGACACACAAGATGCCATGAATGTGTTGTGCCAGAAGCTAAAGGAAACTAAGGCAAATAGAGATGAGTTAAAAGAGAAACTACATCAGCTAACAGAAGTGCTACTCAAGCTCTCAAAGCCTCTTGAGTCAACACCATCATCCTCTACTCTTGTTGGGTTCGATTTCTCATCGGTACCCATGATCGAGAGGATTAATGAGAAGAGGAGAACAGTCTATAAATGGATCCAAAGGTTGTTCCTGCAAGGAAAATAAGTCATCAAGGACATTGTGGAAGTCTACAAATCCTTAGAGGATATAAAGAAGGATGAAGAGAAAATGGATGATGAATTTTTAGCAGAGATCAGGAATCTAGAGATAACTTTTGAAGCTCTACAAATGCTTAAACATGTTCCATCCCGCATCTTGGTTGAAGAAGGCATCATTCCACATGGGGATAAACATTTTCAACTAACCAAAGCCATTAGATTTAGAATAAATATTCACAATGAAGCTTGTAGAAAATTGAGGGAATCAAGAGATCAATTGGTCGATGACACAAATGCCATAGAAGAAGAGCTAGTCAAGATCTGTGCTAAGGTGTTGAGTGAAAGCTTGGGTATCCTGCCTATTGATGATCTTTATAAACAGATCCAAGAATCAATTTAGCATGAACCAACCTATGGATTTGGCATGGAAATAATTGACAGGTTTGTGAAAATTGAACATTCTTTGGAAACCCTGAGGAAACTCAACAAGAGACTGAAAAAGCTTCCTGGCAATGCTAGCTATACTCAGGAAACATGTGAAGTTCTGAGTGATCATTCCACTGCGCCTGATGAAAATTAGATGTAGGGTATAATTTGAAAGTTGCAATAATTTATGGACAAGCAGGCTTTGTTGGAGGAAGACAAAGATGATGAAACATAATAGGCACAATGTTGCATGTCATTTCAATCTTGAAATTGACATGTGTTTTTCATTTTTGTTTCCTCACATAGGAAGCAAATTTTGACTTGGTCTCTTGCATGAGAGTCAAGAAAAGTAGGACTCTCATTAAAAAGACTATTTTCTAGGATTTATCCTATTTTCTCTCAACTCCTTTTATTATAAATAAGGGACACTTATGCATTCCAAAGGGTTGAGATTTTTGGAATATTGAGATTTATTGTGAAGAAGAAAGACTTTGTGTTTTATTTTAATCATTTAAGTTTTGGAGTTTCATTCTTGATTGTTATAGTGAATTTGAGTTCCTTAGGTAGTGCTAAGTATAATTTTCAATGTTTCATCACTTATTGTTTAGTGCAAGAATGAACTGTTCATTTCTATTAAAATGTGAGTTACCAGGATGAAGTATAATACAGTGAACTTTTTGTAGTCAATTTTACTCCCATTATAAGAGGAAGGAATCCCATGCATGCCGACCTATCACCCAGGAGAAGCTGAGCACTCACCCGAGGCACGCGTGGGTGTCGAGTCTCTCTTTTATGTGAGTTTTTATTGGGAAACATTCATTAATGATTATTATAGGAGTATTTAGGAAAGAGGTTTAGACATACAAAGATCATAGGGCTCAGGTCGGCCTTCAGATCCTTGTAGTTTCTTCAGACTGTATTTTAAAAGACTCCATAACACATAATATAACAGAAAGGAAGCTACAACCATTCATTCATAGCATGAAAAGAAAGAGAACTTCTATGAATGAAATATACATGAAACCCACTGATATTCATATCTAATTGTAACAAGTAACCTCATTGTATTCATTGGTTCATTACAAAGAGCCATAGATGGTAGACTGTAGTCATGCACATCACTAGGCTTGTATAACTATGCAAAAATAGAAAAGAAATTACAATGCTGAGCTCAATAAATCAGAGCCCTACTCGCAGTAATCTTGCAGAGCTCTACCCATGATATCTCTCTTATCTTCTCCTCTTAGGTCTCTATCTCTATCTCCACGCACACATACACACACCACCTTATTGTTTTGCAGGAACTTGTATTTATCATTTTCCCGTGCTGCCAAATCCCATTGTTGCACCCTCAGATCCATCACCAAGTGTCAAATGTGGTCCTTTAGTGAGCATGTTTCCTTAGGCCTAAGCTCTCTACTCCATCTCATGATGGTCTTCTAGAAGATTCCTTTGTTGGCATGCTCTTTCCTAGGCCACCTGTTGCCAAGATGGTAACTTATCCGCATGCAACGATCACCCTTTTCATGTGTTCTACCTTTTTTGCTTAAATCGGCTAAGTCCTGGACCTCCTTTCACATGCCACGTGTTATTTACTTGCTTGAGACTTTTCTCTTGTGTGCTTTTTCCTTACAAGCTATCCTGTAATTGGGGTCGCGCGCACCCATGTGCCTTCATACTTAGTCACTATTTTAGGAGCCCAACATCACCCCACACTACGCTTGTTCTCTTCCCTTAGAAACATTCTACTCGACCAAGGTGCAAGTTGGTTCAAATGGAATCAAGATGTAGATAAATATTATAAAGATGAATAAGGAATGAAAGAATAGGGGAAAGAATGAAGAATGGGGGGGGGAAACACTAAACCAAAAGGCTGGGGAAGTCCTTCTACAAGAATTCCTTCTAACTTATTCCATGTATCAACCTCGCTCTGCGCCTTCTGAATAGAGGTCGAAAACCAGGAGGTTTACCTCATCAGAACTTAGGCCAGTTCCCTGGGTGCCCAAAGTGTCCACAATTTGTTCCATATCTTTACCCAGGTCTGCGAGCTTGTCCATTATCCTAGTAATTTGAGGATATAGTTCCTTGAATTCATGTCTTGGTTGAGCTCCTTAGTGCCTCAATCTCCTCGGATCTTCTTTCTACTTCCGCCAGGACTCTATCCCGCTCTGCCCTATTTCCTTTATTCTTCTCCTGGAACTCTTTCAGCTCTGCTTTGAGTGTGGTGACCAAGGAGCTTGCCACCTTATCTCTATCCACGCATGTGTCATATGCAGCCTCAACAGATTGGGAAGTAACCTTTACATCTGTGAGCACCTTGCTATACTTGGCAACCAGTGCTATCACTTTCAACCAGTCCTCCTCCTTCAGGCGCGTGGCTACTTCCTCTGTAGAGTCCAATGCCAAGGGTCACCTCTATATGGTGAGGATGCACTCGTTAAGTCTTCTAGGAATTCTAGCATTGATGCATACCTCTGGGGGATATGTGCATTATATCTGGGTGTTTCAAGATGATGGAACTTTTTATCGAGTCTACTTTCTTGTAGACCTCCTGCACCTTTGCCTTTTCCTCCTTGAGCTTGCACCTTAGCTGTGCGCTGATTAATTCCTCCTGTTATAAGTTTCTGGCTGCTTTAGCCAACTCTTCTTCCTTCTTGGCCAACTTTCCCTCTAAAGCCCTTATGTTGTCATTCCACATGTAAATAGTCTCACCTCCATGTCTCCACTGCGACCTTGTTTAGAGCATTACATACTTTCTCGTCTGTGAGCTCCTGGGCATTTACTAAGGGGTTGTCTCCCTTAAACTCTGGTAGCGTGATAAACACCTTCTGGTAGACTTCAAAGTCTGAGCTCGTCGACATGGGATTCAAATGCCCAAGAAAGCATCTACTTGGTTTCTGGGGTACGCGTCCCTCCTTCTCGAACAATCCCATGGCTATAAGTCTTTTGGTGGGTACCATGCTCTAGAATCGTGCACGTAGCACCTTCCTGGAGTCATCCACGTAGCCCATCATCTACCTCTATTTTGCATCTAGAGGTCTTCTAACTGAGCACGTGCCTTTGGGGAAGCCAACTATCAAAGTGGGGCCTCCTGAGGCTGTCATGTCCCATTTCACCACTCTCTTCCCTTCCTTCCTTTAGCACTATATCTGCACTCCGCTCTAATTCCTGGTCTATAAGGATCTCAAGCATCTTCTTTTCTTCACGCTCTACCACTTCAGTTATCTGCTCCTTGGTAAAATCTGTGGCTCTCATTCCTTCGGTGTCCTTCTCTTCTGCCCTTGTATTATCAGTGCCTTCACTTCCTTGTGTGACTTTCCACCAAGTGAACATGAACTCTTGCTTCTCTTCTCCACTCTCCTCCTCTGAGTCATAGACACTAACTACGTGAGGTTCCAAATGTTCCTTGTCTTTTTCTGGCTCTTTCTCCTCGTCATGACCCTCTTCACTCTCATCCTCTCCTTCTCCCAGATATCTCTCCATGTTGTTGGTCACCTCCGACTCAGCTTCTTCATCCACCTTCTACTTCTTCCTGAGAGGTTGCTTCTAGTCAGGAGATTCTTCCTTCTCTTCTTCCTCTTGGGACTCCTCCAAGGTGGTGGGTTGTTTGGGTGCCTCTACTTCTAGTGTCTTCTCCTTTACTAGGGACTTCTTCCTCCGAACATAGGTGCTTGGCTTGGAGCTCGTAGAAGGCATGCTCACTGTCTGAGTAATTGGTGCACTTGGTGCTCCTTCCTCTCCTCTGCCCCTCTTCTTAGACACTAACTTCCTCATTCCCAGGGGGTCTTCAAGTATGGTGATCTCATCCACTAAGTATGTGCTATTCTCTAATTTCAGCCTTATGCACACGTATACGCGTGCTGCAGATCCTCCAACAATAGGAAGTGTTATTGGTCTAGTAATTTGGATCTCGTGTGACATGTACTTTTCCATGTATGCATGCTTACCTCTGGGATAGTTCAGTTTCTCTCTCATATCCTTGTGTTCCTGGTCCAATTTTCCTAACTCTAGCCTTAGCTTTTTCGACTCTTTAAATCTGTTCACTCCCGCTTGGAAGTACTGGGTAGTGAACATGAAAGAGAGCTTGCACCAAGGGCTCCATGATTCATCAACAAACTTGAACCTGCCTAAGTAAAAGTGTTGGTACACCGTGAACTCATCTTCTCCTTGTGTGGCTACTAGGAGTTACTCAGGGATCCTCCACTCCACCCCAAATGCATTTCTCAAGCACGTATACCATTTATTGAGCCGTGCTTTGTGGGGAGCCATCATTGTATCACATGCATACTTTTTAAACCTCTTCGTGGGCGAAGGGTCTTTGGCTGGGTACTCCCACACAAACTTATCTAGTGCATCTGGCACTCCAACTTCTGCAAACACTATGGTGAGCAAGACATTGCCAAAGAGGATCCTGTCCCCTTCCTTTGCGCACTTTACAATTTCCTCGCCAATGTATGTGGACAAGTTGTAAATATTCCCCTCTGCAATTTTCCTGCAGACATGCAACCATGGCTTGTTGACTTGTGTCCACCTTTCTTGGCCATTCAGTTTCATTACCAGGTGTGTGGCCATCTTCATAACTGGGTCCTCAATGTCTGAGATGCCATAATACCACGACCCTTTCTTGCAGGCATACTCTGTGATGGTCTCCTGAATAGCTTCCCTACCACTAAGGTCATCTTCTAGGCTATCTCCCTCGCATATGAGGCCTGTAAACTATGTAATCAACTAGGGAGTTACGTGCATCTTGTGCCCAACAAAGTGGAAGTAGTCCTTGTGCACCCAAGACATCAACCACTGGTACAAGTGATCTGGTTTCCCAAAATAAGGAAACTCATAGAGTTACAACAACCCTGCCTTCACCAGCTTGACCTTCATGTCATCATTGTAGATAGGAAACCCTTTAGGTGTTCACTTGTTGGTAGGGCGTACCAGTTCTAATGTCATTTATTTTTCTATAGTGCTGGTATGGTGATTATAGTCACTGACTGGTATGTTCCTCAAATGGGATTCTAATTCCTTTCCCATCATCACTCCGTCAGGGTACTGCATTTCTGCATACCATTCTTCATTTGTTTCCACCTCGAGTTCTAGTTATTTAGCCTTTTCTTTTCCCTTCCCTTTCTTCGGTGCCATGGACGAGGTAATTGTATTACTCCAGTCCTCTCCTTGTTACTCTAATTTCCTTCTCGCAACCTTCGATCGTATATCAGTGATATAAATCCCCTAAACATGTGCCCTAGTTTGCTGAACCCTAACTTCAATAAATTCTTCACAAAACATATTTACACTTCATTCCAAGCCCATTTAATTCCTTCCTCTTGGTTCGAAATCTCAAACTGTCTCTTTACTTGTTTGATCACACAGATCTTCTCTGTGATCAAATTTGAAAATGTCCTAGCTTATATCTTTCTCTTATATCTCCAACTCTTTGTTTTTGCAAAGTAAAATGAGAGTGCCCCGACCCTATATTTATAGTTTTTCCTTTTTTTGTCATTAAATTCTACTTTACCTACCATGTACTTTGTTCATTTAATGTGGATTTTTCATACAAAACCCATCTTCAATGCCTTTAATCACGTGTCATTCCTGTGCGAAAACTCCTCTAACCTTCTGGCACGTAACCTGAGAGAAGACTCTTATGCATGCTCAACCCGCACCGAAGGCACTTCTTCTATCCATATTCTTGCTTTCGCCTACCTTGTGTTGCTTTAAATGTGCTTCATTTTCCTTTGTACATGGGATCTACGAGTAGCTTTACCCTGACACCAACCATTCTATCTTTTCTCTTCATCACTCTTTTAACCGGGCTACTCAACAAGGCTCTTTAACACAAATTCCTTGGTCCTTTTAATCACATGCTTCTTCACTCTTCTCCACCCCACACTTAAACGATGCACAATCCTCTGCGCACTCACAAATTCTCCAAAAATAGCAATAAGGTTACCGGTGCCCGAGGCACAAAACAACAATGCGAAAGGGAAAAGTCAAGACTAATTGGAAAAAATACCTTATTTACAAACACCAAGAAGACTTATTTATAGTAGGGATTCAGCCTACTGCTGTTGAAGTGTCCAGGTAACTTCGTTCTGTCTAGCACTTGTAATTGGCATGTTCCCAACTCAAGGATGTACAAGATTGTGTAGGGACCTAACCAATGGACTTTCAACTTCCCAGGATGGTGCAGAAATTTAGAATCATATAGTAACGACATCTACCCAACCTCAAACTTCTTGTTTCTAATATGGCGATCATGTCAAGCCTTTTGCTTTGATTTTTCCACTGTTTGGATCCAATGGGCAAGTGATCATCTCTCCTCTAGTTTCATGAGTTCATCAATTCTTTCTTCCAGCACCTGTTCATTGGCTAATCCTCCTGTGCACACTATTCATAGAGAAGGTAACATAAATTCAACTGGAAAAATAACTTCTGCGCCAAACACCAATTGAAAAGGTGTGTCTTTATTCAGTATTTTATACGTAGTCCTGTAAGACCATAAAACTGCTAATACCTTGTCATCCCAATCCTATCTTCCAACATCATAAATTTTGGTCAAGGTATGACTTAGTATTTTGTTGAATTCTTCTGCCATTCCATTTGCTTGAGGGTGATAGGGAATAGTCTTATGTTGAGCCACCATGAACTCAGATAGTAGGATCCTCATGGTCTCATTTAGAAAATGTGTAACCCTATCACTGGTTAAACTTAAAGGGCATCCATACCTTGTGATAATGTTCTCCCATAGGAACCTTGCCGCCATTGCTATCATGCAATATTTAGTTGGGGCTACTTCCACCCACCTTGTGAGATAATTTGTGCAAGTGATGACATACTGTGACCCACTCCTATGCACTGCCAATGCAATAGGTCCTATAAAGTCTATCGCCCGCTTTTTAAAAGGCTCCACACTAGGAATAGGATGCAAAGGCATTTCATCTCTCCTTCTTGGTCTGCTAATGTGCTGAGCAGTAGTCACATGCTTTACAATAATATCTACAATCCTTGTATAGGGTTTCCCACCAGAAACCTACCATTAAAATATTTCACACAGTGGCATCATCTGCATAATGCCGAGCCGCACTTCCTCCGTGTGCTTCCTCCAGTATGACTTGGTGCTCATGTTCTAACACACACCTGTGCAAAAATTCATCACGTCCCAATTTTTATAAATCTCCATAAATCAACATGTAGGGCATGACGTGTATGACTAACTACTTTTTCTCCAAGGCCTTCATTCCATCCGGTGCCACACCTTCTTTTAAAAATACAGAAATCTCTTCCAAATCTAAGGGCATGTGCCGCAATCAAAATAGTTACACATCTGGCATTGTTTCCTAAATACTTTGCACATCCTCCCCTGAATCAATTCTTGACAGATGATCAGGTCCACAATTACTTTTTCTAGGTTTCACTACAACGGTGAAATCAAACTCTTGAAACAACAACACCCATTGACATATGCACCCTTGAAGAACGGGTTTGTTTACTAAATACTTTAATGCCATGTGGTCGGTGTAGAATACAAAGGGTGTTTCTAGTAGATACTATCAAAATTTGAAAAGCACATAGATCATTGATAATGCCTCATGCACTCGGTTATGGTATAATTCTGTTCTACTGGTGTTAACTTTCTACTCGTGAAACAAAGAGGATGATAAACAATCCCCTCACCTAGTTGTGCAAGTACTACTCCAATGGCGGTTCCTGAGGTAGCTACATGGACATGGAAAGGCTTGTCCCAGGAGGGAAATCACAAAATTAGGCACGATAATAAGCCTATATTTTAATGTATCAAATGCCCTCTACTACGCCTTTCCCCAATGGAAGGTACTTTTATCTCTAAGTAGCTCCTCTAAAGGCGCAATGGCGATCTTGGCATACCCCTCAATGAATTTTCTATAATATCCCAAATGCCCAAGGAATCCCATGCACTGCACTCTGGCTAGTAGGTTCCCTTAATCCCACAATAACTGTACAACCTTAGCGGGATCTACCAGCAAAGCCCTCCCTACATATGATATGCCCCAATAAAGTCCCAAAGGGTGTAGCAAACACACACTTCTTAATGTTGAGGGATATCCTCAACTACCTAAACCTTTCAAAAATTAATCTCAAGTTTTCACAATGGTCCTTAACCAAACCATACACTATCCAATCATCTAAGTAAACCTAAAGAAACTTATGAATGAAGTCCTAGAATGCTTGCACCACTATGCACGAAAAGACAACAAGCAGCATTTTTCAACCCAAAGGGCATGACCGTATATGCAAAACTTCCCTACTAGGTGGCAAAAGTTGTCTTCTTCTGGTCTTCCTTTGCAATCCAGACTTGGTGGTATCCTAAAAATCCATCCGTAAAGGAATAGATTTCATGCCCAATGACTCCTTCCAGAATCTCTTCAATGAAGGGGGTCGGAAATGGATCAATGACACAAACTACATTCAATTCCCTATAATCCACACAAATTCTAATCCACCCATTCGTTCTTGATGCTAATTACCATCGAACTTATCCATTCTAATTCTTCTACTACCTCAATGATCCTAGAAGCTATCATCTTATCTATCTCCTCCTTAACCTTCATGCATAAGTTGGGATTCATTTGGTAGGGCCTTTTTCTAACCAGGTGCACACCTTCCTTTAGTTTTATCCTCATCTCCCCCAAGGAATGGTGGACACCTTTCAACTCATGGTACCTACGTGGAAATAAATCCTTGAATTTGTGCAATAGATCAATGATCTTTGATACTTCCTTCTTCATCCAATATTCCCCAATAATAGCTTCCTTAGGTTCTTCTCCTGAACCAATGTTAACCTTCTTTGTCTTTAAAGGCTCATGGTAGGCACACCGCGTGAGCATCTGCACTACCCACCACTTTGTGTGTCCCCACAGAATGGCTAACATTTAAACTCTCTGACTCCTCTCCATCAATCACATATACTAACTTTCCCTTTTCCTTTTCCAAACATGCACGTGCTCAAGCTGGGATTCTTTTGTTTCTTCAATCTCTTCGAAGCACACCTCTAATCCTGGTTCACCTAGTAATTCCAACAACCTATCTTCCATTCTAGCACTATACCCCATTGTAAGGCACTTGATACCTTGCAAGGCCTTATCAACTGATGGTTTGGTACTCTGATACTCAAAGGTTTGAATAAGATCAGCCGTAAGGTCTTGCCAATTCCTAGTTTAGTGGCGTGTCTCCAAATGAATGTACCATGCGCGTGCACAACCTTATAGTGTCAGAATACAGCTTGTGCACCCAGAGGGATGGTGGCAAGGCTTCCACACCTTCTCTCCAGACCCGTTCACACTCATGGAAATGGAAAGAGACAAGCTCCTTCCCATGGTACTCCTTGATGATGGTGGGTATATTACTTCTAGAAAATATAATAGAGAGAGAAATTCTTACCTCACGCCGTTCTAAAAGGCTCTCCTAATGCATGGCCCACCAACAAGCTGATGTGTCAAGCAATATGTAACTCAACATCTCCCTTCGTTCCTTTTCATTTTTCCACTGAGCTTCTATGTCCTATGCAAAAAGATCCCAGGGAAGGCTCCTCCAGAGTACTTGGGTAGTTCTGTCCCCCCAAGGTGTAAAAACTGTGCGTGCCTTGGTTACCTTGGTCACCAATCCTCTCAACTACCATCTCATTAATTCGTAAGTCCCATGCACCCAATTATCACATGCCAAGCTAGTGGTATCACTTACTGACTGAGCATCCTCAAACTATATAACCCCATTAATAGGGTGTACCATCTCAGGATCTCTGATTGAGCGCACATAAATTTTGTCCAAAACCTCTTCCCCCAATGGTTCAATGTAGGGCATTGACTTCCCATCAACCAGGGGTATAATGACTCTGCTCCTATTTGTTCTCAAAACTGATGTGCCCTTTGTTAAAACTGGAGGTATGCATTGTTCTTGTAACACCAAGGGCACCCAAGTAGTGCTGGAAAATTGCCCACCTTAGCGTAAGTGCTAGGAATTCGAAGTCCCTAGTAAAATTGGCTCCCTGGATAGTAATAGCTACATCTTTCAAGACACCGATGGGCATTACCTTAGTCTTGTTTGCCATATATAGCACATTTAAAGATGGTTGTAACGCAGGTCTCCCCATCTGATGCCATGCATCCAAAGTCAAAACATTAACCTCCACTCTAGTGTCAATGAGTATATTATTGAGGAGCCATCCATCCACAACTGCATTCAATGTAATCTCCTTGTCATAGTCGAGGCTGTGAGGGGAAAGGTTTGTGTGCAGGACCTACCTCTCACGCTCTTCTCCGGCGTGTGGTACCTTCTCTCTTAATAAGGATCTGAGTAAAGGAATGATGTTCTCTTTCCTTACCATTTTACACACCTCCTTGACCTCATCCAGGTCATCTTTTTGTGCCTTGATCCTCCTTCCTTGTTCCTTCCTTCTTGGATTTATCCTTTAGACACTGGATCTACCCTTGCAAGCTTCAAATAACATCCATGGTGTCCTGATATATCTCCTTCTAATGTGCAGGGTCTGGGAACTTTCCATGAATGACCTGTTCTCTCGAAACGAGGTCTCTTCTATCTTGATATCTCTCTTGTGTGACGCATGGCTTCTGCCCTTGTTGCTACCAAAATAGGCTCCAAACCTTCATCCCGTGTTACCCAAGGCATCCATTGTATGTATTCCTTCTTGATGCTGACCATCGCAGTGCCTTTGTCCTTCCGGTGCTGCTGATTCATATGCTCATATAACTCTGGGCACTCCTCATACTTATGCTTCTTTCTGCACCAAGAGCACTACAACAAGTCCAGGCACTCACACTTGTAATGTTTTGTAGATCCATAGTTGAAACATGTCCCTCGTGGGAACTCACTCCTTCCTCTGCGGTTACCTCATCCATGGAATCCTCCTCGAAAACCTTTTCCTCGCGCACCTCTATTTGCGTCACTCCTCATAATGGTGATCATCATTCTTAGAACTACTGGCAATGCTGGTTTGGTGCACCCCATGATCAATGGCCTCATGTATTTGATCAATGAGCCTACAGTCTTTAGTATCATGGGTCATGGAGGTGTAAATATTACTAATAATAGGATACATTATTTTTGATCACACACTGTAGCAAGGGACATCTACTGGCATCATGGTCCCCATGAAAGATTTCACAATCTAATGTTATAGCACGTACCACCCTCTGGGGGTAATTATCCTTAACGTGCCCCTCTATCTCACAATCTATGCACCATAAACCACTGTGAGTCTCATGGATCGAGTTCACAGATAGCTTTTCCAACTATTTAGCCATAGCAGCAATCTGAGCCTCTAAGAATGGGCTAACGCCAGTATCAATACTACCAACAGCTTTGGCATGCAAGGCAGCCTCCAATGCTTGACGCGGGTCTGTGAAAGTCTTATGAGACAGGGCCCTTCTAAAAGGGGTGATCAATCCTCCAACAAACCACTATGCATGCTGAGAAGGATGTATATCATATGATAATTTAGACAAGAGAGTTTTAAAGCATGCATCATACTCCCACACACTCTCTACCATTCCTTGTTATATCTCCTTCAAAGCGCTAATGATTTTTTGCTCAAACTCAGGAATGTGGAACTCTACTCAAGAATGCATTCTTTAAGGTAGTGTAATCCACCACTGTTTGATGAGGATCATACTTTCTATACCAGCTATGCATGTGCACGTCCTTGTAACGTGGTTACAAATTGACTAGCCTTTCATTATGGGGTTGTGATACCTTTCGCGTGCCATAGCAGTTCACACTTGTGAACATGTTCCATAGTATCCTCAATGCCCCTGTAATCCGGTAAGTGTAAAGACATTTCAAAGAAAACTTGAGGTGGTGGTTGGGGTCCTTGTCCTAAACCAGAGCCTTGGTTCCCTCTGGTGTTTCCTCCACCTGATCCACCAGGTCCACTAGGTTCTGTACCTCCATAGAGCCACCAGATCCACTAGGACCACTGGGTCCAATAGGGCCTGTAGGAGCTATGCCAAGTGCCCCCACGGTCCCACTGAACTGTGCACTGACGGTCTGTGATGGTGCCCCACCACCGCTACTTTGTCCCACGCCACTCCCTGGTGTGAGACCAAAAGTTTGTACACTTGCCCCTTGTCCAAAAACTCCTCCAAATACTGGAATATGTGCAGCCATAGAAGAAGGGAATGTAAAATTGTATCTTCTAGGCACGGATCTATTTCTTCCACTAGTTTCAACTGGATCAATACTTCTTCTTGGTTTGGGAAAACCAAGCGACCAGGGCTCGGTCACTGGGTGGGCTCAGATATGTGCCAATGATTCTCCTTTCTCCATGTGACGAACTCTCACCAGAAGCTGAAGGGGTCTCCCTCATGCACTTGCCAAGATGGGGTAGCACAGACTGCTCAGGCTCCATGTCTTTCAGCGTGAACCTCAATTCCTTCCCACAATGTCTGTCTCCATAGATCCATCACACTAGTGGCTTCACGTCATCTAGTAATCTCCCTTTCACGTGCTTCACCATACTTGAGCCATCTTTCTTCCCTCTCCTTTTCTGTCGTATCATCTACCATCTTCCTCCACCCGAGATTCCTTACCCAATGCTTAGAATGGTTTAGCTGGCCATTGGGAGTGCTTCTAGACTCATGGTAACCATCAATATCTTCATAGCTAAAGGGATATCACGTAGAAATGATCCCCTGAGGTTCTCGTAGAAACTCAAAATGAGTAACCTCTGGACAAGAATACGTGGAAATGGCATATTCCAGAGTGTAGCTAGCTAGTACTCCTCCCCACCAGTGATCTACAACACAGGTCCACATCAGATCTACATCTTATAACCTTTGGTAGTCTTCTTTGGTCCATATCCATGATCCATAATACCAACTTGATCTAGATGCATAGGCTAAAAGCCACCCAAATAACTCTACTGGGAAACAATAGAAAAAAGTCTCATACAGATCATGGTAGAGATTCTCCTCTACCCATCTACGTGTATCAAACTCAGGTCCAGTGATTGAATCTCTAGGAAAATTCATCCTTCTGTGCTCTTGAACCATGATTCAACATTTTCCAATGTCAACCGATCCGTCATTACTCTTTACACAGATCATGATGCATGCTATATCCCACTACAACTTTGAAAAGAGGTCCCGAACAATGGAACCAAGATGTAGTCAATTTTACTCCCATTATAAGAGGAAGGAATCCCATGCGCACCTGGCCTATCACCCAACAAAAGTTGAGGGCTCACCTGAGGCATGCGCGGGTGCCGAGTCTCTCTTTTATGTGAGTTTTTAGTGGGAAGCATTCATCAATGATTAGTATAGGAGTATTCAGGAAAGAAGTTTAGACATACAAAGATTACATAGGGCTTAGGATAGCCTTCAGATCCTTGTAGTTTCTTCAGACTATGTTTTAAAAGACTCCATAACACATAATATAACAGAAAGGAAGCTATAACCATTCATTCATAGCATGAAAAGAAAGAGAACTTCTATGAATGAAATATACATGAAACCCACTGATATTCATATCTAATTATAACAAGTAACCTCATTGTATTCATTGGTTCATTACAAAGAGCCATAGAGGGCAGACTGCAGTCATGCACATCACTAGGCTTGTATAACTATGCAAAAATAGAAAAGAAATTACAATGCTGAGCTCAATACATCAGAGCCCCACTCACAGTAATCTTGTAGAGATCTACCCATGTTATCTCTCTTTGTGTGTATCTCTCTTTATTCTCCTCTTAGGTCTCTCATCTCTATCTCCACACACACACATGCACACACACACTTTCCTTGGTCCGTAGGAACTTGTATTTATCATCTTCCCGTGCTGCCAACTCCCCTTGCTGTGCCCTCAGATCCATCACCAAGTGTCGAATGTGGTCCTTCAGTGAGCATGTTTCCTCAGGCCTGAGCTCTCCACTCCATCTCATGATGGTCTTCTAGAAGATTACTTTGTTAGCATGCTCTTTCCTGGGCCACCTGTTGCCAGGCTGGCATCTTATCACATGCGCAACTGATCACGCTTTTCATGTGTTCTACCTTTGTTGCTTAAATCGGCTAAGTCTTGGACCTCCTTTCACATGCCATGTGCTATATGACTTCCTTGAGCCTTTTCTCTTGCGTTCTTTTGCCTTGTGCACTATCCTATAACTAGGGTCCCATGCACGCCCACGCGCCTTCATACTTAGTCAATATTTTAGGAGCCCAACACTGTTTCTTTAAATTGGAATGTCCATTTTGTAATTTAAATGTGCATGTGATTCCTAACTTAGTCAAATACATTTCTTATTAAATCATCCATCCCAATTCTAAATGAAACTACATCTCTGATTTTTAGTTTTTAATATACATTTTGTAAGGGAAAATAACATTGACTTTCATTCCATATGCATTCTTCTTTCAACATTCCAAACAGAGGTTTCTCATTGCAAGTAAAACTTAGACTTTCCAATGGAGAAGATAGCATATGAAACAAGTTAAAACACTTTTGAGAAAGGGATTGCAGATCCTTCATTTGATCATCTAATACAATTTTTTTTACTTTCCTTTCTATTTGATTTCAAGCTAGAGTACATACAATAAACACATACTGTTTCTTATTTCTTTTCAAAACGGAGATATCAATCTTAGAAAAACAAAACAATTCCAATATTACAATCCAATATTTGAAAATACTTCAATCTTTTATTCATAATTCAGTGACACTTTTACAACTTAACACTCTTCCAATTTGATTGCAAAATACAAATTACAATGCTTATAATATCCTTTACATTTCCTTTCTAAAAACATAAAACAAGTGTAATTCTTCTTCTACATTCCCTCAATGCAACTACAACTTCCATCTAAAAATGCAATGATTTCACATTACAAACATTACTATACATCTCATCCACTCGAAGCTGGGGGGAAGGTTACATTGACTTTAATCAAAGGAAGAGGGATTGTCAAAACTATAAATTTCTACTTGCTCTAAACAGCAACATGCAAGTTTCTTATTCTTTTCATCTTTGATCACAACAAGGAACGAGGAAACGGCAACACTCTCCACCCAACCAAGACATCCAATTAGAAAGGAGAATCCATCCTTTCCCTCGTTGGCCCCCCGAGGTGTCCCCAACCATATTGAAATAAATTATGAACATCAGCACATGGAAACAAAGGCTTCTATCCACATACAAAAAAAACATTCTTCATATTGCATACAAACAATAAAATACACAAGTCAAAACAAGACAATCAATTCCCAACTACATTTGAAATCAATACACACAACACATAGGCTTGATCAAGCAAGCCAACAAGAGCAAGAAACTATGGGGAACTCCTTATGCCTCCCAATTTTGGAATTGGGCCGTCCACCACAAATTCATACCACAAATAAACATATCAACCCCCATAAACCTTATATCTCCCAACCCCCTCCTTATGTCCCCCCCAAGGAGTAAGAAATGCAAGCAGTTTCTTTTCCAAGGTGGATCCCCAAACCAAAACCTCCCTCCTCAATAAAACAGTGCCATTGGAAATCCCTTATGCCCCCCATATGAAATCCCCCATAGCCTCCTCCTCCTACACCATGACCTAATAATTCTACCCAACCCAGCCAAGAATTCAAACACAAACACCCTTCAAACATGCATGCAAGAGAAGGAAAAATAATTAAAACACAACTCAAGATCCTACCTCTCCATACTGAATTTTGTTCCAAGCTCACAAGATTTCCACAGATGCTAAATATAGTAACAAAATCCAGAACTAGAAAATTATAAGCAAATGCCAAAATATTCCAAGCTCTTCCTCAAAACAAGATCCAAAAGAAACAACGCCAATAAAATGTGCACCCCAAAGAGGGAAATGGACAAAGTTCCAACAACCATAAACAAGCAAGGAGTTTCACTTTTATAGGAGAGGGAAGAGAAGAGGATGATGTGGATCCATGTGGGATACCACATCATTCTTCCTCAACCCCCAAGAGGAAAAGTAAACCTCCTTAACCAAATCACAATAAATAAAAAAGAACAAAAATCACTTACATACTCCAAAAAATACCCATACTCCAAAAGGACCAACTTTAAAGCATGTAAGGAAAGTGCAATTAAAACTTACATATTGTCACTTCAAAAATACATTATAAATGCCTACATTTAACCTCCAAACCATAGGCATGGTTGGTGGATCAGTTTAAGAGGTGTGGGGACAAGTTTAACTTGTCCCACAAGCCTCCAAATTTGGCCTCCAAGGTCAAATTCGAATTTTATAAAATATGGAGTGCTATATCCTTCCAAAGCCCTACCTTACAGTATTTCTTGTACAACATCTACCCATTACATCTCTCCTACCACATTAATCCTCTTATAGTCAACCATCTTTATCTTTATTACATTCACATACACACCACCTTTATTGGTTAAATAAGAATTTGTACTATATGAATCTTCCCACGCTTCCAATCTATCACCTTTACCACTAATTAAAAGAAGGAACACTAAGTGTACGAATGTAAAATACATACAACGAGCATAATTCAAAAAGGAACACATAAGCTAAAAAAATCCATCTCATGATGGTCTTCATAGAAGATTACTTTGTTGAAATGCTCCCCCCATGGGCCACCTGTAATAGCAGGAAAACATCTTAACTGTGCATAACATAAAAACACAGATTGACATGTGGTCTACCTTTGTTGCTTAACTCAGCTAATCCATGGACCTCCTTTCACGTACCATGTGTTAGTCTCTAGTCCCCCCGAGCATTGTCTCTTGCGTGCTTTTAACTTGTACGCTAAAATGTAACTAGGGTCCTGCACGCCCATGTGCCTTCAGACTCATTGTCAATATTTCAGGAACATCCAACACTGTTTATATAAATTGGAAAATCCATTTCAAGATCATCTAAATGTGCACATGAATCACAATAACTTAGTCAGATACATTGCAACATTAAATCATCCATTTAATTCATAAATGAAACTATATCTTTCATTCAAGAATCTAACAAACTAGGTCTACTCCAAGGAATATCACAATGTCTTTAAGTCCAAATGCAACATCTATAATATGTCAACATGTCAAACAGTAAGGTTTCTCAGTGCAATTAAAACTTACATATTGTCACTTCAGAAGATAGCATTATGAACAATGCCTACATTTAACACTTTCCAGAACCAGGGAGGCAATGGTTCAGTGGATCATTAATACAGAGGTGTGGGACTTTCCTTTAAACTTGATCCCACAAGCCTCCAAATTTGGCCTCCAATAGTCAATACTGTTCCGAATTCCTTATCAAAAAATGGAGTGCCAGACCTTGGACAACAAACAATTCTAGCTATTACAAGACTCTTACAAATTTCTTACAACATCACTTACAAAACTCCTACCACATTAATATTTATAACAACCACTTTATACAACTTATCATTCCATATCCTTATTTGATTACAAAATACAAATTTAACTATATGGACTTATCACATTAATCCTTATCACATTTAAACTAATTCCAAAAAGAAGGAACACATTATAAATAGAATACTTTACATTTCAATCAATTCAAAAAAGGAAAATCCATCTACAATGCAAAACACTTATCACATGGTCACATATAATAGAAATCTCATCCCCTCAAGCTGGGAAAGGTTACATAGACAAAACACACAAGGACATAGGGACATGCCAACACAGTTGTCATGGTGATCTTGTTGAATTTACTCCAGAATTTTTAATATGGTTAGTCTCCAGTCCCCTCGACATTGTTGTGATTTTTAACCTGCAAGGGGGAAATACAACACTACTCCACTTCAGACTCATGGCATCATATCAGAACATGCAAAAAGCCATCCTAAAAAAATATGGCCAAGATCATCTAAAACACATTGAAATGGAGCAACAATATCAAGACATGGCAACAATTAGGCATTTTTAATCACATACAATCAACTATATCATCATTGCATAGAATCTACCATACTAGTTCTACAATCCCAAAATATCCAATGTCATATAGTTCCAAATCAACATCTGATAACAATGTCCATGTCAACACAGTAAGGCTTGATCAATGCAAGCTAACAACTTAGCATATTATCACTATGGGGAATTCATTTATAAATACCTACATTTGGAATCAGGCATCTACCAAACCATAGGCATACCACCAATGGATCATTTTAAGAGGTGTGGGACAAGTTTTAATATCTCCCACAAGCCTCCAAATTATGCCCCTCCAAGAGTAATAAATTCAAGAAATTCTTATAAAAAGATGGAGTGCTAGACCTTCCAAAAATTTGCCTTACAAGACTCAATACAACAGTTTCATTACAACATCACTTACACACTCCTACCACATTAATATCCCCATAACAACCACTTTATTTATTACATTCCATATCCCTAATTTTATTTTAAATAACCATTTAACTATATGACTATCACATTAATCTATCACATTTAAACATGCATGCAAAAGAAGGAACACATTAAAAATAAAATACATACAAAAATAATTCAACAAGGAACACATAAATAAAACACTTGTCCCATGGTCACATAGTAATAGACAATGTCCCCCCGTGGGAATTACTAGCAAAACTACAACATTATAAGCATACAACACAGTTGTCCATGGTGACCTTGTTGAATTCAAGCTCCAAAAGAAATTTTAATATGGTTAGTCTCCAGTGCCCCCGACATTGTTGTGATTTTTAACCTGCACAAATGTTAAATACAACCACTTCATACAAGCATGGCCAGTATCAAAACATCCATAAAAGATATAAGAGAAGACAATGATGTCAAGATCCATCTGGGATGTCACATCATGAATCCTTAGCAACAATATCAATAATTCAACATCCTATCATTTTTTAATCACAATAAATCAACTATATCATCATCAAGAATCTAGGTGTACTAGTTCATACTCCAAAATATGCCAATGTCATAAGTCCAAAATCAACATCTATAATATGTCCATGTCAAACATGTAAGGGAAATGCAATTCAAAACTTACATAATGTCACTTCAAAATGCATTATAAATACCTATATTTAACCTCCAAACCATAGGCATGGTTGGTGGATCATTTTAAGAGGTGTGGGACAAGTTTAACTTGTCCCACAAGCCTCCAAATTTGGTCTCCAAGGTCAAATTCGAATTTCATAAAAGATGGAGTGTTTAACATTTCAAAATCTGCCTTACAAGACTCTTACATATTTCTTACACATTCTAACATATTAACTTACACACTCTTCTAACATTATTATTTAAACTCAACAAATTTATTAATTACATTCCATGTCCTAATTAAATTTAAATAAAATTTAACTATATGACTATCACATTAATATATCACAATTAAATTAATTAAAATAAGGAACACATTACAAATAAAATACATACAACAATAATTAAAAAAAAAGGAACACATAAATAAAACACACATATCCCACGGTCACATGTAATGGAAATTCCCCCCATGGGAAATCCTAACATAACACAACACACAACTCATAACACAGTTGCCGAGGTGACCTTGTTGAATTCACCTAGAATTTTAATATGGTTAGTCTCTAGTCCCCAAACATTGTTGTGATTTTTTAACCTGTAAAATGAAAATACCTCCTTCAGCCTCATGGCCATATCAGAACATCCAAAATGATATAAACAGAATTTCAAGATCATCTAAACACATGAATCACAACAATATCAAAAATTCAACATTATCATTTTTAATTCATAATTCAACTATATCATCGTCAAGAATCTATCATACTAGGTCTACCCAAAATATCCAATGTCATAAGTCCAAATCAACATCCATATTATGTCCATGTCAAATAGTATATCATCAACCTCATATAAAAATTGTCTCTAGTAACCATCATGCATAATAATTGAATCCAGATCAATAATAATCCATGATCTAACATCTAACCATCATACCAAAACAAAACATAATAGTGTCCATAATACAATCAATAGTATCAAAATCAGTATAAAAAAGTGTCAAAGGGAAGTGGGCACTACAACTTATTTATATCATTGGAAAGGTGAGGAAAATTCCTAGAGGAAATTTTGAATGCGTTAAGTGTGAGAAAAATCAAGTTGAAACTCTAATCCTGTTAGAGAGTGGATATGGTGATATTTTACCCTCTGAACCTAACTGAAACTTTTAACCCTAAAATTTTGGGCCTTGTGACCTCTGATAATTATTAATAAAATAAAATTATACTCTAATAGTTTAGTATTGTTCTGGAAATTTTTAGTGACAGCTGCTACCTTGTAACCTGGTAGTAGACTCCTTTAAACAATTTTTTTTTTCCATAATTTTCCTAACTAATCCTAGGTTGTTTCTTGGGTCTCAAGTGGGTTGTTTTAGTGGGCATCACAGAATATCAACAGAGCTCAATATTGACTAGAGCCTCTGAGTAGCTATTCTTTTCGATCGATCCATCACACCACTTCATCTTAGGATGACTTTCTTTTCCTTAAATTCCTAGATCCCGATATTACTTGTTAAAGATATAAGGTTTCCTCATTAGCTTGTTCATCATTACCACACTCACATCCATTTCTATTCTACATCGGCTATCTCGACAAAATCTTGGGAAGTCGGGTGCGAAGAAGGCCACGTGTTTATTTTCTTTCATACAAACTAGTGAACCTGACATGAAGAGCTAGTATCTAAACATTTCCTCTTTCTTCGTCCATCTTCCTATCTCCCTTTATTTTGCGGGTGTTCTTATACCCCTTGAATATGTTGAGATACAATAAATATGGTCAACCCCTCTCGGGTTTCGATGTCTACAACTATCAGACATGTTGACAACAATAATCACCTTTTCTCTCTACATGGGAAGATAACCATTCAACTTCTCAGGCTCAAAATCCTCTTCTTCAATGAACCAATGTCAGTTCCTCCATACATATTAAGGAGCTTGAAAAAATCACACAGCATGGGGGGTTCACTTAGTAAAATTATGGTATAACACATTCGTTCGAAGGGTATTAAAGAATACCCTTAATGTTAGTTTTTATTTCTAATTATTCAATTGATAATAGCCCCTCCCATTATATTATTAGAATGAAAATACCCCCTATTTTTTCCATGTACCTTAGATACCCATTTTCCATTACAATTTTATTTACCCCTTTTTATTTCTACCTTAACATATCAAATAGAACATATTTTTATTTCTTAGAAGATATATCATGTTTTCCACACAATTATTATTTTCTTAATATGTCTTTGCTCTAGAAAGATATTTCAAAGCTGTTCACGATATATTATCAATTACGTTAATGTTAAAATTTAATCATTTATTAATAGTTATTCAAATAATTAAGATGGTGAAATAATATCATTTGTGTCAAAAAGTATACTCAATCTGAGTTTTTTATAATATTATTATTTCTTGGTTAAGAATTTCGTAATTGATATCTCCTTATTCAAAAAGAGATTATAATTTAACTTCACAAAAACACTCCTTATGCAATATTAAAGTATTTATTTTAAAAACTAGGGGTCAACCATTTTAGTTTAATATTAAAATCAACCCCACCTCTCCTTAGGCCCACCTCTCTAACCTACCCCCAATACCTAATTCAAAATATTAGTAAATTAAACCCTTTCACCCCCTAATGTCTACTAGTATATTGAATTTGATTGTATCAATTTTAATTACCTCAATATGAATGCACTTGCTAGGATATTTCCTTGCTAATGAACCCCCCATGTCACACAGACACATCCTCCTGATAAATCAAGTTCTAACAACATGAATTTCACTGGGGAGGTAAGTTTGTCTCCTCGGGTTTTTTTTTTTTTTTTCTGACAACCCATTAGAATACAGTCAAAACAACTTCCGCCTCTAGATGAAGATTACTTAGCACGATACATCAGAAGAAAAAATTGCTTCCAGAATATAAATTGGGATTTTGATAGGTTATAAAGACATGTTGATGTCTTTCTCCAAAACAATAACACTACCCCTCTAACAATAGAAAACATTACCAACGAGGGGTGACAAAACAATGAACAATTCTTAGTAGGATACCACACTCCTCAGCAACCTCCAAAAGTTCAACAACAAGCACCGAAACAAAAAAACCACCACATCAATGGGTAACGCCATTTCAGCATTAGTAGATGAAGTCAAAGAGTTAGAGCTTTCCCAAAACAAGCAAAATTCATATGCAGGGAAAGTAAGAGTTTCTCACTATCCGCAGAATTATGGACAAATACCTACTGCGAAAACTCTTTTGGTTTATACGGGTGATCCAAGCCCTGGATATTTTCTCACTGGGATGGGCACTGTGGGTATGCCCCCTCATGCCACATATGGATATCTACAATAGGAACTAGTCAGAAGTGCGTTCTCAAATGCCATACCATCTGGAAATGCAACATTCCCTGGCTTTGTGCCTTTAACTACATATCAAAACAATTAACCCCCTTACATACACATGTACTCTAAGTCACCACAGGGGGATATTTACACATACCCAGGTCCATATGATCAGCCACATGGGATGTTGTATGCTCCAACAAATGTTTACGATGTACCATTTAAATAACCAATGCAACCTCCACCTCCCCAACAAGGGTCTTCAATGGTTGAAACATACGCAATGGTGACCTATTTTGAATATCTTAAGGATCCATTAAAATTATCCATCTGGAATGTCATGCTCATGAGACCCTTACCCGATCTTCTAAAGTTAAAAAAGGAGGATGATCCTAACGCTCACATAAAATCTTATGCAATGGCCATTTGAGAGCTGCTCCTAATGGGATGTAGTTGCTACAAATATTTTCCCTAATATGCTAGAAGCTATCGCTATCGATTGGTACTATAGGATACCAAATACTTCAATACACTCCTTCAAGCAACTTGTGTCAGAGTTTATTAAGGATTTTGATATCAATAAAATTTTAAGGACAAGAATAAGATAATTCCTTCATATCAAACAAGAGCACAATGAGTCTGTTGCCCACTTTATTCAAAGGTGGTGACATGTTCTCTATTCCTGTACAAGTGCTCAAAATATGGATTAGATGGAGCTTTGTTATTTGTTCCTCGACTTGCTCAATAGAGAGACAAAGGAAGAAGTCCAAATTTCCCGCTAAGGAGCTATGAAGAGGTGTCAGAGGGTGCTCTCCAAATTAATCAAGCAACCATTGACAATGGTCGTAAGACTTATGGAAAAAATGGGAGGTTAGTCACCCCTAACTAAAATAACCCCAGTTACTTCAACAACAAGAACAATAATCAAGGACCAAAGGTCCTTAATAAGAATCACATGGTTACAACTGACATTGTTATCAATCAGCCCAAGAAACCCAATGTTGTTAGCTCTCCCAATACAAATACTACCAACAACAACAAAAAAAATGGAAATAATCAGAGAAATAATAATTTCTCATCCTTAATCAACATTTTAGATTTTATTCATCCTTAACAACAACAACAACATCAACAACAAAAACCTCAACAACCAAGGCAATTGTAGACCCAAGGCCCTAATCAGTACCTAGATGGGTATCTAAACCAATTCCAAAACCAAGGGCAGTGGTTCCCAAATTTTAATTATAACAATCAGCAATTGAACACCAATTGTAATTTAGGACCACAAAAAGGTGCAAACCAAAGGCCTTGAGATAATGATCCCAATTTGTATTGTAGTTTCTATGGGGTTCATGGGCATGACGTAAGAACATGCTGCGATTGCAATAAATTTCTACAACATTTGCTAGAGGATCAAAGACAATTATTTTTTTACATGTTTTTGGCAAACCCGACAACACCAACTCAGAACACTTACATGGGGTCGGTATCCCCATGGAATACACCACTTAGGATCTTTAGTGATCCTCTCCCTACACACCTAAAAGATGGTAGAATGGATACCAATGGTTCTAACAAAAGCATTGCAATAGGAACCAATGATCATGAAATATCAACTTTGTCAAACTCACATGTGAAACCTCCTTTGGATGTTCATTGTATGATGGAAAAGTGATATGCGAGCATGAGAATCTACAAGAAACTCTTCTTCATACCTGACCTCCCGAGGTCATGCTGAGACAACCGGGGAGAATGGAATTTATACGGATATAGAAAAATTAGTTGGGTAATCTTATATCCTCAATACACAATAATGGAATCTACGACTCTAAGGCGAAGAAGGTCCTCCTAACCTGAATTGGTGTAATGGATTGTTCGGATATAATAGTTGTTCGGAGGCTCCAATCAATGTTAAGCTCTCCAGAGATCCTATTTATTGGTTGATGGATACGTGGAAAATGATTTATAGGTGCTTCATGTGTATTTTTAGACAAGGTCATGGAAAATGGTGATGAGAGGTGTAGTAGATCCTCCGGAGTTTTATGGATGATTCTATGGTCTAATCTAGAAATCCCTATCCTAATTGGCTGTTACGTTTGATACAGAAAATTTTGTAATGATGTCTAGTGGAAGCGGTGAGGACCTAAATATTAGCATGTATAAACCGGTGTCAATGTCTGATTGATCAGTAGGACCGTTAGGTTGTGGGAGCTATGGATCACAATTGTAAGTTTATGGTTGTGGCAGACTTCCTATGGTCATATGAGGAGTTAATATCTTCTCTTGACTATCCAATATGTTAGTACTCATATTTAATCTCCTTCACAACTTGAGCAGAATCATGTATTTCACAAGACACTCAGAGGTAGATAAATGATTTATATGTCATTTTGTAGCTGGGGAAGCAATTTATCTGACTTGTTAGCACTCAGGATTTGAAGAAGTGGGTAGCACCTTGAAAGGATTTTGATCTAATCCTCACTATTTTAGGTTGTGCCTTTCAACCAAGGTAAGAGAACCTATATTGCAACCTCTGTTTGGTGAAGGAGGTGGAGATATCCTTATACTGTGCATATTGTATGGAGATGGCCTTGGGAAAACATGATCAATTTTCCATTATTCAAACTCAACAGAGCTGTCACTACTAAATGATGGAAATGCTTTCAAGACAAGGCTAAGGCTGCTAGAGACATGGTATGATCCTGATTTGCTTTGTGCATTTTTGTAAATGGATTGTATTCTTCTATTGACACACAATGCAATGCAGGGGTAGTATGGGGTAGGATTAGTTATTTTGAATGAAATTTTGGTGGGAGATTTTAGATAAGACTAACTAGAAATTGCCAAATTCTTTGAGGACCTTTGCAAGAAATTTGTAACACCTAAACAACATAATGCTTCAAAGGGGTTAAGGTACTCCTTCAAACAGGATATGTGCACCAAATGGAGGCCCAAATCTGCACTCTTCCACACAATATTTGACAACCTGCCACAAAATATTGAAGCAGATGAACCAACAAAGTATCCAGAAATCTCTATTTTATCATGACCTAAGGTGCACCCAAAGGTTTACAAACAATCTCAGAATTCAAGGAAGGTAAAGTGATTTTAAATTTGTTTATCTCTTTATCAGATGAAAGCTCTTCTGAATGTGAGATTACAGATGCCACTAAACTATCAACAAGAAATGAGACCATGTATGATCAAGAGATATTTTAAACACAAGACTACAACAGGAGCAAGAAACACAAATTGAAAACATTTTGAAACATAAGTATATGCAAATTTTGCCAAGAGACAACACAAAATAATCTAGGAATGATCAAATCTATCAGCAGGGGAATGTTATAAGAACAATCGTAGAGCTTGTTGATGGATTTATAACTGAAACCAACTCAACATGATAAAAATATGATGTAAAAAGGGAATTAGAAATGGTTCTCAGGTGGTTTCTCAGAGAATGGGCTTCTTCCTAGATTTTCCCTTGAAATTCTAAGTTTTTTCTCCTTTAAAATTTCTCCAAAATGCATTATATACCTCATGCCACATTGGAGCCTTCTTTCCCAAGAAAATAATATGCCATGGGATCAAGTTTGTTACAAAACAATCCTCATGATTTAATGAAAATGACATCAAATAGAAAAACATTCACAGGTTTCCAGGTGTGCCCAAAAAGATTAAATCATTACAAATATCTAGATCATTATCCATCCCAGAGGCATGTTTTTCATCATTGAGGCATGCAAACACATTTTACTCATCATTTTCACCTTTTTACCTTTTCAAATTACCTCTGCAACTTTTGATTTTGTCATTTCACGTTTTTGGACGGATTAAGAAAAAATTTATTTCAAAATCACCTCAGATCAAAGAATTAAGCCATGAAAGTGATGCCAATGATCCTGGAAGGCCAAGATGACACAAAATCACTATAAATTTGATGAATTTCGATGCAAAAATCATGATTCCAAGCTTCCTAGAGCTCCCATGGTGGTCAAAACAAATGGATGCACAACAACCGTCGATCTTATCCATCTTTTAATCCTGGCCCTCCACGTGGAAGATGCGGACTTAGAAATAAGCTTGAGTTACCTTTTTAATTTTTTGGATAAGGCCTAGACACGTGGCAAAAAATGATTGGATCAGGCCCAGTTTTAAAACATTTACTTTATGACCTTTTGAAAATTTGGAAAAATGGAAAAAATTTCAATTTTTGCCCCGCGGGCCCACCTCCGATTTCTCCCTCGCCACATGTCTCCTTATGATTTGTTGCGGGCCAGTGCTCCAAATTTTGATTTTAAGCCTTCTTTGTAAAAGGGAAAAAATTATTTGTTGCCTCCACTGGCCCGCCGACCCACTCTGTCCTCTGCCACATGTCCATCTCTCTTTTTCCGAGGACCCATGGACTCAATCATCATTTTAACTCCCTTTAAGCCAAGGGAAAATTCTCAACTTTGTCTCCGCGGGCCCACACCTCTAATTTCTCCACTGCCACGTGTCCTTCATTTATTTACTTGTGGGCCTGTGGCTTAAACTTTTGCCTTAAATCCTTTTTCCAAAAAGGGGAAAAATTCCCCATTTCCCTCTACAGCCCACACTTCCCTCTGACCCTTCATGGACACATGTCCACTTGTGATTGGCTGAGGGCTTTCGGGCCAAAAATTTTACCTTAGCCATTTGATCCCAAAAACACAAAAACCACAAAATTCTTCTGCCACCCGCATCCCTTCTGCCCAAGAAACTGCCATGTGGCCTCCTCTGATTGGAGTGGGGCTAGAAATGATTTTTGCAATTTTTGGAAAATAGAGTTAAAACTCTAAGTCCCCAATCCGGCCCACTCCTCCATTTTGAAACTTTTAGGACATGTGTCCTCTTCTGGTTGGCTGTGGGGATTCAGGAAAAATTTTTACTTAGGAAATTTTGCAAAATAAAGCCAAAATTTTCAAAGGAGATCTAACTCCCCCACCTCTCCTCGGCCAATAAGAACATGCCATGTAGGCAACTTTGAAAAAGGTGGAGCCGTGGAGCCAAATTTGCCACTTTGCCAAAAAATAAAAAAATGACAAGTTAGAAACATTTCCCACCACACCTCAGCCAATGAAAACCCGCCAAGTTGCCAATACCTTCTAAGGATGAATTTGATGGAAAATGACGCCCGTATGATCCTGTCAAAACACAAAAAATTCAAAGGATGCCTTAGAATTCAATTTTTTCACCAAGGATGGTAGATTTTTTGATTTTAAATCAACTAAACCATGTTTTTTACAACATTCCTGATCTAGGATTTGGATTTTCAAATACAAACAAGTATGATTTGATCAATTTCAATTTTTCCATGATCTGGCAAAGGGAAAGGTGACATAGCCCACAAAATTAGAAAAACTAGGGCACAGAAAAGGGCAAACTTGGATTATTCTTCCAAATTAGGACAAAACAACAAGTTTGTGAGCATTTTTAAAGCATTTCAACTGGAGGGGAAGAATTACAGACCATCAAATCAAAGGATAAAACATTTTTTGAGTAGATACAAATTTGAAAATTTAGGGCAACATGGTGCAAGCTCAAAAATAGCACCAACATCAGCTCTTGCTTGGGGATGGGCACTCCCAGTGAGTGCCACAAGGATAAAACATAGACCAAGTGCCAAAATATCCATTGGGCAAAGGAGTCAATATGCAAGGTAGTCAAAAAACTAGAACCATCCTTCCAAAATGAGCTGAGAAACCGACCAGAATGGCTGCCAAGAACAAGGGAAAACCACACACCAACAAAATAGCAAAAACAAAGCAAAAAAAAAGACTATACAACTGTATAATTGGTGCATACCTCATATTTGGGGATTAATCCAAGAAATGCTTCAAATGTCTTCCATTAACAGGTAGTTCTAGCAATTCCCCATCTAAGTCCTTGAGAAAGAAGGTATGTTCACCAATTCTGATATCAATGGCATAAGGGCCCATCCATAATGCATCAAATTTTCCATGCTTTCCCTTGTCTTCATGCCTACTATCCCACAACAAAACCAAATCTCCAACATTGAAGGCTCTAGGAGTGACCTTCTTGTTAAAAAATCTCTTCAATTTTTCCCTAAATCTGACATGCCTTTGATGGGATGCTCTTCTCTCCTCATCAAGCTCAATAATATGATTGATCCTTGATTCATATGGGCAAAGCTCTTGATCTTCTAACTGTTGGGAAAACTAAAATGAAGATAATTACAGGTGCAAGGGCAGAAAAGCCTGAGTTCCATACACCAATTCAAATGGGCTTTTACCAGTAGCTCTTTTAGGAGTTATCCTATCAGCCCAAACTAAAAATTTCAATTATTCACCCCATTTCTTCTTGTTTTGCTCCAAGGTTCTTCTAATGATCTTCAACAAATTCTTATTAATGGATTCAGCTTGTCCATTCCCTTGGGGGTTATAGTTTGAAGAATAAGTCAGATTGATTCCATATTCATTGCACGTTGCTATTAAAGGTTTGGCTCTAAAGCACATGGCATTATCAGCTACAATCTTGACTGGGACTCCAAATCTGCATATGATTTGATTCAACAAGAAGTCCATAACTATTTGGTGTGTTGCTTTCTTGGTGGGGATTACCTCTACCCACTTTATAAAATAATCAGTGGCTACAAGGATCCACTTATGGCCAGCACTAGAAGGATTTGAAATCTCACCAATGAAGTCCATCCCCCATTGCTTGAAAGGAGCTTCAATTGATACATGCTACAAAGGAAGGGAGCCTGAAGCTTTCAGTCTTCCAGAGAAACATTGGAAACTATCACATTTTCTAACCAGCTGGGTTGCATCTTTGAAGAGAGTAGGCCACCAATAACTAGCTCTCAAAATCTTATGTGTTGTTACTCTTCCAGAAAAGTGTCCTCCACAAACTCCCCCATGGAAATCAATAACTATCTTGGGAGCTTCATCTTCAGTTATGCATTTCAAGAGGACACCTTCAGGGTTCTTCCAAGCTAGCCCAAGGTCTATGATGATATATTTTTGAGAAGCCAGCTTAAGGGCTCTTTTTTGATTTTTATTTAAGTGACTAGGGTAGCACAGGTGTCTGAGGTAGAAGATCACATCTTTGTACCACTCAAAACTTACCAACTTTTCAAGCACATCTACCCTTTCTTCCTCTAGCTGATTCACTTCCACATTCTGCAAGTTGCTCTCAGCCATGAGCTTAGCAAGGCCCAAATTATGTACCAACTTTGTGGTTTGGATGTCCATATCATACTCTTGTAGCTTGTTCACCCACCTACATATTTTTCTTGAGATCTCCATCTCTAATAAGATGTATTTCACCATGGTGTGGGGAACATAAGCAAAAACTTTTGAACTCAATATATAAGGCTTGAAAACCTTTGTTGCTTTCACCAAGGCAAATGCTTGTTTCTCCTTGATTGTATACTTCAACTCAGTTGCTTGTAAAGCCTTACTAAAAAAGGCAATAGGCCTCTTAGACCCATTCTCATCCTTTTGAAGTAAAACAAAAGCAATGGTATACTCAGAGGCAAAGGAAAAGATTTGGAAAGGCCTCTTATGGTTTAGGGCTGCTAAAAAAGGTGCATGTTTAAGTGCATCCTTAATTCCTTCAAAATCTTGAATGGTAGCCTCCTCCCACCTGATAACTTGGTCCTTCTTTAGCATGCTTTTGATTGGAAGAGTCAACTCAGCAAATTTGGGAACAAAACTTCTAATAAAATTAATTTGACCAAAGAGATATTGGATGCCTTTCTTGGTTCTTGGGAAAGGTACTTTGCTGATTGCTTCCAATCTCTCAGGGTCTATCATAACACCATCTTTTGACACAATGTGACCAAGTAGATTGACCTTTTGCATGCCAAAATAACACTTCTTTGGATTGATAGAAATTCCATACTCCCTACATTTGATCAACATATTCTCCAAGTGCTGCAAATGATCACCTCTCTACCTTGAAAACACAGTCACATCATCTTGGTAAATTGCAATGAACTCATTGATGTAACTAGAAAAAGCAACATCCATTGCTCTTTGAAAAGTGGCACCAGCATTCATCAAACCAAAGGGCATCCTAACAAAAACATATGTTCCCCAAGGAGTAGTGAATGTTGTCTTAAGTCTTTTTGATTCTTTGACAACCACTTGATTGTATCCGGAGAAACCATCCAATGTAGAAAACAACTTAGACCTTGTCACAAGCTGCAATATATTTTCCATATTTGGCAAGGGATAGTTTTCCTTCATGGATGCTTTATTTATATTTCTAAAATCCACACAAATTCTAATGTCTTCGTTCTTCTTTCTGACTGGCACAAGGTTTGCAATCCAAGATGAATATCTAGTGGGCTGAAGAATACCTCCATCTCTCAACTTATTTAACTCCTCTTGCATTTTCATGGAGAGAAGTGGATTAATTGGCCTTTGCATTTTTTTGAATGGCTTAGTCTTGGCCTCATCATTAAAAACTTGGCCTCATCATTAAAAACTTGCCAATGTTTCACATTATCAGGGATAACTGGCCTAGTTAGCACTTCAATGTTGTATTCAAAATAAGGTGAAATGGTGTAACTTCCAAATCTAGAACCCAACACTACCAAATTAGCATCAGCAGCATTGAGACCTCTGTCATGATACATAATGTTAAAAGAATCAAACATTTCAATTAGATCCCAAACTGCATGCTTATACTGTTTCATACGCTGATTTTTCGTAGCATACAATTTTATAATTTGTTTGACAACCAGCTCTAAGTCTCCTTTTGAAACAATATCTTTCACTCCATACTTCCATGCAATTATTAACCCCAAAAACAATGCCTCATACTCAGCAATGTTGTTAGTGCATTCAAAATTAAGTTTGAAGGAAAAAACAAACTTTTCCAAACTAGGAGAAAGCAGAACTATACCAACACCATTCCCAAATTTGGAGCAAGCTCCATCAAATAGAAATGTCCATGGAGAACCTACCATATCAAGGCACTTTGATTTGTCCATCTTATTTTCTTTTCCAATAGCAAAACCAATGAAATTCTCAACATCTACATCAACAAATAACACTTCATAAGAAGCATTGTTGGGATCTTCAATTAGGTACAACATCTTCTTCTCACCATAAATTTTAACAAGGCTGCCCTCAATTGGAATGGTGTCAAAAGACATGTCCATCTGAACACTGCCACCAACACTTGTAGCCCATTTTCTTGACAAAAACATACCCCATTTGGTAGGGCAGTTAACAATTACAACATCAAGTTTCAAATTCTTACCCAGATAGGCTGCAAGTTGCACCACCAAACCCTTCACACAACCAACCACTGGAACTTCCCTTGAATCCATGGTAGTACACTTCCCATAGGCAGCTATCACTTTGATATCCAACTCATTCATGACTTCTAGAGGCAAGACATTACATGATGCACCGGAATCAAACATACAATTGTGAAGTAGCCTATATTTTATGAGAAAAGTTGTAAAGAATGGATCAACATTCAATTGGGAATCAACCAAGGATTTTCCCAAATACACCTCAGGAGCTTCCCCAAGATCCTCCAATGATGTTGGTGTTCTAAGGTCTGCAATGATTGGAGGATGGGTTTCAACAATGTTCACATTTCTTTTTGGGGTACTTTTTTCTTCCTTCAATCCCAAGTATTCAAATGCTCTCTTCTTGTGCTCAGGTATTCTAGGTAACTCAATGATTGGAACACTCACTTTGATCTAGATCAATACTTGGGATATGTCATAGGGAACACTCTTTGGTAAGACAAAATTGGAAGGGAGACAAGCAGATTTACTAGATGGCATGGGACTCTTGGCAGCTTGGGCATGAGGAGGACTGTAATTTTTGCATGGGATAGTAGAATTCTTGGAAAGTGTTTCCCTTAGAGGAGTTTCTTTAGTAATGTTTGTGAGAAAGGGTGTCTTAGGCTTGGCTTGAGGACTAGCTCCTTTAACAACCATGCTTCTAGTATTATACTCTTCTCTTGGCCAACAAAAACATTCATTAACAACTGTCTATCTTCCTCCAAAGGGATACCACCATAATATTTTTTAATCATCAATGCTCTTAGGTATTCAAAGTAATTGTTAGGAATTTAAAATGCGTGAACTACATATACATCATTATTATGAGAAAGAGAAAGAAGTGGTACCCACTTTATGCAATACCAAAATTTTACAACAGTCCTTGCACTTATTACCTCTGTTGATGTTTGTTTCGCTCGGAATGCTTCGGATTCTGGGAATAGAGTTGCTTCTATCCTTTCATTCCTTTTAGAAACAGATGAGGTTAGGGTTAGGAGAAATACCTGTTGAATGTCAAGAAGGTGTGCGTGTACCGTAGAGAAAGATCAGGCTGACTGCGGAGAACTCCTTTTTGTCTTGGAAGGACTACCTGCAAATAAGAACACAAGACCACAAGATTTTGATTAAACAATAAATGAGGAAACTGCCTTGGGCCCAGGAAATATAAAACTTCCTTTCGAAGGTGGTCAGTTCCCCTACTAATATGAATTAACACAAAAGACTTGCAAAATATCAATTAAATTGTTTCGTTAAACTGGGTAAGGGGAAATGCTGGTTTTCTGGTTTTGATCAGAGGAACCGATGCTGGTTACTGGTAACCGATGCCGGTTACTGATAACCGATACCGGTGGGTTCTAGGATCTTCTTGGTAGCTATGGTGTTTGTAATGGCTGGTTTTTGGATGGTATTAGGAAATGGGATGATTAGAAGCAAAAGAATGACAGTTAGATGCAATGGCACGTTGGGTAGTGGATTCAGAAATGGATTTAGGAGGACTGAGATTCAAGAAGCATAAGCAATGTTATAACAAAGGACATGCAAGATGTGACTTACTGGTTTTGACCAAGATGCAAGTTGATCTCCTTGGTTGTAAACACTTCTGGTTTCTTTACTCGTCTCTGCTCTGTCAAGTGAAGATCTGGACTCTGTTCCTCGCTCGCAATGCTCTCTGTTGATCCAGAAATCCTTTGACTGATCTCCAAAATGAAATCCCGATCCGTTGTTTTGGTTTGGGGAGCCCATTTACAGGTAACCGATGGTGGTTGCGTAATCGACGGCGGTCGAGTAGGAACCGGCATCGGTAAGGAAAAAGTAGGCTATTTTTAGTAAAATAGCCCACCTTCCCTGCTTTTCTCCCGAGAGATCAGTTGCGGGCTTGGTCAAATGACTAGAAGGTCGGCTTTGGGTGCGAGTAAGGAGGCATTAGTTATGGATGTGAGTCTAGACCAAGTCATGGGTCCTAATTAGGCTAGTTTAGGGTTAGGGCTAGGTCATGATGAGGTGGCAAAGTGAGGTGGCGGGTAAGGTGATGTGGATTTATCAATTATAAGGTAATTAATAAATAATTGTGTAAGGTTTAGGTGATGAGGTTAGATTGCGAGATGAGATGCGGGTCACAAGGGGTCGTAAGACACAAATTTGGTGTCTACATTAGCCCCTTATTGTCGTGTAGCTTGTTCTGTAAAGCTGCGCGGACAATAATATGAAGTGGTTTCTCATGTTAAGGATATAGGTAATCCCCCTCAAATCTATCACAGATTGAGTGAACGGGAAATTAGGGAGAGGGGTTGATAAAGGGTATATGTTGTAGAGAGGATGGTAAGGTGGTGGGGTAGGTCCAAGGAAGCAGACGCATGTTGAAATGCAATAGTATGACGAGGGTACATGATTTGACAAGCAAACCAGCAATGTGTAGGCAAAGGTCGATAGTTTATCCAAACAAGGGTGATATAATCCTGGTATCCAAGGCATAGGAAGTAGCTCCAGGGTATATAACAGGTGAGGTATAGGAACGTTTAGGCATGTTCGGCAGTACCAAATGGTTGGTTTGGTTGAGATAAACGTCACGATCTAGGTCTAGGCAAAGTTGGTCGACAGATCAAGTCAAGGACCCTAATCATGCTAAAACATGAACAGGTGAGCTCGATTGAACACAAGGTACATGATGGATGGATAAAATAAAACGTTGATTGTGGGTATGGTATTGAAGTGATACGGCCTTGGGTCAGGCCAAGTGGTTGGGCGGTGGCCCTGGGTCAGGTTAGATGGGTAGGTTGAGGCCTTGGGTCCGGCCGGATAGGTAGGTTGAGGCCTTAGGTCGGGCCTAATGGTTAGGGCGAGGCCTTGGGTTGGGCCGAATAGGTAGGGCGAGGCCTTGGGTCGGGCCAAATAGGTAGGTTGAGGCCTTGGGTCGGGCCTAATGGTTAGGGCGAGGCCTTGGGTTGGGCCGAATAGGTAGGGCGAGGCCTTGGGTCGGGCCAAATAGGTAGGTTGAGGCCTTGGGTCATGCCAAATTGTTAGGGCGAGGCCTTGGGTCGAGCCAAATAGGTTAGGGCGAGGCCTTAGGTCGGGCCAAATAGGTTAGGGCGAGGCCTTGGGTCGGGCCAATTGGTAGGTTGAGGCCTTAGGTCAGGCCGAATGGTAGGTTGAGGCCTTGGGTCGGTCCTAAATAGGTAGGGCGAGGCCTTGGGTCGGGCCAATTGGTAGGTTGAGGCCTTAGGTCGGGCTGAATGGTAGGTTGAGGCCGTAGGTCAGGCTGGACAAGTGAACAAATGTTGTGCAGCAAAGGTGGATAGAGGCGATATTGGTGAAAAAGAGGCAAGGAGTAAATAAGGGCAAAGAATGGGGTGAAAGTTGGGTAGCGAACCGATGTCGATTCTGCATTACCGATATCGGTTAAGGGACCGATACCGGTTCCTTAGGGCAAAATGAAACCGATATCGGTGAAAGCTGAAAAACCTATAAAAAGAAAAATACGGCTTGTCATTGTCACTTTTGTTATTTGCAATCCAAATCGACTTGTCTGACGTGGAGACTTGGGATTAGAGGCTGGATTGAGTGAGGTGGAGCTATTGTATTGGTGGAGAGAGTTGATAGTGGGCCCGATTGAGGAGGAGGCAGCAGGTGATTGGCCAGGGACCCAGTAGATCAGGATTGGAGCCATGGCACAGGCAGGAGGAGCTGGAGGGGCTGGACCAGCTGGACCGCCACCACCCATCCCACCACGACGACGTGTCGTCGTACCGGTAGGTTCTAAACTCGTGATTTTATGCATTGAAATGGTTATTAGGCTAAATGGGGGGGTTTTGGGTAGGAATTTGTATTTTGTAGGAAATAATGAGTAAATGGAGGTAATTTGAAAAACGAAGAGGGTAGATAGGTAAAAATAGGGTAATGCGGCTAGGTGGGTAAAATTGGAGGGGTGTTTGGGTGGGTAAATGTGTAGAAATAGGAAAAAATGGGTTTTGGGGGCCGCGCGGGGGCTCGGCTCTGGAAAGAAAACAGTGACCGATGTCGGTCGCTAAGCGACCGGCAATCGGTCGCAAATTTGCAGGGTTTGGTTGAGTTGGGAGGGACGCGGGCGTCGGTCGCGTATCGGCCGGTATCGGTGGCGTTGGGATGGGTTGAGGGTTTTGGTGAGTGGGTTAGGGTGGTTGGGTGTTTGTGGTGGGTTAGTGTGTTTAGGGTTTAGGATGGGTTTTGGGTGGTTGTGGTGGGTTAGTGTGTGGGTTTGGGTGTTTAGGGTTTAGGTTTAGGATGGGGTTTTGGGAAGCTTGTTGGGTATTAGTGTTGTGGTTGGCCGTGTGAGTGGGTTAGGTGTGGGTTTTGGGTTGGGTTGTGGGTTTTGGTGGTTGTTTAGGGGGGGGTAGAAAGTCGGGATGTGTCGGGGGATACAAAAGGGGGTTTAGATGGTAAGTAGATGTTATAATAAAGAGTAGGGTCTAAGCATGTGGGTTGGTTTTGTAGGCACGTCAGCAGTTGACGATGCGTGATAGGATGCCTCTACTATTGGAGTCGGATGAGGCCACACGTATCTGCGGCGCATTGGGCCATCATGCGCGAGGGGGGACTCGGTGGGGTCTAGAGGTGACAGAGTGATAGAGAGGATCACAGCCTGATGGTCGCCTCATCGAGAGATGGGATCCGGCGGCCAATGTGTTCCATCTTTCCGACCGGGGAGATGACCGTCACATTAGAGGATGTGTATCGCATCCTGCGGCTATCGATCGATGGGAGAGGCAGTCTTCCAGGTACATTCAGAGACTGCCATGGACAGCATACTGCAGGTTTTTGGGGATGCAGCTGCGCTTCTTACGTATCATAGCGCGAGCATTGGATATGGGTGACAATGTACCGCGCACACAGACATGAGACACGGCTGCCGTGTTGATGATGATAGGGATCACATGCTTCGCCCTCCCGGATTTAGAGGGAGGCCGCTTCCCACGAGCATTGATGGGGGTGCTGTTGGAGATGGTGGAGGAGCACACCTATTTCGCATGGGCACCAGTGGTATCTGGTGTAATTATATAGGGAGTTATGGGGCTATCGCCGGAGGAGGCGGATTGGTATTTGTTCTACATTTTTGTTGCACTGTTGGGCATACGAGCACATCGTATGCATCAGGCCAGGGCTACCCCAGCAGCCAGGGCCACAGGTCATATACCGATATGGCTTTTCAGAGGTGGTTGGGGGGTCGTGGGCCAGCCACGAGCAGTTGTTGTAGGTCGGGATGTGGCCTATTATAGACATCTGCTAGAGGGCCTTACAACAGTAGACATTGTATGGAGACCCTACAGAGGTCACCATCCTGGCAGAGGAGCCCGCTCACAGTTGCGCCTAATCCAGTACACATTCTGGATAGCAGGACGGAGGCCAGGAGAATACGAGCGGATACCCTGGAGAGGGTACGCAGGCAGATGGGGCTGTGACAGGACGAGCCACCTCCCATTCCTCAGTACAGGAGAGATGATGTATGAGGCCCCACTGCCTGCACCACAGCCTTTGGATCCAGATTGGGTTAGCAGAGAGGCCGGCAGGTGAGGGTATAGATGATGCTGGGGTGACAGGAGCATACAGGGGTGTGGTGGGGCCTGGGCAGAGAGCAACTAGGATAGGTACGCCTGCCATAGCCAGACTTTGGCTGTCAGTGATAGGAGAGGAGAATCAGCTCAGGGGTCAGGTGCAGCTCATTACAGGGGTTAGCTTGCCTGCAAGCACAGGCATAGATAGGTGTCTTCACCAGGGGCAAGCTAGCCCTAGGCTCAGGCACACAGGCACAGGAGCAACTCACTCAACCAGCACCACAGCCACAGGTGGCAGGTACAAGGTAAGGCATGCAGCAAACAGGGTAACTAGCACCACCAAACCAGCAGTGGTACAAGGAAAAGGCCCCCACGCCAGGCACAGGTACAGGTGCAGTGTACCGACAGCCACAAGGCACCACCAGCAGGCACAGCACGAGGGACATGGGGCACTGGTATAGGTGGTCAAGGGGACCAGCCCTAGTACCTACGGTGGCTCGAGAGCGTTACATGGAGGCTAGAGCGGAGGCCCGATACTATCAGGATTTCTTTGATGGTTACCGGGCTGATTATCAGCCCTATGCGGCACATAAAGCAGAGACCTCTCGGAGCCAGAGGTCTCAAGGAGTGCAACCATAGCTGGTGGGTCCGTCACAGGTAGGAGGCGAGAGGCACCACAGGGACCAGCGGGGAGAGGTGCCGAGGCGGTGGGGAGAGCTGAGGGATCCCAGACATGACTTTTGGTATTAGAGATGGGCACCGGTCTGCGACCGGGTGATTGATAGCGCCTGCGTGCCTATGTATTATTCATGGTATTCATTTATTCATTTATTGTATACCAGCTGCGAGCCGAGTAGGGGTTGTATAGGTTGATACGGCCTGCGCCCGAGCCGAGTATAATATCTATTTTTGATACGAGGGACCAGCCTACGAGCCGAGTCGAGATTTTTTTGCATAGTTTGTTGCGGCCTGCAATATGCCGCTGTGGTGGATTATGAGGCACAAGCCCGGATGTTCGGCCATTGTATTTTTGAAAAATTTGTATATATTAAGCGACTATGTTTTGATCTCTCTGCAGTGTCAAAATGGTTTTAAATATTTTGTTATGTTTGGTAATGCTGTAATGTATGATACGTTTTAGTTGACAATGTTGATAGATGGATGATTTTGATGTTTTTGTTTTTGCACGTATATATCGACTGTCAGGTTAGTGATAAATTGGTGGTTTTGATGACATTGTGATATATTAACTACTGATGAGTTGGATCCAAATGATGTATAGATTGATAGTTTTTTGATTATCCGTATTTGCTGGTTTGTGTATTTGTATCAAATAAATGATGTTAATAGAAATTGTAATGCTATGTGGTGGTGGATGAACAATGTGGTAAATTTTGTTGTTTATTCAGGAAAAGCGCGGCGCGACAAAAATTTAGGTGAGAAATGAAGAAAAGAACGGGGCGTTTTTGAGAAAAGATAGGTGTGTAACACCTGATATCGGTTAAGGAACCGTATCTGTAGCTGGCAGACGATATTCGGTTAACTTAACCGATACCGGTTTTTTTAGGGATGAGCTTTTCTAAAAATAGAAAGCTAGGTGGCACTTAAGTTTTAATTTTAGAGCCATGCAAGAGGTTAAATACGTACGCGACGCTTTTTGACGGACTGAGACAGGTATTGCATGAAGATTTGGAGTGATAGGGAGTAGAGAGACAGAATTTGTATGAGAAGATTTGGGTGATAAGAAAAGAAATTGGGGAAAGGTGAATGCGATCGATATTCAGAAGTAGAAAGCGAAGTTGGAAAAGAGTGGTGATAATGAGATGAGGCGAAACATCCACAGAACATGGACAAGGGGCAGACAAAGGGCCAGTGACATTCTTCGCTCCATTGGAATGCAATATCCTTTTTAAGGAGGTGATGGAAAGGTTGACACACCGATCCGAGAGTTGGGAGATGAAACGTCGGATAGATTGAAGCTTACCTTGTAAACTACGCAATTGTTTGAGATTTTTGGGTGGGGGCATTTCTAGGATAGCTTTGACTTTAGATGGATCGACCTCAATGCCATGCAAAGAGACGATAAAGCCAAGAAGTTTTCCCGAAAGAACACCAAAAACACATTTCTTCGGTTGAAGGCAGACAGAATATTGTAACAGGCGATCAAAAATAATGGTTAAAACATCGAGATGTTCACTACGATGTTTAGACTTGCCAAGAAGATCATCGACATAGTCTTCAAGGATAGTGTGCATAATGTCATGAAAAATGTAGGTCATAGCCCGCTGATAGGTAGCACCAGCATTCTTAAGGCCAAATGGCATGACACGATAACAGAAGGTTCCCCAAGGAGTTATGAAGGCAGTTTTTGTGTTGATCGGCAGGGGCAACCAAAATTTGGTTGTATCCTGAAAAGCCATCCATGAGAGAGAGCATCTCATGACCTGCAGTTAGATCAACAAGTTGGTCAATGCTAGGTAAGGGGAAGTCATCCTTAGGGCAAGCGAGGTTAAGATCCCAGAAATCTGTGCATATCCGAAGTCCCCCTGTCTCTTTAGTGACAGGTACGATGTTAGAAATCCATTGAGGATAGTCAATAGGCAAGATGAAGGAAACAGAAAGGAGTCTTGGAGCTCCTCTTTGACCAAGAGAGCAATGCGTGGATGTATTTTTCTCAATTTCTGTTTGACTGGTTTGGAATCGGGGTTTAGGGTGATGTTATGGACGGCGATGGTAGGATCAATTCCTGGCATGTCAGCGTAAGACCATGCGAAAGCTTGGTTGCGAGCACGGAGAAAGGTAGTAAAGGCGGCTTGTTCTGATGTGTTAAGGGATTGTCCAATCTTCACAATGTGAGGATCCTCCTCCATGTGGATATTGATTTCTATGGTAGATTCGTTCAGCATAGTTTGGGTTTTAGATGGTAAGGCTCGTTGAATATAAGAATCATCCGCGCCAAGGTAAGTGAGGATGGATTCGTCATCCTGGCATTCAACAACATTAATCAAAGGTGAATCCTCTTCGATCATGTCTGGATAAAGAAGGGGCAAAGAAGATGGGTCGTCATTATCGCGTTGATAAGTGAGAGGACCTATGAAGATAGCATTTATGAAAAAAAAAAAAGTTAGGAGGGATGGATTCAGGGTCTATAGATTCTGCGGGTGATGATGGCAAAGTGGGTGATGATGGTTTGGTAGGGGCGACGTCTTCTTCTTCCAGGATACAGCTGACAGGAGGTGTCTCCTGTGTAGGTGTTTCGGGAAAACGAGACCACTGCGATCATTATGTTTACGGGTAGTCACGGGAATGAGTGTATGTCGGCCTTGTTCGTAAAGGCCAAAACCAAAGCCTTTCCACGCACAACGAGTCAAGAAGGTAAGGGCGAAATGACGATTTGTCAAGTATTGAAAATCGGATTGGAAAGGAACCACACCAAGAGGAGGTTCAGGGGTAATGGAGGATGCGTCAACACCCCCATACGTTAGGTTAGTGCGGCAATGGGGTGGTCCGTAAGAGATTATCTCCCCCACGCGACGGTCGTAGGTGGGATGTGCATGTAATTGTCCGTACTCCTGCGGGGTAGGGAAAGAACTAACGTTATATAGGCGGTACTCCCCCAGCGTAAGGCGCTGAAAAACATCTACTAAGGGGTCGGAGGTTGGAATGTTAGCTGCGGGAAGGGAAGTGGTTTTTGCGATGGTGGTTTCATCAATTGAAGGCGTAGGCGCGGTTGAGGTGGATGGTTGAGGTACATTTGAGGAGGATGGTTGGGTTGAATGTATGGGTGTCTTGATTGGTATAAGCACATCGTTAGGGCGGTATAACATATTGCAGGTTTTAAAGGGGGGAGGGTCAGCTTTTACGGTGTAAGACTTCCCCTCGTACTCAAATTTTATGCATCTATGTAATGTTGAGGGAACGCATCCCATGGCTCGGATCCAAGGACGACCCAGCAATATATTATATTGGAACTCTCCCTCCAAGACATAGAAGAGTTCGGGTAAAGTACGTGGTCCTACGCGAATGTTGAGGATCACGGTGCCTAAGGTAGAAGTAATAGCGTCATTGAATGACCGCAACATGATGGGGTTGGCACACATGCAACTAGAAGGGATGTTCATCTGTTGGAAGGCTTTTGAAGAGATGATGTTTAGGCTAGCGCCCCCGTCAATCATAACCCGACGTACTCGAATGTCCCGGACGTAAGCGGAGATGAAAAGGGCAGGGTCAGGGTCTTCTGTACCAAAGTCGACAATTTCATCTTCAGAGAAACTGACTGCAGCAGCTTGTTGTACAGAGACAGAAGTGGTTGGGGCAGTGGGTTGTTTGGTGAGAGAAGCAACGTGATTGGGTGTTAGAATGGAGGCGACAGGCAGGGTTTCATTAGGTAAAACCTCTATCCCTTGAAGGATCTCAACGAGAGCTTGTCGATGAGATTCAGAAGTCTGAATGAGATCATACAGTGTCATTTTTACGGGCGATTGGTGAAGCTGTTTAATCATATTTCGGTGGGCAATGCCATTAGAGACGGGATAGGCGGGTCCGCGAATGACCACTTTAGGTGGTGGTGCAATCGGGATGTTTGACGGAGAAAGAGATGCCGCAGGTGTGTTTTCTTTTGCTTTCCCATTGTTTTTCTGCCCTCGAGTAGCGACACTAATCATATTAATCTCGTAGACCTGAGATGAGGAAGATGGTTGGGATAACTCATGGTCTTCAAGAGGTGGGGTTGTAATAATGATAGATCTTGGTGAGGCGGGGACAGATGGTATAGGAGAGGGAATGGAAACTAAAGGTCTCTCCCTTCGTAAGTTGTCTTTCTTAATCTTTCTATCCGGGAGAGGTGACTGACGAAGGATGGTTTTTAGAGCTTTGCATCCCTCCACATCATGTCCTGGTGTGCGGTGATAAGCGCAGATTTTAGACTCATCGTAACCCATAGGTCGGGGTTTAGACGGGTCATAAGGTCTAAGTGGAGGTAGGGAAATGGTCGCATTCTCCACCAACATAGCAAGGATTTTGGCGTAAGATCCTTTGAGTGGGTCAAAATCGGAAGAGGATGAGGGTATTGGTTGTGCGGGTTTTGGTAATGTTTGGGCATGATTGGTTCGCACGGGTGGTGGTTTAGCCGAGGGGTGTTGATACATGGTTTTTACTAAACGTGATTTCTTTGGCGCAGAAGCTATGTTGGATGATGAGGCCGCAGATGATGTGGTATCAGAAAACAACCACGGGGAAATAGGAGTGACTGAAAACAAATCTTTTGATGATGGAATTTGTTTAGGGTTGATAGGTGGACAGGATACGCGGAGTGACGGTGTTGCTATACCCTGGAATTTCTGTATAGGTGCGGAAGGCGTAGGTTGTTTTGAAGAAAACGCAGGAGGTATGATATATTGATGTAAGGTAGAGGGATGGGGTCCCAATATGGAAGGTAGGTATGACGATGATGGTTTTGATTGTGATAGGGGCACGGATTGAGTTTGTCTCCTAGGTGGCGGAGCGGATTTATTTTTGGATAGATCGAGTCGCTTAGGCGGGTGCGTTAGACTGGGCATTGGTGAGGTCCCAAGCGTAGGGGAAGATCTGGTTAAGTTGATAGAAGTGGACGGGGCATTTGGTAGAGGTGAGGGGGGTGAAGGTGAGAACAGGGGCATTTTAAGCTTCTGTAAGCACTTCGGGTATATGGTGGAGACATCAGGATCAGTCATTTGCATTTGAGTAGAAAAAGGGGTACTCAAACGTTCCCATAGGGCCTGTCTATCTTCTGTGGAATGACAGTCTCCAGGTGTGATTTGTAATTTTTGTACGGAAGAAAGGTGGGTTGTAATTCCAGTCCACTGCGGGTGTGACACAGGAGGTAGATGAGGCACTGTATCAATAGATGTTAAGAGGTCAACCGGTCGTTGAAAAGATTTAGGCGATGAGGGACTAATAGGTAGGAGGGCGTGTTCGAGGGGATCTGTCACGTTTAAAGAATGTGGTGATGTTAGTGTAAGAGATTTCTCGTCTAAGGATGTCAAAAGGAGTGGCGAGCCTTCCTCTTGTGTAGCAAGAGTGGTAGAAGGGGACGTTTGGGAAATAGATAAATTAGATAGCATCCGCTCACAGTCTTGTAGGGATGTGGTGTAAGAAGACTCGTCGATGAGAAGAGAAGTCCGGGCAGTTAACTCTTCTATGGGTAAAGGAATGATTTCACTTTGGCTTGATGGTGGTGAAGGAGGTTCAAACTCCTGTGTTGGTGGAGAGGCTTGATTTAAAAAAATTTCAATAGAGGCTTTTGGCTGAGAATCGAAGACTGCATGGATCTCATGAACACTCTCCTCGGCTAAGATATCTTGGTTCACGTTACTGTTGGACGAGTGATTCGGGAATGGCTTGTTGAAAATTTTCAGATTTCGGTTAGCAGGGGCGTTAGGATTATCGAGGGTTATATCCCCTGCGTCAACCATTTCCTGCACTATGTTTTTCAACATCTTGCAGTTTTCATGACTATGTCCTTTTACGCGGTGAAAGTTACAAAAGTCATTTTCTTTGTACCAGGAAGGTATTGCGCGGGTGGAGTCAAACCCAGAGTGAGGTTTAACAGGGGGCAAGGTGATAGCCCCAGCTTTGAGCAATTTCTCCAGGATGACGCCATAAGTTTCTCCCAAGGGAGTGTAATTGGTGGGCTCGGCTTTGTACTTATAAGTGGTTTTCGGCGGAGTATTGGACGGTGTTTGAGATTTGACCATTACCGCGTGGACAGCTCCTTTTGATTTAGAAGAAGTGGACGCGTGAGGAGTGGTGGTGTTTGGCTTGTTGGTAGAATCAGGAGTTCGGAAATTGGGGTTTTTGTTACGCAACCGCAATTTCTCTTCTTCTAAGGCTCGAATTTCAAGTTTCCGAGCCATGGTAAAGGCCTCGTCGAATGTGCGGAAAGTTTGAATTTGGAGGGTAGGGGAGATGTGCTTAGCGCAGGCCCGCGTAAATAGTTCGATGAGTTCGGTTTGAGGCAAGGCATACGTAAGTTGGTTGATAAGGCCCCGCCATCGTCCAACGAAATCTGCGATAGATTCGTCTTCAAATTGTCGGATGGCATAGAGGTCAGTGATAGATACTTTCTTGGCAATGTTAATGGAGAAATGATCCAAGAAAGATTGGGCTAGTTGGTTAAAAGAGAAGATCGAGTGCTGGGTTAAAGCACTGTACCACTCCAAGGCGGGTCCTGATAAGGACATGGGGAAGGTGCGGAGTAACAAGGCGTCATCATGGGCAATCAAATAACAAGCATGTCTAAATGATCGCAAGTGTTGTTGAGGATCCTCTTTACTGTTAAAACGAGTAAACTTTGGCAACTCCCATTGAGGAGGATATGAATGAAGGGGGACAGAAGGGTGAATGGGCTCCCGACAAACTTGCTCGTATGTCAAGGCGCTACGACTTCCTGAAACGGAAGCCTCCAGGTTTTGCATTTTGTCCATCATTTGTTTGATGAAATCTGTGGTTGGATGAGATGATGGTGCCACAGAATAGGGATGTCCCATATAAGGTGTTGAGGTTACTGGATACGTGTATGGGAATGAAAAGGTAGGCGGAGCTTGAGAAGGAAAGCTCGTGTGAATAGGTGGCAGAGAGTAAGTCATGAATGGAGTGGTCTGAAAGAGAGATGAGATAGGGGCAGTTGGTGGTAACGATACGTGGGGTCCAAGATTAACCAAAGGAAAGCTAATCGGGGTCGTATGAACCTCTGAAGCTGTCGGATTGGGAGACGGGGCTAGAGATGCAGGAAGTAAGGCAGTGTTATCAGGAGGAGTGGGAGCTAAATGAGCAGCTATACTAATAGGCATGCCAATAAGGAGCTGACCATCAGGCGTACGGTCAGGGGCATGAGACAAATAGTATTGTACAGCGCTGGGATTAGCATCCAGAAATTTGGCAAAGTCCTTGTCTCCTACAGGAATTTGGGGGATCTCACTGGTGTCCGTAGGGTTCCCTATAGAATGTGAAGGGGGTGATTCAGGCAAAGACACAGAGCAGGCATGTGAAACCATGGCGGCGGCTTGCTTCCGAGTGATGACAACCATAGACAAGAACACACAGGAAAGTTTCAATCTATCAAGAACAAAAACAACCTCAGAATGATGAATTTGGCAAGTTGCTGGTTTGTCAGGGGCTGATGAAGACAGTAACCGATATCGGTTTAGTAACCGGTGTCGGTCACAGAGCAAACGACGTCGGTCCCTTAACCGATGCCGGTGTCAAAAGTCTAGGATAAGAAGATATAAAAGGCTGCTAATTTGATTTTTAGCAACGTTGAGTATATTTATCAACTTATTGATCACAGAAGACAAAGTATGACAGAGAAAACAGAATTTGAAAACAAGCAAGAGGCACACGCAAATCTAGAGACTAATCCTAGGGTTAATTTTAGTTATCGTGGGCTTATGCCTTTAGACGTAAGATGATGTCAGAATCCTAAACAACAAGACCTAGGGGAAATGTCAAGTTTGTTTTGGCTTATAAGGTTACCTCAATCGGGCGGAGGAATACCGCGGAAAAGGGGGGATGTTTGAGCTGTTGTGTTAATTGTGAAGTGATTCGGTATGTGTTGTGCAGTGAAACTAAGGTTAATTTCCTGTCAATACCGTGGATATCACCCCCACGTGTACGACCTGTTACTTAATCTATGTTCACTAGAATTGAAGAACAACAAGCAGGAATGCAATGCATGTGTTTTAAACCCAAATCGAAAATTATATTCGATGAAGCAAGAGAGATGACTTTCACTAATGCGAAACTAGGAAAGCAAGACAAATTCTTTACGAAATATATAACAAAAGCAGCAACAGCAAATATGCTTCCTAAAATGAAAATAAGCAAGAGAAAGAAACCCAAAATGGGTCCCACCGGGCGTGCCAAAATGTTTCGCTCGGAATGTTTCGGCTTCTGGGAATAGAGTTGCTTCTATCCTTTCATTCCTTTTAGAAACAGATGAGGTTAGGGTTAGGAGGAATACCTGTTGAATGTCGAGATGGTGTGCGCGTACCGTAGAGAAAGATCAGGCTGACTGCGGAGAACTCCTTTTTGTCTTGGAAGGACTACCTGCAAATAAGAACACAAGACCACAAGATTTTGATTAAACAATAAATGAGGAAACTGCCTTGGGCCCAGGAAATATAAAACTTCCTTTCGAAGGTGGTCAGTTCCCCTGCTAATATGAATTAACACAAAAGACTGCAAAATATCAATTAAATTGTTTCGTTGAACTGGGTAGGGGAAAGGCTGGTTTTCTGGTTTTGATCAGAGGAACCGATGCCGGTTACTGATAACCGATGCCGGTTACTGATAACCGATACCGGTGGGTTCTAGGATCTTCTTGGTAGCTATGGTGTTTGTAATGGCTGGTTTTTGGATGGTATTAGGAAATGGGATGATTAGAAGCAAAAGAATGACAGTTAGATGCAATGGCACGTTGGGTAGTGGATTCAGAAACGGATTTAGGAGGACTGAGATTCAAGAAGCATAAGAAATGTTATAACAAAGGACATGCAAGATGTGACTTACTGGTTTTGACCAAGATGCAAGTTGATCTCCTTGGTTGTAAACACTTCTGGTTTCTTTACTCGTCTCTGCTCTGTCAAGTGAAGATCTGGACTCTGTTCCTCGCTCGCAATGCTCTCTGTTGATCCAGAAATCCTTTGACTGATCTCCAAAATGAAATTCCGATCCGTTGTTTTGGTTTGGGGAGCCCATTTACAGGGAACCGATGGCGGTTGCGTAACCGACGGCGGTCGAGTAGGAACCGGCATCGGTAAGGAAAAAGTAGGCTATTTTTAGTAAAATAGCCCACCTTCCCTGCTTTTCTCCCGAGAGATCAGTTGCGGGCTTGGTCAAGTGGCTAGAAGGTCGGCTTTGGGTGCGAGTAAGGAGGCATTAGTTATGGATGTGAGTCTAGACCAAGTCATGGGTCCTAATTAGGTTAGTTTAGGGTTAGGGCTAGGTCATGATGAGGTGGCAAAGTGAGGTGGCGGGTAAGGTGATGTGGATTTATCAATTATAAGGTAATTAATAAATAATTGTGTAAGGTTTAGGTGATGAGGTTAGATTGCGAGATGAGATTGCTTGTTGTGAATTTGAAGAGCTTCCTAGCATGGAAATCTCATCATCAGTTCCATCCTCATTATCATCCTCACCAACTTGTTGGTCCACTTCACATGGAGGATGAGGAAGACAACATCTATCACACCAATCCATATCATCAACTTCATCAACAACAACAACCCTGATAGTTAGAGGGTCAGGAACCAATTTACTTTCACATGCTTGGTGTTGTCTATTTCCCCCTCCCATAGTTCCTTTACCTCTATCATCTTATCTTTGATCACCCCTAGGATGATTGCCAAATCTATCATGGTTTTGTGATCTTTTCTGACCTTGTGAACTTTGGCCAATTCCTTTCTCAGCTCAGGCTAATTTGTATGAAATTTCTTTGACAGCCCCTGCCAAAGTTTTGACAACATCTTCCAAATCAGTACCCTTTCTAACTTGATATTTCTCAAGGTTTGCTAACTTCACACCATCCCTTGTAACACCCTGAACTGTTGTTACTCCCTCCTGAGCATACAAGTGTTAATGTGATTTCTTTGTAAAAAGGATGTGTTCCTTTTATTGAGAAGTCATGCTTGATATGTACTGTATCTTCTTTGCAGATTGCAGATCTTTGACTAAGTCAGAATATGATTGGACTCTTTTATTTCTTTCATTTTACGCCTGAGTTTATTCTGATCTCGAAATGAATTATGAAGTTATCCATCTATAAGACCTAGCCTTGGATTAGTGGTATTGATCCAAGTGGTGCTTTAAGTTATTCGTGATGAATTAAAATTACAAGACCTTGAGTAGGTTGCAAGGTCTGGATACATTGGATAAGCTAGTCCGGAGTATAACTCATGTTGATCGTGTTAAATGAATTGGTTCCCGATATCGTAATATATCAGGAAGGTCTTGATCATGGACTAGGTAATAATTCAATTACATCTAATTTACTAGCCTTATTGACAGTACAGGAGTGAACCCTATTCGTGAATGTATGTTGTAGATTATTTTTCTAAGCATTTGAAATGTTAGATCTAACTGGATTTATTAAGGTTAGTAACCTAAAACTAAACTATAACCTAGGGGTTAGACTAGTGTTAATCTAACCTAGGCCTAGGCTATAGAGCTAATGTTCTAAGTTAGTATCTATGTGTTATTAGGTTAGAGTAAGTGTTATCCTAAATCCTAACCTAAGTTACTAACCTAACTATTAAACAAGGAAGAAGGGGGACCTATGGAAGGGTGCGACCCACGGGCGGCAGTTTCTATGGCATTAAATGGAGGGATAAGTATGAAGGACAGGTAATTTGGTAGAAGTTTTTAAACGGCTAGCTAGAGCTGACATGGCAAGTCGTCAAAGTTGGAAATGGTCTTCGAACTGGTTTTATCAATCGCCAACTATGGCAGTCGATGGCAATGGAAATTTAGTAGGAAATTGGGAAAAAAATGCCATTTATAAACTCGGTCTTCGAGCTCGGGTTTCACAGGAAGGCATGCAAAATGGAAAGTTAGTAGTTTGTTTGGTTTTACATGCACTCCAGTTTTCCTTCTGTCTGATCACAGTGGTTCTTCGCACCAGTCTTCTTGGTGTTGCATGGCAAGTATGAGCATAACTAGCTCTTTTCTATGGTAAGGAAAATTTATAAGTCATGCAAATAAAAAAATCTTGTTGGTGAATCTAACTTGGAAAAAGAGGAAGATGGCTTGAGCTCTTTCAGTGGGCTTCTTCGGATTTTTAATCAAATAACCAGGCATGTTAGGCCCTAACCTTTAAAAATCTTGCTTTCTTTCAAGTTATTTCATTAGAACAACTCTGTTAAGATGATTTATGGGTTTAGATAGTTTTTTTGGTAGCTTCGTGTGATTTTGTTACTGTATTTTCTTGTTGGTTTGAATTTTTAAAGTTAACCCTTGAGGGGTGTGTATTGTGTTTCGAACTGCTGCTCTGTTTTGTTGTGTTTTGCATTCCGGCTTAAGTCTGTGAAATGTATGCGAGAAAGAATACTTAGACCTGCTATGTGATAGCCCATGAATTGCTTCCCTTGTTGGGTTCAAGCTACAGTACAAGCTTGTTGTTGATACTTGTTGATAGATGCTTGTTGTTGATACTTGTTAGAAAAAGATACTGATGGACTCCTGTTTGAATGTTCAGTTCTATTGGAATTCTTTGTAAGTTCCGTCATGGTTAGCATAGGTGGTGGTTACTGAATATTGTTTGGTTTCGCTATGATACTTAAGGTTATATGTGAACGGATAACTGACTGTGTTACAGTATTTCCTTGCGACCCTGTAGAAGTTGTTTTTCCCTCCTTGTGTTGCAGGTTATGGAATTTAAACCATTGATGGTTTGCAGTATACATATATTATTTTACTTACAAGATGACTTTATGGAGTCCATTGGATTGGTTCGTAAATTATGGACCACTATTGAAACTTTATATATATATATATGTATATATAGTATACGTATGTGACTACTGGTAGCTTGATTTCCATCAAAGTCCTGAAGGGGTAACATGGTAATACGACTTCTGTTATCTTGTAATGATATACCTTAATGTTAAGCAATGAAATTTTGGTATAGACTCAGTTGGTTGTAATTTTTATGTTTCCTATCTATGTATGCTTAAGCGAAATAATGTTTTAGAGGTTCAGTTGAATTCCTTGCTATGAAATCAGCAATTAGCCTTTGATTAAGCCTGATTTTAGTAATGTTACTCATTGTTGGCATCAGTTGTAATCATTAACTGATAATTATTCTTGTATATCGGCTTCTGTTGGAGCTTTATTGTGTATACTGTTGTTTGGATTCAAGTTGAAATCCTTGATAGGTAACCAGTGTATCTACCTCTTAATATAATCCTGTTTATGGTATGCTTGTTGCTTTTGGCTCTGTTGGGGTTCCTTAAGTATAGATAGTTATCATGTGTCTTGGTTTCTATAAAAGTGGGTCGTGAAAACCATACTTTTAAGACTTTGAATGAGTTCCAGATGAGAATACAGTAGGATATGTTTTCCTTTCTGAATAATTCTAGTTTAATGAAGTTATGCATGTTGCGTGGATTTTGTATGAATAATCTCTACATATTCTTAGGGAAGCATCAATTTGCTTTGATGCCAAGGAGTCTCTCGTTGACTACGATATAATAGATAAGTTCTTTGATTTTGACCTTGAATCGGAAAAGCCTTACAGTATTTAGTAGGGATTAGACTGAGTTGTATGTTCAAGTAGAGGGATAGTTGTCGTGTTTAAACATGATTACATCTTCTATTGCATAGTTATCTAGTCTTGAGCTTGAATAAACTAAGGAGCTGTCGACTGTACCTCAACAGGTGATGTCAGTGAATATCCTCTTGTATGTCACTTCGTATGGAAGGTCATGTGGCAGTTTGTTTGGTTCATATTCGTCATTGTTTTGACGTGAGAGGTACAGTACTGTTAGTAAGCTACAGGTGTTTTGTTATTTTTGATTTTAACAAAACTAGTGGTTCTTCTCGTGGCTCGTCTGACTTATTCGTATGCATGTAAGGTGAATGCTTTCCTTTTGAGGAGATGGTACAGTCATGAACTTTTTGAAGGGAAATATGAATGAATTGTTTTCATTCTCTTATGTTGTGAGAGTATATGTTGATATTTTTATCTAACCGTTAGAACTTGTTATAACATATTGATGGAATCATGATTTGTTATGATATTCCTTTTACAGTTGAATGTAATGATCTGTCTTATGTTTGTTGTCCTTGGAATTCAGATGGATAGTTGTTTTGGATACTTTCGTTCTTCTTGATCCCTAATATTTTGATGAAATATTTGAGAATTAGTTAGGACTATTCTGTAACGATAATTAGAGTTACGCATTTGTAGTCATTTTTGTATTACAAAAGCATAGTCTAAAACATGTATACTTGTTTGGTGAAATGATCTCATTTAAACAGGTTGTTTAATGTAAACAGTTGGTGGATTGCAATTGTTTTAAGAGTTAGTGCTTATCATGTTCAGTTCATCGAACTGACCTATGTTGACAAATTTTGCAAATGGTTGCCGTAAGTGGTAAAAGCAAGTAGATCTGATAGGATGTTCAGATTGTTTAACTTGGTTTATGATGAATTACAGTTTGATTTTCTCTAAATTTACTATAAGAGGAAAGATGTTCTTTTTCCGTTGAGCATTGTATCAAGTATGCAGAATGCATAAAATGTATTTGATTAGTTCTGAAGGGAATAGAAATAGATATTTGATACTTATGTGTTTGCATTCTGTATCTTGATAGTTTGACCTTCTTCAGTTCAAATGATCTAAAGAGCATTGTTATTAATGTTTATATTTGGATACTTTTGTGATTATCAATGTAAGCTTGCAAGAATGTGTGACTGACTATTTATGATTGTTTAGTAATTCTCGTGTGTTCTATCCTAAAGCTAAATTGAAATATAGATCACTGTCTTACTAGAGGCTAGGGTAAAAATAAATCTAAACAAGAACGCTAAACAAGATGGATTAAATTATCAATTCCTAGTCTTTATTAAGCCAGGACAACGTTTAATTAGATTCTTAATCATTATGTCTCGATACTAGTAAGTAAGATATAAATTCAGTTATGAGAACTGAGATAAACCTAAATGGGGTTCAGATGGCAATCTCATGTGAATTTTATGAGCTATTGTCCAATTTCGTTGATTTAGAATTATGCATATTCTATGAACTCCTTGATGAGACCTTGGCCTTAATAACTTCTCTATGTAGTGAGATTTATTGAGAAAGGTCATTCTATGATGAGGAATCTAGGGATCAGGAAAGGCTAACCTTAGGGGAACATCTTTTAATATAATTTAAACTCAATGAGCATAACACTTATTAATAAGTAGATCTTTTCGAGGCAGATTTAAAGGTTGATGGCACAAGTGAATTGCAGGGCTGTACCTTCGGGAAGATTAGGGTCTTCTCGAAGATATAACAATGCAAGTGACTTATGACGACACCCTTTGCATTGATCGTTAAGATTTACACCTTTAACTCAAGCAAGTTACTCTGGGACCAATTAAGAATGTGGTCACATTATAAGGCTACCTAGGAGACTTGGGGTATCTTGACACACTGGTTTAATTAGGATTGACCCAGAATGTCATCTTATCCCTAGTCCTCGGGAGCATCCATGTAACATTGTCACCTTTCTAATCTGTTTTCGAGTGAATAACTTGGGATAAGGAGGGACTGACTGAAGTCGGGTATAAGACATTTTACATAACATAAGAATGGGGTGAAGGACGTATTCCAGATTGATGAGTATGTTGTTAAGGAATACGAAACATAAGCAATATGTTTCAAATCTTTGGCCAAAGTATCGCAAGCTGCTGATTGCGTTGTCTTGAATCACCTGGTCTAAGGGATGAGATGCCAATGAATAATGGTAACAATTATTCAGTTAGGTTCCTTGGACAGAGCATTCTAAATCCCAGAATAGGGAAGAGAACTGCGAGAGTGAAGCGTTAAATAAAAACTCCAACTCTTATTACTCATGAATAGATCGGTAGATTACCGAGTCATGGAATGAATAGATCGGAGGTACTCCGAGTCATTACAGCTGCATATGGTTATCTGTTATAAGAATGGTTATTTGATTTGTGAGTTCTAAATTATGTATTTAGAACCAGGAAGCATTTATCAAAAAAAAAAAAAATTGACTTATTCTATTGTCTAAAATGAGGATGTTACATCCCTCTTGAGAGGTTTACCAATGGATTTAATATTGTTTTCAATCTGCAGTGCCATGGTAAAATCCTACCTCAAATTTGTAGGGTTTTTGTCTCTTAATTAATAGGCTGACTTTTTATCAAATGTATCTACATACTTGATTAAACAAAATTCATCACAAGGCCTTAAAATAATTGGTAGCCTTCTCAATGTTTTATTAAACCTTGTGTTGAAATCATGAACCATTTCATTTGGGTTCTTCTTGATATTCTCAAACTCAGATAAGAGGAATCAAGGATCAGTCTTGTATCCATATTGTAGTCTAAATGCATTGTTCATCTTTTCCCATGAGTCAATGGAATTATCAGGAAGAGCCTTGTACCAATCCCTTGCATCCTCCTCTAAGGTGTGGACAAACAATTTTACATACACATCTTCAAAATCTATCTCAAAGTCTTCCATCATGTTAACAAAAAGTTTGAGATGTTGATCTCTAGTCATAACATTGTTACCTTGAAACTTTGGTAACCTATTTCTCACATCTTGTGGGACAACATTTGGATACCCAATCATTCCTCTGAAATTGATGGGACCAAAGGTGTTAACAAAAAATGGGGGTCTAGGTGGAGGATGAGCCATGTTATTTTGTGGTGGTTATCTTAGAGGAGAAACAAAATTATGAGGAGTGAGAGGTCTTTGGGGAATGGGAATGAAATCTTCAAAACAAATCTCTCTTAAGGGCTCTCCTTGATGATCTCTAGAAAATTTAGAAAATACAGGAGCAGATTTAGGAGAAATCCTTTCAAATGCACAAGAAGGTCCCTCACCTAATGGGGAATTCAAATCGGCAATATGATTGTCTAAATCAGATTTACTTGAAGAAGAATTATAGTCCTCAATAACAGGTTGCTCACTTTCAAACTCAACAATAGGGATCTCCTTTCTTGTAATCAAGTCTCCAACAACTTTCCACACCTTTCTCCCCTCTAGCTATGAGTTTCTTGAATCAGTACACAAATTTTTAGCAGAGTCCTTGATGAAGAGAGATTTTCTTCCTTCCAATTTTGTAGATTTGAGCAACAAATTATAAATGATAGAAAGGTAAGACAACTGGTATTTTTAAGATCAAATCAACATGGAGTCGCCACTAAGGAATTTCACCTTAGTCGTGAAAGAATACACTAAAGTAATTTGCCAAATGTTTGCTAGTACTGAAACCTTTGCAAGGATTTATAAATCAGGCCTTCTTCTTCTTAAATCAATCAATCACAATGCACCCAAAGTGTATGAACTGCTAGGAAATGGAAAAAGGGTAGACAAAACTTGAAACCCTTGTTTAAAACTTGCAGATCTTAAGCATAGAATGATATTTTAACAATGTAACAGCTCAAATAATTGAATACAAAAATGCTCAAACTCTTTAAACACTCCACAAACACCAAGAAATTATAAGAAGTCCTCGGCAACGACACCACTTAGTGTGTTGGTACCCATATTTAATCTCCTTCACAACTTAAGCAACATCATGTATTTCACAAGACACTCAAAGATAGATAAATGATTTATATGTCATTTTGTAGCCAGGGAAGCAATTTATCTGACTTGTTAGCACTCAGGATTTGAAGAAGTGGGTAGAACCTTGAAATTATTTTGATCTAATCCTCACTATTTTAGGTTGTGCCTTTCAACCAAGGTAAGAGAACCTATATTGCAACCTCTGTTTGGTGAAGGAGGTGGAGATATCCTTATATTGTGCATATTATATGGAGATGGCCTTAGGAAAACATGATCAATTTTCCATTATTCAAACTCAACAGAGCTATCACTACTAATTGATAGAAATTCTTTCAAGACAAGGCTAAGGCTACTAGAGACATGGCATGATCCTGATTTGCTTTGTGCATTTTTGTAAATGGATTGTATTCTTTTGTTGACACACAATGCAATGGATGGGCAGTATGGGGTAGGATTAGTTATTCTGAATGAAATTTTGGTGGGACATTTTAGATAAGACTAACCAGAAATTGTCAAATTCTTTGAGGACCTTTGCAAGAAATTTGTAACACCTAAACAACAAAATGCTTCAAAGGGGTTAAGATACTCCTTCAACCAGGATATGTGCACCAAATGGAGGCCCAAATCTGTACTCTTCCACACAATATTTGACAACCTGCCACAAAATATTGAAGTAGATGAACCAACAAAGTATCTAGAAATCTCTATTTTATCATGACCTAAGGTGCACCCAAAGGTTTACAAATAATCTTAGAATTCAAGGAAGGTAAAGTGATTTTAAATCTGTTTATCTCTTTATCATATGAACTCTCTTTTGAATGTGAGATTGCAGATGCCACTAAACTATCAACAAGAAATGAGACCATGTATGATCAAGAGAGATTTTAAACACAAGACTGCAACAAGAGCAAGAAACACAAATTGAAAACATTATGAAACATAAGTATATGAAAATTTTACCAAGAGACAACATAAAATAATCCTAGAATGATCAAATATATTAGTAGGGGAATGTTATAAGAACAATCTCAGAGCTTGTTAATATCTTTACAATTAAAACCAACTCAACATGATAAAAATATGATGCAAAAAGGGAATTAGAAATGGTTCTCAAGCAGTTTCTCAGAGAATGGGCTTCTTCCCATATTTTCCTGTCAAATTCTAAGTTTTTTCTCTCCCATTTACAATTTCTCAAAAATGCATTATATACCTCATGCCACATTGGATCCTTCTTTCCCAAGCAAAGAATATGCTATGGGATCAAGTTTTTTACAAAACAATCCTCATGATTCAATGAAAATGACATCAAACTGAAAAACATTCGCAGGTTGCCAGGTGTGCCCAAAAAGATTAAGTCATTACAAATATCTTGATCATTATCCATCATGGAGGCACGTTTCTCATCATTGAGGAATAAAAACACCTTTTACTCATGATTTTCACCTTTTTACCTTTTCAAATTACCTCTGCAACTTTTGATTTTGTCATTTCATGTTTTTGGACGGATTAGGGCAAAAATTTATTTCAAAACCACCTCAGATCAAAGAATTAAGCCATGAAAAAGATGCCAATGATCCTGGAAGGCCAAGATGACACAAAATCACTATAAATTTGATGAATTTTGATGCAAAAGTCGTGATTCCAAGCTTCCTAGAGCTCCTATGGTAGTCAAAACAAATGGATGCACATCAACCATCAATCTTATCCATCTTTTAATCTTGGACCCTCCACATGGAAGATGCAGACTTAGAAATAAGCTTGAGTTACCTTTTTAATGTTTTGGATAAGGCCGGACACGTGGGAAAAAAATGATTAGATCAGGCCCAGTTTTAAAACATTTACTTTATGACATTTTGAAAATTTGGAAAAATGGAAAAAAATTCACATTTTACCCCGCGGGCCCACACCTTCTAATTTCTCCCTTGCCACGTGTCTCCTTGTGATTCATTGTCGTGTCTAGCACACCAAATTTTTATTTTAAGCCTTCTTTGTAAAAGGGAAAAAATTCTCTACTACCTCCACCGGCCTCGCCAACCCACTCTGTCCTCTGCCACATGTCCATCTCTCTTTTGCCGAGGACCCGTGGGCTTAATATTCATTTTTACTCCCTTTGAGGTAAGGGAAAATTCTCAACTTTTTCTCTGTGGGCCTACGCCTCTGATTTCTCCCCTCGCCACATGTCGCTCATTTATTTAATTATGGACCTGCGGCTTAAACTTTTACCTTAACTCCTTTTTCCAAAAAGGGGGAAAATTCCCCATTTTCCTCTACATGGCCTACACTTCCCTCTGACCCTTCATGGACTCATGTCCACCTATGATTGTTTAAGGGATTTCGGGCCAAAATTTTTTACCTTAGCAATTTGATCCCAAAAACACAAAAAACCACAAAATTCTTCTGCCACCCGCATCCCTTCTACCTAAGAAACTGCCATGTGGCCTCCTCTGATTGGAGTGGGGCTAGAAATTATTTTTGCAATATTTGGAAAATAGAGTTAAAAACTCTAAGTCCCCAATCTAGCCCACTCCTCCATTTTGAAACTTTTAGGACACATGTCCTCTTATGGTTGGTTACGGGGATTGGGGAAAAATTTTGACTTAGGAAATTTTGTAAAATAAAGCCAAAATTTTTAAAGGAGATCCGACTCCCCTGCCTCTCCTCGGCCAATAAGAACATGCCACGTAGGAAAATTTGAAAAAGGCAGAGGCATGGAGCCAAATTTGCCACGTTTACCAAAAAATCAAAAAATGACAAGTTAGAAAACATTTCCCACCACACCTCAGGTCGAATGAAAACCTGGCCACATTGCCAATACCTTCTGAGGATGAATTTGATGAGAAAATGACACCCGTATGATCGTTAAAATGCATTAAAAAATCAAAGGATGCCTTAGAATTCAATTTTTTCACCAAGGATGGCAGATTTTTTGATTTTAAATCAACTAAACCATGTTTTTTACAACATTCTCAAATTTAGGATTTGGATTTTCAAATACAAACAAGTATTATTTGATCAATTTCAATTTTTCTAGGATCTGGAAAAGGGAAAAGTGACACATCCCACAAAATTGGAAAAACTAGGGCACATAAAAAGGGAAAACTTGGATTATTCTTCCAAATTATGGAAAAACAACAAGTTTGTGAGCATTTTTAAAGCACTTCAATTGGAGGGGAAGAATTACAGACCATCAAATCAAAGGATAAAACATTTTTTTGAGTAGATACAGATTTGAAAATTTAGGGCAACATGGTGCAAGCTCAAAAATGACACCAACACAATAGTCGTAAGCTTTTTCAACTATGTTTAGAACTAGAAGTTGTGTAACTTTCTTAGAATACCTTGTGTTCTGGCAATTTGAATGCGTAAGCTAGTATGTATGTCGATGAGGAGGTCTCCTGCGTTGGGTTATGGAACTAAAGGATCATAACCAAATGTTTGTTCTCTTTCGAGTCCTTATACAGTCATGCAGATACCCTACCAAGGTGGTCTATAGTTAGGATGGTTTGACCAAAATGTGTATGCCTTGTCATCTTCAATATTTAACTCTCTCAATTGTTCACTAATTGCTCATAGGTTTATTGTTGTTCAAAAGAACTGGATCCTAAGGTCTTGATCTATATCGGCTAGAGGTGTGGGGAGATTTGGTTAAGGCACTATCGGTTCAACTATGTATTCCCTAGGATCTCTAGGTCCCATGATTTTCATGCAAAGATGATTCAATTTTAACTGAAACAAATAAACTGATTATGAAAGATGTTTCTACACTATGCATATGTTCTTTTATTTTTGTATTTTTGATGAAGTATTTTAAAGAAATTAAGAGAGTAACTATTCTAATATATTCAAAAAAATGGACAATTAATCTAGTAATGGAATCAAAACAAGAAAAGTAGCCCGATGTAGCTATTTACCTGTGCAGTTGTGATTTTATCCTAAATATCTAAATAACTAACTAGTTTAATCAAAAATTCTCAATCCTACCTCAGAAGTGAGGAATGAATCATAGCTTCTCAGAAACTATCATTCCCAACAACTTCCCTAGCAATATTGAAAGTGAAATTTAACTGAAATGAAATAATTTACTACTCTATTTGATATGTTGTAACTAGAACTTTGATAGCTCAAACCTGGAGTTTAAAGAATAGTGGTAAATCTAGTTGTGTGTGACTTCATATTCTCATGAATCTAGAAAAGCGTGTATATGATAGCGTCATCAGAAGAAGATAGTCGAACAATGGTAGTTTTGGATGTAGACTGAATACAATGCAAGTAAGAGAGGTATAATGCAAGTGAACAGAGAGCTTGACTATGCAATTATTAGTAGGATTTATTATGGGAATACAACGCAAATACATCAAGAATTCTGAATACTATCTTTTGTGACAAAACAAAACTTGCAACTCTAAATGGATTCCAATCTAAGAATGAAACTACCTTATACTAAGCTGACTATATGGAACAACAATGAAGTAAGATGGAAACAAGAAGATCAAGTAATCCTAAACAACAAAGGAAAAGCTAATAACTGATGCAAAACATGAAACTATTGGAACTCTAAGCAATAATTTCAAATGAACTGAATGATTTAAATAGAGAAGGAGAGGGGCCATTTGTTTGAAAACAAGCTGGCTATTTATAGCAATTACATTCACTAGAAGGTAACCTGGAATCAAACTCTTTTACCATTAAACAAAGAGAAAACACTATTTTATGGGTAGCCAAAACATACATGCAAAGAAAAGTGGTTGAAGAATGCGGGTAGAAATTTGAATTTTACGTTTGATGAGATCGTCGAAACATTCTAAAAAATGCGCACGGGACCGCCACCCTATGCAGGGAAACGGTTATAGGACCATTTCCCTATCCTAGGAAGTGGTAATAGGACCACCGCCAAGGTAGGGCAGTGGTTTTATCACTTAAGACCAAAATGTAAGGAAGAAGGGGGGCAGAGGGCAGAACAAAGCATGTAAAGGCCAGACGAGGCACATGGGATGTAAACATATACTTAGTGAGCTTTTCTGGATTCTGAACACCTTGCGAGGAGACCTGTATCATCATTGGGGTATGTGTAACCATTTTTTGATGGTGCAGTACCCTACAATTTTGGGTATGTACAGTCACCAACAAACACATATTGTGGAATTGGAAGAGTTGGACACCGAACCTTAGATTAACGCTTCCACTAGAACCAAAGATTATTCTTAATAGCCTATCTCGATCTACTCAACCGTATCAGATGACATTTGTGATACAATAGGAAAACCAGTAGGAGCTGATGACTTGATCAATGACTTGACAAAAACCTTCTCTCACATTTCCTTTTTAGATCTTTTAAAGAATTCCACTGCTCACAAAGCCACTTTATTAGAAGCACTAGGTATTGGGCATCTGATTAATGTCATCCCTCCAGAAGCACAGATAAATCACAGATAAATCACATAGACTTTAATTTTTATCCTCTAGGGCATCCTGAAAGAGATGTTGGATTCATATTTGACATCAACAAGATGCCCACAGATGCTGAAATACCTCGTAGAGGTGATCTGGCCTTCTTTTTACAAATTTGGATTTACAACAACTATGTAAAACATGTGATGATTTATGATGGGGCAATGGTCAACATAGTCCCCTTCTCTTTCCTTTAGAAGTTAGGTTATGGAGACACCAATTTATCCTCAACACAAAACATGCTGAGAGGCTATGATAGCCTCAAAGCAATGTAAATTAGAACTATAGTATATCTAGTCACCCTTGGACCTAAGACGGTTCTAACTGAGTTTTATATTATAGATCAAGAAATAAACTATAATATGATCCTCAACTTTCCTTGGATTCATTGCATGAAGGTGATTCCCTACACTTTGTTTTAGGAAGTAAGGTTCTTACATTTAGGGAAGGTCTTCATGGCGCAGGGTGATCCAAAACCCTTCGAAATACATCTAGGTAATTTAAAGAAGATGATAGGGGTTCATTCCTAGTTTGAGCTTCCTGAAAATCAATTAAACAAACCTATAAGGTCAGTGTTAAAAGAAAATATGGTTCCTACAACAGAGCTAAAAACTACTGAAGGAGTTCTTGCCGCAAAGGATGAAATTGTAATTATTGAGATAATGTCAATAAGAACAACAACAAGGATAGTAAAGTTGTTGTAGAATGACCTACCCCTTATTCTTCCATTTGATTCCATTGGTATAGGACATGCCCTCAGACTCAACTCTCTCCCGAATGATGACATATGCATGGTAGAGGTATATGAAGCAAGGGAAGATAATACAATAAATAATCTAACTTCAATCTTCCCAGATCATTGTTGGACCTTGAATTACGATGGAGAAAAGTGGCACTTTTGTGCTGGGGCAGGTGTGATACTTACCAACCCTCAGGTAAGGTCATGCCTTTTGCCTTTAAATTGAATTTCGATTGCACTAATAATAGAGTAGAATACAAGGCTCTCCTTCTTGGTCTCATTATAGCCAAAAGGATGGGTGCTCTTAATATTAGGGTGTTGGGTGATTTGTAACTAGTTGAAAAGTAAATGAAGTATATGAGACTAGGGATGAGTATCTACAGCTCTACAAGACTACCATCCTCAAGTTAAGTAAAGGTTTTAATTTAATTTCAATCAAGGATATACCCAGAGACAAAAACCTCCTTACTGACTCTATAGCAACTTATGCTTCTCGTTTTACCCCAAGCAGTAAGTTAGAAGACACTAAATTTACGGTTTTAGTTCATACTAAACCTTTGGTTAAAAAAATACTAACCCCGATTCTAACTAATGTAGAAGCTAAGAATGAGTTTATCACTTTAGATTACGCTGAAAATGATGAAGCAATCCTAGGGTATTTGAATGCATACACAAACTTGCATCTCACTCATCATAAGATCATATTTTCTCTCATCCTACACTCTTCCTCTTACTTCGGAGATTCCACGATGGATCCTTCCTCTATGGAAGGTATTGAGGTCTATGAAGTAGAAGAGGAAGGAGACTTAGAGCTATCTCTAGCCCCACCTAAATTTGGAGAGGGTAACGCCTCCTTAATTGAAGGAACAATGGATATAAACATTGGAACGGAGGAGGAACCAAAAATATTGAAGGTGGGATCCTCTCTAAATCCAAAGGATATAAACATACATACCCGATTCCTCAAGGAGAATGAAAAATCTTTTGCATTTAGCTATAAGGAAATGACGGAAATTACGCCACATTTTACAGTTCACAACCTCATCACTAAGCCAATTAAACAGAAGTTGAGACCCATGAAACCAAAGGTGGCCCTCATGGTGAATGAATAAGTGATGAAACTCCTATACATGGGGTTCATCAGGCTAGTCGACTATTCAGAATGGGTGTCTAACATTGTCCTCCTTCTCAAGAAGAATGGAAAAATATACATTTTTATAGACTTTTGGGATATCAACAAAGCTTGTCCCAAAGATGATTTCCCGTTACCATCCATTGATGTTTTTGTCAAAGCAACAACTGGTTATGAATTTTTGTCTCTTATGGATGGGTTTTCTGGATAGAACCAAATCAGAATCTCCGAGGAGGATCATAAAAAAACTACATTCATCACTCCTTATGGAACATACTGTTATGTTGTCATGCCATTCAAACTTAAGAATGTTGGTGCCACATACCAATGGGTGATGACTTATATATTCCATGATCTTATTCATAAGATTGTGGAATCCTAAATGGATGATCTTCTGGCTAAGGCTAGAAAATGCTATGATCACCTTGAGGTGCTTCGTATCATTATTTCTCACTAATCAAATACAACGTCATGTTAAACCCAAAAAAATGCGTATTTGGTGTAACAAGAGGCAAGCTATTGGGATACATCATATCTTCATGAGAGATTGATGTAGACGTACCCAAAATCCAAGCTATACTGGAAATGACTCCACCGTCAGACAAGTCTGTCATCAGATATTTTCTTGGTAAACTCGGTGCAATTTGAAGGTTTATCCCTGATCTAACCTTTGTTATTCACCCAATCAACAACATTGATTAGAAAGAAGAGTGCAATGAGGCATTTGAGTCAGTTAAATGATTCTTGTTGTCTCCTCCCACACTCATGCCACCTAAGTCAGATCACCCCTTGATCCTATATTCATGAGATATGGTTGTCTCATTAACATCCATGCTATCTTAAGAAGACGGTGATAAAAGAGAACATGTAGTATATTTTATTAGTCAAACATTTCTTGACTATGAGAGATGTTACACATAGGCAGAAAAGTAATTCCTTTCCATAGTCTTCGTAACAAAGCACTTAAGACATTACTTGCTAAATCAAGAAACAAGGGTTATCATTAAATCAGATCATCTGCGGAAATTTCTCATGTAAGGTTCCTTATATAAGAAAGTTGAAGGCTTCATAACTCTAATGGGTGAGTTTGAGTTAACATTTTTTAATCAAAAATATTTCAAAGGAAAAATCATTGCAGACTTGTTGGTTGACAACCTGTTAGATGGAGGTGATCTAGTACATATGGAATTCCCCAATGAGTGTGTGTATTTTGTTGAAACCAAGCCTACCATTTCTTAATGCCCATGGTACATTGACATCATTAATTTTATAGTGGATCATATGTATCTAGAAGGGGCGACATCGTAACAAAGAAGATTGTTGCATGTTATAACCACCAAGTATGTTATCTTGGAATATGTGCCTTATCGTAGAGCCTTTGATGGAATGTTGTTAAGATGTGTTGATGAAGAAAAATCTGAGAAGATTCTTTATGAATCACATAGTGGAGTATATGGAGGTCACTTTGGTGGCCATGCCACTGCTTGAAAGATACATAGGATGGGCTAATTTTGGCCCAAGCTAGAACATGATGTAGTAGATTTTGTGTGAAAATGCAATAAATGTCAAGAGTTCTCCCATGAGATCCACATACAGGCACAATATTTGCAAACAATTGCAACACCATGGCCCTTTTCCATGTGGGGCCGTAATTTGATAGGGAAGTTCTCTCCCTCTTCAACAGATGGTCATAAATTCATAATCATGGCCACATAATACTTTACTAAGTGGGTAGAAGCCATGCCTCTTACCATTGTGCCTTGATGTGTAACTGCTAAGTTCATTTTGAACCAAATCATTTGTAGGTACGAGGTCTCACAAGTCATTATCTCTGATAATGGCACATCTTTAAAAAATGAGGAAGTACATGAATTGTGTGAAAATTTCAAAATAAATCACCATACAAATTCTCTCTATTACCCTCAGGCCAATGGATAGGATAAGGCTACGAACAAGACGTTAAAATTCATTCTCCTTAAGATGGTCAAGGAGAAAAATGAGATTGGAATTTAAAAATCTTTCTGGCCTTGTGGACCTATCGGACATCGGTAAGAATGCCAATGGGGGCAACCCGCTTTTCTTTGGTATTTGGTGTAGAAGTGGTTTTATCACTTTAGGTCAAAACACCTAGTCTTCACATCTCGGTGCAAGGATTTCTGGGAGAGAAGGGATATCGAGATGCGTTACTCTCTCAATTAGAAAGTCTTGATGAAACTAGGCTCAATGCTGAACAATGGCGTAGTGTTTACGCTAATCGAATGAAATGAAAATATAACAAAAAAGTATACAAGAATGAAATATATGAGGGAGATTTGGTTCTAAGACTTGACAACTAAATAGACAAAAAGACTGGCGAAGGAAGGAAATTCAGGCCCAGGTGGTTAGGTCTATATCGAGTAATAAAAGACTATAAAAAAGGGGCATTTCACCTGTGTACACTAGAGGGTGAGGAGTTTAGCAAATCTATAAACTCTCTTCACCTAAAGAGGTACTACGCATGATCTTTAACATTTCCATGTGTATATTACTACATCCGCATTGCATTTTCATCTACCAGTTCATTTTGTAAAATTTGTGTTCAAGGGACTTATTCTTATAAAATTTCCTAAAAACTTTTGAACACATTGGAAAAACATTCAAATCATGTCTCTTCAAATCTTCAGGGTGTCATCAATTGTTTCTAAATTGTTTCATTGATCCAAACAAGATAAGACAAAGATTTGACAGAAACCATACCAAGGCCTGCATACTTGTTTCTGCTTATAGTTTCTTCTAGGTTAGGTGTCTTTTCCTATAGTTTGTTATAGAAGCTTCATGGTGTCGCATCTATCCCATATAAATCTCTTTAGAAATATGAACATTCTATACATCTTGCCTAGATAAATAAGTCAAATGCAAATCCACATAAATTTTTTATTTTACACATTTCTTTTCCCTACAAACCTTCGGTGTTGAGCCTGTGTCTCTTACTAGTGATGCAGGGTTGGGAAAGGAGAGAAGTACCTTTACTCACCAATGCCTTGTCCATGGTGATGAGCCCATTCTTCCTATTGGTATCATGGGGAAAGGTGTAGGGGGTATCTTTGACAAAATTGAAAATTAGAAATAGTTCATTCAAATGCTGTGAAATCATAAATAAATAAAAGTTATTTAGATGTCAAAAAGACTTTAAAACCTCAAAACCATATTTTTTCAAGCAAGTGGCCATCTACGGGTCTAATTCTAGATAAAATGGAAAGCAATCCACATTTTAAACTATGAAGCAAACTTAAGTAGAATGAGGTTGTGGTGTCTCAATTTGGTTTTTCCAAATCCTTGTATTTCTCTCATCATTACCATTCAAAAACTTTCTATAACTTGTGCCCCTTCTGACTCTTCGTGTTGGGCCCTTGCATATTATTGGTTACGTGGAGTTAGGAGTGGGGAAATTTATTTCACTTATCAAATCACTCTTTCGCCATGTTTTTCCAAAACAACACGAAGTACCAAAATTTACTTAGAGAAACTGAAGTTCAACATTACAATGTGATTGTATTATCATATATAAGCATTAAAAAAAAGAAGAGGAAAATACATCATTTTGTGAGCATTCATATCCACTGCATACATTATGAAAAACATATAAAAATGGAATTTATAAGCATCTAGAGTACACATGTGAAGTGAGCCAAGAGGAATTCAACTCAGATATAATGAATTACCAAACCAAAAAGAAGAGTCTGCATATATCATAATAAATCAAGTTTGTATACAATGCCATCACACATTAGGAATGGTCAAAATGCTTGCAATGACCCTGAAATATACAAAAGAATCATATAATTCCTGATAAAATTACAACCAAGAAATAAAAGGCTCATTGAATTATCAATCCCTGTGGGACCCCTGAGATGGTGCACAGTTGCATCTAGGACTCCTATTACGACTACATCAAAGATAATGTACTGAATGGTGGGAGTGCTCATGGTGTCATCCACTGGTTGTGGTCTCACTATGGGAATGAATTTGTGTCATCAGATGCTCAGTTGTCTCATATGCATTCACTTAAGTGCAAAGAGAAGTCATAACCTCCACTGCTCTCTAGATGGGCGCAAATGCATCAGTGTGTCTGTCGGTTGCAAGTGGTTGTCCTATATCCTTAGTTAGCTTAGCTCGAGTCTTCCCTAAATGGATCAACAAGGTGTCCACACACACCCATTGAATGAGATCTCACCACTCCTATGCAGTCGCTGCAAGCAGAAACAATGAGTTAGAAAGTTACAAAAATGAAACAAAAAGAAATACCAACTAACATTTTTGACTAACAAGGTAAAGAGAAGAGGATCAATATACTCGGATCTCCAAGAATCCATGTAGGATTAGTTGCTAATGCTTATGATATTGATGGTTGTGGGGCCTCCCCAAAACTGGAGGCAAGGCATTGACCTATCATGGACTCATCATCCCCCTCTCCATCAAGAAAGAGTGGTCCCTTAGAGACATGTGTCTCCTCCTCTCGCTCCGCTCTCAGAACATCCCGAGTATCATGCCACTCAGGGTCACTCTCCTCCTCCACATGAGTTGTCCTACCAGCCTCACCACCCACCCCCTCGTCATCAATATCCTCTTTGTTTGTCTCCTCTCCATCTGAATCCTCTTCGGTATCATCCCCTGTATACTCCTCAAAGTCGAATTCTATGTCTATGGGTTCGTTCTGCTCTCCACTGTGAGCAAGTGCGGCCTTAATCTAGAGTAAAGGTGTAGGATGGCACATGCTTCCCATTGGGCATGAAAAAATTTCCTAACTGTGATAGGAACTCCTGGAACCACTATTGTCCAACATGGATCTCTGAGAGGCTCCTTTTGGGCCTCTTTCACTGTCCTATACATAGGTGCCATTGGGGGAAGCATATCAATGTAGCGGGGGTCAAACTACTGAGGAACTCAGCTAAACGGGTGAATCTCAAGCTTTTCTGTCATGTCAACTAACTGACTAGTAGTGGAAAAAGCCACCACTTTGGTCCCCTCATGTCCCCATAACCTTGTCATATCATGGTATGGGGTGGCCACCATGTTTTCTATGGAAAAAGAAGCCATGGATGGTGTGGCACTCTGAGAACTATCATCGTTGTCCATCTGGCATCCCTGACAGCCCTTGGGTCCTATACTGGTACTCTAATCCCATAGGGGATGATCCGCTCATACACCCAACTCATAAATAATGTGGGGTGGCTTAAAGACTACCCTTGTAATATGACAATCCATGTCATGATAAGTGCTCCCAAGTATGTCTCCTCCCTAGGTGTAGATACATCCACATGCCTCAATTTGTGTAATGATGGGAGCCCAACAATAGAGTAGTGTATCACCTCCCTTGTCCTTGATCAACCACAAGGCCAAGATACCCATGATGGCCTTTGCAAATAATAGGGATGGGAGTAGTAGGAATGGATCATACCTTAATCCCCTTCTTCAAACCAAAGGATACCATGACATCCCCCATATAGGTGGCCCATAGTGTCAGCGCGGCTCTGGATCCTGTTGTCTTTAGAGTAAGTTTTCTACCCAGTATCAAAACCCCAAGAATAAAGTACACATCCTCTAGGGTGATCATCCACTCACCCCTAGCACCCCCGGCAACCGGAAGGTATTATGGTATATATCCCAATAAGAGAACATGTCATATAGTATGTGACTGGTAGGAGTAACACGGGGCACTCGTGTAATCCTCCATATGCCCACTCTCTGAAAGGTATCAGTCTCATCTCGAGTCAACTGATTTGATATTGCTAGGAGCCATTTAAACTCCCTCTCATGACTCTGATGGATATAATCTTCCTTCTTTTGCATCCACCAAAACACAAAAAAAAACAAATTAGTGACATATTTTGAGAAAAAATCTGATCAAAAACATAACAAAACATTAAAAATCCAAAAAAAAATAAAGTTATTATGGAGTTTTGGTCATTTTGTTTAGAAACGCTGCCCTGCTCAAGGCGGTGGTCTTGAACTGATTTTCTGTACGGTTTGTTGCCCTAAAATTGCTCAAAAATGCAAAAAAGACCATTTTCAATGAAACAAAAGACTACCTCGAGGGTGCCCCCCCTAGAGAATCATTTAAGACAAGAAATTTAAAAAATAATCCCCCCTAGGCAAAGATTAGGACATTTTCACATTTTAGGTTTAAAAAACACACAAGTGAGGAAAGCTAACTCGAGACCGAATCTTGAGCAGACATAATTTTGCTCTAAGGAGAATAAACACAAAGGATGTGTGCACGGAAACAAGACACATTTGAAGGCATGGGACGATAGGAAAGGAAACACGCAAAATAACACTTCAGATCCGAACTTAGTCATTTTTATGGATAAGGGATATTTTTGGAGATAAAGTGAAAAGAAAACTTAGATATGAAGACTTACGTTACACACAATGGTATTTTGGGAACAAATGATAGATAAGTGCCATGCATACTTTAAGACAATAATAGGATTTCGACTTGGAGTTAACTATAGGACATCTATTGTTAGAACACTTGTATGTTGTGCATACTATTGTAAATGCGCATGAATATTATCATCATGTGACCTATTTTGAGAAGTGCATGGGTGGTGAAGGGAAAGTCCCCCACCCCTATAAATATGTATTGACTTGCGTAGTTTAGTAGGTGATGAATTATTGTAGAGTTGTGTTGCTGGTTTTGACGTGCATAACTCATGGAGATGCTATTATAGTGTAAGAAGCTTTCATGTTTAATGCAATAGATTATATTGGTTTGATAATGGTATTAGAAATAAATGAATTTGGTTCTTATAATGGTTAATCCTATCATAGTTCTTGTCTAGTTCATTTATCATGATTCACTAAGATCTAGATCTGGTTTATGCACCATGGGTTAATCACTAATAATTATGAATCTGAATATGTTTAAACATCATCACAATAACATCCTATATAAAAAACTCTAAAGAGGGATCTAGTACCTTTTCACGCTTTGAGTGAGTGATTAGTTTAGGCCGAGTGATGTGCTAGCGTGCCTGGGTTATTCACAGTAAATTCTAGGCTGCATCATTGGTTTCGTTGCCGAGACCTCTTTTTTAGCTATTTTCAGGATGTTTCGTGAAGAAGACATACCAGTTGACCTTATAAATTATTGAGGAGTGGATAGTAGATCTAAAATAAGAATACACTTAGATATTCAACACTGGATCTAAGTTTAACACGTGCATGTGGGTGGAGCATAACTTGTATGACTATTTATATGAGAGTTTCTTTGCTATATCTTTGATAGAGCTATACAAGTGGCTGGTTACTTATGTGTTTAAAAGGAATTGGAGGTTTCACACACTTCTCTGGATGCAGGAATAATTTCAAGGCCTCTATGATGCTGATCTGATTTGGACACACACTATGGATACTTGGTTCCATTGTGTTCTGAATAGCTATATTTTGGAGTACTCAATTTCCACTTATTCTTTCCTGAAGGTAGCTGAGTTCAAGTTTTTTACATTATCCTAGGGGAACCTATCTATAAGGAATTCCACTGGTGATTAAGATATTATTGGTAACCCTTAATTTGGAATAGAAGTCAATGGCTAGCTAAACCTCACTATGTGCGGGGGAAGGAGTGGGTTTCGTGAAGGATGGCGGACCTAGAGGCAGAGAGGAACAGAGAAGAAAGGTGGATTAAGTATAATGAGGTGTGTGAGAGGGAGTTAGGAAAGCAATGCAATATTGTAAAATGGATGGCGTTGAGGAGAGATGAATTGTAAAGGATTTGGAAATCATGTATAGAGCATGGAGCTAGAGCATCTGGAACTCCCCCATTTGGGAAAGCATGATAGGGAAGCCTCATCAGCCTCTTATGAAAGTGTTCCAATAGAGATGACATGGGCCATAGGTGCACATTTGAATCTACTTGGTAACCTAGCCCTTGCGCTTGGTTTTCCAGTTTCTAGTACATCTAATAGTTAACAAACTAGTTTGGGTAGTAGAATAACATGAGTGATTCACATAACAAGTACATCTATGGCTAGGTATATGTCTTCTTTGTTATTTGGAGGTACCTTTTTAGGTGCGTTATTAGCATAGAACTCAAGTGCAAAAAAAATTGGACTCACCTTTGGGAGTAGTACCACCTCACAGACTATAAGAGTTCAATTTAGTACCACTGTTGGGACACAAGGCAACACATCCTATGGTCCACTTCATGCTATAGGTGGAGGATCAAGGGGCATATGTGGCTCTGGTTTTGGTGGATCTGGTGGGTCTAGAGATAGAGGTAACATAGGGGGTTTTGGATTCAGTAGGCATGGTCCTCACCAACCCCAGAATATTTACATAGAGATGTCACTTCGTCTTCTAGACTATAGGGGAATAAAAGATACTTCTGAGTATGTGCACATGTGTGAGATATTGTGGCACGAAAAAGGGATCATAGCTTCTAAGCACAAGGTAAGTCAGTTCAAAACTACATTGTAGGGATGCGCACACATTTGGTATTGGAAGTTTGACCCTGATCTAACTTGCATAGATTATACAACATTACAGGATGTTTTCCTTAAGGAATTTTATATCCTTGAGTTCAAGCAGAAGATTATAAGTGCACTTAAGGATATAAAGTAGGGAACTACTAAGAGTTTCAGGGAATACAATGCCCATTTCAAAACTCTTTTATCTAAACTTTCATATGATATCCATGCAAGCCAACATGCATAGTGGTTCGTCGGAGGTTTGATCACACCTTTTAGCAGGGCACTGTCACATAAGACATATACGGATTTGGTGCGAAGCACTTGAAGTAGTGTTGCACGCTGAGGAAGTCAGAAGTATAGACACTAGAGTGAGCCCATTCCTAGAAGCTCGGATTGCAGCTATGACAATGCAGTTAGAGAAACTATCCACCAATTTAGTGCACCGAAACGAGCACTGAGATTTGGTGCACATAGATTGTGAAGTAGAGGGGTACACTAAGGATAATTGTCCCTACATAGGTCAATACATTCATTATTAATAGACTATGATATATGTCTTTTAGACCATGATGAAAACTGACTGCCCATTGTTACAACATGCATGATTAGGAAGAACCGTATTTTTTTACTGTAATATTTTTCGTTCCATGACTCATAATACCAAAGATTACGGGTTGATTGATTAGATCCCATGATGTCATTGATGTTGTTGTATGACATACATGCAGTATTCAAATAACTCTAAGGGTAAAAGTGAGCACCATGTTCATGATCACACTCAAGGGCACTACGATCAGCATGAAGGGCGCTTTGAAGGAGCTCATGGTAGAGGTCAAGGATACCATGGTGGATTCAAGGGTTGAGGTCTGTGGTGGTGGACGAGGTGAGTTTCCTCATGAAACATGTTATACATGTAGATCTCCTGACCACTATACGTGTGAATGTCCCTCAGAATATTATTTTTTCTTTTTGTGGAAAGAATCATAACTATGAGGAGTGCCCAAACTTATATGAGCATCTTATCAAACAACATAAATAGGAGAACAAGGGTGCACAAGGATGGTTAGAATACAACGTGCCAGGGAAAACCAATGGATGCCAAAGTTGGCACCAGAACCTGAGGTAGTACCTGTGAAAATTACTACACATCATTGAGGCTGTACACGTGCAAAAGAATCAGTTGCAAAAAAATCCTACCATTACGAGGGAGGAGGTTTTACATGCAAGATACCCAGATCCTAGCACATCACTAGAAGGTTTATTCAAGAAACCATGGAGGTACTTTGAAATCTTAAGGGTGAAATACAATGTTTAAAGGAATATTTGCACGAAAGTTAGAACAAAAAAAGGTAGTAGAGACGGTACCCAATCAGATGTTGATGATCTGAAAGAGGTATGCAAGATGTTGCGCTATGGAGAATATTATTCCATTACTAGGGAATTGGTTAAAGGGAAGCACTCCATGCACACATGTATTGAGAATGGAAGAAAGATCCTGCATGCTAACCTCCCCCCTCATAGCTTGGATTATGACAAAGAGATCACTTTGAATGTTGTTGTGGATGGGTGGCTTTTGAGCAATATATTGATTGACATAGGAAATGGAAGTTAATGTTCTTACTTTAGATGCATGGGTGTAGATGAGCATACCTCCATTACAACCATCCTCTAATGTATTGTTTATGGAAAATTGAACTAAGGCCACTCCAATAATGGAGTTTTAAGGGATGCATCCATTACTATATAGGGGGCCAAGTTCACTGGGGACTTTGATATTTTAGTGCTTACAGAAGTAGAAAACTTCCCAACTCTACTTGGGCACCCTTGGTGTTATGAAAATAATGATTAATCTATGGTTCAACAAGGGGTATATAAGCTTTGACAATAAGGAAGAATGAGTTATTATCCCTTTCACATATGGGAAATTTGACACCTTATGTTGAACATTTGAGTTAGGAAGACCTGAATAAAATTTATGTGTGCATGCCATTTGAGACCCGGAAGTACTTGAGCCATCTAAGGAAGGAATCCTCGAGTGGGATGATGCATAGTCCATTAGTTATACTACAAGTATTTCCTGTGACAATTGGGCACATGGAACTTATGAGATGGTTAGACATGAAGTAATAAGCACATTTGTGCATGCGTAAGACAGGTCTGTGTTGTGTTAGGAGGATTAGGAAACAACTTATGTACCTTGGTACATTGGAGAAGGAGACCCTAATGGTTTTCTTGTGCACCATGGAGGAACAATGGAAGGATCAAGTGGAAAGAAGAAATATGTTAGTGTTTACCCTGTGTGAGACAAGTAAGCGCACTGGTGGATGGTTAACAGGGATAATCTCATAGAATGGAATGAAGTCAAAATTGTTCTAATAACTCTGGTTTCTTAGGAGCAAAGCCCCTACTCGAATCTGCACATATAATGGTTTTCAGTCTTGTTCAGCACCACATTTAGCAATGTGAGAGACTATGGAAAGAGGGGATAAGAAGTTTTACCACCTTCGTTGTGGGTGCACAAACATTTATTTCACTTTGTGAGGCTGCACACACGCTTGGTATGTTTATGTGGAACTGCATAGGTAGATACTGGAAATTGGCAAGACTTGACTATAGGCATGATCCAGACTTTTGTCTACTTCTCCACTAAACCTATGGTAAAAGAGAAATTATGAAGTTATGGAGCTGATTGACTATGGTAGACAGTATAAAGGATGAAGAACTCATTCAGGAGTTATTTGGTGAGGTATACCTAGGAGCACATTTTGATGAAGTAGATAAGATAGATACCAAACTACTTGAACATGCGCTTACCTTGAGAAGGAGAAAGTGAAATTTGGTCTACATAGTGGATGATGAAGAAGTCAGAAAATTTAGACATAGATCATTCAAAGGGTATGCGTGAAGTCTTAGATAGTGCAGATAAGAAGGCACACGTACCTATCACGAACCTATGAAGACCAATAAAGTTAACATTGGCACATGGATGTTGAACCTAAGGAGGCCATAATTGGAGATTATTGGTTGGATTTTGAAGTGTCCTAAGATAATTGAGTTACTACATGATTTCTAGGACTTATTTCATAGGGGCTACCATGAGTTAAATGGATTGCATGAGTCTTTGGGTGAGATGAGGATTAAGCTAAAGGAAGGGTGCATGCCCGGTTAGGAAGAGACCTTACAGGATGAACCCTAACATGCACATAAAATTTAAATAAGAAATTGACAAGATGTTGAAATATGGCATCATTAAGCCCCTAGAAGAATCATAAGTGGGTTAGCCCCATGGTAATCAGTATAAATAAATATGGTTCAGATTAGGATTTGTGTGGACTACAGGGAGATCTGAATGTTGCATGTGTGATTGATCCTTTTCCTACACCTTTCACTGAGGAAATATTAGAAGGTGTTGCATGGGCACAAAATTTACTCTTTTACAAATGGATTCTCTGGATATCACTAGGTAAGAATTGCAAAGGAGGATCAAGAGAAAAAAAAAATTCACCACTGAATGGGGAATTTTTGCATACATGGTGATGCCCTTTGGATTGAAGAACACACCTACAATATTTTTGTGCATTTTGGTTCAAGCATTCTAGGATTTTATTCACAAATTCTTGCAGGTTTACTTGGATGATTGGACAGTATATGGGCTTGTCAAGGATCATTGTGACAACTTGTGATTAATGTTTGAGAGGTGCAGATAGTTAAGCATCTCTTTAAACATCAAGAAGTGCATATTTGCTACACCCTTTGGAACTCTGCTAGGGCATATCATCTGCAAGGAGGGTTTGTTAGTAGATCCAGCCAAGGTTGCAGTTATCTTAGGCTTGGAGGAACCTACCAGTCAGAGTGAGGTGCATGGATTCTTGGGCCACATAGGGTATTATAGAAATTTATCAAAGGATATGTGAAGATTGTTGCGCCCTTGGAGGAGTTACTAAAAGGAAAAGGGACATTCTATTGGGGAGAACCGCATCAGCACACATTTAAAGAGTTGAAGGAGAGGCTTACTATAGCGCCTATTCTATGTTTTCCCTCATGGAACCAACCTTTTCACGTACATGTGGATGCCTCTGGCATGGCCATTGGTGTAGTATTAGCTCAGCCTAGAGAAGGTATTATAGATCATCCTATATGTTTTGCTAGTAGAAATTTGACTCCTGTAAAATAGAATTATACAACTACAGAGTGTGAAGGCCTTGTCAATGATCTACGTGCTACATAAGTTTAGACAATACTTGCTAGCAACACCTTTTGTGTTTTATACATATCACATGGCATTGAAATACTTGGTAAATAAGCCTGTTTTACAGGGGTGCATATGTCAATGGGTTCTATTATTCCAAGAGTTTGATTTTACAGTTCATGGTAAAAGCCTAGGTAAAAGTAATTCTGGTCTAGACCACTTATCAAGAATTCAACCAGGAGAGGACACATAGACAATTGAAGATACAATGTTAGATGCACAGTTGTACAGGTTAAACCATGCACCCTCAGAATTGGAGGATATTGTTGTCTTTTTACGCATAGGTATGGTGCCAGAAGGAATGAAAGCCTTGGAAAAGAAACAACTTGCAATTCATGCACCACACCTTTCATGTTGATCAGTGGTGACCTATACAAACTAGGATGAGATGAAGTATTGTGTCAGTGTGTACTGGAGCATGAGTGCACATGAAAATCATGGAAGAAGCTCATGGTGGTATTGCAGGTGGACACTATGTAGGTGATGCCACTCATGCAAGATTCTACTCACTGGTTTATGGTGGGAAACCTTGTATAAGGATTGTACAAGGAGTATTGTAAGGCATGTGATCACTGTTAGTGCCTTGGAAAACCTAGGGAAAGAGATGAAATGCCTTTAAGGCCTATTACTAGTGCAGAGCCATTTGAAAAATGGGAAATAGACTTTGTGGGTCCTATTTCCCCAGCCACGCATAGAACTAGATCACGCTACATCATCACTTGTACAGATTATCTTACAAGGTGGGTAAAAGTAACACCTACAAAGGATTACACAGCAGTGGCTATAACAGCAAGGTTCTTATGGGAAAATATTCTTACTAGGTATGGATGTCTATTGAGTTTGACAAGTGATAGGGGCACACATTTCTTGAATGAGACAATTAAGATATTATTGGATGAATTTATGGTTGTGCACCACAAGACACACCTTATCACCCTCAAGAAAATGGGACTGCTGAGGCCTTCAACAAGATATTGAGCCAGACCTTGACAAAAATTTGTGATGTTGGAAGGAAATATTGGGATGATAAAGTTTCTGTTGTACTTTGGGCATATAGAACAACCTACAAAAGGTTGAATAAGGCCACACCACTTTCAGTTGGTGTTTGGCGCAGAAGCAATTCTTCCCATAGAATTTATGTTACCTTCTTTGCATATTGCACATGTTGGAGGTCTAGCTGATGAGCAAGCATTGGAAGAAAGAATTGACAAATTAATACATCTGGATGAGAGTGCATGCCATAACATGTTGGATTCAGAAGTAGGAAAAGGCCAGATAGAAGGCATGGCATGACAGACATATCAAGGATAAGAAGCTTGAGGTTGGGTAGATGGTGCTTCTTTATGATTCAAGTTTCTACACCACCCAGGAAAGCTTAAGGTGCATTGGTTGGGACTTGTATGTTATCACTCACATACTTGAATTAGGTGCTTACCAGTTAGAGGTGCTTGATGGAACACAGTTACCTAGTTACTTCAACATGGGAGTAGGTTGAAGCCCTACTATAAATAATCCTTCTTGGTGTTTGTAATAAGGTAGTATTTCCATTTAGTATAGATTTCCCTTACTGTATTTACTTTAGTGTGTTTCCTTCTTCATCACTATGCTTTTTCAATTTAGTTTATAGTGTTTTCTGTAATAAGCACGTTTGCGCGCCAGAAGCTGATTACAATATAAAGTGTTTTTATGTGCAGAGGACTACACATACCCTTGGTGTGGGGTGGTTTTCATTCAAACATGGGTACACATAAGAAAATATTGTTACAAGTGATTTATTTTGTTAAAAAGTGCAGATAGTATGGAAAGGTGTTGCTAGAAAGAAAATTGCTCCTAAGGAAGACCATAGATGGAAATGAATGAATGAACAATATAATGCGAGGTAAGCTGCAGCCGTAAAAACTACTAGAGGAAGGTGTAGTGGTGAGGTACTTTAGTGCATGGAAGCACATGGAAGGAGGTCTGTAGCCAGAAGGTAGGAAGGCATGCTAGAAGGTTATAGCTGTGGCGCACAGGTGTATCACATGGAAATTGGGAAAATGGTCAATTAATGAGAGGATCAGTGGTAGGTAAAGGATCAATAAATGTGTTAAATTTTCACAACTCTATATAAAGATGTGATGTCGGTTCATTTCTACCTTTGCGATCACAAGTATTCGAGTGAGCTAGTTGTGACCAAACTGAGTGAAATGTGTTGAGGTGAGGAGAACTGTGAAACCAATGAGGAGATATATTTGTGCACATAATTGGCTTGCGTCCCCATTTGAGAAGGGTTTGAGAAGAAACAGAAGCATTGAGAAGGAGCTAGGGAATGTGGTTTTGAGCAGGGTACGTGGTTTCAAGCTAGGGCACGAGAGCTTGCTCGATAGAGGAAAAAGGCGCAACTTTTCATCATGGCACCAAGGAAAACCTAGAGCAGGAACAAAGGGGAAGAAGAAGGTGGAAACTAAGGCCGAGGATGCTCCTGAGAATTTTTTTTGGAAATGTAGTATCCAGAAGAAGTAACTATCAGACATGGGATTGGGATTCCCATATCACGCAGGTGCAAGGTGTGTGACTACAAACATCACACCACCGAGAACAAGGAGGAATTGGATGCATTGTTGAATAGAAAGACCAACAAGTGAATGGTTGATGACATGCCAGTATATGATGATGCTGGAGAGAATTTGCTGAAGAAGGTAGGGGTATACCAGCTGTATGAACTCCCTTACTTTGGAAAACCAGAAAATCTATACCAGGTGGCTGATGAGTAGAGTCCATGAGGACTTCTTCTACTTTTTTGGATGATGGGTAAGGATCACAACAGCCCTTAATTGCTACGTTGAAAGGATTGAAGGGCACAGGGACAGAGGTTAGTAGTGATCTAACTGATAAGGTAGCTATTATGGCCACCAGAAAGGAGTTGGGATATATAAAGGGTCCACGTGGGATGGATATTTACAAGCTGAGGAAGTACCCTGTGATACAGGTGGCCACGCATTTACTCACCAAGTTGAATGATCAGGAAAGGTGGTCACAAGTGAACACCATGTGGCTACACGTTGCTAAGAATATTTCACAAGGATAAGTTTACAACTTATTTGGGTACATAGCAGATACAATTGTTGAGGAAGCATGTGCACATGTGAGAAGATAAGTTTTGGCGTTATCCTATTATCACTTGTGTTTGTAGAAATTGGAGTGCCCGATGGGCCAAACAATAAAATATGGGAATACCCCGTGGAAAAGAAGTCCCTCACAGAGAGGTTTGAAAAATATCTATGTGAAGGATCAATGAGTGGTCCATTCAAGCAAAGGGTGGATTTATGGTATGACCAATTTGCACGGCCTTTCGAGGAGGAATGGTGCATTCCAAAGGAGTTACCCTCAGTGGTGGGAAAGGCCATGCAGTTTGCGGTATATCAACATTTTTTCATCACACGGTTCACAATGAAGGATGGGACATGGATTCCTTGGTGCAAAATACCATACACCTTCACAATCGTGATTCTTCCAGGAAGCAGTACATAGGTTTACAGATGTGCACCGGTTAAGCTACAACACAGACAAGGTAGACTGTGACTACCATACTTTAAGGAAAACTTATGTTTATCAGGTCAATCTTCCTACATTGAGAGGCTTATTTTATGATGTCATAAGTATGAAGCCAGTAAGTTTGGCTATTGGGGATAGTGGGGCTGCGCTTATCTATCTCCAGCTTAAGCCTAGGATGGAAAAGGGAAAATATGTGGAGAATGAGTTTTCATGTTCCCAGGGCCACCTAAAGGCAAGCATACAGTTGAAAATGTGGCAGCTCCAAAGCCTTCCTCAACCTTAGAGGAAGATGAGGAAGAAGAACTCAATGAGGATAGTGGAGGCTTAGACCACAGAGGCCAGAGGAAGCCCACTGACAAAGTAGAAATTAAGAGCGCAGATACTCCTCTACAAGCCACAAGGAGAAGAGGAAGACTTGGATGTAAACACAGTCCATGAGGAACGCCAGTTTAAGAGGGTGTTTAGAAGAACAAAACCCAAGGTGTAGGGAACATCTCAACCTTTACAAAGGTCACCTTGACTCTCCCCTAAAAAATAAACACCTAAGAAAAAGTGGAGAAGAAATTTGAAGCTTAAAGAGGATGAGGAGGAGGAGTCATGGGAGAGCGCACTAGGAACCCCAGTTCAACCTGAAGATATGCAGAAGGAGCCCAAGATGAAGAGATGAGAGATGATGAGGAAGGGGTGAAAGAAGTAGAAGAAGTTATGGGTGAGCCACCCAATGCCCATTACTACTCAAGAAGGAGAAGGGCCAACTCCAGACCTTGTCACCCAGGTTCCTAAGGGGCCAAGGACAAAAAGAGAGAGGAAAAGTGAAGAATATGTTGTCCCTAATATGGGCTATGTTGAGGACATGAGAAAAATCATCCGTGCCCATTTTTAGAGCATTGTGGGCCTTAAAGAGTTATATGGGTGGGAGCTGATGGATCTAGATATGGCTATTACATGCACAAGGAAGAAATTATCCTTGGTCCATGTAGAATCATATGGATAAACCTGATTTTGACGTGTGTGAAGAGTCATGTGTCTCACGCAGAGTGAAGAAGGCACCCAGAGTAGGCACATGACAATAAAACCCACTCTAATGTTTGATGAGTAGGTCAGCAATGCCTTGGTCAAGGTATTTACTGAGGTGGTGTGGAGGAACATTGATAAGGCCACCACCATTCGAGTGCTACTTGAAGATAACAAGGATAAAACTATAGAGATAGTGCGCTTAAAAGAAGAGAAGGAACGAGAACAGGATAAAGAATGAGGCCTTCGTTAGCATGGCTGAGGAGCTTGGTGATCACATTCTTAAAACAAGGCCTCATCTAGAATCTCAGGTTCTTAAAAAAATTTCCTTCTGCTATGCATTATGTGCACACTTTGGTCAATTTGGTATTAGATGATGGACCAATTTGAATGCCCACACTAAAATATTCTGAACAAGAAGTAGAAAGAGAAAGGGCCACTATTGTTAGACAAGTTTCAACTTATGAGGCCTTTACTCCAAACCTTGAAAGATGAGCTGAAGAAAGCTGACCAAGCTCTCAATTTATGTGCAGCACCAGAATAAATAATAAGGATCATGACTATAGTAGAGGACAATGAAGTTCTAAAGGAAATGAAAGATGAAACACTTGGGCACGTGCAGAAATATTAGCACTGGTAAAACAAAAGCGCAAGGCCCTCGCAGCAGCCCAGGATCTGCACAAGGATAGAATTGATGAGATTGGGAAACTCATAGCATAGAAATATGGATCTCATGGAGGGAATGTTGTCAGGTATGACCAATGTTGTTTGGGTGCTACAAAATGAGAAAGAGAAGATCACTCAGGACATGAATTGGATGCAATAGCCACAGATATTCTAGAGAAAACAAGGAACATGCGCTAAGTGACTGATAGACATTGGAGGCTGAAATCAAAACTGAATATCCAGAGTTAATCCTTCTAGTTGAAGAAGAGGGTGCTTGTAGAGTAAAATTCATTCTTTTGTACAATGTTTCATTCATTCTTTCATTACTTATTCTTTATTATTGGAGAACATCAGAAATAATTCCCATTTTGGGATGGAAATGTACTTTAGTGTGGGGTAATGTTGAGTAGACAGAATTTTTCTCTAAGGAGAAGACACACAAAGGATGTGCACGTGGGAACAAGGAGCATTTGAAGGTGCGGGAAGATAGGAAAGGAAACGTGCATCTAGAACAATTTGGCTCAGGAATTAGCCATTTTTTGGATAAGGGCTATTTTTGGAGATAACGTGTGGAGCACACATAGAGATGAAGACTTGCACTCCATGCAATGGTATTTTGGGAACAAGTGGCAGATAAGCGCCATGCATAGTTTAAGCTAATAATAGGATTTCTACTTGGAGTTAACTATAGGACATCTATTGTTAGAGAACTTGCATGTTGTGCATACTATTGTAAAGGCACATGGCTATTATCAGCATGTGACCTATTTTTGAGAAGTGCATGGGTGGTGAAGGGAAAGTCCCCACCCTATAAATATGTATTGACTTGTGTAGTTTAGTAGTGGTGAATTATTGTAGAGTTGTGCTGTTGGTTTTGATGCGCACATGACTCATGGAGATACTGATTATAGTGTAAGAAGCTTCTGTGTTTTATAGTATTTAATGCAATGGAGTATATTGGTTGGATAATGGCATTAGACATAACTGAATCTGGTTCTTGTATGGTTAATCTTATCATAGTTATTGTTTAGTTCATTTATCATGATTCTCTAAGATATAGATTTGGTTTATGCACTGTGGAATAGTTTACTGTCTAATTATGAATCTGAATATGTTTAAACATCATCACACTAACATTTGTATAAAAAACTCTAAAGAGGGACCTTGTACCTTTGCATGCTTTCACGTGAGCACTCAACTTAGGTTGAGTGATGTGCCAGCGTGCTTGGGTTATTCATAGTAAATTCTAGGTTACATCACTGTGCTGGTTGATCTCCCACTCATGGAGGCATGATGACATGATCTTGCAATGAACGTTTTGACTATTCTTTCAATGAAAATGGTCACCGTTCTCCCAGAGCTCAAAAATCACCAAGTCGATATGTGCAAATGAATTCTAAAATAAATTGTTTTGATATATATATATATGTTCCTTATAACTTCATATTGAGTAAGCATATTTCATAGGACTGGGAGCATGCTAAACATGTAGGTATTCTTCTATATCCCCACACAAATGATAATTCCTCTTGTCATTTTGATTCAGTGATTAGTTCCTGCCATATTTTATCTACTATTTGCATCTCATGAGTCTTCTCTTCATTTTACAGGTAGCGGGATTCTTGACTATCTATAATTTCAACACTGGGCATTTCATGTATAGCTTCTAATATGACCCATTTTGGGAATGTCATACTTAACTCTATGGTTTTACACCTCATTTTATGGATAGGACTCTTCTTTCAGGGGGCAATATGTACGCACCCAAAATTGGATGTGCTACATTATCAAAAAATGCTTATAAAGTCCCAATGATGATTCATGTCCTTTCAGAAGGTGTTAAGAAATACCTAAGTTGTCACTCACATTTATATGGTTTTGTAGCCTAGACATCCTTACTTAGCTTTTCAATGCTGATTCTTCTAGCTTCCTGAAACTATCATTTGTGCATGTTTGGCCTCATAATGCCAGGACTGTGGCACATGCCTGGGTAGAATGGTTCTGAAACTACCACCCATAACTAGGGCAGCGATCCTATTGCACTTTTTACAGAACCTTCCATAAGTCAAATTTTCACAATTGACACTTCACTTAACTTATGTTTTAATAACATCATTTCTTGCTCATTTTAGATGATTCAAATCCCAAATGCCTTGTTGCATGACATTCCTTCCCTCTTCTATTTTTAAATAGATGATAATTAGTTTGACCTTCCTCTTCACGCAATGGTTTGGTACTCCAAGGTTTGCATTGTGCATGAAGATCACATGGCCAACCAATTCCTATAGAATTCCATGCTTGATCATATTCAAGAGAATGGCCATGAGAATTTTGTGTATTGCTGTCATAATCTTACTGAAATTGCAAAGCCAATTTCTAGTCACTTGGGTTATAAAAATCTTACACCTGCATTACAAGCATCTAGACTACCATTCAAGCTGACCATTACTCAAGACACCTATCTCTTATTGCTTCCATTAATTCATTCCCAATTCCTTGGACTCATATGGACACATTTAGAGAAATAATGAGACAAACTATGACTTCAGATCAACATATACATATACAACCAAATTTTTGCCAAAGCTCTTGCTTATCCTAGGTTGGATATTATTTTTCCAAACTTTACTAACATTTGTCAAATTATAAGATAATTTTAAATTATGAACATTTCAAACTCATAGGATAATAGTAGTAGCCAAATTTTTCATTACATCAGTTGCTTAAGTCAATTACCATAGAGAAAATCATTAGAATGAACTTGCTCTTTGACATTACCAGGGAAGTAGTGGGGAAAATTGCTCTTCTAGGGTTAAATCATTTATTCTCCACCTCTGTGTAGGGTCTTAAAGGGTTTCGATTACTATTTAGTTGTTTTCAGATTTGGTATTCACATACATGTAAAATGTAATTAACTATAACCCGATAATTACTGGATATTTAATCTTGTTTATAAATTAGAAAGCATTATTTAAAAGCTCCCTTGAAAGGAGAGCCAAAAATATTTAAGTTTTATTAGATTATTTTGCTTCCATTGTTTACAAACTTTAGATATACTGTGAAATTATACCAAAAACATAGATTACATTTCCTTTGATAGTTAGTCTGATCATCATCAAGATCAATTCAATTCATTCTACATGACTTTCAAAGGTCCAAAATTAGAGAAAATATTCGGTTGCGATCCATTGGTCCCACAACCAATAGGCCAAATTTGTTGACTGACTAATTAATACAGGTTTACACTTGTTGAATTTTATGCACACCTTCCTTCAGGTATTCTGAAGATAGAACAATTGAACACATAAATATTTCAGCAATCAAGCCTAGGAATATTTGACTGGTCCTAGGAATCGAAGGCTTGATTACTTTGTTCATGATCATACAAGGACCACAACCGTAATGAGTTTACGGTTGTGACTTCCTAGGTCCTGAATCACATGACTCAATGGGCCTGCTAGGGACCCAATTAAAAATCAAAGTTAGTTTACATGCATTGGTATTTAGATCATCACCACTTCCCCTTGACATTGTGCTCACAAATTTCATTATTAAACATAACTTTCCTGATCAGGTAAGGTCTTTCTAGAGGCCTCAGACTTTGAAAACCAACCCATATTCCTTGTGGTATTCGAAGTTTTACACCTCTCATGCTTTCTAACACTTCAATCAGAGTCCTAGATGAAATTTTTTGGATAATCTAAATGAGGCATCTGTAGGTCAACTTTTAATGCTCCACAACCATAGACATAATCTCAGTAAAACTTGATATGAAGCCATCGAATAGCTATTCTATCTGATCAATCCATCACACCACTTCAGCTTAAGTGGGAAACCTTGCATGTTGAAATATAAGGTTCCACTGAAAATCTTTCTCATAATTACACACACTCACATATTTCTAAATTCTATTCACAGAGCTTCTCGACAAGACCTCGGGAAGTCGATTGCGAAGAAGGTCACCTATTTTCTTTCGTACAAGCACCAACCCCTAATTTAGTGAAGCACCCACTCCACAAGGAGGCTACAACCCCCAAAGGATGACCAAGCACCAACTCATCTACCTGAAGATGTTTGATCTCTGAAATATTGCTATCCACAAACTAATGGAGATCACTAATATTAGTCACAAACTCAGCTCATACCCTAGGGCATAAAATGTGTTCTTTCAAGCTTCTTTCTTCACTCTGTCTTTCATCTAACTTCTTGATATGATTTTTTCATGTATTCCTCAATCTGAAAAACATCTGAGCTATCTTAAATTCTTGCCTTCACACCTGTAAATCAACCTCTCCTAGAGTTGATCCACTTTACACCCCCATGCAAGACTAGCTCTCAAAATGAGCTAAAACATCGATCGTATAGCTTCTTCTCATTTACCTTAAGGCAGGGCAACCCATCATAATAAATTTGAGTCACAAAACTGCTATAACATTCAAATCATACTTTAATTACAAAAGCTAATTATGACCCAATCAGGTCGGCCTAGCTAAAACCCCCATTACATGTGCCAAAAATGGCTCAAAACCCCATGGGCACATTCTTAAAAATGCCCTAACATCAAATGTACCATAATTTTTCATGACCCAAAACCCTTTACATTATGAGTAAAATATCATAAAAAAAATTCATACATGGATTCAATTAATATCAACCAATCAAATTATTTCATTTATTGGGCCTGTGTTCCCTTTACAATTCTTAAAACAACCATATCCTTCATCGTTCAAAACACTGGAAACTTCATATCATCACCAAATCACTTCAATATGATAAAATCATGTCATGTAACAAATCCAAATAAATGGAAGGACCTGTATAACACTTCTAAGAAATTTATAAGTCGTGAAACATCCTTTACTTCAAACCAAAGAAACATTTGACTTCACCATATTAACCCGCCAAAAACGTTATTTTTGAAGGTTAGCTCATAAAATTATTTCTACATACATTAAAGACCTCCAAATGGATTAATTAGATTCGAAATACATCCCTATTAATATTACAGGTGATATAAATAATCACCTAATCCATCTCATGCTTTGAAACAACCATAAAAATTGAACCATAATAAATGTTGTCTTGAACTACCCAAAAGCATATTTCTAAAAGAATTACCTGGAAACCCTTTCAAATGAGCTTGAGGAAATCCATATATAAATATAAATATATCTGAATCCAATTTCCAACACAAATTGAATCATTTTAGGAATCCACCTGTAGCTCAAGATATGTCCATTTTACCACATATTGCTTTTTATGGCCTCAAAACTGCCCTTTGACCAGTCAACCTGTTTGGACCTCAAAACACCATAACCTGAATGAAAATTCCTTGAAACCTACATTTACATCAATAAAAAATCACATAAATCACATAATTCTAATTTAGCCATTACCTTCCTTGGATAACATTTCCTTAAATTGAAACTCTTCAGGAACTGCCATTTTTAGGTGGGGCCCACATATGACCACAAGCTCTAACATACATTTATGGAGATATGGGAAATTCCTATACAACATCCAATCATCACTTTTGAGGAACTGATCAAAAATGGGATGATACACTCACTTTTAAGCAAGCTGGACCTAGCTAGGGTTTTAGACAAACTTTGCTTCTTAATGATCATTCATAAAAACATGGCGATCAAAATACCTCATTATTTTTGTGTTAGCTTCATGTATGAAATTATAAGATATGCCTAATATATAAGGTACCCATGAAAATCATACAATTAACAATGAGCATCAGAAGGTCAACATTTTCTTGAAAAACACACTAAAACTTATTCGGTTTCATCAAAACTTGCATATCTTCAAAAATATTCAGTGTACTGACCAGAAACTTGGCATGAAGCACCATGAAAAAATACTCTAATTTCTCAAATTCACCACATGTCTCAAATGCACCTTAAAATATCCAGCGAATCTCATTTACCTGTGCTAAATTGCTTATTTCTAACCTGTAGCTTCCCAAGGACCTCAAATATGCATATAACTTATGAATGCAGACCTAAAACTGACCATACACCTTAGGTACATTGACCCCATAGTGCTATCATGATCCAAAAATATTGATTAGGCCCAAACCTCACATCTCTACCTCATTCTACTTGCATTAGGGCTAGAAACATGCTTGAAATGAACTGACTTAACTATGATTTGACCATGCTAACTCAATGCAGAACCATGTATACTTATGACGCATCATATGGAACATGTATGACCTAATGACACACTCCAAGTAGCTTGGGAATACTCAAACCATGACAAGGCATACTCAACCATGCACCATGACACTAGGACAACTCAACAAACCACTTGATCAACATGCATGAAAGATAAATAAACGCATATGGGGACATATAAAGCACCATGACACCCTTTTCCATTAATGGGGGTTGAGATCAATGAAAACACAATCACACAATGGCCAACAATCTCCCCCTTTATCGTTGATGACAACCATCATTCAGAAACATTGATGGAAAACAATAATAAAAAAACACTAACATACCTCTTAGCATGTTTCTGATGTCTCTCTCCCCCTTTTCCATCTATGAAAAATAATACACTGACTCTAATACATGTACAATGAAAACACATGACTTAATACAATGGAAACAATGCACAAATTGACTTACATGACTTGCTCCCCCAGGGACTGAAATCTCCCTTCTCTAACTGCTACAACATATAAGATCCCCTGGACCTAATAAGGGATTCAAAATAGCTCCCCCTAAAATGATACTACTTCATTTTGCCTTTAGCCATGTTTTTTTATAACATTTTATGTCTATATCATGCATAAGGATTCAAAACTTGGCTTTAATGTTGTCAAATCACTTTTAGGAGGACCTTTGTACCTAAACAACTTCGCCAACCTCTAGAATCTCAATCTTAACATGACATCACTCCATATGGCTCCCCCTTAGCTCATAACATCTAAGACTAATAGAAAACACAAAAAATGAGGTTCTTAACTTGAAGTATTGTTTTGTAGTTACTCAAGTCATTTGACACAGTCTTTGAAGCAATATCTCAGTGTATATAACCTCTTTTCAAGCTACTTCACTCTTCTTTGAGGATATACATATCCCACAATCCATTCTACATGCAAAAATTACTTACTCTACCCTTCACAAGTCATATAGAGCCCTTGATCACTCCAATAGGCATGGAAGTAAGCTCCCCCTACATTAACATGTTATTTTAGACTCATAGCTTGTACTTTTGTACATTAAGTGTCCCAAGAATCTCATCAGACCTTAACAGTTAACCTCTTTATTGTAAAAACTCTACTATAATAGAATTTAACACAAATTTTATGATTCCTTGATGCACACAAATTTTCTACAAACCTCTAAGTATCCCATACTACTGTATAATTGATAGAAATCATCATAGTACTACAGACATACCATCTTGGATACAAGTTTCATTACCATTTTTTAAATTCTACCTTATATCATCAATTTCTTAGATCCTTTGTGGATTACAGTAGTCAAAGATGAGTTTATTCTGTCTCAGATACAAAGCTACATGGGATCAACCAAGAACCATCTTAAGTCAATACTCATGGCTCATGACCAGCTTAAACAACTAGGACTACCACTGAGTCCAACCTTGATATAATGTTCTTGAGCATTCATTTTGAAATATACCAACCAACTTACCTTGCATAATAAATTCAGTGCAAATATCACTATGTTTCTATATGAAAAACATATGTCATCTCTTCTCAAAGGACCATCTTCTCAGATCATTCAAAAACTTGTTAAAATTCCCTCAATATTTAGATGATTTCATACAATGTAGATCCTTTTGCACCTTCTTGAACTAGTTTAAGAGCCTTCAAATCCTCTTAAGTTGGAAGTTGTTGATTTTTATATTCTCAATCATGAAAACTCTCATCAAAGTAACATTCCATAGATTGATGTATAATGGGGACATACCATTGAATTATGTACCATAATTATGAGTACAACTTCATTAAACTTGTTTAAGTTGTTCTTTGTCCATGAATTCCCTTGTCAAGTCTTATGCTTCATTAAGTCACCTTCAAACTGGCTAACCACCACTCTGGTCCATGAAGGAAAAATACATATTACTCATTTTGAATTGCATCATCATCCATCCTTCTCTATACCTGAATATATTTATGATAATGCACTAAAACATAATCGACATAGTAAAGATAGTCTTTAGAGGGTTCAATCATCTTAAACATTGTACATATCCTTCTATGCACCCTGATGTAACACAATCTCTCCAAATCAGATCTTTACTGAGATTTCCATATCACTATAGATTTGGGAGTCAACATGAAGGTATGTGATCTTTCACAGATTTGGAGCAGTGTATACAAACTTTGCACAACTCTTTTTCAATAATAAATACATACACCAGGGTTTCAAATTTCAAAACCCCTTTTATGTTATCTTGCACAAGATTGGAGCTTTAAGAGATGTTTCTCTAACTTGTTGATTGTTGTCTCATACTTATAGATAAACATTAAGGACCACCTTATTACTTTCTTAACCCTTTAGAGTTTCATTTTCACCCTTCAAAGCCATTTTGAGCTCAAACAAATCTTACAACTTTGAAATCAACTTGATAGACTGAATATGACGAACATCCTTTACATTTATGAGACATAACACTTTGATCAACACCGTACATATGAATTTAATTTTTTTAGAAAACTTAGAGATCTTGTCAAGGTTACCTTTATTGAATACCCAAGTCATAGGAGCATCCTCAACTCTATCAGAACTATGAGTATATAATGTACTTAAGATTATCATAGAGATGAAAACTTGCCTTATCAATCATGAGGAAACTACACTATCCTCCAACACTTCCATACCCTTATACATTTTTGAGAACACAAAACACTTTAAAAAGCATTGTTTTAAAAAACAATCTCTCAGACAACCATCTGTAGCATGAAAATTTGTACACTTCCTGTCACTTCATGATCTAATTCAGAAACTGTGATTATGGAAGCTCTATAGCACTTACCTTTAATCCATCAAAGATAGATATATTGATACACTGTCATTGTAACTTCTTACAAGCATGTAGATCATTATTTATTGAAGTTACACAAGAAAGAAAATTCTTGAAGACATGTAACACACTATTCTCAATCTTTATAAATATTTTCAGTTTCAACACTCAAAACCATATTTGAACACTTAATCCTTGTGAGATAAAACAAAATAAGGTTTTCTTTGCTCCCAAATTTTTAGAAAACAATATCAGACAACTTTAGAACACTACATTACCCTTGTAGAGGATACAAATGGAACATTATACTTTGAAAAATTGAAGACTTGACTTAGATCATAACTAAGCTGATCAATAATTTTAACATCTTGGGACTAATGTGAATGAAATTACAATAACCTTACTCTTGGCACCATGCTTACTAACACACAGAATTTGGCCATCAATACTTCAAACACTGACTACATAAGCTACTACTCTAATTTTCATAAAGTTCAATCTCATTAGACCTTGTACACCACTTATTGAGAAACTGAGATATCACACCACCTTCATCTTACTGACAAAAGATTCAACCTTACAAATATTAGACTTTTCTTCCACTCATCTTGACAAATGAGATGCATAGACATGTTGGAACACAATAAAGCTTCTCAACTTTCAGACACAATTACTAATTTTAGGATATATGTTCAATAGAAACAAATTCTCATGATGATGCATACTTCTTGCTCTAAATATTGAAATACAACCTCATATCACATGAGACATCTATTTGAGTGGAAATCAAGAGATACAATACCTTTGACTGAAACTCAATAATGCTCTGTTATTAAATTCATATCACCAGATTACTCATATATAGGAATATGCATTCCTAAAAACAAGGAGGTTGTTCAACAACACTCCCAAAAGTCTCTCTCTCAACACCTATATACGTGAGTTATTAAAACTCACCCAAAATAATATTGTTATATGAGTTGTTTATCAAACAACTCACATTAACATTTACATCACCCATATATATTTACCTCTAAGTAAATATTCAATCATAAATATTAATGGAGCACTAAATAAATATTTCCTAACATTCCCCCCCTTAGTGCGAACATGGTAGAAAAACATCCACACGCTCCTCTACAGTATGCTCACCCCTATGGCATGTCCAACTCTATGACTCATGACCTTGATCCAAAAGAAACACTCTCTCCTTCCATGGTTTTAAATAGGCTTACCACAAACCTTGACGTGACAGGAACCTCATCAACTGTCCACCTCGTGTGGTTTTCTGGATCCTCCCACAAACCCTTTCAAGATCCATGAACTGACTTACTCTGGTGTTACTATTCACCACTATGCTTATACATCAGGGAATTATGTAGGAAACACAACTGGCATATTACAAAACCACATAATAGAAGAAATACTGAAAATATTTCACATTACTTCCTATAAGAATCGTAATGTTCTTAATCGTAGTCTCTGTCATTGATCGCTGCCACTCAATCTTGAACAACATAGAAAACTGCCACTGGCATTGGAAGCTTTCCTTGACTAAGTCTTTTCAGGTACAGAATGGGAATGGAACATTGGTATGTATTCCCCCCCATAATGTGAAATTCCACTCATATAGATACTCAGAAGCAAAATGTATCGAAGAACATAATCCTGAATGGATCTTGCTAGTTAGGTCTTGCTGCACATGGTCACTAATGCTAGTGAACGTATTATTCTAGCTGACCATCTTCCAAAGAAGTATGGCAGTCAGAGGACCAAGTCAGTCAGAGGATCACTGACAGTCATCTGCGCTCCAACACAACTTTCTTTCCAACATCCATCAAATACCACACAAAACAAGAACACTGCAAACTGAAGCACATTGGGAAAAAGGTAACCATACTGAAAATCATATACTCACACCATACATATGCCACCACAACTTCTACATGGCCCCATCATTGGTGACTGATGAGAGGTCACTGATCGACCTCCATCCTCCATCGAATATGCTGCTAACTCATCCGAATGTGATCATGGGGATCAATAACATGCCTTGAACGTCAGCTTCCACCGAAAATGCGTTCCGAAAATGCGTTCGTGAGGCAATTTTTTTTATTTTTACAAGTTTTGACTCACAAAACAAAACTTTATGGTTTGACTAACCATATAACACTATTGACTTGGACAAGAAGACATGACTAGACAGATAACCTAAAATCACCTATTTTAATTAACTTGACAATAACGAAACTTTTTACAATATAATTTTGACTTGACTAGACCAAAAATACTCTTTGTCTTAATGAACAACAATATTTAGACCTAAAATGAAAATTACTCACAATTATACACTTGTGACCCAAATTTTTTTGTAGAATAAATTAATAATCTATACATAATAGATTGTAATTTTTACACAAAAAATAACATAAAACAACATGAATGCTACCTTACAAACTATAGTCAATGGAATAAATGGAATTGCATACACCAATACGAGATGGGCACAACTTTAACTAACATGACTAAAAATGACATAAAAAAGACAAACCCACTTGTTTTTAAAAACTCTTCCTATCACTAAAAAATTGAACAAATACTTAAAAAATGATTTGACATAGACATAATCAAAGTCGATTGGGAACCAAATAGAATAGAGAACTAGCTGCAAGTTGAACTAAATCAGGTGAATGCCACTCAAAGGTATGAAAATTTTTTGACACGCAAGCACAATAGTGATTATCAAAAATATACGTGGGATGATAAAATTAAATGCTAAATGCCTTTTCAATCCCTTTGCAATAAGACTGTAACCTGTGCTACCAAGTATTATACAAAAGATGAGATATTTACGTTTGAGAAGGCCATGAATGTTGTGATCTAGTCTCCATGGGGAGCATTTCTAAAATTCTTTGATCTTAAGTATATTTTGCCTGCAATAAATAACTTTATTTGCTTCTTCCCAACCGGATCTTCCAGAAAAAAAATGTTATGCGCAGGTCTGCACGTGAAAAATTACAACAGATTGAGAATTGGTGAAGAATTCTAACGTTGGGTGCTAATATCTTCACTTCCCTTGGTCGATGGAAAAATGTGCTAAACTGCCAATACGTTAGCAGGTATATTCACCACATGCCAGATCTGATGCTTGCACATCCCGTCTATATAAAATTTTTAACCAATACTTCAAGCTTAACAAATCTAATAAACTGGTTTCCTTCCGATTCTGAAGGTCCACGAATCTCTTAACACAGATATCATACGCTGCTTGGAAGATGTCCATTAACTCAGGACAAATGAATTTGTCCCTGTAAGAAAATTATTCCTCCATCTAACATTAAAATTTTAACCTTGCTCTGATACCAAATGAAACTCAATAATGCTCTGTTATTAAATTCATATCACCAGATTACACATATATAGGAATATGCATTCCTAAAAACAAGGAGGTTGTTCAACAAAACTCCCACAAGTCTCTCTCTCAACACCTATATACGTGAGTTATTAAAACTCACCCAAACTAATATTGTTATATGAGTTGTTTATCAAACAACTCACATTAAAATTTACATCACCCATATATATTTACCTCTAAGTAAATATTCAATCATAAATATTAATGGAGCACTAAATAAATATTTCCTAATATTGACAAAAACCCCTGAGTCATGGTTACTCGAGAGTTCTTCTGCCATTAAATGATCAACTTGAACCTTGTAACTGTGACTTTAACCTTCCAACCTTTTCAATACCTCAAACAAACATACAAGAAGTTTTGAATCTGATAGCATATTGAGGAACTCAAACATGGATCAAACTTTGTGTACAACAGTGAATACTCATTAACTCATGAATTTTATGATGACCAATTATCCTTTCAGTATCCTTCAAACTATATAAGAACTCTGATGGATTGTGGAGGTGGTATATGAAGACATAATCTTTTGAATTCTTGTGTGGATCATAAGGACATGAAATTCCAAGAACACTACTCAGATTGTAGAAGAACTAGAGCACTGTGACAAAATATTCAGAACCAGAATACTGATACTAAAGACCTTTTGAGACCTAATGATGAAAAGGAAAAAAAATTGTAGGATAGAACAGACTAATAGAGGCTTCACACATCATTATAGTTTCATACATTACAAACCCTTGTACTTACTGACCACATATCTTGTCACATACATAGAGGAACTCAGAAGCCAGAACTTCCTTTAAACCTTGACAAAGCCTTTGATAAAATTTGAGACAAAACATTATTACTTTTTGAATTGCAAACAACTTGAATTATAGGGATAAAGGCACTCATTTTTAAATCCATCATAAATTGTGAGCTCTGATAAAAATACATACAAAAAACATACCAAAGGATTGTTGAAAGAGATGGACACTATCACTTACTACTTAATCATTTTTCCAAACAAGGACTTAAAAAATTTGACTCTTATGACAATATAGACTCACACAAGAAACTATTCAAAGGTATACCAAAAATTCTTAGACCAACCAAGACACAAGACAACCATAACAGACACAAAACACACAAGCTCACAAATTCAGACACCTAACAACCACTGAGAACTCAAAGGCTTCATGAAAGAGGTCACTTAACATACCTAATACCTTTTGATGTATCCAAAAATCTAAGTGACTTCAGCTTCTCATGCATAGAAGAGTGATTGGTTGAGGAGACATAGATGATTTTATGCACTTTTGTGCCCTTCTACTAAAGCAAATAAAATTCCTTGAGCTGGTTTCTATCCTTCCTCGATCTACAAATACTTTCTTTAACAAACTTCACTGTTTTAGGCTGCAAATATGACTGAAAATTTGATCCATTTACTTTTCTTTCTTGAAAAACCACCTTCTTGTCCTTAAGATCTGTAACAACATCCTTAGACTCATTCATGAGTGTTTTTTTCTTGAAAACAATTCCATTTAGATCTTGAAATGTGCTAGAGTACCTTGATGATCCCAATTGGTGAAAATATCTTGCAATATGCCCTTGTTTGTGGACACTTATCACATACCAAAAAATTATTGTTCCTTCTAGGTTAAAACACTCTTAGATTCCATCCACAATCTTTAGCCCTATGCCCATACTCACAACATGAAAAGAATTAACCTTTAAAGACACCTACTTCAATCCTCGGAGCTATCTTTTTGCAATCTCTAGCTCTATGATCAAACTCTTGACAAATGAAACAATATCCATTGAATAAAGGGCCATACCTCATAACATTAGGTTGTCTAACTGAGTTAGACATTCTTGGATATGCCCTTTTGACCAGCTTCATCATCATGCTTTCCTTGAAATCCTAGGCTTGATTTCTCATATATAGCCTTTTGTCCTAAATAATCATCAAGAGCCTTGAAGATCTTTTAAAATCTCTCATACATCTTCAAATTGCTATAAGAATCCTCTAAATATGTTTTAAGAGCTTTCAATTTGTCTTCATACCTAGAATAAGCATCTTCCTTATCCTTTAGGGATTTTGACACATTCTCTAGTTGAAATTTTAAATCCTTGATGGCTTGATCATTGTTTATCTCCATATCCTTGAACTGAATTTGATATGCATTGATACATGATTGAGCTATTTCATTTATTCTTCTCAATATGGGTACAAGGTTTGTAGACTTACCCATTGCTTGTGCTTTAGAGGATCTCCTTCAAGTTGTCAAAATTTTGCAAAAAGGACCTACTCTAATACAAATTGTTAGAAGCACAAGGGATTGAGAAGGAGGGGGGTGAATCATTCCTTAAATTAATTAAAACAAATTTTATAATTTCCATCCATCAATGTGTGATTAGCAACATAAAATATTTAACCACATAAGCAAAATAAATAAAGCATACACATGAACACAAGATATAAGTGGGAAAACCTAATGGATAAGAAAACCCACTGAAACTCTACTTATATCACACAAAGAAAATTAATTTATTGAAGCACCCAACTTTACAAGGAGCACCAACCCCTAGTTTAGTAGAGCACCAACCCTAAAAGGAACACAAACCCCTAATTTAGTGAAGCACCCACTCCAAAAGGTGGTTACAACCCCCTAAGGATGAACAAGAAACAAAATACGTCTTATGAATATGTTTAATCTCTGAAAATTCTTCTGTCACAACTAATGGAGATCACTAATTCATCTCACAAATCCTAGCTCATACCCTAGGGCATCAAACTCGTCTTTCTCCTTCTTTCTTCACTTGTCTTGCCTCTAACTTATTTCTCTCATGTTTTCATGTATTCCTAAATCTTATATTACTTAAAATCATTCCTTAAAAGCTACAAATATATTTCATCTAGGTTGCTTTACACCCCCATGCAAGTGTAGCTCTCAAAATGAACTAAAACATCACTTTTATAGCTTCTTCTTCTTATTTACCCAAAGGAGGTCAGCACCTAATCATAATTTCGACCCATAAAACTCTATAAAATTCCAAATTTTTAGTTACAATAGCTAATTATGACCCAATCAGGTCATCCTAGATAAAACCCCCATTACATATGCCAAAATTGGTTCAAAACCCCATGGGCACATTCTTAAAAATGCCCTTACATCAAATGTATAATTTTTCCATGACCTAAAACCATTTACGTATGAGTAAAATATCATAAAGAAAATCATACATGGTCGCAATTAATATCGATCAATCAAATTATTTCATTTACTGGGCCCAATTCCCTTTACAAATATCAAAACAACTATTTCCTTTACCCTTCAGAACCCTGGAAACTTCATCTGATCATAAAATCACTTCAACATGAGAAAATAATGTCATGTAACCATTAAAAATAAATGGTATGATCTATAGGAAAAATGTAAGAAATTTATAAGTCACAAAACATCCTTTACTTCAAACCGAAGCAACATTTGCCTTCACCATAATATCATGCAGAAAAATATGTTTCCAAAGATTAGCTCATATAATATTTTATACATACATTTAAGAGATAAAAATGGATTAATTGGATTCAAAATTAATCCCAATTAATAGTACATGTGATAGTAAGCATCACCTAATCCATCTTATGCTTTAAATGACATCAAACTTGAACCAAAAAAAGATGCTGCCCTGAACTGCGAGAAATCATCTTTCTCAAATAATGACCTGTAAACCCTTTAAAATAACCTCATCATGAGGCAATCCATATATCACCTAAAATTTATCTGAATCCTATTTCCATCACAACATTAATCATCTCATGAATCTACCTGTAGCTCAAGATATGGCCATTTTACCACAGACTACATTTTATGGCCTCAAAACCACCCTTTGGCTAGGCAACCTATTTTGACCTAAAAATACAATTAACCTTCATGAAAATTCCTTAAAAAGCTCCATTTAAATCTATAAAAACTCACATAAATCACATAATTCCAATTCAGCTATTACCTTCTTTGGAGAAGTTTTCCTTAAACCGAAACTCTTAAGGAACTGCCATTTTTAGGTGGGGCCCACATATGACCACAAGCTCTACCATACCTTTCTAGAAATATGGAAGAGTAATCTATAAAATCCAATTATAAATTTTGAGGAACCAATAAAAATGGTCTGATATACTCACTTTTCTGCAAGCTACACCTAGCTAGGGTTTGGCTAGGGTTTTAGACAACTTAACTTCTTAACGACCGTTCATTAAAATGTGACGATAAAAAACACCTAATTATTTTTTTTGATAGCTTCATGAATGAAATTAAAATCTATTATTAATATCTCAGGTCCTCATGCAAAGCATACAATTCACAATGAGCATTAGAAGGTCAACATTTTCTTGAAAAACACACTAAAACTTACCCGGTTTCATCAAAACTTTCCTATCTTCAAACATATTCAACATTATGACCTGAAACTTGGCATGAAGCACCAAAAAAAACATCATATAATTGATAAAATTAACCACATGGCTCAAATACATATCAAACTCTCTATCCAATTTCATTTACCTATGCTAAATTGCATGTTTCTCACCTGTAGCTTCCCAAGGACCTCAAATATGCATGTAACTTATGAATGTAGAATTGAAACTCACCATAAACCTCAGGTAAAATGATACCATGCTGATATAATACCCCAAAAATATTTATTATGCCCAAATATCACATCTCTACCTCATTATGCTTGTATCAGGGCCAGAAACATGCATGGAATGAACTGACTTAACTATGATTCGACCAAGATGAATCAATGAAGAACCATGTATACTCATAAAGCATCATATAGACCATGTATGACCTCATGAAACACTCCAAATAGCTTGGGAAGACTCAAATCATGACCAGGCATACTCAACTATGCACCAGGACACTAGGACAACTCAAGAAACCACTTGATCAACATGCATGAAACCTAAATAAAATAATATGGTGACATATAAAGAACCATCGAAACCTTTTCCATAAATGGAGAATTACATAAATGAAAACATAATCACATAATGGCCAACAATCGCCCCCTTTGGTCATTGACGACAACCATCATTAAAAAACATTAATGGAAACCAATAAGAAAAGCACACTAACAGACCTCTTAACATTTGTATGATGTCTCTCTCCCCCTTTTCCATCTATGACAAAGACAACAATGACTCTACTACATGTAAAATGAAAAAACATGACTCAATAAAATGGAATCAATGCACAAATTAACTTACATGACTTACCTGCTCCCCCTAGGACTGAAATCTCTCTTCTCTAACTCCAACAATAGCATATAGAGATCCCCTGGATTTGATAAAGGTTTCAAAATATCTCCCCCTGAAATGATACTCATTCATTTTTCCTTCAACCATGTTTTTCATCATATTCTCTGTCTATATCATGCACAAGGATTCAAAATTTGGTTTTAATGTTGTCAAATCACTTTTTAGGACCTCTGACCCTAAATAACTTATTCAGTGCATATATGCCAAACTTTTCCAACCTTTAGAATCTCAATATTAGCATGAAATTACTCCATATGGATTCTCCTTAGCTCATAACATCCAAGACTAATAGAAAACACAAAAATTGAGGTTCTTAACTTGAAGTCTTTCCTTGTAGTTACTCAAGTCATTTGACACAGTCTCTGAAGAAATATCTTAGTGTATACAATCTCTTTTCATGCTACTTCACTCTTATTTAGGGACATACATATCCCACAAGCCATTCTACATGTAAACATTACTTACTCTTCCCTTCATAGTCATTTAGAGCCCTTGATCATTCCACTAGGCATGTAAAGTAAGCTCCCCTTGCGTTAACATGTTCTTTCAAACTCATAGCTTGTACTTTTGTACATTCACTATTATGAGAATCTCATTAGATCTTAACAATCAACCTTTTTATTGAAAAAAATCTACTATGCTAGAATTTAATACATATTTTATGATTCCTTTATGCACAACAATTTCTACAAACCTCTAGCTAGGCCCATACTACTATAGACTTGATATACATCACCATAGTCCTACAGATATACAATCTTGGATCCATATTTCATTACCAATTCTTAAATTCTACCTTATATCATCAATTTCTTAGATCCTTTATGGATTAAAGTAGTCAAAGATGAGTGTATTTTGTATTAGACACATAGCTACCAAGGATCAACCAAGAACCTTCTTAAGTCAATTCTCATGGCTCATCACCAACTTGAACAACTAGGACTACCACTAAGTCCAACCTTGATACAATGTTCTTGAGCATTCATTTTGAAATATGCCAACCAAATTACCTTGTATAAAAACTTTAGTGCACATCTGATTATATTTCTACATGAAAATCACAAATCATCTCAGCTCAATGGTCCATCTTCTTAGATCATTCAACAACATGTTAAAATTCCCTCAAGATTTAGATGATTTCATACAATGTAGATCCATTTACACCTTCTTGAACTAGCTTAAGAGCCTTTAAATCCTCTTAAGCTGGAAGCTACTACTTTTGATAATCTTAATCATGAAAACTCTCATCAAAGTAACTTTTTACAGTTTGATGTATAATGGGGACATACCATTGAATTATGTAACATACTTTTGAGTATACCTTCATTAATCTTGTTTAAGTTGTTATTTGTCCATGAGTTCCCTTATCAAGTCTTATGCTTCATCAAGTCACATTGAAATTAGATAACCACCACTCTAGTCCATGAAGGAAAAATACATATTTCTTAGTTTTAATTACATCATCATCTATCGTTATTTGTAACTGAATATCTTTATGATAATGTACTAAACATAGTTGACATAGTAAAAAAAATATTTAAAGGTTTCAATCATATTAAACATTGTACACATCCTTCTATACACCTTGATATAACACAATATGACCAAATCAGACCTTGACCGAGCTTTCCATATCATTGCAGACTTGGGAGTCACCATGAAGGTATTTTATATTTCACAGACTTGGAGCAGTGTATACCTTATTTACACAACTCTTGTTCAATAAGAACTAAAAACACCAGGGTTTCAAAGTTCAAAACCCTTTTATCTTATCTTGCACAAGCTTGGATCTTTAAGATATTTTTCTCTGACTTGTTGATTTTTGTCTCATACTTGTAGACCAACATTAAGGACCAATTTATTACTTTCTTAACCCTTTAGAGTTTCATTTTCACCTTTTATAGCCATTCTGAGCTCAAACAAATCTTACAACATTGAAACTCAACTTAAAAGACTCGATATGACAAACATCCTTTGCATTTCTTAGACACAACACTTTGATCAAAACAGTACATATTGTTATCCAAAATTTACCCCAAGGTGATTTCAATAACTTGCACACTTTCTTTAGACTTGGATAGATAGAAATGGTGAAAGTAACAAATCTAGATTTTGGGGGCACGCCTTTGATTTTCTCTAACTTCCCCATTCAAGGAAATTCTCAGGTGTTAGTGAAAATTTTCTTAAAATTTGAAAAAACTAAAAAAGGACATATTTTAATGTATTACGGGTCTAGGGGCTGTGGATGGAATAACTGTGGATTGAACAAGGGTTCCTCGTCCTTGGCTTGGGTCTGAAATACTAAGGAAAAAATGATTTTTGGGTAAATCAGGTCCTGATGGCCCAGGCGGTCCAAGTTCCATCGGGCCATGAGTTCCTTGAAAATTCAATTTACCTAATTTGTAAAAGAGTTGAAGCAGATTCTTTGTAATGTGGAAAAGGTGGAAGTTCGCAGCCCAGGTGGTCCAAGTTCCATCAGGCCACAAGCTCCCCAAAATACCAACTTACCTGATTTCCAAAGGCATTAAAATGGGTTTAGTATATTACAGATAAGGCAGAGTTGGATGGCCCGAATGTTGGTTGTGGAGCCTGATAGCTTTGTGAAATTTGGACCGTTCCTTATTAGGTCATAGATCTAAAGGGTGGTTTTCTATATTTCCCCAAAATGATAAAAACACTAATATCTTTAAAGGGTCGTTATGTATGAGGCTCATTATGAGAGAGATTTTTTTTTGGACTGAATAAAAGGATTGGCTATATCTAGTGGACATAGCCCATTTTGGGTGAACCAGGTTAAATTTGGTGTCTCTTTTTTATTGCATTCTTTTTCTATTTTACATTTTCTACATTATTTATTGCAAGCTTGTTTATCTGTACAACTGGTATCAGAGCATGTTTGAGATTTATTTGTTGGCAGTGTACTCACAGAGGGATTTCTGTTCGAGTGGGAAAAGTAGCAATGGTAGAGGAGAATAAGTTCATAGTTGAGAAGTTTGACAGCTGAAATTACCAAACTATGGAAAATGTAGGTGGAAGATTACTTGTATCAAAAGAATCTATACCTACCATTGGGAGGTGAAGAAGCGAGACCCATAACCATGTCTGACGAGGAGTGGAAGGTTCTGGAAAGAAAGGCTCTCAGTGCTATTCGATTGAGTCCGACATTGTCCATAGATTCAAATATCTCACAGGTGAAGAGTATGGTAGAGTTGATGAAAACCCTAGCTAATTTATATGAAACCCCTAGTGCATCCAAAAAAGTTTATTTGATGAAAATATTGTTTAATATACAAATGCAAAAATGTGGATTTGTATCTAACCATCTTAATGATTTATACACTATTATAAATCAGTTATATTCATTCAATATCCCATTTTGATGTGGAGGTTAGAGAATTATTATGCCTATGTTCTTTGCCAGAAAGTTGGGACAGCTAAGTAACGGTAGTTAGTAATACATCATCTACTTCTCTTAAATTTTAAGATGTAGTCAGTGTCATTTTAAATGAGGAAATGTGTAGGGGAAAATTCTTCTTCTGGAAATGCATTGAATATGGAGAGTAGAGGGAGGAACAAGGAGAAATCAAAGAGTAAGGCTCGTTTGAGATCTAAATCGAATATGGGAAGATACAAATCTAGGAGTAGAGGCCTTACTTGCTGGAACTATGGAAAGAGAGGACATGTTAAAAATGATTATTAGTTCAAAGGAAATAAAGAAAACCAACTTGAAGGTATTAAAGAGGAAAATCTGACATGTAATATTGTTTAGGATGCTCTTATACTTTCTCTTGATACTAGAGTAGAATCTTGGGTAATAGATTTAGGTGCCTCTTTCCATGTAACCCCTGATAAGGGCTATTTTAAAGAGTATGTCCAGGGAAATTTTGGATAGGTTTATTTGGGTGATGATGAGCCATACAACATTGTTGGGAAGGGCAATGTACACCTGAAATTACAGAATGGAAATACATGGATATTAAGAGACACGAGGAATGTACCTAGCCTCAGGAGAAATCTCATCTCTGCAGGACAATTGGGTGGTGAAGGTTACATAGTCACATTCACTTCAGATGCTTGGAAGGTTTCCAAGGGTGCCCTGATAGTGGCACGAGGTAAGAAAATAGGCACTCTTTATTTTTCTACTTGTCTATCTAATTCTTCTACCATATTTCCTACATTAGATGAGGATGCCAGCATGTGGCACAATAGATTGGGACATATGAGTGAGAAGGGAATGCAAATTCTACAGGAAAAAAGTTAAGATTTCAAGTTTGAAGTAATTGGACTTAGAGTTTTGTGAACATTAATTTTTTGGGAAACAGAAAAGAGTTAGATTTCTCATGAAATGGAATACCAAGAAAGAGCAAAAGTTGGAGCTAGTTCATACAGATGTGTGGGGGGCGGCCCATGTTGCATCTCATGGTGGTTATTTGTAATATGTCACATTCATAGATGATTCCACAAGGAAGGTATGTGTATACTACATTAAGCGTAATTCTGATGTCTTTGATACATTTAATAAATGGAAAGCACTTTCTGAGAGTCAATGTGGATTTAAATTGAAATATTTGAGATATAATAATGGCGGTGAGTACTGTAGTAATAAATTTAATGATTATTGTTCCTTGAATGGATTCATAGAGAGAAAATATTTCCTAGGACTCCGCAACAAAATGGTGTTAGTGAGAGGATGAATAGAACAATAATGGAGTGTGCACAGTCAATGAGATTACACGCGGGGATGCCTCTTCAGTTTTGGGCAAAGGCCATAGATATTGCTATGTACTTAATCAACCATGGGCCTTCGAGTGCACTAGATGGAGGAATTCTTGAAGAATCCTAGACTGGGAAAGAGGTAGACCTTTCATTTTTAAGAGTATTTAGTTCAGAGGCATTTGTGCATGTTAACAAAGAAAACAAGAAGAAATTGGATTCAAAATCCAAACTTCGTACATCCATAGGCTATACCTCCAATGGTGATTATGGATTTCAGTTTTGGGATCTATATGATTTTAAGATAATTATGAGTCATGATGTTGTTTGGCATGAAAATAGAATGTACAGGATGAAAAAAAATTCCAAGGAAGAATTTTGTTGAGTATATAGCTCCTAAAAATGAACTCTCGGGTGGAAAATATCCACCTACAAGTACCAAGGTTGAAAATTCTAAAGGTCGAGCATGATATCCAGTTTCAACATCGACACCTCTGTCAGAAATCCAAGAAGATGAGAAGCAAGAAAATAATGATCCCGTGACACCCCCCATCTTTGGTAAGAAGGTCACAATGTATTAGTAGACCTCTAGAAATATTTTCCCCTACTTTGTATAATTTGTTACTAACAGATAGTGGTGATCCAGAGAGATTTGATGAGGTAATGCAGGTGGAATCCACTAAGGAGTGGGAGCATGGCATGAATGAGGAGATGGAATCCCTAGAAAAGAACCAAACATGGGATTTAGTAAAATTTCCGGCTAGGAAGAGAGTACTACAAAACAAATGGGTCTACCGTGTGAAAGAAGAAGAAGGTGGGTGGAAAGGGTACAAAGCAAGGCTTATAGTGAAGGGGTATGAACAAAAACAAAGGTATCAATTTTGACGAAATTTTCTCCCCTATTGTAAAGATGTCTTCCATTCCTACTTTATTAAGTTTAGTTGTTGTTGAAGATTTACACTTAGAGAAACTTGATGTCAAGACAACATCTCTCCATGGTAGCTTGGAGGAGGAGATTTATGTGTAGAAACAACTTGGGTATGAGGTGAAGGGTACAAATATTTTGGTTTTTAGGTTGAAGAAGAGCCTATACAGGCTCATACAAGCTCCTCGGCAATGGTATCTAAAGTTTGATAGTTTTATGCATGAGCATGGTTTTACTAGATATCAATCAGATCATTGTGTGTACTTTAAATGGTTAGATAATGGGAGCTACATTATTCTTCTATTATATGTAGATGATATGCTTATAACAGTGTCTAATATGCAGGAAATTGTAAAGCTTAAGGAAAAACTTGCACAAAATTTTTCAAAGAAGGATTTGGGTGCAGCAAAGAAAATCCTCGGTATGAAAATCAAGAGGGACATGAAAAATAAGAAATTGGTGTTGTCTCAGGAGGAATATGTAGAAAAGGTGTTAGAGAGGTTTCAGATGTAGAATGTGAAACCAATTAGTACACCATTGGCTGGGCATTTTAGATTAAGTAAAGAGTAATGCCTAACAACACAAGAGGAAAACAATTATATGGCATGGGTTCCTTATTCTTCAGTAGTTGGGAGCCTCATGTATGCCATGGTTTGCACTAGGATAGACATTGCCCAAGCAATGGGAGTTGTTAGTAGGTATATGGAAAATCTGGGTAAAGCACACTAGAAGGCAGTCTTGTGGATTCTCAGGTACTTGAGAGGGACCAATAATAGGCACTTGTGCTTCGGAAGGTCATATTATACTTTATAGGGATTTGTGGATTTAGATATGGTAGGAGATGTGGTTATTAGGAGGAGCACTATTGGATACGTGTTTACATTTGGTGGTGTGGTAGTGAGTTAGATCTCAAATTTGCATAAGGTAGTTGCCCTATCTACTACAAAGGAAAAATATGTTACATCGACTGAGGAAAGTAAGGAAATGTTATGGATGAGCATGTTCATGGAGTAGTTGGGTAAGGAGCAAGGGGATTGTACGTTACACAGTGATAGTCAAAGTGTAATTCATCTAGCAAAGAACCTGACCTTCCATTCAAGAACCAAAAACATTCAGCTAAGATATCACTTCATATGACAAGTGTTGGAGGATGAGCAACTTGAGTTAGTGAAGATTCATATAGATGATAATCCTGATGATATGTTTACTAAGCCAATGAAAAAGGAGAAGTTGGATTTACATTCAACTTCTATGGGTCTTCAAGATTTTTCTTGAAGTGGAAGAAACAAGCCAAGAAGAAAAGTCCAAGCAGGAGTTGTAGTGGTGGAGTTACAACAATCAATCTCCAAGTGGGAGATTGTTAGTTGTGGAGCCTGATAGCGATGGGGGTTTCAAGGGGGGATTCACCCCCCTTATAGAGTATGGGGGGATGGACCCCCTGAAGGGGGATCCGGGGGCAGTGCCCCCGTAAGCCATATTTTATATGTATTTATGCATTGTGAAATCTGGACCGTTCCTTATTAGGTCATAGATCTAACGGGTGGTTTTCTATGTTTCCCCGAAATGATAAAAACCCTAATATATTTAAAGGGTCGTTATGTATGAGGCTTGTTGTATTAATGGTAGCACTGCGAGAGATATTTTTTTGGCTGAATAAAAGGATTGGTTGTTTCTAGTGGAAGTAGCCCATTTTGGGTGAACCACGTTAAATCTGTGTCTCTTTTTTATTGCATTCTTTTCTGTTTTACATTTTCTACATTATTCACTGCATTCTTGTTTATCTGTACAACTGGTATAATCCTAACACCAAATTTCCTGAGTGAGTTAGGACGTGAGTATGCAAAAAGGCCTAAATTCCTACAATTCTATTTGGTGCAGTGATGACGGGGTCGGGCAATCCAAGTGGCCTAATTGCAGACTGTGCATCACAGGGCCATAAATGTTGAAAAGTCCATAGTAAACCAGATGTGGGTATGGAAAAGATAATTAGCTTGAATGTCCCATAGGCCTCGCATGGATGAAATGGATGAAATACCCACAATGCAAAGGGAAATGTGGATTATGAGAGCCCGCATGGAACACCCTGACCTTGATCTTAAAATAGTCATAACTTTTGATCCGGAGCTCTGATTTTGATAAAATTGGAATTTTCAGAAAGCTCTCAACATCATCTCTAGCTCCAAAAAATTAAATTCCCAGTCTTGTAAAGTGAAAGAAATCCTTGGAAAACTCAAAATAGCTGCTCACACTCAGAGGGTCATAACTTGAGCAATTTTCAACAAATTTTTACAAAATTGGTCTTGTTGGAATCTTGGTTCCAAGCCCAATGCATAAAAATCAAGAAATGCATAAATTGATGAGATTTTTATGGTTTTTATGGAAAATGATCCCAATTCTGTTTGGTTGTTGAAAAGTGGTTAGAGAAGCATTTAATGAAGCATGGGCATACATTTTTCACTGCTACAAGTCAGGGGACAGTATGGGGTGCCTTCTTCAGATCATATATCACCATTTGGGTACATGTATGATATCTTTCAAGTGGTTGGAAATTAGAATTTTGAAATTGCATCCCCCCTCTCTCTCTCTCTTCCCAAAATTCTATAAATTGAAATCTTGGGCTCATTGTAAGAGGAGGATAGTTTCAGTAGAAAAACTTTGTCATTTTGGTTTTGTGAAGCCAATGTGCTGTAAGCCTTTGTAGTGTACTCCTTCCATGGTGATCCAGGCATTTCCTTTGTAATAGTTTGGATTGTGCATATTAATGAAGCAATAGATTCAAGTTTGTGGATGTATCTTCCCTTGCCGAGTTTGTTGCATTCTCCCTGCCTCTCTAATGTTATTACAAATTCTTGTGTTTACTCTATACTCTTGCAGGGACCTATTATTATTGTGTATACATGAAAAATTATTGTGAATGTTGTTGTTAGACTATGGAGAACTGTCATCACCCTTTCTGATCCACATTTTTCTTCCATTTTCACACATTGGTAATTGTTCTCATTTCCTTCTTTTGGTGTATCACCTATGTAGTGTAGTTTTCCTTCATTTACATGTTATTTCTCTCTCCCTGGTCCCTTGGAAATTATAGGATAGAGATAGTTAGTAGCTTCATCTTAGTAGAGTTATTTTACACTAGGATTAGGAAGAAGAACTGGATTTCTCTAGAGGTCTATCTCAAGTAGCAAGTCCCACAACTTGAAGATAACACCCATGTTACCCAATCACACTGTGAGCTCAAGGACACACACTTGTGCAAATTGGAGGGTGTTGTGATTTGGTGATAACACATATGACTTTCACAATTCTATAAAACTTAGAGATCTTGTCAAAGATAACTTTATTGAATACACAAGTCATATGAGCATCCTCAAATCTATCAGAACTCTAAGTACAATCTGTACTTAAAATTATCATCAAGATGAAAAATCACCTTATTAATCATGAGGGGACTACACTATCCTCCAACAATACCATACCCTTATATCTTTTGAGGACAAAAAACACTTACAATCTCTCAGACAACCATATTTAACATGTAATTTTGTACACTTCCTATCATTTCATGCTCTCAGTCAGAAAATTTGATTGTGGAAACTCTATAACAGTTACCTTTAAGCCCTCAAAGCTTGATACATTGATACACTATCGTTATAACTTCTTACTAGCTTGTAGATCATTATTTAGTGAAGTTACACAAGAAAGTAATATCTTGAAGACTTATAACACACCATTCTCACTCTTTATGAATGTTTTAAGTTTCAACACTCAAAACCATATTTGAACACTTAATCCTTTTGAGATAGAACCAAATAAGGATTTCTTTTCTCTCAAATTTTTAGAAAACAATCTCAGACATATTTAGAAGACTGGAGCACCCTTGTAGGGGATACAAATGGAACATTATACTTTGACAAATTGAAGATGTGAATCAGATCATAACAGAGATGCTCAACAAATTTAACATCTTGGGACTGATGTGAATGAAATTACAATAACCTTACTCTTGGCACCATGCTTACTAACACACATAATTTGACCATCAATACTTCAAACACAAACTGCATAAGCTCCTACACTAATTTTCACAAAGTTCAAACTCCTTAGACCTTGTACTCTATTTATTGAGACACTGAGATATCACACCACCTTCATATTACTAAAAAAATCTTTGACCTTACAAACATTGGAATTTGATTCCACTCATCTTGAAAAATGAGATGCATAGAAGAAGTTGGCACACAATAAAGCTTCTCAACTTTCAGAAACAATTACTGATTTCAGGATATATTTTCAATGGAAAAACATGCTCATGATGATGCATACTTCTTGCTCTAAATATAGAAATACAACCTCATATCATACAAGACATCCATTTGAGTGAAAATCAAGAGATACAATAACTTTGACATCAATCCCTGAGTCATGCTTACTTGAGAGTTCTTCTGCCAGTAAATGATCAACTTGAACCTTGTAACTATGACTTTAATCTTCCAACCTTTTCAAGACCTTAAACATATGTAAAGTTCTTAATCTAATAGCATATTGAGGAACTCAAACATGGATCAAACTTTGTGTACAATAGAGAATTCTCATTCACTCATGAATTTTATTATGACCATTCACTTTTCATTATCCTTCAAACTCTACAAGAAATCTGATGGAATGTGGAGGTGGTATATGAAGCCATACTCTTTTGAATTCTTGTGGGATCATAAGTACATGACATTCCAAGAACACTACTCAGATTGTAGAAGCACTAGAGCACTGTGACAAAATCTTCAAAACCAGAATACTGAGACTAAAGACCATTTGAGACCTAATGATGACAAGGACCAGCAAAATTTGCATGATAAAATAGACTAGTAGAGGATTAACACATCATTATAATTTCATACTTTAAAAATCCATGTACTTATTGACTATAGATCTTGTCACATACACACAGACACCCAGAAGCCAGAAATTCCTTCAAACCTTGAAAATCCTTTGAGAACTTTGGAGACACAACATTATTTATTTTTGACTTGCAAATGAATTAACTTATAAGGATAAAGGCACTCATTTGAACTCCATCATAAACTATGAGCTCTGATAAGAAGACATACAAAAAACATACCAAAGGCTTGTTGGTAGAAATGCACACTATCACTTATCACTTTATCATTTTTGCCAAAAAAGGACTCAAATATTTGACTCTTATAATAATATAGACTCACACAAGAAACTATTCAAAGGTATACCATAACTTCTTAGACCAAACAAGACACAAGACAACCATAACAAACATGACACAAACAAGCTCACAAATTCAGACACCTAACAACCATTGAGAACTCAAAGGATTCATGAAAGAGGTTACTTAACATACCTTGTACCTTCTGATGTATCCAAAACTCCAAGGGAATTCAACTTCTCATGCATAGAAGAGTGATTGGCTGATTACTAAAGGAAATAAACCTCCTTGACATGGTTTGGATCCTTCCTTGATCCTACAAATACTTTCTTTAACAAACTTCACTGTTTTAGACTGTAAATATGATTGAAAATTTGATCCCTTTGCTTTTCTTGCTTAAACAACCACCTTTTTGTCCTTAAGATTTGTCATAACATCCTTAGAGCCTTTTGCACCTTCTTGAACTAGCTTAAGAGCCTTTAAATCCTCTTAAGCTGGAAGTTGTTACTTTTTATATTCTCAATCATGAAAACTCTCATCAAAGTAACCTTCCATAGTTTGATGTATAATGGGGACATACCATTGAATTATGTACCATAATTATGAGTATAACTTCATTAAACTTGTTTAAGTTGTTCTTTGTCCAAGAATTCCCTTGTCAAGTCTTATGCTTTATCAAGTCACCTTCAAACTGGCTAACCACCACTCTGGTCCATGAAGGACAAATACATATTACTCATTTTGAATTGCATCATCATCCATCCTTCTCTATACCTGAATATATTTATGATAATGCACTAAACATAATTGACATAGTAAAGATAGTCTTTAGAGGGTTCAATCATCTTAAACATTGTACATATCCTTCTATGCACCCTGATGTAACACAATCTCTCCAAATCAGACCTTGACTGAGATTTCCATATCACTGTAGATTTGGGAGTCAACATGAAGGTATGTGATCTTTCACAGATTTGGAGCAGTGTATACAATCTTTGCATAACTCTTTTTCAATAATAAATACATACACCAGGGTTTCAACTTTCAAAACCCTTTTATATTATCTTGCACAAGATTGGAGCTTTAAGATATTTTTCTCTAACTTGCTGATTGTTGTATCATACTTGTAGACAAACATTAAGGACAACCTTATTACTTTCTTAACCCTTTAGAGTTTCATTTTTACCCTTCAAAGCCATTTTCAACTCAAACGAATCTTACAACTTTGAAATCAACTTGATAGACTCAATATGACAAACATCCTTTGCATTTATGAGACATAACATTAATAACCTTACTCTTAGCACCATTCTTACTAACACATAGAATTTTTCCATCAATACTTCAAACACAAATGACATAAGTTACTACTCTGATTTTCATAAAGTTCAATCTCATTATACCTTGTACACCGCTTATTAAGACACTGAGATATCACACCACCTTCATATTACTGACAAAAGATTCAACCTCACAAATATTAGAATTTTCTTCCGCTCATCTTGACAAATGATATGCATATACATTTTGGAACACAATAAATCTTCTCAACTTTCAGACATAATTACTAATTTCAGGATATATGTTCAATAGAAACACATTCTCATGATGATGCATACTTATTGCTCTAAATATTGAAATACAACCTCATATCACATGAGACATCGATTTGAGTGGAAATCAAGAGATACAATACCTTTGACAACAACCCCTGAGTCATGCTTACTTAAGAGTTCTTCAGCCATTAAACGATCAACTTGAACCTTGTAACTGCGACTTTAACCTTCCAACCTTTTCAATACCTAAAAAAAACATACAAGAAGTTTTGAATCTGATAACATATTGAGGAACTCAAACATGGATCAAACTTTGTGTACAACAGTGAATACTCATGAATTTTATGATGACGATTCTCCTTTCAATATCCTTCAAACTATATAAGAACTCTGATGGATTGTGGAGGTGGTATATGAAGCCATACTCTTTTGAATTCTTATGTGGATCATAAGGACACGAAATTCCAAGAACACTACTCCGATTGTAGAAGCACTAGAGCATTGTGAAAAAATCTTCAGAACCAGAATATTGAGACTAAAGACCCTTTGAGACCTAATGATGACAAGGAAAAAAAATTGTAGGATAGAAAAGACTAACAGAGGATTCACACATCATTATAATTTCATACGTTAAAAATCCATGTACTTACTAACCACATATCTTGTCACATACATAGAGGAAGTCAAAAGCCAGAACTTCCTTCAAACCTTGACAAGCCTTTGTGAAATTTTGAGACAAAACATTATTGCGTTTTGACTTGCAAACAACTTGAATTATAGGGATAAAGGAACTCATTTTAAATCCATCATAAATTGTTAGCTCTAATAAAAATACATACAAAAAACATACCAAAGGCTTGTTGAAAGAGATACACACTATCACTTACTACTTAATCATTTTTCCAAACAAGGACTTAAAAATTTGACTCTTATGACAATATAGACTCACACAAGAAACTATTCAAAGGTATACCACAAATTCTTAGACCAACCAAGACACAAGACAACCATTAACAGACATGAAACACACAATCTCACAAATTCAGACACCTAACAACCACTAAGAACTCAAAGGCTTCATGAAAGAGGTCACTTAACATACCTAATATCTTTTGATGTATCCAAAAATCTAAGTGACTTCAGCTTTTCATGCACAGAAGAGTGATTGGTTGAGAGACATAGATGATTTTATGCACTTTTTTTCCCTTCTACTAAAGCAAATAAACTTCCTTGATCTGGTTTCTATCCTTCCTTGATCCTACAAATACTTTCTTTAACAAACTTCATTTTTTTATGCTGCAAATATGACTAAAAATTTGGTCCATTTACTTTTCTTTCTTGAAAAACCACCTTCTTGTCCTTAAGATCTGTCACAACATCCTTAGACTCATTCATGAGTGTTTTTTTCTTGAAAACAATTATATTTAGATCTTGAAATGTGCTAGAGTACCTTGATGATCCCAATTGGTGACAATATCTTGCAATATGCCCTTGTTTGTGAAACTTATAACATAGCAAAAAATTATTGTTCCTTCTAGGTTCAAACACTCTTAGATTCCATCCACAATCTTTAGCCCTATGCCCATACTCACAACATGAAAAGAATTCACCTTTGAAGACACCTACTTCAATCCTTGGAGCTGTATTTTTACAATCTCTAGCTCTATGACCAAACTCTTGACAAATGAATATCCATTTAATAAAGGGCCATACCTCATAGCATTAGGTTGTCTAACTGAGTAAGACCTTCTTGGATCTTCCATTTTGGTCACCTTCTCAAATTATTTTGAACTTGGACCAGCTTCATCATTATGCTTTCCTCGAAAACCTAGGTTTGATTTGTCATCTATAGCCTTTTTTCCTTATAAAAACTCATCAAGAGCCTTGGAGCTCTTTTAAAATCTCTCATACATCTTCAACTTGTTATAAACATCCTCGAAATCTGATTCAAGAGATTTCAATTTTTATTCATACCTGGAATATGCATCTTCCTTCTCCTTAAGGGATTTTGACCTATTTTCCAATTAATATTTGAAATCATTGATGCATTGATCATGCTTTATCTCCATATCCTCTAACTGAATTTGATATGCCTTGATACATGATTTAGTTATTTAATTTCTTCTTCTCAATATGGCTACAAGATCTGTAGACTTACCTTACCCATTACTTGTGCTTCATAGGATCTCCTTTAAGTTGTCAAACTTATGCAAAAAGGACCAACTTTGATACCAATTGTTGGAAACACAAGGGAGTGAGATGAAGGTGAATCGGTCCTTCAATTAATTAAAACAAATTTCAGATTTTCATACATACACCATTAGAATTTATGCATCCATCAACGTGTGATTAGCAATGTAAAAAATTCAATCACATAAGCACTATCAAGAGAGCATACAAATGAACACAAGATATAAGTGGGAACCCCTCATGGGGAAGAAAAACCACTGAAAATATACTTATATTACACAAAGAAAAATAATTTAGTGAAGAAAAAACTTCACAAGGAGCACCAAACCCTAGTTTAGGAGAACACCAACCCTAAATTTATTGAATTACCCACTCCACAAGGAGGATACAGCCCCCTAAGGATGACCAAGCACTAACTTAGCCACTTCAAGAATCCCGATCTCTAAAAATTCTACTACGAAATTGATGGAGATCACTAATTCAACTCACAAACCATAGACAATACCCTAGGGCATCAAACTTGCTCTTTCTACTTCTTTATTCACTTTTCTTGCCTCTAAATATGAAACAAATATGATCCGACTCAAAATAATTCTTTCACACCTGAAAATATCTCTCCTCTAGGTCGCTTTACACACCCATGCAAGATTAGCTCTCAAAATGAGCTAAAACATCACTTTTATAGTTTCTTCTTCTCATTTACCCAAAGGAGGCTGGTACCTCATCATAATTTCGACCCATAAAACTCTATAACATTCAAAAATTTGAATTACGACATCTACTTATGACCTAATTAGATCAGCCTAACTAAAACCCCCATTACATATGCCAAAAATGGGTAAAAACCCCATGGACACATTCTTAAAAATGCCCTTACTTCATATGTATACATTTTCATGACCAAAAAACTTTACATATGAGTAAAATATCATAAAAAATGTATAAATGGTCGCAATTGATATCAACCAATGAAATTATTTTGTTTATTCGGCCCAGTTCCCTTTACCAATCTCAAAACAGTTGTTTCCTTCACCCTTCAGTACCCTATAAACTTCATCTGATCACCAAATAAATTCAACATCATAAAATATTATCATATAACCACTCAAAATTAATTTCATTACCTGTAGGAAAATTCAGAGAAAGTTATAAGTCATGAAAAATCCTTTACTTCAAACCAAAGAAACATTTTCCTTCACTATATTAACATTCCAAATAATTTGTTTCCAAAGGCTACCTCATAAAATGATTTATACATCTAGTAAAGTACTCCAAATTGATTAATTGGATGAAAAATTCATCCTTATTCATATTATAGGTGATAGGAATCATCACCTAATCCATCTCATGCTTCAAACAACATCAAACTTGAACTAAAAAATATGTTGTCTTTAACTGCCAAAACTCATCTTTCTAAAAGAATGACCTAGAAACCATATAAAATGACATCATAATTAGTAAAGAAATACATATTTGGAAATTTATTTGAATTATCTTTCCAACACAACTTTAATCATCTCAGAATCCACTTGTGGCTCAAGATATGACCATTTTACTGTAGACTACTTTTTATGGCCTCAAAACTGCCCTTTGACCAGTCAACCTGTTTGGACCTCAAAACAACATGAACCTACATGAAAATTCCCTAAAACCTACATTTACATAAATAAAAACTCACATAAATCACATAATGTCATTTTATCCATTACCTTCTTTGGAGAACTTTTTCTTAAACTGGAACTCTTCAAAAATTGCCATTTTTGGGTGGGGCCCACAAATGACCACAAGCTCTAACATACCTTTCTAGAAATATGGATGAGTACTCTACAACATAAAATCATAAATTTTTAGGAACCAATCAAAATTGGGCTGATATACTCACTTTTCTACAAGCTGCACCTAGCTAGGGTTTAGCTAGGGTTTTAGAACAACTTAGCTTCTTAACGGTCGTTCATAAAAAAATGACGATCAAACCACCTCATTATTTTTGTGAAAGATTCATGAATTAAATTACAAGATATTCCTAATAGTTCAGGTCCCCATGAAAATCATGCAATTCACAACGAGCATCAGAAGGTCAACATTTATTTGAAAAACACACTAAAACTTACCCGATTTCATCAAAACTTGCATATATTCAAATATATTCAGCATAATGACCCAAAAATTGGCATGAAGAACCATGAAAACATCCTATAACTTATAAAATTCATTTCATGGCTAAAATTCTTCTCAATCTCTTCAAAAAATCTTATTTACCGGTACTAAATTGCATGTTTCTCACTTGTAGCTTCCCAAGGACCTCAAATATGCATCTAACTTATGAATGAAGACCTAAAAAAAACCATACACCTCAGGTACACTAACACCATGCTGATATAATTCTCTAACAAGACTTATTAGGCCCAAATATCACATCTCTACCTCATTCTGCTTGCACCAGGGATAGAAACATGTCTAGAATGAACTAAATTAACCATGATCTGACCATGCTGACTCAATGTAAACCCAAGAACACTCGTGATGCATAATATGGACCATGTATGAATTAATAAAATACTCCAAACATCTTAGGAAGACTCAAACCATGACTAGGTATACTCAACCATGCACTGAGACACTGTGAGAACTTAATAAACCACTTGATCAACATGCATGATAACTAAATAACATCATACGAGGACATATACAACACCATGAAACACTTTTCCATCAATGGGGATTGGCATAAAAGACAAAAAAATCACACAATGGCCAAAAAAATCAACTCATTCAATGGTAATTAGTGGGGGGTTCTAGTTTGAGATGAATTCCTAAAACCTAGACTGCTTCTAAGAAATGAAAAACCATCATTAAAAACCTAATAACTTGGTAGATTCCCCGAAAATGGTGCCAAAAATGGTGGTGTAAATTAACTCACATCAATTAGTATTTTGTTCACTAATCCACATTCATTTATTCATTAGACCTACGGACATAAACTTTCAACACTGCCAGTGTTGTATACATAGTTACACATTCTTAAGAGGTATAAACTAAAGCATTTTTGTCACAACAATTGGAAACTACACTGATGGAAATAAACTAAGCTGCAAATGAAAGTGGATGCTACAACTAATAAATAAATTAGGTAAAAGCATAACACAAGGAAAGGAATAAACTGCTGTAATTCTAATCTATTCATGCAAGGAACTAAAACAACAAACAAAAAGAAAAGGAGGGTTTAAAAAACCACAAGTGGAACCTTCCTTAGGTGTTAACCCTTCTTAAGGCCTCTATCTACAAAAGAATGATAGAACTCAGATTTTAGTCATCAAAATTATAGAATGAAACTTATAAAAATTCCCCAACTATGGATTGATCGATCCCTTCTATAGTCTTGACATTCTCTTTATATTCAATAGAGACGTGAAGAGACCGATTCAAACTAACAGTTACAATTTGATTAAGTACAAGATCATTACCAAGAAATTCATATATTCTTATGCATACAAAAAAATTGATAAAATATGTTCTAATACAACAACATAACTAAATGTTCAGTCTAATAATCAATTATCAAGTTAAATCAACTAGTTCCATAGTTGTAGTTGCAGAGCATAATCGGGTATTGACATAAGATCTGCTTCTTGTTGTCATAATTATTCTGTATTGACATGTGAAAACTTAGTTGAAGTTTCCACATTGATCAATCTTCCCAAAATCACGGTCATGTATATGCACATGTTCTCCTTTGGCTGTAGGTTCTTTACTGTGGATGAGTCCCAGTTGCTGCATGTTAGTTGATGCAGACAAGTCCCTTTGCATTGTGAATGAGTTTTTTTGGCTGCATATTAGTGGATATACATAACAACTCTTTGGAAATCAAGGAAAAAATTATTTAGATAATTATTTATTCATCACATTATATTTAGAAGAATAAATCCATCCATAATCCACAAAATAAAGTACACTTAGTAGTAATTATATTAATTAATATAAGTGCCATAAGTTTAGGATATAACAAATATGTTTAGTAGTATATGGGAATCATAAGTTTAGGAGGGTACATATGGATAAAAAAATACAACAAATGAGGCATTTGAAACGGTAAATAAAAGGGCTCATCAATACCCAACCAAATTTCATGTTTCACATCGGAAAAAAGTACATCACCTACTCGCAGAAAGAAGACAAGAATCAATAGCACTTTGTAATACATGATGTGCGTAGGATCTCATTTTAAATATTGTGTATACATGGATGATTTTGTATTTCATGATTCAGTGTGCATTTGATAATAAGTTTCATATTAATGTGTAGATATTGGTGTTTGTATAGGCCTGAGGACTTCCTGAAATATGATGCATTACTACAAGACAAGTCTTATTTATGAAGAAGGGAAAAGACATCCGAAAAGACTGAAATTGTATTAGACGTGGTTTTCACTGTCATTTCAGCACTTGGAGAATAGTCAATAGAACCTAATCAAATATTGCTCATCTACAATCATGTAGAACATGTTGATAGTGAAGGAAATCATTTCCATAGTTACGAATATGAACATTTCAAAGGGAAAAAATGTGTTTTTGCCCCTTTTATTAGCCCATAGCCTAATGAGTGGACTCATAGGTTGTTTTTTTAGGAATTACTTTTGATGCTACCCACCTTAAGTACTATGATATGGTGCATGAGAAGCTCACATTTTTGAATTTTGAAATAGAATGGGATGATTCCTATGTAAAGATGACATATTTAATAGAGAATGCTGAATTAAGGAGCTAAAATATGTGTTTAACCCCAATGATGAAAAAATTGTTTGGGAGTGGACTCTAGAAAATCCTGAGAGGTGGTATTTCTATCAAGGATATAATAATGAAGGTACTAATGAGAATGGGAAAATTCTATTCATAGTGGGCATCCAACTCCCCCTTCAATTGGATTGGTTGTTGAGATATGACAATGATAGTTTAGTAGCCATGGATTCAACATTTGGAGTGAATGAAATGAAGGTATGCTTTGAATACTAGCAATACTAGTAGTTGATACTTCATTTATCTAACATAGAAGTTGAGTTTTGTAATATATTTTTATGCAATTTCAATTGTACATGTTGAAGGTGTTTGATTCCAAACACCAAGGGCTTCCCGTGGCATGGGTAATTATGTCTAGGTCATGTGTTAGTGACATTACCCAATGGATGCAGTTACTTTGGTAAAGAGTAAACTTGAAAAATATTGAATAGAAAATAAACACCTTCATGGTAGACAACACGGGTGCAAAGATAAAAACAATAAGGTAGGTGTTTGATTAAGTTGCATAGGCACAACACAATTATAATGATTATGTTGCAAAGTATTACTAGCTTTCCTTATGTAGGGAAACATTTGATTGTGAGGCATATTTATGTAGCAGACATGTATGGCGCTCATGGTTGAAAATTTTGATAGAAAAATTGAGAGAAGATTATGTGAGGAGAGAGATGTTAAGTGAAATTGGATTCATTATGCATAGATGTATTGATGAAGAGATGGCTAATAGGGAGGCCATAAAGTTCATAGAGAATTATTGTTGTATGCAACCCAAATTTGTTGAATATTAGGAGGAGTGTTGGCTCCACATGGTTGCAATGTGGTCGAGGTGTTGTCATGCCTTCAAAAATTCCAAGAAAGAAACCAACATAGTCATAGAATTGTATCATTCACATCTAAAAAAACATTTCTTGCATACAATTTTCACTACTACACATCAAAGGGTGGATTAGTTAGTACACCAACAAACAATAAGTGTTTACATATACTACTGGTGGTTACAAATGAACAAAGATAATGGTTTTTACAAGAACTTTAAATTTGAAAACATTGAAAATATTTCATGGGTTAAGGCTTTGTAAATTTTAGACTATCATGTCACCTTTCACACAATAGACAATTGTATTACATGGATACAAAGCCATAAAGATGATACATTGCATTATCAGGTGTATAACGCAACACCACTGATGTTAATGTGCATTTGTCCATTTCAATCCAATTTTACACATGTAAACATGTAATGAAAGTGGGGATGATACGAGAGATACAAGGAGTCATTGACATTCATGAAACAAGGGATGGTGTTAGCTACTCCATCAACAACAATGATTCATATGTGAATGCATATTTTTTCCCTCTTCAATTTTCTTAGTTTTTTTTAATTACCAATATCAAGTGGTTGATTTGTTTTCAATACATAAGATGTGCATAGTGGTTTGACAAATGAAAATGAAAGTGATGCTCGTATGGATAATAAAGGTTCGTCAGATGCTAATATTGCAAAGAAAAAATCCAGTCACAAGAATTTTCATTTATACTTCAATCATTGTTACTGGAATATGAAATCCTTTATTTTAATAAAATAGGGAATGGAAAATGGACTGGAAAATGAAAATGAAAACGAAGCTCAAATGGATATTGGAGACTCGCCGGATGTACATATAGATGACAATGTAAGTCATCATTTCACTTGTATTCATTTTCCATTTTACTTGTCAAGGAATTTGTAACATGATGTTTGTCTTGTATTACTAGATCATGCTTGATGGGATAGAGGATGAACTAGAAGCATCTAGAAGGAGTGTTCGTGAGGTATTTGAGAATTGCCTCACAACATAAAATAAAAATGAGACACTATATCCCTTGGAGAAGTGTATGAAAGATGTTTACAACAAGATCAATAGTAGGGAATTATCAAATAAACTTGGGTGGCAACACCTAATGGCTCAAGCTTTCCAACAAGTGTAAGATGGTCACGGAAACAACCTTCGTATAGAAAAGGAACTCATAGAATTGATGAATCGAAGAAGACAATATACCATGTCATAAGAGATAGCCTTGTTTCCAAATCCCCATAAGAATCACACACGAAAAATGTGGAATGATAATCTACATAGGGCAGTTAAACATGAAAGAGACAAAAATAATGGAGATATTGCATCTTAAATGTGTCCCTATGATGCTAATCCATTAAATCCATTTACTTGTCTTGCAACTTGGATTTTGTATATGTATAATTAGTGCATATTTATTTTGATGAGTGCATACTTTTTTTTAGGCCTATATATTTATGTTGATGCTATGGAAATTTTTGCATGATTCATAAGATGTATTTGAGTGTCATTCTAGGTTAGATAATAGTTTAAAACTGGTTAAACGAAGCTTTCTAAGCTTTTGAAAAGTGGGCAAGAATTTGTGATTTTTAATATGCAATTAAGTGGTCATTATTATTATATTTTTATATTTGGAGTGTAAACCTTATATAATTTAGACAACATATCACCCTTTAATTGGATATTGTAAATATTTTCATATCAACAAGTTCCAAACTTCTTGTTTACATGGTGGAATATGCTCTTTGAATTGCCATAATTTTTGAAATAGAAAGAGATTCATTCCAACATAAATGTAAATTCAATGTTTCAAACCTCCCCAATTGGGAAATTATTTTTAATTGTTCAAGTGATATATTTTTCAACAAGTTACATTCATTTACTCTGATTCATTACACAATTGTAATAGGCTTTCCTTGAGGTTTGACATTGCTGAAAAATGATTTTGCAATAGATTTTATGTTCCTTTATGGAAGTTGGATCTCAACAAACTATCTAATGGCCTTCCAAAGCTCTATCAACATAAGATATAACACAATATGATTGTATTTCACTATTTATACAGAACTGCACATGGAATGATATGGTCAAGTACAAGATATTCACTTGCTTTCCAGTACAGGAGACCCTGCATCAAGACATGCATTCAATCATCATCTATGCATATGAAAAAGAAAAAATAATACCATGATGATAAAAAGGTGTAGAGAATGATATAATATACTAATTTTTCTTAGGAATCGAAAAAGGTTATAATCATTTACAACTTTGAAAATAAAATATTGAGCATCGTAATTCCACATGTAGAAATAAAAATAAATACAAAGCCATTAAAAGGATAATGATTAAGAACACCAAAAAATGAGTATTAATAAACAAAATGTATAACATGTTCTAAATAATCAGTATCCATCTCTTTGATGTGAAAATATTTTTCTCATTTTCTGATATGACAACAATATTTTAATCATCGTTGTGACCTACACTCATACTAGCCTATGATGATAGATTGCAATATTTGAATTTCTATATTGAGTGTGGAGCTTAATTTATTCATAGAAAGTGACCTTGTTTTTACATGTTTCTAGATTTGACAGTGACCGACATCGGTCAGACAGTGACCAATATCGACCAGGTAGTAACTGACATCGGTCAACCTGTGCGATGGTGCTTTGTTTTTTGGCTGAGAATTATAATAAATATTTTTATTTAAAGATTATTTCTTGATTGTAAAAGCATATTTAGTTGCCTAAAATAGATATATATGCATGTATGCATTGTACGAGGGTATGAGAGATAAAAATAACAATTGTTTGCATGTTAGTTTTCTTGGTGAGCAAGAAAGAGTAGATGAGTGAGGGAAAAATATTGAACATCCCGTGAGGTGTTGGAAGACATCATATCTTCATTGTATTTCCTCTGTAAAGCACTAAATAATAATTTTGGTTGTTTCTTGGTGGATGTAGCCCACACTGGGTGAACCACGTTGGTGTTATCTTTCTCTTGTTTATTTTATCTTCTAGTTTATTTCCGCATTCATTCCTTGTATGATTTATCTGATTTTAAATATGTGCAACAATTTTATATGGTTAAACCCCAACAATTGGTATCAGAGCTTTGTTTGGAGGTTTTGTGTGTTAACATAATTTACTCACAAAGGGTTTTCTGATTGAGTGGGAGCATAACAATGGCAGAAGATGGTAAATACCGACTAGAGAAATTTGATGGTCGTAATTATCAACTATGGAAGATGTAGGTGGAGGATTTTTTATATCAAAAGGATCTATACTTATCTTTAGATAAGCATGCACATATGGTCACGATGATTGATGAAGAATGTAAGGTTCTTGACAAAAAGGCTCTAGGATCTATAAGATTGAGCCTGACAACATTGGTGCCTTCAAATTTTATAGATGCAAAAACCACGGTAGAATTGATGAAATATTTTAGCAAATTTTTATGAAATTCATAGTACTTCGAACAAGGTTTATTTCATGATTTTTTTAAATTCTAAGATATAAGAAGGTGGATCTGTATCTAATCATTTGAATGATTTTCGGTTCATCGTAAGTAAATTAAAATCAGTAGAAATTTTGTTTGATGATTAAGTAAAATCACTTTTATTCTTATGCTCTTTGAAAGACAATTGGGATAACCTGGTAATGGCTATTAGTAATATAAAATTTGCTTCTAAAGGTTTGAAATTTGATGATGTACTTAGTGTAATCCTTAATGAGGAAATAAGAAGGAAAATCTCAGGAGAAGCATCATCTGGAAACACTTAAAAAATAGAAAGCAAGGGAAGATCTAAGAAGAGATCATAAAAGAACAAGAAGACTGGGATATCAAAGTCAAGAAATGGAAGATCTAGATCCAAGTACAAATATTTACTTTGCTAGAATTGTGGAAAGAGATGACACATACAAAAGGAGTGTTGGTCTAAGGAAAACAAAGAGAATCATTCATAAAAAGGTAAAGATGAAAATGTTGCAAGTGAGGTAAAGTAAGATTCCATTATTCTCTTCTTGGATAATAAATTAGAATCTTGGGTTTTAGATTCTGGAGATTCTTTCTATGCTACCCCTAATAAGGGTTATTTCAGAAATTATGTTTAGGGTGATTTTGGACAAGTTTATTTAGGAAATGATGAGCCACGTAATATTACGTGGTAAAGGTGATATTCATCTAAAGTTACATAATAGAAATCAGTGGGTATTGAAATATGTGATGCATGTGCCAGACCTCAAGAGGAATCTAATATCTACATGGTAACTAGGTTAATCTGGATGTATGGTTACATTCATAGCCGATTCTTGGAAGGTTACCAATAGATCTCTTATTTTGGTAAGAGGTAAGAAGTTAGGAACTTTATATCTGTCTACCTGTGTTACTAATTCCTTTTATGTGATATATCTACTATGGATTCAGATGCAACCATGTGTCATAATCTAATAGGCCACATGAGTGAAAAAAGAATGCAGATATTAAAGGCTAATGGTAAGTTATCATATTTAAAACAATTAGATCTTGAATTTTGTGAGCATTTCATATTTGGAAAGAAGAAGAGAGTGAGATTTCTCAAGGTTGGGTCAATAAAGAAGGAGCGGAAATTGGAGCTTGTACACTTAGATGTGTGGGAACTGGCTCAGGTAGCTTCTATTGGAGGATACCAATATTATGTGACTGTCATTGATGATGTCATAAGGAAGGTATGAATTTATTGTATTAAGCATAAATCTGATGTTTTTGAGACTTTTAAAAGGTGGAAATTCCTTGTGGAAAATGAAACAAACTTAAAATTAAAGTGCCTTAGATCTGATAATGGTGGTGAGTACTACAACAAGAATACCAATGATTATTGTTCAGTGAATGGAATACAAAGAGAAATAAATGTTCCTAGAACTCCACAGGAGAATGGAGTTGCATAAATAATGAACATAACAATTATGGAACGTGATAGAAGCATGAGGATACATGTCGATTTTCCCTTGAAGTTTTTGGCAGAAGCAGTGGATACAAAAATGTACTTGATCAACCATGGGCCTTCAACAACACTAGATGGTGGAATACCAGAAGAAGCTTGGTCTAGAAAAGAGGTAGATTTTTTTTTCTTAGAGTTTTTGGCTTAGAAGTTTTTGTGCATGTTGATAGGGAAAATAGGAAGAAGTTGGATGCTAAATCTAAGAGATGTACTTTCATTGGTTATGGATCTGGTGATTTTGGATATTCTTTTTGGGATTTAGAAGATTCTAAGATTGTTAGGAGTCGTGACGTTGATTGGAATGAAAAAAGAATGTACAAGGATCAGGTTTTGGTGCCTAAACATGAACATGATGATGAGATTTTGAAGTAAAGCCAATTTTTGGATCTAAAATAAACATCTAAAGACAACAACATTGGTTCTATAGAAGCTGATACTAGTCAGGATAACCCTGTATCTGCAGACAGGATCAGGTTCAGAACAAACAACTACTGGAACCAGTGTTGTAACTACTCGAACTGGTGGCAGTGAGGCAACCGCAGTCAGTTGAAAGATAGAGGAATCATGGTCGATATCAGGAGACTAACGTTGGTCACTAATAGATATTGACAAAATGTACAACATGCACAGAATGAGCCCCAAACAGTCCAAATCTCAGTGAGAAGGTCACAAAGAGTAATTAGACCTCCAAAGATATTTTCACCTTCCTTTTCTTATTTATTATTGACTAATAGTGGTGAAAAAAAAATATTTGAAGAAGCAATGCATGTAGATACCCACGTGCAGTGGGAGCATGACATGGATGAGGAGATGGAATCCTTGGAACAAAATCAGACATGGGGTTTGGTCAAGTTGCTAGCAGGTAAAAAAGCACTACAGAACAAATGGGTTTATAGGATCAAGGAAGGAGAGGGTGGACTAAAAAGATACAAGGAAAGGCTTGTGGTAAAGGGATTTGCGCAAAAATCAGGTATTGAATTTGATGATATTTTTTCTCCTATAGTTAAGATCACTTCTATTCATATTGTTCTAAGTTTGGTTGCAACATTAGATTTACATTTAGAAAAGCTTGATGTTAAGATGACTTTTCTTCATGGTGATTTGGAGGAAAAGATTTATATGCAGTTGTCGCTTGATTATGAAGTCAAGGGTAAGGATCAAACTTGTGTGTAGATTGAAAAAGATCCTATATGGGCTCAAACAATATCCAAGGAAATGGTATTTGAAATTTGACAGTTTTATGCATGAGCATGGTTATATGAGATGTGAATCCGACCATTGTGTTTATTTTAAGAAGCTTGAAAATAGGAGCTATGTTAACTTGTTACTATATGTAGATGATATACTGATTGTAGGATCTATTATGAAAGACATTGGTAAACTTTAAGAAAGGCTAGCTCACACATTTGTAATGAAGGATTTGGGAGCTACAAAGAAAATCCTTGGCATGAAAATTCACCGAGACAAGAAAAACAATAAGATGTATTTGTCTTAGGAGGCTTTTATCAATAAGGTGTTGGAAAGGTTTAACATGTAGAATTCAAAACCTATTAGTAAACCTATGGTTGAACACTTCAAATTGAGAAAAGATCAATTTCCTTCATCACATGAGGAGGTTGAGTACATGGAACGTGTTCCCTATGCTTCAACAATAGGAAGTCTTATGTATGTCATGGTTTGTACTAGACTAGACATTGCACAGGTAGTGGGAGTTGTGAATAGGTTTATGGCTAATCCAAGTAAAGAACATTGGCAAGTGGTCAAATGGATTCTCAGGTATTTAAGAGGGACATCTGGCATTGAGTTATGTTATGGAGGGTCAAATACTTATTTATGTGGATATGTTGATTCAGATATGGCTAGAGATTTGTATGGTAAGAGGAACACTAGTGGATATGTTTTCACAGTAGGTGGAACATGACAGTTAGTTGGATTTCAAGATTGTAGAAGGTTGTAGATTTGTCTACTACAGAGATAGAGTATGTTACAGATACAGAAGCTAGCAAAGAGATGATATGGATGAGTAGTTTTATGGAAGAGTTAGATAAGTAGCAAGAGGATTGAAAATTATACAGTGATAGTCAGAGTGAGATCCATCTGGAAAAGAACTCAACATTTCATTCAAGAACGAAACACATTCAGTTGAGGTATCACTTCATATAGTAGGTGTTGGAGGATGGGAAATTGAAGTTAGAGAAAATCTATATGGACCCTATAGATATAACCCTACAGATATGCTTCACTCCACTTCTGTTAGTCTTTGAGTTTGAGACTTGAAGAGGAAGAAATAAGCCAAGGAAAAGGATCCAAGGATGTTGATGTACAGTACAGTGTAACAATTGATCTCCAAGTGGGAGATTGTTGAGTGTGGAGCATAATTGCTTCACATAAAGCTTGTTTTTACATGTTTCTAGATTTGACAGTGATCGACATTGGTTAAGAAGTGACCAAAATTAGTAAGGTAGTAACCAACATTGGTCAACCTATGTAACGGTGCTTTGTTTTTTGGCCAAGAATTAAAACAAATATTTTACTTTAAAGATGATTTCTCGATTGTAAAAGCATAGTTAGTTTCCTAGAATAGATATATATGCATGTTTTCGTTATATGAGGGTATGAGAGAATAAAAATAATAATTTTTTACATGTTAGTTTTCTTGGTAAGTAAGAAAGAGTAGCTGCGTGAGGGAAAAATATTGAACATCCTATGAGGTGTTGGAAGACAACAAATCTTCAATGTATTTCCTTTGTAAAGCACTAAATAATAATTTTTTCCATTTCTTGGTTGACGTAGCCCACACTGGGTGAACCACATTAAATCTAGTGTTATCTTTCTCATGTTTATTTTATCTTCTGGTTTATTTTTGCATTCATTGCTTGTATGCTTCATCCGATTTTAAATATGTGCAACACTGTTATATGGTTAAACCCCAACATTCTATTCATTTCTTTAGAAAAAAGAGTAATACCATCATCAAGATTTCCTCTTTCAAATACCAACCAACCTAGTTCTGTAACTACCTAATGGCTGCTTGGATCCAGAGCAAAAAACTTCTCAATTTTACATCGTGCTTTCTTAAACATTCTTTAGCAAGCAAAATCTTAATTTTTCTATATTAACAAAAAAATAAAAGAGTTATTCAAGGATTAACATGTGCATATTCCTACAAGTCTCTAAACAAGAGACATAAAAAGCACACAATAAAATCAAAGAAATATCAAAGAGATACACCGAGTATATTCTACCCAAGTTTCACATAGTTTCCAATATAATTCATGAAAAGGTGTTAAATAGTCTCCACATATATTTCTTGAATTTCTTGTCAAAGTAAAATGTAATGGTCTACTATTGTTTACAAAAATATAAACAAATTATTAATATTCTGAAGTGGAAAAAATTCATTAAATGGAGTGGAAATTACAACATTTCATAAATTGACACTGGTACTATGAATTATAACATGCATAAATAAAGTATGAGTGTGTCACATGTTTAAGATTTCTTCAAGTTAATACCATAAATAGAAGCATCCACCAAACTAATACCATAAAAAAAATTAATGAAGTCACAATGTCGGTCACTTTTATTAAAGAGATCAACAAGTTTGGTGTTTTGGTAATATAGGTAACATATAGTTAAATAGACACATTACACTTAACAAGAAACATGTCAAACAATGTATAGAGATTTTAAATTTTTATCATCAATTGGACAATAATTGCTTTATTGGCTCAAATCTTAAATAAACAAAAGAAAACACTTAAAACCCAAGTATGGTAGTTCTAGAGACCTTGTATAATGATGTAGACACAAGGTTAAGTGATCAACTTCCTTAAACCATGCAACAAGGAATATCAACACACAAAACAGGAACACACACACACAAACCTCACACATAATGGGAAATTAAGACATTACCTTTATTATCCTTTAATGATGGATTAAAAAATAAGTGGAAAACTTATTTGAGGTTTATTATAGACTGTAAATATGTAGAAGTACAATATCAGTCCCTCAATGGGCGTGGTCCTATTTTGCAGCTCTCTACACATTCTTGTGCATTTGTAGTAATCCTCTATGTATAACTAACTTAGTCTCCCTTGAAGAATACTAGAAAAAATCTAACATGCATAGGTATGATAAATCAAAATAAACTGGAGTATGACCCCTATTTTATTTAATTATAAAATAAAAATCACAATCTTAGACCATAGGCCAAAGAATTATAACACTAAACAAAACCTACAATTAAAACAAGTTAGGGTACATATGACCCAAGTTTTAGGAAAGCATAATCAAAATCCATAATCTTAAGCCATAGGTGAAGCATTGATGCATTAATATGCAATGTGAACTTATTTACAATAGAATGTGTTGTAAGCTTACTCTAGCGTAATAAACTTTCTTTTAAAATCATGACATTATTATAACCCATGAACATTAGAACCCATTCATTATCAATGTCATACAATATAAATGTAAGCTAACGATACATTAATTCAAACATAAATGATAATATAGAAAAGTTTACCACCTCAACTATTTAACACTATACCCACCAATTAACAAGTAAATAACTACCATGGATTACCAAAAACAAAACAAAAAACATTCATTACAATTAACAAGGCTTGTCGTATGCCACCTGATGTGAAGATGGATGTGGAAATTTATAGTTGATAAATGTTGCAGATGTTTGGTCACTACCAATATCAGCCAAATAGCTCATATGGTACCTGAATGTAACTTTTTTACCCTGACGAATAGACTAGTCAATCTTTAAAATCTGTGTAAGGACTGTCTTTTTATTGAAATGAGATATTTTTAGTAATCTTATGGTTTGAGCATATTATTAGAGGATTGAGATGGTATGGGGAGTCCATATAAGTGTTTTTTATGGACATGAACCTTGCATAAGTGTGATAAAAAATTATTAGGCAATTTTAAGATGATTTAGTAGTTGAAAGGTTGCAAACACACTCCTAAGATTGATGGTACACAACGAGAAAGATATGAAAAGGTGAAATTTTTGTTTACATAAACCTAAAAAGTATTTGATGGAGGTCTGTGACTCATTGAGATAGTGGGAGAATAGTTTTAAGTGCTAAGAACCTCAAATAACCAAGTGATAACTCAAGAATTGGATGTTAGAGAGTGAAAATAAGTGAGGAAAATTAAGTGTGTGAACATATAGTAGTACTTATATGCAATGAATAAGGGTGATAATAGGGTTGGTCTACTCCTTTGAGGGTTTTAGGAATCTTAGAAAACTATGGGAATATAATAAAAATGGGTATGGAATGGTTGATGGCAAATATAGTTAGTGTCAAAAGGTAAGAGCATTATGAAACATGTTCTAATATTCAGAAGAAGGGTTTGAGTCAATAATAATTTGTATAAAGTCCAAATACAAGGAAGAATTCAATAAATCAATACTTAGTATTGAACACTTCGTTGAAGGGTTTGGTCAACGAACATAATATTAATCTAAGAAATGCTAATAAATATATTAGAAAATATGTTTTGAAACAATGATCAAGTAGTGAGAGGAGTGTATTTGGAATGTTCTTGAAGAAACAATCAGCTGGAAGACATTTATTTCATTAAAATTGATTAACTTTGTCAAAGGCATATATACCTAGTATTAAGGCTTGCAAAGTAATATTATAGTGTAATAATCTTATTTTGACCTTGTGGGGGTATGTCAAGTTAATGGGTGAAGGATGTTATAAGGACAATATCCACTTCATAGGTGATAACCATTAAATGACGCAAAAGTAAGGAGAGTTAACAATCTACCTTGCACACAAGGGTTAGTAATAGTCAAGACAAAACTAGTTTGACAATGGCCTAGAAATCCAGATTATAAGGAGGAAATGAACAAATACTTTTAAAATGTTGTTGATAAGTGTTAAGAGTCCTTAAATGCCTAGTTGCAAATCTATGGAGTTACCATAGTGATGAAACTTAGTTAAGTCATGTTTGCACAGTCCTCAACATGATATGGTGAAAGTCATGAATAAATTAGTATGAAATTGAATCTAAGAATTCCAAGGTCTAAGAATTTGTGTTAAACTTATGGAATAAAGTTATTGAAGTGTTATAAATGACTTTAGAACCATTTAATGAGAGGACATCATGGACTATACTGTTAGATTCAATGGTAAGGATCTTAAAGAATATCACACAAATGATGTGATAAGAATATTGAAGGGAACATTTGAGTGTTAAAGGTGGTATCCAAGAGGTGTAGTAGAATGATGGAATGATGAATGTTAACAAACTTGTAAAGAGTCAAAGAAAAGAAGTCAAAACAGAGTACAAGGACTGATTAGTGTTAGAGAACAAGACTCAAGAAGCATTAAAGAGCTAGTTGATTAAGGATGAGAAGGGGTATTTAAGGAAGGCAAGTGAGTGACATGAGTATAAGGGTTAAGAGGTGTTATCATAGTGTGATTAAAGTGAGAAACTTGAGAAAGGTCAAAGAAAATTTCAAAATCCAGTTGGAGATGGTGAGATACTTGTGAGAAGCCAAGAAGGCCAAAAGTTGAAAAATGGGCAAGATAATGATGGGGATGTGAATGAGTGTTGACAATAGCTTGAAAAATGGCAACTTGGTTGGTTGAAGGTGTTGAAAAAGGTTGATATAGATGGTAAAGTATCAAAACCCTAGAACCAATGTGAATCCCACCCCCACTAGTGGACGTACCATCTGATAGCCTCTTAAGAACTTGGTTATGCTGAGGAAAACATCCAAAATAAGGGTACGCATGTAATGATGATTGGCTAAAGATTTATTTCTCCTATATGAATTTATTAAAAAACTTTAGTAAAAAACAAATTGAATCGAGATATGAAATTCCCATTCATTTCTAAAAATTAATATTGTTTACAATGCACTCCAACTCAACAAATATTTATTATTGTAGACATAAAATCATGCACTTTGGGTATTTATTTAGTCTCAATCACATACTACTATTCATATGACCCATGTATTTTTCCATCTTTGCTTACTTTTGGTTGCCACTTTTGGTCTTACACACATTCATTTCCAATCTAACCTTTGACCGTTTAGTTTATCTGAGTTTAGATACCAATTCCCAACTAGGATGCTAGTGTTAGACGCCCCAATCCCCTCTTGGTGCCCCTGACTTCTTTTTATTTTGTTCACACCTTTTGGGTCCTTTTTCGCCATTTGGGCATCTTATCTTTTTTGTAGTAGGCCTTTTCGGGGTTGATTACAAAATTCAAACAAGGGAATAATATAAATATAAAGTTATGTAGCAATAACAAAGGACCAAGCACTAAGCACTATCTATCACCATTTAAGGTTGCATCCAAAGGCTACTCAAGAGCATTCAAACATCCATACAAGGGCAAGGGAATGCATTCTTCTCATACACTTCATAGGAGGGGAACTTTATTCTATTCCATACAAACATCTACTTATAGCTTCTACATATAGCTATTGTTCGCTATCCAGTGTGACACACACAAGAGCCACGTAGGGCATGATTCTTCACACACACATAGAACTACATTGGGTCTAAAATGTAGTGCAACGCTCATTCATAAGATCACTTGTTTGACAGCTGAGGATAGTCTGACCCCTCATTTACATTTTTCCTTTTTGGGATTTGATGCACTCTTGAGGGTTTTGTAGGTCAATTCTTTATTGCAAGCTATCAGTGACATCATCGATCATCATGTGACATACTAGCGACAAGAAGCAAAGGACACCAAACACCTTATGACCAGCCAAATATGGTTTTTTGAGCATTTTGGCAGTCATATGCAATAGAAATTGGTCTACAACACCTTCAGGCACCCTTGACCCACTCCAGACGCCCCATTTCATCATATTCCTCCATTTCTACATTTTTCTAGGTTTTATTGTGATAGCCTGTGCTTCAGATTTCTAAATTTGTCACTTCAGCACAACCCAAGATTAACTGCGAAATAACTAAGTCATTTTATCTCCTCTTTGCAGTTAGGGTTTTAGATCTTAATTGCTTATTTTATTAGGTAATTTTGTGCTTATTTTTCTATTTATTTATTTCTACATTACAGTTAGATTTAGGCATCTATTTATTTCAATATTTACTTAATCAGTTATAGGACTCCTTTTAGGCCATCCATTATAAATATGAAAAAAGGAAGACATTACAAACATAAAAATAGATTGAAGGGATTTGTATACAATACTTGTGAAATGTCTTCATACCTTTGGAATATGTCTGATTTCCATGGAAATATAATTCACCAATATTTGGATAGAACATACAACACAATGCAATATAGAGGAAAGGAAATGTCATCTATGAACAATGAAGCCATCAAGACTCCTTTTTCCGTATTCATATTTGTTCACTTTATCTATGTACCTTTTCTTATCACAAGCACGGATCAAACATTCATCTCTCAAAAGCCACTATGTTTGAATGTAATAAAAATTATTTGTATGGTTTAGCCACATTATCATCTTCATTATCACATGTATCAAGAAATAGTATTGTTATCCAATTTCACCCCTTGGGTGGAATTGAAAAACAAAGCATGTTTGGAGTAAGGGACTCTCATAGCTATTCAAGGCTCACAGGTAAATTCCAGTATACATGACCGACAATGAAGTCCCACTTGTAGTATTGGAAGGTAAAATTCAATATTCATAAATTTTCCCAGGTACTATGAAGATCCATCAAGCCCATAAGATCATAAGAGGTTGATAAAAGTTGAAAATATGCCTTCAGGTCCTAGTAAGCTCATTGAGCTCATAACCGAGCTACTCCACTACATGAACAAGTTGTTTAAACTAAGAGGCTTGGATGTATTTTGGAGGGAGTGAGCTAGGAGAACATTATTCATCACCCCAAGATCCTAAAGAATATACTGAGCCATTATTTAAGTAAGGACGAGCTACTTTCCAATCCATGAAGTCAATTTAATGGGTGTCAAGCCTTACTTGGAAAGAGCCAAACTCATGGAGAATAGAGTCGATCTATTATTCATAAAATACTAAGCCCATTTCTGTGAATACCAAGCAACATTACAATGAGATATCATACATACCGAGCTACTTTTGGGTAGACGAGTCACTTGCACTATACAATAGGTTATGTATGAAGAATCCAAGCTCCTGAACCTTGAGACATGGTAGTCGATCTTGAGTTTCAGAGTGAAGTTGCATGATCTTATTACTAATGTTGTTTTGAAGGCTATCGAGTTCAACTTAAGTAAGTGTCTAGCCTTATCCATGAAGGTTGAGTTGCATTGGAGTTGGGTTGTCCTAGTGCAACATGAGGACCCCAAACATGACCCGAGTTGCTTCTAAGAGCTCGACGGGTTAGAATGGAGTTGAGTCAAGAAAAGGGATCGATATCATGCCAGAGATTCATGACATTGATAGAGGGATGAGTTTCTTATGGCCATCTAGCCATTTTACAATGGAGTGGTCAAATTCAGTGAGGACCGAATTATATTTCATCAATCCTGCTATCCTCAAAAGTGGTGATCTCATCCAATAAAGATCAACAAGTTCTCGGAAATGTCTTGTGGTTGAGTCAACATTTTGGAGCCCAAAAGGCACAGATGGGGTTTAGGACATGAGGGATCTATAATCATTAAATAACCAATGAAGGAAAAGTCTCGGTGAGTCTATTATGGGTAGTTCAGAGAAAATTGGATTGAGAGGCCCAGGAACTCACGAGACATAAAAGTCTGACCTCACCGATGAAATGGGATCCCGGGTTGAAAGGGGGAAATATCCATCAAATCCCGGTCAATGTATAATGGGAAAGGTTGTATGCAGGTGTGAGGGGATGTTGACAGCCCATGTTACTGGTGAATCAAATAAAATTTTCCCGATTGGCCCTTGGGACTTATGGGCTCCACGAACTGGAATTTTCCGTGGTGCATTGTATGTGGATGGAGGCCAAGTTAACGACCCAATCAGTGTGGTGGTGCTTGGAGGATGATCGTGGGTGAATTGGGAGTTAGAGGCCCATTAATCCCATGTCATGTTGAAACAAGTTCTCTGCATTGGGTATAAACCCGCAATGTAAATGAGGAGCCTCGTCGATATGGATTGGCGAGTTGGCAGTGTGACGTGGCAAGAGCGGCCTCTGAGCCAAAGAAAGGGGTCATGCATGCAACATGGCCAATATTTGAGAATGAATCTGGCCCAAAGAAACATGCAAGCAAGGAGCCATCATGGCAATGAAACAACTCTCCATATGGTAAAGGATCTCACTGGGAGAAAGAAAAGCGTAGGGGTTGGCACACGGAAGTCGAAGATGCAAGGAGATAGCTATCTCGACCAAGTTAGCAATGTAATAAAACATTCCACCACTCCAATTCAAGCATGAAACCAAGATCATAGAAATATAATGGGGCCCATAATTTTAAAATATAAAGATCATTTAAATTATGATTGAGACATTAGAAAGAAGGGAAAATATTTTAAAATGATCTCCCCAACGAGAAATTTAATTCTCAGATCCTGTGACAATGAAACAAGCCTATGAAATCCAAAAACAATCACCTACACTCAGAATCTCATATCTTGAGCAATTCTCAATAAAATCACGCAAATTAATACTCATTGGAATTGTGTCTCCAAGTCCGATGCACAGAAACTGAGAAATTCAAGAATTGATGTAGATTTAGGGAATATTTCTAATTAAAATGAGATAGGTTTAAAACAATGATTTTATTAGTGATTGGGAGTGCAATTAAAAGGCATGGTCATCATTCTTTCTCTGCTCCAGGTCATGGGATAACATGTGGATCCTTTTAAAATAAAAATACCATCAATTTCACTCATTTATTGTATCTTTCAAGTGGTTGGAAAGTGGATTTCAGGATTTCCCCTTCTCTCTTCTTCTCAATTCTATAAATTGTCATCTTGGGATCATTTGTAAAGGAGTTGGTCATTTTTCTCTCATGCCACCCTCTCTCTTTCTTCTCTGCTAGGGTTAAATGTGGAGGTTAATCCTCCTCTCCTTGCTTTGTAATGACATTTCATTTCCTCTTTCCCACTAATGATCTACTATGTGAATCCATGGAGCAATAAATCTATCTTTGTGATGCATTTTGTCCATCCTTTGCATGTTTTATTGTATCTTCTTGCCTCTCACCATTGCATGGTATATTGTGCATATCTCTTGATGTCTATTGTAGGTTTTGGGAGTTATTTTTAATGGGTTTAAAGTGTTGTTTCTATGTGAATATATCCTTGGTCTGTGGTGCATTTTGTCCACCCTATCATTTACCTCAGCTCTCTCCACTTTATGCAATTGTGGATTATTTACTAACACCTCCTTTTTTGGTGTATCACCACTTTTAGTGTAGGTTTACTTTCATGCATTCTCTCTACTTGGTCCCTTGGAAGATTAGATTAGGATTATATTGCGTACATGTATTAGGAGTAGATTGTGGCAGGTAGTTTAGGAGTAGGAACCAACCTTCTCTGGAGGGTCATCTCAAGCCCGCAAGTCCCACAACTTGAGAGATGATCCAATGTTACAAAAATTACACCGAAATCCCCCATGCACATATCAGGCCATTTAGGGGTGTTGTAATTTCATGATAAAAAGTATATTTATATTTTTTCATTTTACCAAAATGTTAAATGCAAGAGGAAAGAGATTAGGAAAACCTATAGAAGCTAGGATTATGGAAGTGTTTGCAATTTCTTCTCCTTGGCCATCCTCTCCTTCTACTAGCTCGCTTTCTTGTATAAATTATATTAAATAAGAAATTTTATGTTTATGTAGAAGCAAATGCATATAAGAAAGGGACATACATGAACACCAAATACACTTTAACTACCTACACTTTTGTAGCAAGAAAAACACGTTACTGATGTTGTATGTATAATAGATGTAGATGAATACCCCAGAGTTACAAGTACCTGGTTTGTGTCTAGATAGCTTGTTCAGCCAATGGAAAAACATAAACTTATGGACATAAATCCTTTACAAGTTTTCTCATATGAATTCCGTTATTCTGTGTACCACATGATATAAACTTTAACACCACTTGATGCAACATCAAGGATGATATTTATACAACTTTCATCACATTAATTGACAAGACCTTAAAAGAGATGGAATTTACATGGTCATATTTGACATCTAACTTGTTCAAGTATTGTCTAACAATGAGGAATATAATTCCCTATTGAAAAATTAGTGGTTCACACAAATGGAAGTGATTATTGACATCCCCAATGTTTGCATTAATTTTTTATGCAATGACCACATAGTTTCCAATAAACAAGATTAATCTTCATGCAATCCTAATCCTATAAAAAAATACACATTGAAAAATGGAAACTGTTTATCAGAGAAAGTATCCAATATCCCTAAGGAAGAGAAACCAAGTAAATTAATAGACAAGACTATAGATCAAGATCAATCAATAAATATCCTTCTTGATAAAGAGAAATCAATGAATACTATGAATGATCAATTAGTTCCCATAAAGAAAAAGAAACTACTACAAATAAATATTATTACATTTGAGAAAGTTCACAAAGAGATAATATTACCTCTTTTAGTTGAGGAATTTTATTTTACTATGACAAAGCAAGTATAACATGAGAAATTTGAGAAAGAGAAAATACAACAACGTAAAATAGTGAAAATAAATTAAAAAGCACATGTACAAGATTCTCTTTTATATGATTACACGTGTTTAAGAGAGTAGAAAGTGACACATGACACAAGAAAAAGTTAATCATTGTGTCATATAAAGAAAACAATATGCAAGAGACCCCATTATAAAATTATAAAGAGGTCAATTAAATAATCATGAACCATTATATAATATTCTCTCAAATTGGACATACACATATACTAAATATCAATAGGTGTGAGAATCAAGATAAAATGTAAATATTCTATAGATATATTTGATGATTTGTAGGTTACATGTATAATTAGATGATTCAAAAAATAACCAACAATGTAAACTCATTACAAAACATGTACACAATTAATCATATAAAAAAATTAAGTGTTTTACACATCACAATAAAGTAAATAATAGTAATACAACTATCACTAGGGTTCATGATCATTAGATGTATTAATGTCCACATTCCTATACATAAACAGTTTTATACAAGAGGAATGATTCAAATTATCTTGAGAGTGTGAACGGACTTGACCCCTGCCACTCTCACACTCCTTAAACACATCCATATAGGCATGTAACCATGTCTTCTCCTACTAGATATGCATAAAATAATCCAAAAGTGAAATTTATAAAGCATCATCAAGAGATGGAGGTGGAGGTTTTATCATGTTGTTAGAGGATTGAGATGGTATGGGGAGTCCTTTGGCGTCTCTATTTTTGGTTACACTTCTTGGAACTCCTTTTTGGTTGCTCTTTAAAAAAATCCTCATGTTGCTCTACTCTTGGCAACATTTCCTCTCTTTCATTTTTTTTCTCCAAACCAAATGTTCTCCTTCTTTCTACAAGTTCTTGTACTGGTCATTTGAAAAACTTCCTAATGGGAAGATTCCATCCCTGTGCTCTGAAGATTGTACCTCTTAATTCCTCTTGCATTTGTTACATCATATTTTCAAGATCTTATCTTATAGAGTTAACATTTTGTTGGAGTTTTAACTGTCTTTTCTTCTCAATATCTTTCTAATCTTGCCTCTTTACAGCCATCTATAAACAATTTTCACAAACTTGCACAAACCATTGTTAGCCAAACATTTAAATATTTCCCAAAGATCTTCATTGATCTGATACCAAAATGATGCCCTCCTAGCTCAATTTTATACAACATTCAATATTGCTTTTCCCCTTGTAGACAGGTTATCATACCTTCTTCAGTTAAGGCCTTAAGATCATTTGGTGTTCTCTCTCTCTCACTGATTTCATGCATAGATGTACTTGAACTTAGTTTATTTGAATGTACTTAATCCATCTCTATATTCCACTTTTGATGCCTCAAAAGCATTTTCAATTCATTATCATGACTGTTCCTTTCTCATACTGAGGCTACTAGGCTTTCTAGCTACTAGACCCAAAAATGATGTTAAGGTTGCAAATTACAATACACAAAGTATTTGGTTCATACAAGATTTGTGATGGATTCTTAGCATTCACCTATGTTTTAATTCACATTTACAATCCCAAACAATGTCTTTATATTCATACAATATCAATTGATTTACAAGGTCTATAAGAATGGCATAAGGCCTATGTGAACTCTGTCGGAGGTTTCATCTAAGAATAATCATAAAATGATTGAATTTTTTTTAATGGAAACAAGAATTCTTAGCATTTCCTTTCCTTCAAATTAAAAACATGAGGATAGTCTGTTTAATTAGATCCTCTTATCCTTTCATATCCAAGAATCATTTTTGAACTCATTAAAACATTTCTCAATCAATTATTATCTTTGAAACACCCAATTTAACTAAAATTCACCTCAAATATTGACTTCCCTTTCACTGTTTTGTCTCCCCTACAGCTCGCTTTTTCTGTCATTAATATATTTGTCTTCACATGGAATTAGAATCTGAAATTTTGTGAACTTAGGTGTCTATATAGGACATATATTTTCTTAAAATTTCAACCAATTTCATTAAGTAGAAAAAAAATATCACTTTCCCTAGTTTGGGTCCTAAAACACTCAATTGTTTGTAAAATCGACAATCCTCACTTTCAAAGCTTACAGAAAAATTGTACTAGCTCAAAAAAATGTGTTATTTGACTATATTTTACTAGAAAGGAAGAAAAATGCACCCATATGTGACTGTGAGAAATCACCTTGCTACTAGAGGACAGGGGAGTCTAAATTGAGAAGCTAAACACCATGAAAACATGTCAATTTCACAATATCATCACACAAAATTCCATCCACACTATTATTGATAATTTTACACCAGATTAAAATTACTCTCTTCTCTCCTTCACATGAGAATGCCCTTATATAATGAAATCCTGTAACTAATATTAGTTACAAACCAACTCCTACTAACATGCAACAAAGTCTAAAATTGAACTTGACTCTATCTCACACCACTAAAAAAGGTATGAGGTCTTATATGAAACTCTAAACTCATTCCACACTAACCTTTAACCTCTTAAATTGGCATAATTGCCTTGTTTTGACACAAAACAACTATTTACTTCTCTAATTACTCAATTACATGCCAATTTTACCTTTTACATACATTAAATGTTTGGTTATTTGAAAACAAACATTTGGAAGGAAATTACATCACTTCACTAATAGACCTCATGACACACATTCCAAACATCCCTGATGCTCCTGCATAAACTATATAAATCCCAAACCCATAAATCTATGAAATCATAATAATAAGAACACATAAATTATATATTTACTGATTTCATGTACGATTCGTGGCACCAGCAGGCGATGAGTTAACTAGAGCAATGGTGTGGGTAATGGGATCCTCTCACAATTCCACTTCTTACATGCATATTTCAATTTGTTATTTTTTTGCGGGGATCGGCACAAAAAACGCTGGCTTCAACTCTATTACGATTCCGACGATGCTAGGTATTGATTTCAAGCAAAAATATTTATGATGCCCTGTGGGTTCCACACTGCTAATAGAAAGGTGTGTTAACGGTACATTTTTACTTACTTCGTTCGTTGGGGTCAGTGGTGGGGCCCTAACAAATATGGATTTAAATTTAACTCATAATGTCAACTTTCTAGTGATCAAGATGAGGAGAATCTGAATGGTGCCAACTTTCATGTTTCAAACAAAGTTTTTGATAGATCCTCTTCATCATTTAACGTGTTGATTGTATACGTCTTGGAGATGGTTGGAATGCATTTTGATTCATCTAGAATGTCATGATGTATCCTCCTCATTTTTTATTCAAAATTCCTACGAAGAAAATGATTCATCTAGAACATGATTTTGAAGGGACATAGACAGGAGTTTTTAGTAGGCTCCTATGTGATTTTTGAAAACATTAATGAGTGCAATCTCTAATGATTGCACGCAAATGTTTTGAAAAAATTCTTGAATGAAGCTAGCATTCTGCAGAAAGATAAATTCATTCTCTATGAATTTGGATTTTAATAAGCATATGGTTGAAGACATTAGATATGTGCAACTGAATAAGAAAAATTATGCATTATTGGTATAATGCTCAAAAAAAGTTACAGTGGACTTCCAGGTGGAATCAAACTGAGCAAAAAAAAGTGTGTTTTATTGCAATGGAAAATGAGTTTTTAAAGAACTCGCATGATGCAGGAAATCCAATCCCTACTGGTAGTTATATCACTATGGAAAAACTTTTAGACACTTTAGAGCATGATCTTAGAAAAGAAAACCCATCCAATACCAACCATAGTTTTTGTAACTCTGAACCATTAAAGAAGGATAATGATACTGAAGAAGAGAGTGACAATGATGAAAATGAAATGATTGAGGAAAATAGGTAGGAAATAAAAATGGAAAAGAATTTAAGGAGAGCTAGAGGTACATGATGGTTCTTCATGCTACAAGAGTGTTGTTTCTCAAAGGAATGACAATTTATATTTTTCCTTTTGAAGAAGCAACAATAACTATGTGCTCATAAGAGGATGAAGAATATTTTTCAAGGACAAGTATTTGAACAATAGTGATACTGTAATATTTTTTGAGATAAGGATATTTCATGCAAAAATGCCAACTGATCATCCATCAAATTATAAGGCCAAATAGTTATTGAAATCTTTGTGTCAAAAGAAAATTATACAAGATCAAAATGAGAAAAACTGTGTATAGTGTTTGACATAAGATGTAAATATTTAATCCATTTTATTGAATTAATTAATTAAATCAAAGTTGTAATATGCAAAACATTATTACAAAACCTAAGTTGAGTCAACTTGAGGTTAAAGTAGGGATTAGATTGAGTTAAAAGTAGTTAATTAACTACTTTAGGGAAAAGTTTCTATAAAAGGTTAAAATGCAATTGTAAATGGGTTTCTCCCTCTCTTGTCATCTCTAAATGCTAGAAAATTACTACTGTAAATTTATTTGCATTGTTTTTCTTCCTATTTCATGAATGTAGTACTTTTCTCACTATAGTGTTAATGCTCCTAAATTATGAAATTTGTCTTTCAATTTATGATTAGATGATGCCATTAATGTTGTTCTCATCCTTTGATGTATGCGATTTTATGATAAATTGGACTTTGTGTTGAATATTGGTATATGTGGAATTTTTGCCATACCTATATGGTTCAAGGGGTTGTGCAGAATTTGTACTTTATATTTTACATTCTTCATTATATTCTTTCCTTCATGAGAGAGATAGGGTTTTATGTTACATTTTTGTTTTGAGATATCACATAATTTTCTTTGAATTTATCCTGCTATAGATTTCTCACTTTCTTCATCTTCTTTCTCCTTCCCAATTTTGTTTCCCTTTGTGATTTATAGTTAAAAGCATAAACAATAAAAATACCCCCATCATATGAGGGAACTACCCCTCTCAAAAGCAGAGGAATGTCACCCTGTCGATAGTGACCTTCCCTAAATGTTGTAGATTTTATATTGCTTCCATTGGGAAAATAAAGAATATATAAAATGACATAAAATTATACCAAAAACATGTTTAGCTTGACTTGGATTTGATGGTCTCTAACTTGGGAAGAATAACTCAATAAATTGGTTTATTATGCTTCATACTTATATAGGGGATACTCAAAAAGTGTGGTGCTACTTTTGAGTGATTTAAGATAGCTTAGAGTGCTTCAGAAATGATATTTGCAATAAGTTGTCTTGAAAGTTATAGGTGAAAGAATGAGTGCACTAGATTTAATTTTATAGTGGCTAATAGGTATAATTTTTCATTAAATACAACTTATGAGGAAATGACGAAACCATAAAAAGATATTAGATCAAGAAAGTGACATTTGGGTTGATGGTGATGAAACCATTAGCTTTAAATTGAATCATTAAATAGTTTGGTTTCACATGGATGATACCATATAGGGAAGTGGTGGGATTCCAAAAAGCTTATGGAATGATGCCTAGGATGAACGCACTGATGTGGAATGATGCAATTAGTTGTATGAGAAATTAAGCGTTGGAAATAAGGAAGCAAACCATGTGATATTTTATGATAATTAGTAAAAGGAGGGTTTTACTAGGGGCCCTACCCTGTTACAACAAAGGATATACAATCTAGATATATCCATTAACAAAAAAAGTAACATAACTAAACCAAAAATCAAATCAGCTGGTGCTGACAACACAAAACCAATCCAAAACCATACAATAAACAGTACAAGTGCAGCCCAAAACTACTTTACAACCATACAAAAAACATGGACTAGAAAAAAGTTCATTTCTGATTAAACATTTGAGTATAGAGCTCAATAAGGTCCTTGATGTATTGGTCTCTCTTCTCTTTTTTATTTTTTCCTGTCAAGCTCCCTTATGTTGATCTTACTATCTTTATTCTTGAGATCATTCATAATGGATTTCAGAAGGCCAGTTTCAAGCAGAAACCCATCAACCATGATGGTACATTTATTGTGAACTCTCTCCAGTTTACCTTCCATCTCATTATAAATGTCCTTGTCATCCCTTTTATTTATGATATTGTTAATGTTACCCTTCAAAGATTTAATATTTTTTTTTTATCCCATTTAAAAAATCCTTCTGGTGGTCCAACTTAGAATGCCTCAAATCATTACTATCCCTTTCATTTTTCTTACCCAGACTAAGAAAACACCTAACAGCCATGTCACCCTCCAGGACTTGCTAAGAATTATCCTAATTGGAACTGGGTCCTTCAATACTTTTACCCTTATTTGAGTTTCTTCTAAGCACTCTAGTGGATTTGATGTCATCTCCTTATCTCTTGTTAGATTTAAGGGAAAACCATGTGATATGACCAAGGATATACAATTGAGCTCAAAATGGGTACACAAGTCATGATTAAGAGATAAAGCCAATTTTTTCATTACCAAGTGATAAATTACCAAATTTAGGTATATATATTTCCCCCCCTTTAATTATGAAATGAAATTACATGATTAAAGGAAAAGATACCTGATTGTGTAAATAAAATTGGTTTATACTCGAGGTGTTTGATTTTCTTGAGTGTTGACACAATTTCCATAGTAAAACATGTAGCACTAAGTGAATTCAATTTCATTTAAATATTTTAAATTTAACTCAAATTTGAAAATGTAATTACAACATTGTAAATTTAAATTGAAATATGTAAATGTGCAAAGTAAAAAATAAATTAAGGAGTACACCTATTTTTCTTGTCAAAGGAGAACCTCCTTGTTATTTTTATTGGAGAGATGGATTATAATTCTACCACTAGAGGATTAGGGGTGATCAGTCCTTAATTTGTTGATAGAGATGTCAGAGTTGCAAGGTAATTGGGTTTTGTTTGACCCAACACCAAAAGGAGAGTATCATAGAGATTTTTAGTCACCCTAAGAAACTAAAACAAGGAGGGGTGTCACAGGGATTTCTAGTCACCTGAAAATCCTCCTTGAAAGAGTGAGAATAAAGGTGTGATAGGGATTTTTATTAACCCCCAAAATTCTACTCATTGACCTCACCAATGTACACAATCTAGGTCCAAGTGTGTAAAATAGTGCAAAGTCACACGGGAATGAAGTATACTCATGGCCCCATCGTATGATGTCTCATGTAAGTCAAATATGCACTAATGAAAGATGGAAAAAGGAGGAGGCCCATGCCCATATATTATGTAGTGTAAAGTTTCTCTACATGCGCAAAGTTAAAAGGGAACTAAGTATACACATGCCCCCCACATTTTGTACTAAAATGTAATAAACTCTACCTTGGAATGTTCTAAATGTCCCTATATTTGTATAAGAAACTTGAAACTATTTGTGTGTTCCAAAAAAATTACATTTGTCACTAAATAAGTTCTTAGGATGAAACTGTCCATCATGTAAAACAATTTTTATTAGTTTTTTCCCCTATTAGATGGTTTTATACCTATGTTTATAACGAATCTATTCTATATCTATTCATGTTTCTCGTGTATCTATATTTTTTCCATTATGTTTTAATTCATGTATTATGTCCGATACCTAAATTGCTTAGATTCCTATGTGAAAAAACCATGGAATTCCTCCTCATTTGAGAGGAGACAGTGTTCAGAAGATAGAGTATGACACTAAGGAGATGGCACACAAAATATTCACGCACGGGAACAAGGTGCATTTGAAGGCGTGAAAGGATAGGAAAGGAAACACGTGCCAGGACAAGCTGATTTGGGACTTAGTCGTTTTCATGGTTACAAGCTATTTTTGGAGATAACGTGTGGAGCACACAATGGGATAGAGAATTGCGTGACATGTAAATGATATTTTTGGGGATGAGCATCTACTAATTGCCATGCATGAGTTCGGGATAATATTAGGATTACTACTACCAGTTAATTGTAGGAGATCTATTATTAGTGCACTTGCATGTGTGTATATTATTGTAAACGTGCATGGCTATTTTCAGCATGCAACCTATTTTGGGAAGTGTGTAAGTGGTGAAGTAAAAGTCCCCACCCCTATAAGTATGAATTAGTCTGTGTAGTTATGGAGAGACACCGAGACACCATGTATGAGTTATTATAAAGTTATGTTGTCGGATCTGTTACGTGCATTAACTTATGGTAATGTTATATGATGTAAGAAAATTCTATGTTTTGTAGTGTTTAATATAATGGAGTATATTGGGTGATCAAAGTGTTAAAATGACTGTAATTGGTTATTGTATGATCAATCTTGTCATAGTTATTATTTAATTCATGATTCCTTAAGATCTAGATTTGGTTATGCTATGTGGAATGGAAATTTTGTGCTTATTATGGTTCTGAATATTCTCTATCTTCAACACGTTAACGTTCTACATAAGAAACTCTAAAGAGGGTCCTAGTACCTTTGTGTGCTTTGGGTGAGCACTCAGCTCAAGCTGAGTGATGTGCCACCATGCCTGGGTTGTTTGTGGTGGATTCTAGGCTTCATCATTAGTTCCATTTCAGGGACCTCTTTTTCAATTGTTTTCAGGATGGTTCGTGATGAAGACATACCAGTTGACCCTAGACAGTGTTGAGGAGTGGATAAAATATCTAGAAGAAGAGTATGCAACAAGGTTCAGCACTAGATCTGAGTTTAACGCACATGCATGGGTGGAACATAATCTATATGACTATTTATATGAGAGTTTCTTTTCTATTTTCCTAGTAGAACTGTATGAGTAGTTGGTTTCTTATGCATCTAAATGGAATTGGAGGTATCGCACACTTGTTTGGATGTAGGAATAATTTCAGGCCCTGTATGATGCTGATCTGATTTGGACATGCACGGTAGATACTTGGTTCCGTGGTGTTTTGAACAACTATATTCAGGAGTACTGGAGTACTCAATTTTGACTTATTCTTTCCTAGAGGTAAGCTGAGTTCCAATTTTTATGTTATCCTAGGGGAGTTTACTTACAAGGCATTCCACTAGTGATTAATATCTTGATGGTGACCATGAACTTGGAAGAAAAATCAATGGCTAGTTAATCCCCGCCATGCATGGGGGAAGGAGTAGGTTTTGTGAAATATGGTGGACCTAGCGGTAGAAAGGAAGAGAGAAGAAAGGTGGCTTGAGTAAAATGAGGCATGTGAAAGGGATATGGAGAAGCAACGTGATATTTCAGAGTGGATGGTGTTGAGGAGAGAGATGGCTCGTAAAGGATTTGGAGCTCACGTAGAAGGCATGGAGCCAGAGCATATGGAACTCCCCTATTTGGGAAAGTATGACAGGGAAACCTCCTTGGCCTCACAAGGGAGTGCACCAATAGAGACGACTGGGACCATGGGAATGCATCTGAATCTACCTAAAAATCTAGCCCTTGTGCTTGGTTTTCTAGTATATAGTACATCTAATAGTCAGTAAGCTAATTTGGGTAGTAGGGAAGTAGGAGTAAGTCACATAGCAAGTACATCCATGGCAAGGAAAACATCTTCATTATTTTTTGGAGGTACCTTTTCATGCACATCATCAACACAAAATTCAAGCGCATAGAATTTTGTACTCACTTCTGGGAATAATACCACTACGCATACTATAGGAGTTCATTTCAGTACTACTGTTGGGACACATGGAAGTATATATTCTGGTCCACTTCTGGCTACATGTGTAGGATTAGGGGTTATAGGTGGCTCTAATTCTGGTGGATTTGGAGGTTCTGAAGGTAGAGGTAACACAAGAGGTTCTGGATCAGGTGGGCAGGGTCCATACCAACCCCAGAATATTTACATGGATATGTCTCTCTATTTTCCAGAGTATAGGGACATAGAATATGCTACTGAACACGTACACATATGTGAGATACTATGGCACACAAAAGGGATCACAACTTCTGAGTGCAAGGCAAATCAATTTGTAACTATATTATAGGGATGTGCACACAGTTGGTATAAGAAGTTTGACCCTGATCAAACTTGTGTAGATTATGTAGCATTAAAAGATACTTTCCTTAAAGAGTTCTATATCCCTGAATTTGAGCAAAATAGTATAACCTCGCTCAAGGATATTAAGTAGGTCACTATTGAGAGTGTCCGGGAGTATGATACCCATTTCAAAACACTTTTGTCTACACCCCTAAACTTTTTCCACACCATTTAGAAGGGCGTTGTCACATAAGACATACACTGATCCATGTGAATCACTTAAAGAAATTTTACGCACTGAGACAGTTGGAAGTATAGACACCAGAGTTAGCCCATTCCTAGAATCACATATTGCAGTTATGAAAAATTAGTTGGGGAAATTATCAGAAAATTCAGCACATGAGATGCGCACTAGGATTTGGTGTAAAAAATTTGAAGTGGAAGGGCACACCAAGGATAGTTGTCCCCGCATGTTAGTGCATTCATTATTTCTAGATTGTGAGATATGTCATCTAAACCATGATGCAAACCACTTCCCATTATTACAACATGTGATAAGGAATAACGTATCTTGATATTGTAAAATTTTCCGATCCACGACTCATGATACAAAACACTGCAAGTTGATCGGTCATATCCATGATGCTATAGATATTGGTGTACGAAAGACATGAGTATTAGATAAGTCTAAGGGTAAAGGTGAGAAAAAGCATCATAATCACAATCAATTGCATTATGATTAGAATGAGGGGCACTATGAAGGATGGTGTGGTAGAGGTGAGGCGAGGCGAGTTTCCTCACAGAATGTGCTTTACATACGGATCTCCTGACCACTATAGGTGTGAATGTCCTCAGAATATTACTTGTTATTTTTTGGGAAGATACATAGCTATGAGGAATTCCTTGACCTATATGAGCATCTTAACAACCAGCATAAACAGAAAACACAGGCACATGGATGGTTAGAATACAATGTGTAATGGAAAATCAGTGGATGCCAAAGTTGGCATCGGAACCTGAGGTATTACCTGTGAAGATTACTACACGTGATGAAGTTGCATGTTCCAGAGAAGCGTTACAACAAAAGCTTACTATCACTAAGGAGGATGTTTTGGATGTAAGGTATCTAGATCCTGCGCATCAGAAGGAGGTTTATCAGGAGACCATGGAGGTACGTAGAAATCTTCAGGGTGAAATACAATGTTTAAAGGAGAAATCACGGAAGATGGAACATAATAAGGTTGTAGAGACAGTCCAGTCAGATATTTATGACTTGAAGGAGGTATGAAAAATTTCGTTGCATGAGAATATCATTCCATTACTACAGAGTTGGATAAAGGGAAACACTCTATGCATAGGTATTGAGAATAGACATTAGATCCTACATAAATCTTCCCCATTAAAGCTTAGATTATGACAAGGAGATCACTATGAATGCTGTTGAGGATGGATGGCTCTTGAGTAATATATTGATTACAATAGGTGTGAAGGTAAATGTACTTACTTGAGATGCATGGGTACATATGGGGAGACCTGCATTGTAGCCATCTTCTAATGTACTATTTATGGATAATCGAATGAAGGCCAATCCCATCAGAGTTTTAAAAGATGCATCCATTACTATACAAGGCACCAAGTTCACTAGGGACTTTGAGGTTTTAACACTTGCAGAAGAAGAAAATTTCCCAAATCTATTTTGGGTGCCCTTGGTGCTACGCAAATAATGTTGATCTACGATTCAACAAGGGACATATAAGTTTTGAGAACAAGGAGGAAAGAGTTATTATCCCTTTAATGGATGGGAAATCTGTGCCTTATGTTGAGCCTTTGAGTGAATAATATTTGAACAAGATTTATGTATGCACCATTCGGGACCTAGAAGTACTGGAGCCATCTATGGAAGGAATCCTCCAATGGGAAGATGCATAGTCTATTAGTGATACCAAAAGTGTTACTTGTGATAATTGGGCTCATGGCACTTATGAGATGGTTTGGCACAAAGTAAGGAGAACAATTGTGTAGAGAAGCAAACCTTGTTGTATTAGGAGGATAGGTAACAACTCTATACCTTGGTACATTGGAGAAGGAGACCCTACGATATTCCTATGTTCCATGGAGGAACAGTGCACAGACCAATTTGAAAGAAGAAATATGTTAGTTTATACCCTATGCGGGATAATAGTGCATTGGTGGGTGGCTCACATGGATAATCTTGTAGGATGGAATGAAGTCAAGATTTCTCTAAGAACTCAGTTTTCCAGGAGCAATGCACCTTCTCAAATCAGCACATATCATGGTAATCAACCTATTCAACACCACGTTCAGTAGTGTGATAGGCTTCTGACAGAGGGGCGGGAAGCTTTACCACATTTTCTATGGGTGTACAAACTTTATTCCACTTTACAAGGCTGTGCATGTGCTTGGTATTTATATGTGGAGCTACATATAGAGACTAAAAATTGGCAGGATTTGATTACAGGAATGGTCTAGAATTTTGACTATTTCTCTACTAAACCTCCAATGGAAGAGGCATTAAGGGTTATAATGTGCTTAACTATGGGATACAATACAAAGGTGGAAGAGTTCATTCAGGAGTTATTTGGTGAGACAGACTCAGGAGCGCACTTTGATAAAGAAGAAGAGACAGATGCCACGCTACTTAAGCACACTTGCTTTGAGAAAGAAAAAGGAAAGATGGTCTATTTAGTGGATGATGATGAAGTAGAATATCTGGATATAGATCATTCAACAGGTACAAGTGAGGTGTTAGATAGTGTAGATAAGAATGCACACACCTATCATGAACCCATGAAGACAAAAAAAGTGAATGTCGGTACGAATGCTAAACCTAAGGAGGTAATAATTGGGGATTATTGGTATAACTCTGAAGTGGAAAAAATCATTGAGTTACTATGTTATTTTCTAGACTTATTTCCTAGGGGCTGCCATGAATTAAAGGGAGTGCATGAATCATTAGGAGAGATGAAGACTAAGCTTAAGGAAGGTGCATGCTCTATCAGGAAAAGAGCCTACAGAATGAAGCCTAACCTGCGCATAAAAGTGAAGGAAGAAATTGAAAAGATGTTGAAATATGTCATTATCAAGCCCCTAGAAGAATCAGAGTGGGTTATCGCCATGGTCATCACTATAAAGAAAGATGGTAGGATTAGGATTTGTGTGGATTACAGGGAACTAGATGTTACATGTATGATTGATCCCTTTCCTACACCTTCACAGAGGAGATATTAGAAGGCATTGCATGGCTTGAAATCTATTCTTTTATAGATGGATTCTCTGGGTATCATCAGGTCAGGATTGCACAGGAGGATCAAGAGAAAACAAATTTCACCACTGAATGGGGAAGTTTTGCATATACTGTTATGCCCTTTGGTCTGAAAAATGCACCTACTGTATTTTTGCGCATAGTTGTTCAAGCATTCCAAGATTTTATTCACAACTTCTTAAAGGTTTACTTAGATGATTGGATGGTGTATGAAATTGTAAAGGATCATTATGACAATTTCTGCTTAATGTTTGAAAGATGTAGACAATTAAGAATCTATTTAAAAATCAAGAAGTGTGTGTTTGCTACACCTTTTGGCACTTTGTTAGGGCACATCATCTACAAAGAAGGTTTGTTAGTGGATCCAGCTAAGGTTACAATTGTTGTAGGCATGGAAGATCCTACCAGTTAGAGTGAGGTGCGTAGATTCTTGGGTCACACTGGGTATTATAGAAAATTTATCAAAGCACATGCTAAGATTTACGCACCCTTGGAAGAGTTACTAAAGGGGAAAGGAACATTCTATTGGGGAGAACCGTAGCAGTGCGCATTTGAGGCATTGAAGGAGAGACTTACTATAACACCTATTATATGTTTTCCCTCATGGAATGAACCATTTCATGTGGATGTGGATGCCTCTGGCATGACCACTGGCATGGTGTTAGCTTGGCTTGGAGAAGGAATTATAGATCATCCTATCTGTTTTACTAGTTGAAAGTTGACTCCTGCAGAGTAGAATTATACAACTACTAATCGAGAAGCCTTGTTAATGATCTATGTATTTCATAAATTCAAACAATACCTGCTATCAACACCATTTTTATTTTATACCAATCACATGGCATTGAAATACTTAGTAAACAATCTTGTTTTACAGGGGCGCATATGTCGATGGGTGCTCTTATTCCAATTATTTGATTTCACAGTTGTGGTAAAACCAAGTAAAAGTAATTTTGGCCTAGATCATTTATCAAGAATTCATTCATGGGAGGATGCACTGTAACATTCTCATTTTAATACTTTAGAAACAAGGAATTTTTTTTTTACACGATTAATGTTCTCTGTTCTAAATACATAATTTAGAACACACATATCATAGCAATCATTATTATAATAGATAACCATATGTAGCTGTAATGACTTGGTGTACCATTGCTCTATTCATTCCATGACTCAGTGAACTTCTGATCTATTCATGTGTAACTTTGAGCTTGAAGTTTTCTACTAAATACTTTATATACGTGGTTCTCTTACCCCATTCCGGGTTCTGAGTGATCTGCCCAAGGAACCTATCTGAATAATTGTTACCACTATTCATTGGCATCACAATCCTTAGAATAGGTGACATAAGACAACGCAATCAGTAGCTTGCGATACTTTGGCCAAAGTTTTATAACATACTATTCATATTATTTATTCCTTGATGACATACTAGTCAATCTGGAATACGTCCTTCACCCCACTCTATTGTTATATAGAACATCTTATACTGACTTTTGTCAGTCCCCTTGACCCAAGGTTTCACTCTAGATCGGGTTAACATCATAGTTCACGTTATGAAGAGACTCTTAAAGGTTAATTATAAATTGGCATACAGGGTCAACCGAAGTTATCCCTGTGTGCCAAGGTACCCTGAATCTAAAATGGCTTCTTCATAACCTGATTATGGTCCTAACCAAGCCCGAAGAGAAAATCTTGTTCAAATTCAAGGTGTGTAAATCTTAACGATCAATGCAGAAGGGTATTGCCACATTTCATCTGCATTGTTGTATCCTCGAGAAGATACTAATCTTCACAAAGGTACAACCTTGTAGTTGACATGTGTCAACATCCTACAGAACAACCTCAGAAAGATATACACTTCTCCAATAATTTACTTACGTTAAGTTATATTGAGGTTACAAGACTACATAATAAGGCATCCTTCTCTAACCCCGAGTCCAACACTCCTTAAGTTAGTTTTTTGTAATTAGGGTTCAGTTTTACGAAAAGGGTCTTATTTTTCTTTTGATTGTTGGTTGGGGCCGATCAACCTTTTATCCACAAAAATAGGACAACAACCATTTAAGTTCCTTGATTAAGAAAAATAACTCAACAAACGAGGGAAATGTATCAACCTAATAAGTTAGCTCATATCAGACTTTATACCATTAAGTCTTAATGATTTATAGTCATGTATTTCTTTTATAAATATTGCATTACAAGGGGGAAAAGTCATCCTCTTATTTTAGGTACATTTTAGGGTGTAACCCATCCTCGATGTTCACTATAAATGTGGTGATCTTATTTTCAGTTTTTACTCACAATCATAGGTTGTAATGAGTCACTAATTAAGAATCTAGTAATCAGCCACATCATTAGTTATGGCTTACTTAAGAAGATCATCAATAAACCATTGTTCAAAACAATAAGAAGGCAAACTCATTCATATATCCAATAAGAAGATCAGCCTAATGAAACAAAGTACACATTCTTCATAAGTAATTTCCTCACAATTTCATTCGTTTCCAAAACCATACAATTACAACTTATGCACTTCTGGCATGCTTTAAGACAATAGCCTTCAACAAAAGAGTTAACCTTTCTTTTCACAATATAGTTTAAAATCCTAATCAGAATTCTTCATAAGAACCAATTTAGAACAATCATTGCATCATATCATATTTTGTCTTTGCCACTTACGAAGACCATCTGCAAAATTGCTAGCACGGGTCAGTTCAATGAACTGAGCATGATAAGCACTAATCCTTAAAACAATTGCATTCCTCTAATTGTTTCAATAAAACAACCCTATTAATATGACTTCACTTAATTCATACTTTATATCCAAGAATGAAATCAATATAAAGAGAGTCTATTTGCACTATTATAACCAAAAGGATAGAAGGAATATTCTATTCTACTTGTCCTCAATTTAAAGCATAATTGAAATCAACAATTACCTTCACAATCCAAAATCATATTACACCCTGAGATTTATTGCTACCAATTATAATACAAATTCATATTACACATAAACTACAAACGTAATTTTAACTAAATCTATTTTGGATGATTCATCTCATTTCTTGCAAGAAAGTAAGAAGGAGCATCTTGATTATTATGCACCTAATCATCCGAAAAAGCAAAAACAAACCGCCTTTATTTAACACTAAACCAATTAAAATATTAAATCCAACGGTTCATACAAAAGTAATTTAAACAAGAGGAATGGATTGTTGTCACTTGCAAGTTCATTTTGCCAATCTGTCCTTCATCTTAGTATAACTGATTTTAAATCATGGTAAGTATGTAAAGCAATAAATATTGGATTACTTTACAATAAGAATAACAATAGTAAGTTTATATGAATAACATAACCTATTGTAAAATGAAAGGAGTTTCCCAAATTAGGATCCCTATTCCTAATATCCCTTCCATCTTTTAAGTAAAAATTCTGCCATCCCATAACTTTACTAGTTGGGTTCCTTGAATACTTTCAAAAAGAAAGTACATCAACATACAAGAATAAATTGACATAACTTTCCTTCTTTTTATAGCATCTTTCCAACCTATATTTTCAACTCAATGGTAAAATAGAGATGACCAAACACTGTTGTAACCAAGTTCTAGAAATAAATCCAAATTCCATGAAATAATAACCATTTAACAAACCTGATCAAGAAATAAGGATTTGTTACTGTCACTTAATTACATTCAACAGTACGATTCAAGTAGAAACACTATATAGAATTTCCCTTAGATCCTTTCAGGATCTACCACTACACATTCTATGAAATCAAAATCATATTCTACATAAACGCATTACAACCTATCAAATCAATACAGACCTAATTCAAATAAGCAGGCTATTATCCTTCATATGCTCGAACCATTCGAGATGAGAATCAAGTTAGGTTGTCTTGACGTTTTTCCTTGATTACATGGTAATCCAATACTAATCAATTGGATTGAAACCTCGTCCGGTGCCATTTCTTTTTAAACACTAATCAAGATTGATTATTCAGAATGTTAAATGTATTCAAATCCTAATTTCAAAAACACTTAAGGTCCAAATATTCTTACCATTATAAAGAATATGCAATAACAGTCAAAGTAAAACAGATCTTCCATAAGCTTCTTCCATTTTAATTCAAATGTCAAATTCAAAATATCATTTAAAAACCCAGAATAGATGACCACCATTTTTTGTTACATCTTAACTAAAAAGCAACCAAACATTCACAAGAAGAACATGAACCCCATTCAACAACTAATCATTTCGTATAACTCATATTGCCAACATACATGGACACCTTAAAATTTACAACTAAGCCATACACTGTATTACTCACAATACCTGAGAAAATTAAAAAATGAACAAACACCTTCACAAGAAGTGTTAAGAATTCAATCATTCCATGTTTCCAAATACATATTATGTAACAATCAAGTATTCTTTTACTGAGTTTACCAGCAACCCGATCTCGCAAAATTTTTCCAGTTCTCTTGATTATAAACATGTTACAGCCATAGTTTCTCATGGAAAGTAACAATCTATTACTCCATTCACAGTCAAAGCAAAGAGACTATCATAGCAAAATAAAACACATATTCTTTAAAAATGTTTTCATCTGTGGAACAAGTTTTTAATCCAGCAACTCAATCAGATAGAAGCTTACAACAATCACTAGTTGTTTACCCAAATGGGTATGAAAACACAACAATTCCCAAAAACCCAAATCAACGAATACAACCAATTCGTTAATCATCAGTAAGGGTCTTAATAAATTGAACACCTTTATCAATTCATCACCCAAAAAATCCTACGAATTATGGTATAGTTTTCACGTTACCAATACACAGTAAGGAAAAGCAGTGCGACAGTTCTGACTGTGAAGTATTCCAGCTTAAACCACAACAAGGGAACAAGAAAACAACAAAAATAAGTTTCCTTTTGAACTAACATTTCCACGTTCAATCCTGAACCAAAGCTTACATAAAACCCACAAATCATTTTTACCAACTAAGACAAAAATCCGCGAATATCACCAGAACAGAGTTGTTTTAATGAAAACATTTAAAGGAAAGAAAGATTTTAACAGATAGGGCATATCATGCCTAATAGTGTCGCTTAAAAGTCAAAGAAGACCTATGGATGAGCTTGCCCTTTCTTCTCCTTTCCACGAAAGATTAAACAACATAATATTGCTTCCTCCATGCCTTATATATTCCCCATGACACAGAAGTAAATTTGAAACATTCAAAATTGCCATGCATCAGAGAGTAAACTGCTAGTTCAAAAAACCAGTGCTCATGTAGAGTGAAAAATGGAAGGCACAACAAAATAAACAACCAAACAAAATTCCCTTTACATGTCTCTCAAGGCGGCCCGAGCTTGAGAACCCATACAATTTAATTTCATTAAATTCTTTTCTCCCGCCCATTTTCCATTGCCACCGTCCGCCAAAGTTAGTGAGTTCTATATCACAAAACACAAGAGTTTCCATTTTAGAGATGCTACCACGTAAGCTTCCCTTTTTCCAAATTAACCTCCATTAACCTTGGTAGTACTCCCTACCCCTTCATCCTTATCCTCTTCTTAAATTCCATTGAAATCACCACCCCAAAGCTTGTGACCCCCTCTTAGGTTCCTTTCCATAGCATTAGTTTAGGATAGGTTAGATCATAGGTTAGTTTAATCTTAACACCTTAGGTTATAACATAAGTCACCCCCCTTAGTGTTAGGTTTAGATAACCCTTAGGAATATCAAGCAAATAGTTTAGGACTAGGTTAGATCAACTAACCCTAGAAACAATAGGTTTAGTTTAGGTTTAAAACTAACAACCTTACCGATTCCGATTTAAGTCTATTTTAACAGGCTGAAATCATCATTCTAAATTCAAATGGAATACAACGTTTCCAGATCAAATTATGGATTTGCATCAAGCAATTAGCTTTAGATGGAAAACTTACATATCTTACCTGACTTAAGGTCCAGGTCCTTTCCGATGCCAAAATGATGGAGACCAGATTCTGATTGCAATAACCTGCCAGGATTAATTTTCGGAATCCAACAAAACTTCCTCTATGGAAATATTTTCATATGAAGAAGGTTTTAAAAGAACTTATTCTTTCTAAGTTCAGTCAGACTTAATAATTCATGAAATGTCAATACATAATTGTTCATCCCGAATATAATTAAAACATTCCTTGGATCAATGCAATTGATCCAAGGATGAGTCATAGAGATAGATAAGTCTACGATCTCCCAAAAAGTAGATTGCACTCAATGTGAGAAATGAAAGAAAATAAATCCAAGCATATTCTCGTTCAATCAAAAATCTTGAGAGTAGAAGAGACACAACCAATTCAAGCATGATTTCCCGTAATCAAAAGAACATATCATCATATGGAAAAATCACATATCAACACTCGAATGAAAAGGAGAAAGTAACAACAGTTCAGGCTGTTACATGCACAGATAATTGAAGATACAATTCCAGATTCACAGTTGTATAGGTTACAACACATGCCTTCAGAATTGGAGGATATTGTTGTCTTTTTATGTACAAGTATTGCACTATAAGGAATTAAATCCTTAGAGAAGAAACAACTTGTAATTTGTGTGACATATTTTATGTTGATAAATGGTGACCTATACAAATTAGGCCGAGATGAAGTATTGCATTGGTGTGTACTAGAGCATGAGAGTATGTATATCATGAAAGAGGCTCATTATGGTATCACAGGTGGGCACTATGTAGGTGACGCCACTGCGTGCAAGATTATACTCACTGGATTATGGTGGGAGACCCTCGAAAAAGATTGTAAAGCATATTGTAAGGTGCGTGATCACTGTCAATGCCTTGGTAAACCTGGGAAAAGAGGTGAAATGCCTTTAAGACCTATTCCTAGTACAAAGCCATTTGAGAAATGGGATATAGACTTTGTGGTTCCTATCTCACCAGTCACGTGTAGAAATGGATTTTTGATCAGAGAACACTTGACAGAAAGCACACAAGAATTCCACGTGGGAAAGCAAGTCATATTCAAAGGTGTGAACAGATAGGGAGAACACATGTGTGGGGCAGAAGTTCATCTTTCAGGACTTAGCCATTTTTCACTCATGAAGGTCTATTTTTAGAGATGGCGTGCAGAGCACACAAATGAGGAAAAGACGTTGCGCACCATGCATTGGCTATTTTTGGAGGACTAGATACAAAGTAATTTATATGGACACAGGCTGGAAATAGATCTACTACTATTAGCTAACTACCAGTAGTCTATTGTTAGCGCACTTACATGTGTAGCTAGTTTTGTAATGGCGCATGGCTAATAATATCATACGCCCTATTTTGGGAACTGATAAGTGGTGAAGGGAAAGTCCCCACCCTTATAAGTATGTAGTAAACTATGTAATAGAGAGATCAAAATATATAGAGATATGCATAAATAGTGATATTATGCTATTAAATATGTTACGCGCATGCTACTATTATTGCAATGAAGCTTCTATATACTCATTGCATTTAATATGATGGAGGATATTAGTTGAATCTAAGTGTTAGTTCTGTGTGTATTTGAATCTATTCCGTCTTTGATCTCATCATGGTTAATAATTAGTTTTGTTCTCCATTAGAGATAGATCTAGTATGCTCTGTAGAATGATGTGTTAGTAATGGAACTATATATGTTAAGTCTTCATCATGCTAACATCCTGCAATAACAACCCTAAAGAGGGACCTGATACCTTTGTGTGCTTCAAGTGAGTGCTTAGTCCATGATGAGTAATGTGCTAGTGCATATAGGGTCTTATTGGATTTATATCACTGAATTCTAGGTTGCATCATTGGTTCTGTTGCCGAGACCTCTATTTCAGTTGTTTTTAGGATGGTTTGCGATGAAGACATACCGGTTGACCTTAGAAAGTGTTGAAGAATGGATACATGATTTGGAAGAATAATACGCACGGTGATTCAGCACTGGATCTAAGTTTAATGCACACATGTGGGTGGAAAAAAATATGTATGATAGTTCATACGAGAGCTTTTTTGCTATCTTTCCAGTAGAATTATACGAGTGGCTGATTTCTTATGCATCTAAGCGGAATTAGAGGTATCACGAAATTGTCTAGATGTAGAAAGAATTACAGGCCCTTTATGATGCTGATATGATTTGGACTCAAGCCATGGATACATGGTTTCATGGTGTCTTGAACAGTTATATCTGAGAATACTCTATTTCCACTTATTCGTGTCCAGAAGTAGCTGAATTCTAGTTTTTACAATATCCAAGTGGAGCTTACCTAGAATGCATTCCTTTGGTGATCAAGATCATGATGGTAAATTTTAATCTAGAGGGTAAACTGATGGCTAACTAAACCTCGCCATGCTTGGGGGCAAGAGTAGGTTTGGTGAAAGATGGAAAACCTAGCGGCAGAAAGGTAGAGAGAGGAAAGGAGGCTTAAGTATAATGATCCGCGTGAGAGGGAGATAGAGAAGTAGCACAACATTACAAAAAGTATGGTGTTGAGGAGAGAAATGTCTCGTGAAGGATTTGAGGCTCATGTAGAAGACATAGAGCTAGAGCATCAGGAACTCCCCCATCTTGGAAATCATGACATGGATCCTTCCTCGGCCTCATGTAGAACTGTGCCAGCAGAGACTACCTGGGCCATGGGAACGCATCTGAATCCACCTAGTAACCTTACCCTTACATTTGGTTTTTCAACATCTAGTATAATAAGTAGTCAACAAGCTAGTTGAAGTAGTGGGAGAGTAAATTTGAGTCGTATAAGAGGCACAATAATGGCAACACAAATGATTTCGTTGTTATATGGGAGTACCTTTTCAGGTGTATCATCAACATAGAATACAAGCGCATCGATTTTTGGATTAACTTCTGGGAGTAGTAACGCTTCGAAGACTGTCGGGGTACAGTTCAGTTCTACTATTGGGACACAAGGAAGAAAATCTTGTGGTTTGACCCAACTACAAGTTTGAGATTAGGAGGCATAGGTAGCTCTTGTTCAGGTAGATCTGGAGGTTCTGGATTAGGTGGGTAAGGTCCGCACCAACCCCAAAATATTTACATGGAAATGTCTCTTCATCTTCCAGAGTATAGGGGCATAGAAGATGCTACTGAACATGTGCATATGTGTGAAATATTGTGGCACGCAAAAGGAATCATGGCTTCTGAGCGTAGGGAAAACCAATTTGCTACTATGTTATAAGGGTGTGCACATAGCTGGTACAGAAATTTTGACCCTAATCAGACTTGTGTAGATTATACATCTTTAAAGGATGCATTCCTTAAAGAGTTTCATATCCTTGAGTCTGAGTAGAAGAATATAAGTGTGCTCAATGATATAGAGCAAAACACTACTAAAATTGTTAGAGAGTATGATGCATGGTTTAAAACATTGTTATCAAAGCTTTTTTATGACATACATGCAAGCAAACATGCACAATGGTTCATTAGAGGCTTGATTACCCCTTTTAGGAGGGCATTATCACATAAGACATACACTGATCCACACGAAGCGCTTGAAGAAGCCTTGTGCATTGAGACAGTTGGAAGCATATATACTAGGGTGATCATGTTTTTAGAAGCACAAATAGCAATAATGGCAAAATAATTGGAGAAACTATCACCAAATTCAGCACATGCAATGCACACAGGGATTTGGTACATAGATTGTGAAGTATAGGGTCACACAAAGGATAGTTTACTTCACAGAACAATATGCTCATTGTTGATGGATTGTGAAATATGTCATTTAAACCATGATGCTAGCCACTTCTCATTATTACAACATGTGATAAGGAAGAACATTTCAAGCTATTGTAAAATCTGTAGGTCCACGAATCATGACACGGAGGACTGCCAGGTGATTGGAAAGATCCATAATGCTATAGATATTGGTGTACGATAGAAAGGAGTTTTAGATAACTCTAAGGGTGAGAATGAGCATCGGGACTGGGATCACAATCAGGCATGCTATGATTAGAATGAAGGGTGTTTTAAAGGTTGTCGTGGCAGAGGTCGAGGATACCGCGGTGGATTCAGAGGATGAGGCTGTGGTAGTGGAAGAAGTGAGTTTCCTTGTGAAACATGTAATACATGCAGATTTCTTGACCACTATAGGCGCGAATGTCCTCAGAATATTACATGTTCTTTCTGTGGAAATAACCATAGCTATGAAGAGTGCCTAGACTTATATGAGAATCTAAGTAAGAAACATAAATAAGAAAAAAAAGGTGTAGGGATGGTTAGGATACAACATGCTATTGAAATTCAATGGATGCCTATGTTGGAGGAGGAATCAAGGGAATTATAAGTGAAGATCATGACCTACCCTGAGGCAGAACGCGCTAAAGAAGCATTGTAGTAGAAACCTACCATCACTAAAGAAGAAGTTCTTCATGCATGATACCCAGATCTTGCCTATCAGAAGGAGGTTTATCAGGAAGCCAAGGAAGTTCTAAGGAAACTTCAGGGTGAGATACATTACTTAAAGGAGAAAAAGAAAGCATCCGAGGTGGTCCAAACTGATATAGATGACTTAAGAGAAGTGTGCAAAATGTTGCGCAAGGAAAACTTCATTCCATTGTTAGGGAGTTGGTTAAAAGGAAACACTCCACATGTAAGTACTGAGACTGGAAGGTATATCCTGCATGCAAATCTTCCCCCTCATAGCCTAGATTATGACAAGGAAATCACTCTAAATTTTGTTGTGGATGGGTGACTATTGAGTAATATACTAATTGATACAGGTGTGAAAGTCAATGTTCTTACCTTGGATGCATGGGTAAAAATAGGAAGACCCCCATTGCAGCCATCCTCTAATGTATTATTCATGGCTAATTGGACTAAGGCCACTCCCGTTGGAGTTTTGAAAGATGCATCCATTACCATACAAGGAGCCAAGTTCATTAGAGACATTGAAGGTTTAGCTTTGGCAGAGTCAGATAGCTTCCAAGCTCTATTAGGGCATCCTTGGTGCTATGCAAATAATGTTGATCTTCAGTTCAACAAGGGCTATATCAGTTTTGAAAATAAAGAGGAAAGAGTTATTATCCCTTTAATAGATGGAAAATCTGCACCCTATGTTGAGCCCTTAAGTGAAGAAGATCTGAATAGGATTTATGTACACGCCATCAGAGATCCAAAGATGATTAAACCAACCAAAGAAGGACTAATTCAGTGGGAGGATGCATAGTCTATTAGCGATACTACAAGTGTTGCTTGTGATAATTGGGCTTATAGTACTTATGAGTTGGTAGGGCGTAAAGTAAAGAGCATATTCCCTCAAGGCACAAAACTATGTTATGTTAGGAGGATAGGTAACAACTCGGTACCTTTTTACACAAGAGAAGGGGATCTTATGGTATTCCTATGTGCCATATAAGAATAGTGGATAGACCCACCGGAAAGAAGAAATATGCTAGCATATACACTGCATGGGACAACAACATGCTGGTAGGTGGTCCACAAGGATAATCTTGTCAGATGGAATGAAATTGGGATTTCTCTTACTACTAGGTTCTTTAGGAGTAATGCACCTAATCAAATCTATATTTATCATGGTAATCATCCAATTTAACACCATGTTCAAAAGTGTGAGAGACTCTGGATAGAAGGGCATGAAGATTTACCACCTTCACTATGGGTGCATCGGTTTTATTCCACTTTACAAGGCTACATGCATGTTGGTATGTATATGCATAAATCCATAGAGAAACTAGAAATTGGTAGAATTTAATTGCAGGAATGGCCCTGACATTTGACTTCTTCTCTACAAAGCCTCCGGTAGAAGAAGCATTGAAAGTTATCAAGCGCTTAACTATGGGGGATAGTGCCAAGGCTAAAGAACTCCTTCAGGAGTTATTAGATAAAGAAGACTCAGGAGCGCGTCTTGATGATGAACCAGAGGTTGATGCAACAATGCTTCAACGTGCTTGCCTTGAGAAAGAGAAAGGAAAAATGGTCTACTTAGTGGATGACGAAGAAGTAGATAATTTGGATGTAAACCATTCAACACGGAGGTGTGAGGTATTGGACAGTGTGGATAAGACCACACGTGCCTATCATGAACCTATGAAGACAAAGTAGTTGAATATTGGAATAGATATTGAGCCTAAGGAAGCCATAATTGGAGACTATTGGTTAGAATCTGAAGTGGTAAAAATCATAGAGTTACTAAGGGATTACCAGGATTTATTTCCTAGGGGGTACCATGAACTTAAAGGCATGCATGAATCATTAGGGGAGATGAAGATAAATCTTAAAGAGGGTGCGCACCCAATTAGAAAGAGATCCTACATGATGAACCCCAACTTGTGTGAAAACGTCAAAGAAGAGATTGATAACATGTTAAAATATGGAATTATCAAGCCCCTTGATGAGTCAGAATGGGTTAGTCCAATGGTGATTGGTATCAAGAAGGATGGATGGATTAGAATATGTGTGGACTACAGGGATTTGAATTTTGCATGTGTAACTGATCCATTCCCTATGCCATTCACTGAGGAAATACTAGGAGTGCAGGGTGTGAAATATATTCATTTACAGATGGGTTCTCTGGGTATCATCAAGTTAGGATTGCCCAGGAGGATCAAGAAAAGAATACATTTACTACTGAATGGGGTAGCTTTGCCTATACTTTAATACCCTTTGGTCTGAAATATGTGCCTGCTATATTTTTGCACATAGTTATCCAAGCATTCGAGGAATTCATTCACAACTTATTACAAGTATATTTAGATGATTGGATAGTGTATGGATTAGTTAAGGATCATTGTGACAATCTGTGCTTAATTTTTAAATGGTGTAGATAGCTGAGTATCTCTTTGAACATCAAGAAGTGCATATTTGCTACACCATTTGGGATACTTTTAGGACACATAATACGCAAGGAGGGTTTTTTGGTTGATCCAACAAATTTTTCAGTCATTATAGGCCTAAGGGAGCCTACCAGTCAAAGTGAGGTGCGTGGATTTTTAGTTCATACATGATATTACATAAATTTTATCAAACTCTATGCCAAAGTTGCCACACCATTAGAAGAGTTACTGAAAGGGAAAGATACATTCTACTGGGGAGAAAAATAACAGCGTGCATTCGAGACATTGAAGGAGAAACTTTATGCCACACCTATTTTGGTTTTCCTTCATGGGACAAAACATTTCATGTACATGTTGATGCCTCTGACATGACCATTAGCGTGATGTTGGCCCAACTTGGAGAAGGTATTGTAGATCATCCTATCTATTTTTCTAGTAGAAAGCTGACTCATGCAGAACATAATTACACAACTATAGAGTGCAAAGCTTTGTCAATGATCTATGCGCTGCATAAATTCCGCTAGTACCTACTGGCTACACCATTCATATTTTATACAGATCACGTGGCATTGAAGTATTTGGTAAATAAACCTATTTTACAAGGGTGCATATGTCGATGGGTGCTCTTATTTCAATAATTTTATTTCACAATTGTGGTAAAACCAGGAAAAAGTAATTCTAGACCAAACCATCTATCAAGAATATAGTCAGGAGAAGAATCACAGGCAATTGAGGATACCATTCTAGATGCACAGTTATACAGGTTATAACACGTGCCATCAGAACTAGAGGACATTTTTGTCTTTCTACGAACAGGGATGGCACTAGAAGGAATGAAATCCTTGGAGAAGAAACAACTTGCTATACATGCTACACCTTATCTGTTAATCAGTGGTGACTTGTACAAATTGGGCTGAGATGAAGTATTGCATCATTGTGTATTGGAACATGAGCACACGAGTATTATGTAAGAAGCTCATGGTGGAATTACAGGTGGCCACTATCCAGGTGATGCCACAGTGCGCAATATTCTACTCATTGGATTATGGTGGGAGACCATCTATAAAGGCTGTAAGGAATATTGTAAGGCATGTGATCATTGTCAATGTCTTGGAAAACCATGTCAATGAGATGAAATGCCTCTGAGACCTATTACTAGTGCAGAACCATTTGAGAAATTGGCTATAGATTTTTTGGGTCCTATTTCACTAGTTACGTGCAGAAATGGATAACGCTACATCATAACTTGCATAGACTATCTGACAAGGTGGGTAGAAGAATCACCTACAAAGGACTGTACAGCAGCTACAATAGCCTGGTTCCTATGGGAAAATATTATTACAAGGGGGCACACATTTTCTTAATGAGATAATCATAATTTTATTGGATGATTTCATGATTGCACACTATAAGACTACACCCTATCATCCTCAGGAAAATGGAACTGTTGAAGCTTTCAACAAAATTTTGAGCCAGACATTGACAAAAATATGTGATATTGGAATAAAGGATTGGGATGATAAAGTCTCTGTAGTACTTTGGGCATATCGAACAACATATAAGAGGTCGAACAAAGCCACACCATTTCAGTTAGTGTTTGGCACAAAATCTATTCTTCCTATGGAATTTATGTTACCTTCTTTGCGTATTGTGCACGCTGGAGGTGTAGATGATGAGAAATATTTACAAGAACAGATTGAAAAGATAATTTAGATGGATGAGTGACAATCCATAACACGTTAGAGTCAGAAGCAAGAAAATGCCAAGAAAAAATCTTGTATGACAGATTCATAAGGGACAAGAAGTTTGAGATTGGAAAAATGGTCATTCTCTATGACTCTAACTTTTTGCACCATCCAGGAAAATTTAAGGTACATTGGTTGGGGCCATATGTTATCACTTACATCCTTGAAATATGTGCTTGCCAGTTAGAAGCCCTTGATGGAACACAGCTACCCAGTTACTTCAACGGGAGTAGGCTGAAGCCTTACTATAAATAAGTCTTCTTGGTGTTTGTAATAAGGTAGTATTGTCATTTAGATTAGGTTTTCAATTATGTATTTCCTTAATGTGTTTCCTTATTTGTTTCTATGCTTTGTCAATTTAGTTGGTGTGTTGTGTAATAAGCGTGCTTGCACGCATGAAGCTAATTAATATATGAAACATGTTTATGCGTAGAGGACTGCACATACTTTTAGTGTGGGATGGATTGTTGGTATCCAGGTACACGATTGTAGGAATTAAAAGGTGAAAGGAATAAGCTGCTACGAGCACTTTTCAAGCCAAGGGATTGCTTCTAAAAAGTGACTAAAGATGGAGATGAATGAAGGGACATTATAACACGAGGTAAGTAGGGGCCATAACAACTACCAGTGGAAGGTGCAGTGAAAAGGTACTTGGGTGCAAGGAAATGTGCTGAAGAGAAGCTATGTAACCAAAGGGTAGGAAGGCGCGCTAGAAGGTTATAGCTGGGGTGTGAAGATGTACCATGCAGAAATAACAAAGTTGGTCAATCAATGAGAGGATATTTGGTAGGTGAAGGAGCAATACATGCATCAAAATTTTGAAAATCTATATAAGGATGGGACGCGAGTTCATTTTTACATTTGCAATTAATAGTATTTGAAAAAGAGCTAAGTGTGAATATATGAGTGATCGAATTGAGGTGTGAAAGGTGTGTAACAAGTCATGATGAAGATATCTATGCGCAGAAAGAGCTTGCATCCCCAGTGGTGAATGGTTTGAGCAAAGCAAGGTGACAAAGAGGAGCTAGAGTACGTGATTTCACCTAAGGCATGATGAATCGATTTAGGGTTTTGATTTTACATTACAGAATTCAAGAGGTGAGTATCTACAAAGGATTGCAAGGTAGAAATGGCACCCAAGAAAGTAGTTACAACAGGAGTGAATGGAAAGAAGAAGGTGGTTGTAGAAGAAGAGGAGATGGCTCCCAAAAGCAATTTTTCTAAAATGCAATATCCAAAGGGGTTTATCATAGGACAAGAGTGGGATTATCACATAAGGAGAAGCAAGGTGAGTGAGTACAACCACCATACCATAGAGAATAAGGAGCTTGATGCCTTGCTGAACACAAAGATGAATAAACGCACGAAAAAAGACATGTCAGTGTGTGACGATGCTTATCCAGAAGCTCTTGAAGAAGATTGGAGTTTACCAACTATATGAGATCCCTTACTTCAGGAAATATGAGCCCTTGTACCAGTGGCTCATGAGCAGAGTGCACGTATATTTCTTCTACTTTGTAGGACACATAGCCAGAATTTCAGCCGTGCTAATCTCCATGGTAACAGGATTGAAGGGCACAAGAGAAGATTTGAAAAGATGATTTAATAGAACAAATATACAATCTTGGAGACCAGAAAGGAGTTGGGGTATACACAAAGGGTCTGCGTGACATGGACATAGATAAACTGAAGAAGTATCCAGTTGTGCAAGCAACCGCACATCTTGTTACAAAGATAAATGACTAGGAAAGGTGGTCACAAGTGAACACCATGTGGCTTCACATTGCTAAAAATATGTCTGAGGGGGTGGTCTACAACATTTCACGTTACATTGTAGAAACTATCATTGAGGAAGCGCGCACAGGAGGAAAGATCAGCTTTGGAGCTGTTCTGTTGTCATTGGTGTTCATGGAGATCGGAGTACCTGATGGACCAAAAGAGAAGATATGGGAGTATCCCATGGAGCACAAGTCACCTACATAACACTTCAAAAAGTACTTGTGTGAAGGATCCATGACAGAACAGGTCAAGAAAAGGGCTGAGAAATGGTAATATAGGCTCCACACATCCTTTGAAGAAGAATGGCGCATCCCTAAGGACTTTCCTTCGGTGGTTGGAAAGGAAATTCATTTCACTGTATACCAGCACTTTTACATAGCATGGTTCACCATGAGGGATGGAGCATGGAGCCCTTGGTGTAAGTTACCATATTCCTTCACAACAAGGTACTTCCAGGTGTCAATACATATGTTCTCAGATGCACAACACCTAATGTTCAATGTCGGACAAGGTAGATTGTGACTACCACACGCTAAGGAAGAAATATGTGTATCCAGGACAAGGTGCATATATTGAAAGGCTCATTTCATATGTATTGAGCATTAAACTAGTAAGTTTGGTTGTGGGAGATGTTGGATCAGCACTGGTATACCTTCAACTAAAGCCCAAGTTGGAGAATAAAAAGTATGTGGAAGATGAGTTTGCACTTCCAAAACCACTAAGGGGTAAGCATACCATGGAGAACATTCTAGTACCTAATCCCATAGAGACAATTGAGGTAGAGGATGAGGAGGATGAGTGTGAAGATAGTGGTGGTTTGGAACATAGAGGCAGAAGACATCCTACAAATAAGGATGAAGATGAGTGCACAACTACACCACCTCAGCCACAAGAGGGGGATGATGAGGACTTGGATGCAGTAAAAGGAGAGCATAGATTTAAGAGAGTGTTTAGGAGAACAAGGACCCAAAATGATACTCTGCAAAAATAGTGCGCACATCACCTAGATTCTCTCCATAGAAGGAGACAATCACAAAAGGAGAAGGAAACTAAAATTGAATGAGGAGGTGGAAGAGTCAGAGGAAAGTGCACCTAATTCTCCTACACCTCCAGAGAAATTAGAAGAACAAAAAGATGAAGAAATGAAGGAAGGAGAAGAGGAGGAAAAGGGAATAGATGAGACAGCTACATAGACTACTCAGGACATGGAGACACAAGTCCAAAATCTATGGAAGATCAAGTTCCTAAAGCCTAGGTCAAGAAGAACAAGTGGGTAGCACATTCCACCAGCCATGGGTTATGTGAAGGACATAGGTAAAATTGTCCATGCCCATTTCTAGAGCACACTAACGCAAAAGGAACTATATGGCTGGGAATTAATGGATGAAGATATGGCTACAGTGTGCACAAGAAAGAAGTTATCATGGTCCATGCACACACACATGGATGAACTGAATTTTGATGTGTGTGAGGAGTCATGTGTATCGAGGAGGTTTGAAAAAGACACCTCAGGCTAGACATGTGACACATAAATCCTACTGTCATGTCAGATGAACAGGTGAGAAATGCATTGGTGAAAGTATCAACAGAGGTGGCGAGGTGGAATATGGACAAGGCTGCCCTAATTAGGGTGCTAAGGGAAGAGATCAAAACTAAGGATGGTGAAATAGCGTGCCTAACACAAGAAAGAGACTTAGCACTGAAAAAGAACTATGTATTTATCAGCATCACAGAGGAAATTGATGATAATGTCATAAGAGCTAGGCCACGCTTAGAGCCAAAGGTACCAAAGATGTTTCCTTCAGTGCAATACACTATGTAGGTATAATTGGTGGACCTAGTGCTTGAAGATGAACCTCTGTGCATGCCAGTGCCAAAGGATCCAGCACAAGATGAAGAATGAGAAAAGGCTTCAGTGATGTGAAATATTACATCATATGAAGGACTGTTGTAAGCACTGCAAGAAGAACTGAAGAAAATAGACCAAGCCTTGAACATATGTACAGCTCTAGAGGTGCTCATCAACATAAAAACCCTAGAGGAGAACAATGAGGTCTAGAAAGTGATGAAGGATGACACATTGGGCTGCGTAGAAAGATTATCAATGGTTAAACAAAAGCACGAGGCCCTGACAGTAGCCCAAGAACCACACAAGAATCGGCTATAAGAGCTTGGGAAACTCATTGTGTAGAAGATGGATTTACTAGAGGGAAGGATGACTGTAAGGTCCAACATTGTGTTGGTCTTGCAGAATGAGAAAGGAGAGATCATGAAAGGATGAACTGGAGTCCATTGTTGTGGACATTCCAGAAAAAGTAGAGGAATCACTCACTGAGTGGCATACCTTGGAGGCCAAAATAAAACAAGAATATCCTGAATTAGTTGTTTAGGTTGCAAAAGAAGAGACCTCAGATTAAAAACATTCTTTCATTTATAAAAATTCTTTCCATTCTTCTATTCTTTGATTCATTTTAAAGATGAACCATTGTTGGAGTGACAATGAAATTAGTGTGGGGTAATGTTGATCAGAGAACACTTGACAGAAAGCACACAAGAAGTACACATGGGAAAGCAGGTCATATTCAAATGTGTGAACAGATAGGGAGAACACGCGCGCAGGAGCAGAAGTTCAGCTTTCAGGACTTACCCATTTTTTGCTCATGAAGGTCTATTTTTAGAGATGGCATGTAGAGCACACAAATGAGCCAGAGACATGCATGCCATGCATTGGCTATTTTTGGAGGACCGGATACAAATCACTTTACATGGACACAAGCTGGAAATAGATCTACTACTATCAGTTAACTACTAGTAGTCTATTGTTAGCGCACTTGCATGTGTGGCTAGTTTTGTAACGGTGTGTGGCTAATAATAGCATGCGACCTATTTTGGGAACTAGATAAGTGGTGAAGGGAAAGTCCCCACCCTTATAATTATGTAGTAAACTGTGTAATAGATAGATCAACATAGATATACAGATATGTATACATAGTGAGGTTATGCTGATAAATCTGTTATGTGCATACTACTGTTATTGTAATGAAGCTTCTGTATACTTATTGCATTTAATATAATGGAGGATATTGGTTGAATCTAAGTGTTAGTTCTCTGTGTATCTAAATCTAGTATGTCTTTGATCTCATCATGGTTAATAATTAGTTTTGTTCTCCCTTAGAGATAGATCTGGTATTATGCTTGTAGAATGATGTGTTAGTAATGGAACTGTATATGTTAAGTCTTCATCATGCTAACATCCTATAACAACAACCCTAAAGAGGGACCTAGTACCTTTGTGTGCTTCGGGTGAGTGCTCAGTCAAGGTTGAGTGATGTGCCAGTGCGTCTAGGGTCTTATTGGATATTTATCACTGAATTCTAGGTTGCATTATGGATCACGCTACGTCATCACTTGCACAGATTATCTTACAAGGTGAGCAAAAGCAACACCTACCAAGGATTGTACAATAGCTACAACAACTAGTTTCTTATGGGAAAATATTCTTACAAGGTATGGATGCCTGTTAAGCTTGACAAGTGATAGGGGTACACATTTTTTGAATGAGACAATTAGAATACTATTTGATGAATTTATGATTGCACACCATAAGACTACACCCTATCATCCTCATGAAAATGGGACTGTTGAGGCCTTTAATAAGATTTTGAGCCAGACATTGACAAAAAATTATGATGATAAAGTTCCTACCGTGCTTTGGGCATATAGAACAACATACAAGAGGTTGAACAAGGCCACACCCTTTCATTTGGTGTTTGGCGCATACATAGTTCTTCCTATGGAATTTATGTTACCTTCTTTGCATATTGTGCACGCTGGAGGTCTAGCCAATGAGAAAGCATTAGAAGAAAGAAGTCATAAATTGATATAATTAGATGAGAGGTGCACCATAACACATTGGAGTTAGAAGTAGGAAAAGGCCAAGCAGAAGGCATGGCATGATAGGCACATTAGGGACAAAAAACTTGAGATGGGATAGATGGTGTTTCTTTATGCTTCTAACTTTGTGCACCATCCAGGTAAGCTTAAAGTGCATTGGTTAGGACCATATGTTATCACTCATATACTTGAATTGGGTGCTTTCCAATTAGAGACACTTGATGGAATATGGTTACCCATTTACTTAAACGGGAGTAAGCTGAAGCCCTACTATAAATAAGTCTTCTTGATGTTTGTAATAAGGAAGTGTTGACATTTAGAATTGGTTATCATTTTTATATTTCCTTATTCGTTGCTATGCTTTGTCAATTTAGTTTGGTGTTTTGTGTAATAAGTGTGTTTACACATTGGAATCTAATTACCATTTGAAGTATTTTTATGCGCAAAGGACTGCACATACCATTGGTGTGGGGTGGTTAATCAAACATGGGTACACATGAGAACAAAACTGTTATAGGTGCTAGTTAAGTGTGGAAAGGAGCTGTTAGAAGAGGAGATTGCTCTAAAAGATGACCATAGATGCAGATAAATGAGGGAACAATATAACATGAGGTAAGCAATGGTTTTGGAGACTACCAAAAGAAGGCGCAGTGGTGAGGTACTCAGGATGCATGGAAGCACGCTGAAGAGAATTATGTAGCCAGAAGGTAGGAAGGTGTGCTAGAAGGTTATAGCTGGGGTGTGAAGATGTACCACACAGAGATTGAAAAATGGTCAATTAATGAGAGGATTGTTGGTAGGTGAAGGAGAAATAAATGCACTAAATTTTTGAAAATCTATATAAGGACGTGATGTGGGTTCATTTTTACCTTTGCGATCACAATTATTTGAGCAAGCTAAGTGTGAATGAGCTGAGTGAAAATTGTGTTGAGGTATGGAGCATTGTGAAACCAGAAATGGAGAGCTAGACTATTGCAGAGAAGAGGCTTACATCCCCATTGGTGAAGGGTTTGAACGAAGTAGAAGCATTGAGAAGGAGCTAGGGTACACAGTTTCAAGATAGGGAAAATAGATTCGAGCTAGGGTTTGATTTTACTCATTACAAATAAAATAAGGCAGGATTTTTACGATGGCACCGAAGAAACCACCTGTAGTAGGCATGAAAGGAAAGAAGAAGGTATAAGTTGAAGTTAAAATTTCTCTCGAGAGGAATTTTTCAGAGATGTAGTACCCAGAAGGAGTAATAAGTAGACAAGAGTGGGATCCCCACATCCACAGATGTAAAATAAATGACTACAACCACTATACCACTAACAAGAAGGGAGAGTTGGATGCTTTGCTGAATAAGAAGACCAACAAGCATACAATGGAGGATATGTCAGTGTATGACAATGATGGGGAAAAAATACTGAAGCAGGTAGGAGTTTATCAGTTGTATGAGCTCCCATATTTTGGAAAATATGAACACTTATACTAATGGCTTATAAGCCGAGTCCATGAGGACTTATTTTATTTCACCAGACAAAGGGTTAGGATCATAGCGGAACTGGTTTTGACACTAAGAGGATTGAAGGGCACAAGGGTAGACCTTGTTAGTGATATGATTGATAAAGCAATGGTCATAGAAAAAAGAAAGGAGTTGGGGTATATCAAGGGTCCAGATGGAATGGACATAGATAAGATGAAGAAGTTTCATGTGGTGTAGGTAGCCACACATCTGCTAGCCAAGTAGAATGAAAAAGAGAGATGGTCACAGGTAAACACCATGTGGCTTCATATTGCAAAGAAAATTTCCCAGGGAGTAGTATACAACTTAGCAGGCTATATTGCAGACACCATTATTAAGGAAGCGCACACATGAGAAAATATAATCTTTGGTGCTATCCTACTTTGTCTTGTATTTTTAGAAATTGGAGTGCTCGATGGGCCAAAGAACAAGATTTGGGAGTACCCATTAGAAAATCAGTCCCTTGGGGAGAGGTTTGAAAAATACTTATGTAAAGGATCAATGAGTGGGCCATTTAAGAAGAGGGAAGAAATTTGGTATGACCAACTTCGCGCGGTGTTTGAGGAGTGGTACATTCCCAAGGAGCTACCTTCGGTAGTAGGAAAGAGAGTACAATTCACAGTGTACCAACACTTCTGCATCGTATGGTTTGCCATGAGGGATAGGACATGGAGCCCATGGTGAAAACTTCCCTATGCCTTTACAGTGTGCTAGTTCTAGGCCTCAGTTCATAGATTTATTGATGCACGTCATCTGAAATTCAATGTAGACGAGGTAGACTGTGACAACCACACCCTCAGGAAGATATATGTGTATCCAAGACGGACTGCCTACATTGAGAGGCTCATTTCAGACATCATAAGTATGAAGCCAGTAAGCTTGGCTATTGGGGACAGTGGAGCCATGCTCGTATATTTTCTGCTTAAGCCTAAGCTAGAGAATAACAAGTATGTGGAGAATGATTTCATGCTCCCAGGGCCACATAAGGGAAAACATATAGTGGAAAATGTGTCAGCTCTAAATCCTACATTGACTATAGAGGTAGATGAGGAGAAAGAAGAACAAAAATATAGTGGAGGATTGGATCATAGGGGCCAAGGGAAGCCACAAACAAAGTGGAGACTGAGTGTGCGGATACTCCACCTCAGATGCAAGAAGGAGATGAGAACTTGGATGTGGAAGTAGTCCATGAAGAGTGCAAATTTAAGAGGGTATTCAAAAGAACAAGTTCCTAAGGTGTGGGAAATCAACAACCTATAAGAAGATCACCACAAATCTCCCCTCAGAAAGAGGAAACTGAGAAGAAGAGGAGAAAGCTAAAGCTAAATGAGGAGACAGAGGAATCTGTAGAGAGTGTGCCTGGGGCCCTAGTATAGCCAGAAGATATTGAGGAGCCCAAAGATGAGGACATGAAGGACGAAGAGGAAGGGGTGAAGGAGGAAAAATAATCAGAGTATGAGAAACCTAACACGCGATGATACTACTCAGGATGTCGAAGGGCCAACTCCAAACCTTAGTGCTCTAGGTTCCTAAGGGGCCAAGAACAAAGAGAGAAAGTGGAGAATAAATTGTGCTAAGTATGGGCTATGCCGAGGACATAAGAAAAATTGTCACCACCCATTTTCAAAGGACAGTGGACCTAAAGGAGTTATATGGGTGGGAGTTGATGGACCTTGACATGGCCACTACACATATAAGGAAACAACTATCCCAGTCCATGCAAACTCACATGGACATGATATATTTTTATGTATTCGAGGAGTCTTATGTGTCAAGAAGAGTGAAGAAGGTACCTCAGAGCAGGCACATGACTATAAAGCTCACTCTCATGTCTGATGAGTAGGTGAGAAATGCCTTGGTTAAGGTATCTATAGAGGTGTTGTGGAGGAATATCGATAAGGCTGACACTATTAGAGTGCTACTTGAATATAAGAAGGAAAAATTGTAGAAATAATGCGTCTAAAAGGAGAGAAGGATCTAGAGAATAAAAAGAATGAGACCTTCATTAGCATGGTAGAAGAAATTGGTGACTATGTCCTAAAAGCAAGACCACATCTATAGTCTAAGGAACCTTGGAAGTTTCATTCGGCTATACATTATGTGTGCACATTAGTTGATTTGGTGCTTGTAGATGGACCGATTCGAATGCCACTGCCAAAGGATCTTGAATAGGAATCAGAGAGAGAAAGGGCCTTTGTTGTTAGGAAGATTTCATCTTATGAGGAATTAATCCAAACTTTACAAGATGAGCTAAAGAAATCAGATCAAGCTCTGAACATATGTGTAGCACCAGAAGCGGTGATCAGGATCAAGACTATGATAGAGGATAATGAAGTTCTAAAGGAAATGAAGGATGAGACTTTAGGGCATGCAGAAATATTGGCATTAGTTAAAAAAAAGTGTGAATCCCTTACAACAACACAAAACCCACATAAGGAGAGGATAGATGAGATTGGAAATCTCATAGCACAAAAGATGGATCTTCTGGAGGGAAGGATGTCTATTATGGCCAATGTTGTCCTAGTACTACTAGAATGAAAATGAAGAGAAAACCCATGACAGGTTGGAAACCATCACCACAAACATTCCAGAGAAGACAAGAATTGTGTTGGATAACTGAAAAACATTGGAGGATGAGATTAAAATATAATATCTAGACTTGATCCTCTTAGTTGAAGCGGAGGGATTTGCAGAATAAAATTCTATTCTTTTTACAGTGATTCTTTAAATTCTTTCCATTCTCATTATTTATTGTTTAGGACAATAAGGAGAAACCCCATTACCAAGACAAAAATGTACATTAGTGTGGGGTAATGTTGAGCAGACAAAGTATGACACTAAAGAGAGTGCACACATAATATTCATGTGTGGGAACAAGGTGGATTTGAATGTGCTAAAGGATAGGAAAGGAAACGTGTGTTAGGACAAGCTGATTTGAGACTTAGCCATTTTCATGGTTACGGGATATTTTTGAAATAACATGCGGATAACACAATGGGATGGAGACTTCCGTGAAACGCAAATGCTATTTTGGGGATGAGTGTCTACTAAGCACCATGCATGAGTTTGGGATAATAATAGGAATACTACTGCCAATTAACTGTGGGAGATATATTATTAACGCACTTACATGTGTGCATATTATTGTAAAGGCACATGGCTATTTTCAGCATATGACCTATTCTACGAAGTTTGTAAGTGGTGAAGGGCAAGTCCCCACCCCTATAAGTATGTATTAGTCTATGTAGTTAGAGATAGACACCGAGACACTGTGTATGAGTTATTATAAAGTTATGCTGCCGGATCTGATGCGTGCATAAACTTATGGTAATGTTATATGATGTAAGAAGCTTCCATGTTTTGTAGTGTTTAATATAATGGAGTGTATTGGGTGAATAAAGTGTTAACATGATTGTAATTGGTTCTTGTATGATCAATCTTGTCATGGTTAATGTTCAATTCATGATTCCTTAAGATCTAGATTTGTTTATGCACTATTTAATGGTTATGCTCTATGGAATGTTTGTGCTTATTATGGTTCTGAATATGCTCTATCTTCAACACATTAACATCCGGCACAAGCAACTCTAAAGAGGGTTTTGGTACCTTTGCACAATTCAGGTGAGCGCTCATCTCAAGATGAGTAATGTGCCAGTGCGCCTAGGTTGTTCGTGGTGGATTCTAGGTTGCATTAGCCAGATATGTAAATATATCAGTAGGCTCAAAATAAGTGATGTTTGTATATGTTATATGTAGAATTTAGTCAACATTGAATACTTATTGTAGGTGGCCATAGTAGAGAACATATTATTGTAAAAGAGTAAATGGTAGAAACCATGACATAAAAAGAGAGAAAATAAGGCATACTAGAAAAAAAATTCATAGGAAATCAAGTGTATAAGTATACAATCATACAATTATATCAACATCGAAAAAAATAAGTACACAATAAATGTCACATATGTAAGTCATACCAAATAAAAAGAGTTGCATATAAGAAAAAAAGAGTGTTGCACACACAAACAAGTATGAGCAAAGTAATTGAATTCAAAAATAAGGGGCACTAAAGTGTCATACATATAAGCTTATAAAAGGACATATGCCACATACATGAAAACAAACATATAAGAAAGTAAGGAATTACAATAGTAGATAGTAGCCTAGAGGCACATAGAGAAAGATATGCTAGGAGTTGTACAAAGCACATGTGTTATACATATTAGTTTAAATAAGCAGAAATGTACATGATGAAATTCTGAAATAGCATTATGTACTAAAACAATAGTACCTAATATCGTAAGAGATTCCCTCAAATGTTGATTGACCACCAGGTAATCTTTAGTTTAGATCCAAGATGTAAACATTAAATAGCCATATGTATGTCCTATAACATGCTCAAATACCTTGTGAATGCATGTGTGGAAAATGTTGTGTGAATGAAAAGTTTGGAAAAGCTTATAAAATGGGGTAAATGGGGTAAGAACTCAATGACCATCGGATTAGAGATAAGTAAGATCTACCTATTTGCATCCATATATAAATCTTGAAACAAACAATCAACCTCTAAACATGACTATATTAGTACTCTACTCGATGAAAGCTATTAATAAATGAACCTATTAAAACTCTAGCAATCAGTTTTGTGATTTTTGATGTTTCAAAAGCTTAAGAATGGAATCTCACCATTAATGGCTTCTCCCATTTACCTAAAGCTTTGAAATGGATTAGCAAATAACAAACAAATAGCTCAAATAAACTATGAAATAACTCTAAGAGACCTAAAATGGCTTAAATCATAAATACGAGAGAGAGAGAGAGAGAGAGAGAGAGAGAGAGAGAGAGAGAGAGAGTTCTTGGGAAAAGGTGGGAGGGATTTTCATCTATTTATAGCTTTTGGATTTGAGAAAAATATGTTTTGGACGCATGTGGGACTAAAAAGGGTTCAAAAAGCTGATTTTTATAAAAACATATTTGGAGGTGTGAACATGATTTTAGGAATCTAAGTGGCTATTTGGGAAGGTAAGATATTTTTTTAGAGAGTCAAATCCTTCCTAGAAAGTCAATAAGAGGGTTACTTAACCTAAATAGGGTTAATTAAAGGGAAACAAGCTTATAGAAGCTGGTTAGAGAGGGATTAACATGGTTTAGGGGTGTAGGAGAGGTTAGAAAGGGTAATTTACTATCACATTTTAGTAAATTAACATGAGACTAGGATAATTAGTATGATCTTGGTAATAAGATCATGTAGACCAAATTATAGGTGTCTACATTTTCCCCTCTTTGAGGTGACGTATGTTATGTCATTTCAAATAAAGTAGACAAATACAAACAACTAATTTTTTTGAAGGGGTAGAAGAAAACTTGGTAGGATGAAGGATGCCCCCTTGAGTGTCGATGGGGTGAAGGAGGAACTCGATAAATGATTAAAAAGAGAAAATAAGAAAGAAAAGTATGAAGAGAAGAAAGGTGAGAATGAAGAGAAACAAAAATAAAAGGGATTTTGAGCTATTTGCAAACTAGTGGTACAAAAACAATTCTATTCATCATATTTCTAGAAATCTTCATCATCGGTCATTATTAAAATATGAGCATACAACAACAATGTAAAATGACATGAAAAGCCAGGATATAAACAACTTTCCATTATTAAAAACTACCAAATCCATGCAACATACACGAATGCAATGTAATATGAGAAGTAAAAAAACTCACCTAATAGGGAAATAAGTACAATCAAACATACTCAAACCAACAACATTTAAGATAGTTGCACAAATATTTTGTTATCAAGATGCAATCCCAAATGTTTTGATAAATGGAAAGGGTTTAAAATGATGCCCCAAGTAATTTATATATGAAATGGAAAGGATGAAGGACACTTAGGTCCGATGAAAAAGCAATGTGTGTAACAAAACAATACCAGGCAACTTGTGCCCTAGAGTATCGATGAAGTAAGCAGCGTAGCTTTTTTTTAAAAATGATTTGGAGATCCAGAGGATCTGCAAGTCATTTTCTCAATACGCATGGAAATTCCAACAAGATATGAAATGAATGTCGTGTGAGAGACATAAATTTTAGCTGCAAATGAGCTTGTTACAAATTTTAGTCCATTTTTTAAGTTTTACGATTTGTTTTCTTGGATTTTTGGATGATTTTATAACTTTTAAATTTTTTTGATCGGTCAGAAGAATTTTAGAAATGGAATATCTCCTAGAAGCATGTGAATTTACTCCAGAGTGAGGAGAATGGGCATTGGGTAGTAGTAGCATGCCCCAGCAAGAATAAAAATTGGCCAAAAATAATTATTTAAAAATAATCATGGCGATAGATAAAAATAGAAGAAGAAAAAAATAGAATGATAAATAGTGTCTCGAAATATTTAAAAATGCCCCAGGATGAAGAGATAAGCACTAGGTGGAAAATAGTGCCCTAGCATATTTGAAAATTAATTATTTTTTTTAATAAAAATAATCATTTTAGTGAAGAGAAGAAGTGTTAGAGTGATCACAACAGAGAAAACATGCCCCGGGGGCATTGTGGTAGCCTAATATACCCAACCGAGGGGATAAATCAATCACGACCAATTCATTTACAGCAGAGCTCTTGCAAATTTTTACCGTGAGTGAGTGCGACAACAGTTAAGTGAGATGGTGAGGCTTCTGATGAGGAGGAGATGAGCAGAGTGTATCTGAGAGTATCTTCTAGACACAACAGATGGACCCTTTGTGAGTGTTATATCCTTGCTTTGTCCTTTTTGCATTTAATTACGTTTTTAGCACTTTTTAGGTTAGTTTTAGGGAAAAAAATACATATGCACGTGTGTGCATGCATCAGAAACATGGGTAGATATAGGCATACATGTTGAAATGTGGGTACGCACACGTATATCTGTCAAAGGAGACATGTATACGTCATGGGAGGGAAAACACACATGCACGTGCGCGTGTCGATTGGGAGGCGTAGGTTTCAGAATGGGCACGTATTCGTCTTGCGTAGGTAGGGGTTTGGTGGATAAGGTTGGGAGCATAGGCTTTGGTATAGATGTGTATGTGTTGAAATGGGAGCATATACGCTCTAGGTGCATATGCATTGAAACAGGTGCATCGGCATAGAAGGGGGCGCACATGCGTTAGAGGAAAATACTTAACCAATTTTTTGTCAGAAAAAAATAAGCTAAGTGTAGATGAATATAGACAAGAATATTGTAGAAGAAAGTGAAAATTAGTATTTTTAGAAGAATAAAATAAGGATAGAGATAGAAATGAATATAGAAGTACATAGAAATGTATCCCTAATAAGTGTATTGTTCGTTGTGCACAAAGAATACTACATGTCTTTCACACCAGAGAGATACGATCACCTAGCTGCGATAGAGGCACAATTTGATGAGGATGATTGGAGGATATTGGATATCCTTTTATACATTACAGAGCTAGCCTACATGACCGATATGCCACATATCACACTAGATCATGGCCTCTTAATAGCCGTAGCCGAGCTGTGGCATAATGAGAGTCAGTGCTTCTGACTCCCCACTAGCGATATTACTCTTACCTTATAGGATGTATGGCATATTATGTGAGTCCCCATCCAGGGTGAGTTGATTCAGTACACGAGTCACCAGCCCCATATTGATTAGTATAGTCTAGATTTATTTGGTATTCCAGATATACCGTGTCACATGATGGCAGTGAGATTATCGCCGTGTATAGCGGATCCTGATCTTGATCGAGTCATAGTATCTGTGATGGATTTTATCAATGGATTTTTACTCCCTAGAAATACTGGAGCTTTATTTCCACTCAGCCTCATTGGAGTGATACACATTTTGATTGATGGCAAGACATATTGTTGGGGCCAGTGCATACTAACACACATATACTAGGACATTCACTTGATCACATACTACCGTCAGAAGATGGTAGGACCTACCAGATTATTACAGATTTGGGCATGGGATCATATTGCCATTGGTCATCCTACATGTGTATTGAGATCTTGAGCCCCAGAGGAGCCTTCTGTTATGGGTTGGGTTTTGATTGGTGATGATGTGTGGCTGAACATGGGAGATACCTACCATTACCACTGAGAGTTAGATGACTTACAGTAGAAAATGGTAGTATGGAGGCCATATACACATTTTCAGTGGCCCAAGGATCACTTAGAGATGATTATAGTGACCATAGAGCACTTTATGTTGGGAAGTCATAGTTATATGCAGGATTTTTACATATTTGATCAATGTCAGAGAGAGTTTGGCCTTATACATGATGTACTAGGGCTAGATATGTGGTATGCTTGAAGGGCCCGAGAGTATGTTGATATGGGGACACAGATCACCACAGATAGATACTTGGCAAGTTATTTACAGATGGTACCAATTCAATGGGTCCTTTGAGACAGGTCAGGGATCTGAGTTGTACAACAGAGTATGCTCCATGGTACCACATAGTTTTACCTCGTCGATTGACAATTCCTAGATTAGCGTGGGATGTAAGAGTGAGATCACCTCTAGTGGGACCTCCTAGCAATGGCAACGAGGGTGGTGGGGATGATGGAGGTGATGATGAGGATGATGATGCTTTTGATGACCAATGTCATGATGCAGGTGGGGGACAGGGTCCTCCACTACGAAAACCACATGAACAGGGGCCTAGGCATAGGAAAAGACATGTGCCCTTAGCTACTGATATACAATTGCCTCATGTAGGCATTACAGTATGTGTTTTCACAGCAGGGTCTCCCCCCTCATGATCTAGGTGGTGATGGAGATGATGAAAAATTATCTGCGCTTCAGTAGTAATTACAGGCGGTGATAACCATTCAGTTACAAGTAGTGGCCAAGAGAGATCAGACTAGAGCATAGCTACAGGTCGTGATAGAAGAGAGAGACTAGGCAAGAGCCCAAACCGCTTAGGGTGGAGATGGGGTAGCATGGTAACAAAAAATATGGAAGCTAATGGTGTAGGGTGGTCATAGATTGAGCCTTTTACATCAGGCCTAGGCACATGTATAGGGTGTCGCTGTACAACAAGACCAGGCCCAGGTGTAGGTGCAGGGTATTACTACTTAAAGAGATCATGCACGAGCCTAGGTCTAGACCATTACAATAGAAAGAGATTAGTAGGCCACTACTTTGGGATAAGCCCATGCTGATATTAGTAGATTTACAGGGGAGAAATATTATGCTCTACTGGCAGACACAACTCTTGGTGACATAGAGATGATACAGGATATCATGAGAGCTAGTAGTGAGGCCTCGTATTACAAGGCTGCCTACTATTGCGCAGTGCCAAATGGATAGAGAGTGAATCTTTTTTATTAGCTGGGTGTGAGTAGGATAGGATCTAGGTCACAGAGGTTGGGGTAGTTGGTTAGTAGGGTGGTACACCCGGAGCCAGCCCATCACATCAGCTATTATTTCATCCTCCAGGCCATAGACCAGATAGCCCAGGAGAGGGAAATATTCCTAGTTGACTCTCTCTTATGGTACTAATATATGTATGTATACATGCCTCTTATGAAGGCTGATTTTGATCAATGTATGTATTGATGTATCATTTTTTACTATGCCTCATGATGAAGGCACAATTATGATTCATGTCCTTTAGATGTCATATTTTGTATCGATGGTGTATATCTTATTTTGAGACAGATATTTACATATGTATATATGGACATTTGATGGTTTATATTGTCATGTTTTTATATGATTTATGACGATGATTCATGTTTATAGATGTATGATGAGTATATCTTGATGCTGTACGATTTCATTTCTCATGTATGTTCCTGTCATAGCCACGATGATAGAGGGTGCCTCCTAGGAGGGTGTAATGGGCTATAAAGTGGATAAGAGATTTCTTCTCATAATGGGTAATGTTTGGGGGAAACACGTCATCTTGTGGGTATCTAAATATAGGGTCATACCAAGGGGAGAAGGGACCAGTAACTTCATGTGCCAAACATGACTCTGGCATGTCATATACAGAAACTTGTAAATGCTCTACAAAGAACAACATTTTAATTTCCTAAGGCGGAATGCATAACATTGATCCGATGGTAGCCATGGCATCTAATGATCTATTGTGTGACCTTAGGTTTTATTCAAAGATAACTTGTACAAAATATTCCTTTAAGGTTTCAACCAATTTATTGTATTGAATAAGTTTTTCATCTTTAACCTTATACTCATCATTAACTTATTTAATAATAATTTAGGAGTCACCAATGACTCGTAACTGTCTGATATTCCAAGTGATAGAAAAATTAAGGCCAGAGATGAGTGCTTCATATTCTACAATGTTATTAGTGCAAGGGAATACCAAACAAAATTCCCTTAGAATGACCTCCCTTGTGGGAGTAATGATCATGACTCTTGCTCCAGATTTGTGGAAGGTGAATGATCCATCAAAATGAACTTGTCATTAAACATACTCTTCAACATACATCATGGATGCATCTGACAGATCTAGACACAAAGGTTCCATTCATGGTAGAGGAGATTTTCCAACTGATTGGCCAATACCTATCCTTTCAAAAACTTCTGGTTAACAAACACAATATCAAATTCACTTAGGAGAATGATCTAATTAGCCATTTGTCCCGTAACGACAGGTTTGGATAAGAGGTACTTGAGAGGGTAAACTTTGGATATTAGCTTGGTTTTATTATTAATGAGATAATGGTGCAGTTTCTGAAAGGCAAAGACAACTGCTAGAAATCCTTTTCAATATGTGGGTAATTCAATTCATAGGCAATCAAGGTGCGACTAAGGTAATAAACTACTCTTTCTCTGTGGTCTAGGTCATATTGGGAAAGTAGTGCACTAATAACAAATTGGGTAGCTGAAATATACAATAGGAGAGGTTCACATAGGGTAGGTGAAAATGAGTACAAGTGGGTTGAAAGGTTATTGTTTAAGTAGTTCAAATGGCCTTTTGACAATCTCGTCCCCAGTTGAACACAACATCCTTCTTGAGGGTACAGGGTGTAAATGGATGGCACTTATCCACAAGCTATGAAATGAAACGACAGATTTCTTGAATCTTTCCTTGTAAACTTCTTAGTTGTTTGAGATTTGTAGGTGGAGGCATTTCTGTGATAGCTGTAGCTTTTACAGAATCCACCTCTATTCCTCTCTGTGAAATGATGAAACCTAGGATCTTCCCTGACAAAATGCTAAAGACACACTTCCTAGGGTTCAAACATAATTTTTAATCTCAAAGACACTAAAAAATACCTCTCAACACTTTTAGGGTGCTCTCCTCTAGTTTAGAATTTTGCTAAAATATCATCAACGTAATCCTACATGATGCCATTCATTATGTCATGAAAGATCACTATCATTTCCCATTGATAGGTGGCCCTGACATTCTTGAGTCTGAAATGCATGACCTTGTAACAAAATTTCCCCTAAAGGGTGATGAACGTTATCTTATGTTGATCCTACTTTGGAATTTGGATTTGGTTATAACCTGAAAAACCATCCATCAAGGATAACATTTCATAACCAGTGGTATAATCGATGATCATATCAATGTTAGGCAAGGGGAAGTCATCTTTGGGACATGCTTTATTGATTTCGTGGAAGTTGGTGCAAATTATTATACCAACTGACTTCTTCTAAACTAGGACTATATTAGATATCCAATCCAAATAAACAATGGGTTTAATAAAATCAACAGCTAATAACTTTTCAAGTTCCTCTTTGACAAGTAGTGCAACCTTGGGGTGCATCTTTCTTAATTTCTGCTTGATAGTTTTGGCATCTGGGTGCACAACAAGGTTGTTCATGACTAAGTCTGAGTCCAAACCAGGCATATCTGTGTATGACCATGCAAATATATCTTCATATTCTTGCAATAGTTTTGTAGACACCAAAATTAGGTGACACGCTCCTTGACCCCTCGTTAAATAATCAACTTGAACACACTCACCTAATCATAACCCCTTACACTCCACACTAATATTAATTTAATTAAATTAATTCATGTCCTCACAATATTTATTATTTAATTATCCTAATTAGGATAATTTTCACCCCACCACCTCACTTATACAGCTCACCTAGCCACCTCTCCCTAAGTCTATTCTTAGTATGTTTCCATAACTAAACCCTGAGATAGACCTCCAAAAATCAAAGCCTACATCCCCTCTAACCACATTCCCACATAAGAAAAGGGTAACTCCTGCTCTTTCCCAGATGAATAGAGAGATCTGGCAGAAATCATTACCATGATCTCCTATTTTTGGTAAACCTAGGGATTCCCACCGTAACCAACGTTGGTCACCCCCTGAACCGATGCCAGTCAACCTGAAACCATCGTCAGTTACCTTTTATTCCCTTTGGTAACCTTATTTCAAGGTTGACACATTTTCTGAGAGTAAGGAAGGAGACTAGAGCTGCATGCAAGCAAAACAAGCATCCTTTTATGTATCTAGACATTCAGAGCCATCACCAAGATCAATAAGAGAGCCATTACATTCTCAGGAGCACTCCAGGAAAGCACAACTATAGGACCATACATGTATTCTCCAATTAACCACATCCACCACTCATCTATCAAAAACATTAACACAGTAAGTATGACCCTAACCAGTATAGTTTATTTCAGTTAGTAATCTTTGTTACTCTTGTTATTGATCTATTCTTTGCATGCTTATTGCTTCATCACCCACTTGCCTGTAAACCCAAATATCCCTTCACCCACATCACCAAATCACCTATTCTCACCTGTTGTATACTTCTAAGCATACCTAAGGTCTCTACATACCTCCCCATTCACTCGCCAAAGCTTTATTTGACCTCAGATGACCCCTACCATTTAACCTATTTTGAGTTTCTTTCACCCTAACCATACCGATGTCGATTATCCATAACCGTTGTTGGTTCTACCTAAATTGGCATCAGTCACATTTAGCTGACATCAGTCTCTGTATTTTACACCTTGACCAAGAACAGACCTAACAATCACCTTATCATTTGACCTAAACAACCTAGAATCTGACCTTGACCAGTCCCAGTACCTTGACAATACCTCACCTCTTAGATCCAACTATAGCCTAGCCTGTTGTGATTGGATTTGCTTACTGTATTTGAATGAGATACTAAAATCATATCAAATACAGTAGGACCTTGTTTATTTCTCACATTAACTTGTTTTAAATAATGGATTGATAGTCATCTAGGAAGTATCACACTTCCCGGAACTAGCATAAGCTAGGTAGTCCACTGTCATATATCATTTAACTATATTTTTTTGGTCTTGTTTTCTATTACAGGTAGTTCCTCCTAGCCAAAAGGAAGCTCTCACATTCAGCTATGGATCAAGAAGTCAAAACACGTGTAACAACCATCAACCGAACAACATTTAATAGGTATTCCTCCTTGGCCCTTACCCTGATCTATTTCATCATTTAGAACAAAAGGTAAAGAAAATGAGTGAAACAATTTCCACAAAAACCTTATGTTCTTGTGTTGAGAGTGAAGCTCCCAAATTTTCATTCTAGGCTCTTCTTTTGAGCCAATATTGACATTTCATATATTCTAACAAGTATTTTAGAAGCATCCTCCAATGTAGGACATTAGGGGGAAGAGAAACTCTATAAACTTTGATAGGAGGTGTGAAGATCATTTTATAAGGATAAACCTTCTTCTATGATTCCTAAAATTTTTTTTTATCTACTATCTTTGAAAAATGGTCTGTCACTATTTGAACTTATGCATGTGGCTTCCCACAAGGCTTCCCTTAAGTATTGTTATTCTTGGTTACATGAAACCTTCTTACTCAAGCATCCGCACATCTCTTCTTCTTCTCTGAAGTATTGCACAAGTGTCTAGTTTGATGTAAAATCCTTTCTTGTGATACCTTTGCAATAAAACCCCTGATTCCCATGAATTCTGTAAATTCCTTGTCATTTTCAAATAAATTGAGTGACACATGAAATTGTTGATCCGCAATCTACAAGTTCTAGATATATAAGGGTTACTTGATAATTGGTTTGGGAATTTGGTCTAGATAAGTTTAAAAGAGTTGAATCAGGGAATAGTTTTGTGGAGGCAAGATCCTCGTAGAGGCTACAGTGGGTATCTAACATCACTATTTGAATGAGATGAGCCATCCTCATGTTCAAAAGAGGTGGAATTGATCTCAAAGGGTGGATTGTCATGAGGTATAATTGACAATGGCCATGTTTATTAGATTTGAAATGAGGGATAGGAACAATTCTTTAAACATCCTTGTGTATTGATACCACATCCAAACCCATTATAACCCATGACATACATCATGCAATGGCCTTTGATATACTACGGGGTTTGATGGCATGATTTCATGGTACCCTCAGGTACTCTCCTGTTGAGATCTTCTAACATCTTTTCCTCAGATAAGAGACCACTAGGGATGAACCTCCCAAAGGGTTTAGGGAATCTACCTCCAATGCTTTTGAATTGAAATTAAGGTTTTCCCCATGTCCTGGTTGATACTGAAAGATCTGATATCAGTAAGGCTTACTGAAGAGTAAACTACTCACCTAGTCCATACTTTGCTGATGTTTCCTCCCATGATGAGAAAGGTTTGACCAACGAAGCAAATTTCTAATTACAAGGAGTGAGTGTATCTAGATCCATATGTTCCCTTATGGCCTCTGTTCATAAGGGAACAACAATATTTGTAAAAGGACATACATAGGCCACATGAGAAAAACTCTACAATGCCCTACAATGTGTGAATGGTTATGGATCACCCTGAATGGTGATTATCTGTCCTCCATAACACATCTTGATACACTGATGGAAGGTGGAGGGAATATCCTACATAGTGCATGAATCCGTGGGCATCCCAAGAGCATGTTATAGGGAAGATCTATGTCAATGACATGGAAAGTCATATCGTGACATGTCAACCCCACTTCCATAGGAACTACTATAGTACTTGTTGACTCACGTTCCTCATTATCATACACTGTGATTGTATTAGTTTTAGCCCCTAAATTTGTTTCTAAATGGCCCAACTACTTAACCATCTTCAAAGTGAAAATATTTAAACTGGATCCACCATCCACAAGTACTCTCTTTATCTTACGATGAGTAACAACTACTTATAGGTATAGGGGTAAGGTTTGCTCTGGGTTATTGCATGTGATTACAATGTGATCAAAAGTGATATGATCATTGGAATCAAGGTGTGAAATCATCGGTTGAAGTTCTAAGGGGTATACATATGTGGAGACTTCTAAACTCTACAGTATTTTATATAATATGTTTTTACCAGCAATAGATATTTTGAAGAGATCAAAAATTGATATCCTAGCTGGTGTCTTCTCCAACTATTCTATTAAATTGAAATGACCTTCCTGAGGAATAGGTAGGGGATCTGGTATGATCAAATGAGCACATCATGACCTACCACACATCTCTTTTCTAAAATCCTAATAACATTAACCTATTCATCAAATGAAAAGATACAACCTATAAGGGAATCAAAGGGACTATCATTAGTTGGATAAACATAGGTAGTAGTCCTATAGTCATTGGAAGTTTTTCAACAATCTGGCATCTTGCTCTTTCTATTATGCATGGTTAGGAAAGGGTTCTTTGAATATAACCATTTTCTCATTGGGACCCTATCCTGAGTCAGGGGGTGAATCTACGGTGATTTTTCCCTCTTTGATGAGGTCTTGTATATAAAGTTGCTATCTAAAGCACCTATCAGTTTTGTGTCCTTTGACATGATGGAAATCACAATACTCGTTCTCTTTGAACCAACTCAGTTTTGGAGCATCTTCTAGATATGGTACTTTGGCAGTTGGGTACTGTACCATGTTTACTGCATCTAACTATGCTTAAGTATGGCAGATAGTGATTTTGTTAGTGGTGTAAACATACCATTTTGTAGGTGCCTTTGGGTTAGGTCCCTATGTAAAATATTTAGAAGAAGACCATCAATATAGTTTGGACTCTTTTGGAGTCTGTAATGTTGTCACCAATGACATGTTCATTTTTGTTGAAGAATTTTTATTTATCAAAGGGTTATGTTTCATGTTTTTCCTTTATGACTGGTTTAAGTGTACCCTTCACAATGAGAGCCTTTTCAATTTGAATACCTTTTTCTATATAACTTATTTGAAGTTAGAGCCATAGTCCATTTGTAAATGAAATTTTATTTATGGGTTTAAGTTAGGGATGAATATGCTCACTAGCTATTTTTCTGATAGGGCACAAGGGAAATGAATTGCCAATCCATGCCATCGATGTAAGAAGCCCATAAAGGTCTCATTAGGTTTCTGTTTTGTGTTGCAAAGGTCATTCATGGTGATATCATTCTCCATATTTAAGGATTAATGTCACACAAAATTTTCAGCCAGTACGGAGCCATGTCATAATGGATCCCTTGGGTATACTAAAAAACCATTCTAAATCCAGTGCTCCTAGGCTGCGAGGAAATAATTGTATTAGAAAATTATCATTGTATGTGACCTTTTGACAAGACATGTAGAATTCTTTGATGTGATCATGAGGATCACCTTTGCTTTTATACTTGTAGAACTTAGGGATGGTGAAATGTTTTGGAAATGGTTATCGCAACATATCCTTATCAAAGGGGTAAGGACAATAGATCTTCATATAGGTATTTCCTACCATGTCCTATGTTGCTTTCTTATAGCAGTAGTAAGCATATTTTTCATTGACATTGTAACTCATGTTGAATGAGTTGTTCCTTTGTAGGTGATATTGGTCTATTTACCTTAGCAAATTTGAAAGTTATGTCATTATATGGATCAAAGTGAAACTCACTAAATTTTGTCTTGAGTTTATCTTTATGCACATTCTTACTCGAAGAGCCTAAGTCTTCTAAATTTTGACTGATTTTAAATATCTATTTTTGGAGAATATATTCTTCAAATAAGGGATCATCTTCTTCATCAAAACTAGGAGGCGGTAAGCCTTTATTCTCATGTTCAACTTTTACTTTGTGTGAAGCCTTAGCATAAGGTCTTCACGAATCACATGCTGGTTTTGATGAGTCTTCTTCAACATTTTTATTATGTTGTCTGAAAGTGGAAGCATACCCTATGTCAAAGGGGTTATCCATGTCTAAGAGGGATGATTCTCTCTTTCATTTTATGGTTAATGGTCTTAGTCTCCACCTCACATTCTTTTGGAAGCTTGACTCCTAACTCAAGAACTCTTGCGAGTACTTGATCTTTGTTATAATAAAGGAGCTCATCAAAGAAAACTAGGTCTAATTTATGTTGTTCCTCATAAGAATCTGTTGGTGTAGGTGGTATATTTATGCACTTATTTAGTGTTATTCCACCTCACCAGGTGAGTCATCTCACTTAGGTGGACATGGATCTAGGTGTAATCTTAGTTATGACAGATTCTCTTACAGAATCTATCATATGTGTAAGTTGCGTCATAGGAGTTACTTTCCCATTTGGGAAAGTAACTCCTCTTCTCCATTATGGAGGAATCTTTTCTTACATGGGAGTTACACATTTACTCCCCTATATGTACACAACTTTCCTGATCTGTGAACACGGAGCATGGGCCTCTTTTGAGCCTTTTTTCCCTCAATGCATGCACATTGCTTTTCGAGTGAGTTCTTGCTTCGATCTTGAAGCTACGCCATTTCCGCGATTGAGTGTAACGTGTCGATGCTCACGCATTCCCTCCAGAAAAGTGCAGGTGTTGGAGGTAGCGTTGAACAGTCACCTCCAGCCATTTCTGTCTGGTGTGACCATTCCTGTGTGACCGTTTCTGTCTGGTGTGGCATCTCCAACTCCTACGTTTTCTCCTCTGGCACCTCTACATCTTCTTTTGGAGTTTACACAGCAGTTACAACCTTTGCAGAGGCCATTTCAGACTTGCCCACCATCCTGCGCAGCAAACACGTGGACCCTACACATGTAACTTGGTCAAAACCATGCACTCTGTCAACAAATTCCTTTTAAAATTGTTTGTAGGTCAAAACAATTCCTCTTTTTTAATGTTTTGAGGCAAAACATTTCATTATTGGCATTGTAATAAGTTTTAGGTTGTATTTTGCTTGTTATTATGTCCTTCATTTGCATGTCGAAGACGGAGGGCGAGGTCCGGGGTTGGCAGGAGGCTAACCCCCCCTCGCAGTCAAAACAAACCCTTGCTAAAATTTTATGCCGTTTCCAACGAGTACCCACATGATACCCTTTGCACCCGTTTCATGCACTTTTTTAATGCATTTGTAGCATCTAGTGTATTTTTCCATCAGTTGCGGGAATCGTAATAATGCCATAACTTTTGACTCACAGCTCATTTTTGAGCGCTTCCTTGGTCAAAGTTGCATTATTTCTCACACTCTATGTGATGGGATTGCTAATTTTTGTAAACACACTACTTTTATAAAGTGCCACATTCTGGGGGGGTTGCTTGTACTCTTGGGCCTACACACACAGATGCATTATCAGCCGAGTCCGACGTCTTGCACCTTGCATCTTACATTTTTTCATCATGGAGAGTGCTCTTTCCAGACGTGAGTGTCGTAGGATCACCTTACAGCCTCCGCCACTTCTCACCGGGAGAGAGACCTATTCGGCCTGGCGTGCTTCCATGGAACATTACTTCGCCTATGAGGGTCTTTCAGCCTTCTTACTTGGGCCAGTTCTTGCACCCACTGATCATTGTCATCTAGAGGACTTCCTCAACACTTGCGACCATATTTTTGGTCACATGATGATGCATGTCTCTCGTTCTCTCTGGTTTCACGTGGGAGACTCAGATCCACCTCACCGTGTCTGGAGCATTCTTCAGTCCTTCTATGGAGACCCTTCACATACTGCCGCCATTGTTTCTGTTGTTGATTCAGTTATCTCCTCTATTTCTTTGTGTGATGACAGTTCCACTGACACAGGCTCGCTTGGTTCTACTTCTGATGACGAGGATTGTGCACCCAGTTCTGATGCAGAGAGTACTACAGAGGACTCTTCTCCTCTTTCTCTCACTATTCCAAACATTGTTGTCACCCCCCACATCTCATCTGATATCAAACAGTCTCATACTCAGTCTCACACCGTCATTACACTAGCCTCCTTTCCACTCCCAATGTGTGAGGCCCACTTCACTCCTCTACCTTCATTGGATGACTCATACCTATCTGACATCACTCTTCTGTTTGTTGAGCCCCCTCATTGGGACGAGTATTTTCCTGACCTTAGTCATCTTTTCACAGAGTCTACTTGTGATGCACTACAAGTCCCTCATCCATCTATAGGTGTTTCAGAGGAGTTCATCATCTCCATTGTTGGGAGTGCCCATTCTGGGACTCTTACCACTTCCACTTTTCCGGAGACCTTCATTGATCCACCCTCAATTGTGGATCCCTTTTCTGTTGTGGAGGATGTTTTATTACCTTCATATCACTTGGACATCCTTTCTGTGGGTGTTCCTCTTCACTCTGACAGTTCTATGCACGTGGCATTACCTTCGGTTCCTTGGCACTCACTTGCTAGACCTATGTCACACTTCAGTGCACCAGACTCAGAGTTCTTCGTGTTGCTGCCTTCAGTTTCCTTTATGGAGTGGGCGGACTTCCAGCACGTCATTTCTGTCCTTCCTAAGGGCAGGCACATAGTTCGTTGCGGGTGGCTCTTCTTCAGTCCAGAGGCAGAGGATCTCGTCATTGACATTCTTCTGGGAGACTTCCTAGAGCTGCAGAGTTCAGATCCATCCATGGCATCTTCTGCATTCCTCTCGTCTCCATGTTCTTCTCTCTTCTTCTTCTTTCTGAGAGATTACCTCTTTTTACATGGGTACCTTTTCAAGCTCGTCTATAGCTGGGACCCATATTTGGCATCTTTCTTAAATTAGAGAGTTTGCTTTTCTCTTGTAGTGGATGTTTTTACCACTGGGTTTTCCTTCACTGCTTGGGACTTCTTCTTGTACATGGGTGCCTCATCAGGCTTTGTGCCGGGACCCATTTCTTGTTTCTGACTTGCCGCCTCATCCTAAGTTACGATGAAGGGGGGGTGTTGGTGTAGGTGGTATATTTATTCACTTATTTAGTGTTATTCCACCTCACTAGGTGAGTCATCTCACTTAGGTGGACATGGATCTAGGTGTAATCTTAGTTATGACAGATTCTCTTACAGAATCTGTCATATGTGTAAGTTGCGTCATAGGAGTTACTTTCCCATTTGGGAAAGTAACTCCTCTTCTCCATTATGGAGGAATCTTTTCTTACATGGGAGTTACACATTTACTCCCCTATATGTACACACCTTTCCTGATCTATGAACACGGAGCATGGGCCTCTTTTGATCCTTTTTTCCCTCAATGCATGCACATTTCTTTTCGAGTGAGTTCTTGCATTGATCTTGAAGCTACGCCATTTCCACGATTGAGTTCAACGTGTCGATGCTCACGCATTCCCTCCAGATCTTCGTCATTCCTCTGATAGAATCAGATTCCTCTCCACTATGATTGACCAAAGGTTTTGTTTTTTTTGACTTACGAAAAGAGAGGTGCTAAGTTATTACCATTGAATGGGAATGACGCAAAATGTTTTTCTTCCACGTCACACTCATTTGGTTTAGATGCTATTTTCATGATTCTTAGCATTACTAGTCAAAGTTGTACTAGGTTTTATCTAAATGTATTTAATGTTGTACAAAACTTAGGTATACATCATGTAAAGCATCTAAAGTCTAAATATCCTAGTGTGTCCCAAATACAATGCTATGTAACTGTTATTGTTCTAGGAATAATCACACGAACATCCTATCAAACCAAACAATCACTCAAACTATTTTTTAGAAAGACTATACCCTAAGCTATGATCTCAACGATGGGTGTAAGATTGATAGTGACAATACCCTATCATCACATAGGTTAAGTTAAAATTCCAACAAGACCTAAGTATCAAAATTATATTATCTCAATCTCTCCGTAAGATATACTATGACAAGTTCAAATGCCAACAAAAGCTATGTTTTTTATAATGGAAGTTGCAAATGTGGATATCATAACAACACTATTTTGATATATTAACCAAGCAATCAAGGTGTTAGTATCAAGATGATTTTATCACAATATAAACAAATCAATATCAACACTCTAAAAATATTTATATGATGTTGGAAACAAAACTAAGTACAAGTATATCCATAAGTTATTATCCATGCAAATAGTGTAACGATATAATAAAGAAACTTATACCAAGTTCTCAATAATGAAAACAAGATGTAAGTACCATAATTATATATCTAAAATGTGATGAAAAATAACAACTCAAGAGGAAACAATGATAAAACGAAATCCTAGCTATGAAGAAGATCTTGAAATCAAGATCAAAGGACTATCAAAGACATGAAAACGTAATTAGACACTTTAAATGTTTAACAACCCAGCCGCAAACATGGATGGATATAAATAGACAAAAAAATGTTGAACACTGTCTATGATAACACTTACAAGGTATGCCTCCTTCTCGTCCCAAATGGGAAATAAGAATGTAAGGGTATAGACCAAATGAGGTGGAAATAAACTAAGTGTCATTTGGGCAAAGTTTCACCTCGTCCTAAGGCAAGAAAGAAACTATGCTAAGTGTTACGTCATAAATCTCGTGATGAATGACACTTAGATCTAAATTAAGTGGATGTTTTTCCTTGATTGCAAAACAAGGTTTAGAATCAAAGTAAGTCATCACTTTGTGATGGTTCGATAAGACATGATAATGGAGTAGTAAAGTGGGCTCCAAGAAAAAATGGCTTTCCTAGGTAGATCACTCAACTAGGTGTCAACAATTTGTCTAAATGTGAGCTCAATTTACTAAGGTTTCCTAAGGAGTATCTCGACTTTACTTTACCCCCTTCTAATAAAATGAGTAACTAATGCATTCAATTGCATCGTCACTGGGGTCACGATACGAACAACTTTGACTCTAACTTACAATGTAAAAACTATTCAAGTGGGTAATTGGAGCATATTTTATTTCATCCATGAGGTTACTCAGTGCTAGATTACTTTAGGGTTTCTAGAACCACCCCCATTGTTGTAACTTAAGGCATTATGCCAAAGGGGTTATGTTATAGCTAAGCAGATAGGGACATACCCTTTACTGAAACCTACAATATAGTGTGATGTATGTGGTGTGTTTTTTTATCTTGCTTAGCTTAATGTGGTTTTAAGTAGCACACCGTTTGGTAACCTAAAAGCAAACACAAATCAATAGATTTGTGTTTTGAAACTCCTTTCTTTGACAAACGATTTTTGGTTCTACATGCAAGGAGTTAGTGATTTTCCAAAAAAAAGAGTTCATGTGTTGCTTTTAATTCCCAAGATCAGAAAAAGAGGTGCAAGGGGAGAGCATACACAACGCAACAAACTCAACTATAAAATAATGGAAAATACTTGAATTTTTTTACAAAAAAGGAATTGGTTTTAACCAACTTTGAACTTTAATCCATTATGAAGCATAAAAAAAGTGTTTTAAAATCAATAAGAAGGTTTTAGAAGTGTTTTTTGTTCCTAAGATCACCTAGAAGGTGCGAGGGAAGAGCATACACACTTTGAAAACCTTTATCAACTCAAAAAATGAATCACTTAACTAAGCTAGTCAAAACAAAATAAAAATGAACCATGCAATCACTTGTTAGAACCTACAAACAACTAGCAAAACTAAAAAACTTGATCTTACAGCTCGGGAAAAAAATTAATTTTTAACACAGACACCTGCGCGCCCAGACTGATGCCCCAACCAGCGGATACACGCCTTAACCAATGAGTATGCATGGAAACAAATTATGATAGTGAGCTCCAAAACCTACATGGGTAGAACAAAAAATATGTTAGGGTTTCGACGGATACGCTTCCTTTCTGAAGGATATGTCTGCAAGCTAAAAAATGAATTAGCACAGTATGTAAAAATACACTTGCTCGTCTAGAGATGTTGATATGTGTGCTAGTCAACAGATATTCTGACAATGCAATAGGTACGTGACCCTTTGTAAATGGACTGATAGTATAAAATATAACCAGATGGGTGTGTGGCTAGCTCGATGGGTGCACGTCCATTTCGACGGAGATGCTCTGATCCAGTACACCTACGTGTACCCCTGTAAAAACCTGAAAATTCATGGAAATGAAAACTTTTAAGAAGCAAATAGGTCATTTTTTGATCATGGAAATCTATTTCTATCTAGACTCATTAAATTCTTAGGCAAAAGGGAGATTTAACTTGTTTAAAACATAAAATCCATTAAAAGACAAGCTTTTTAACCCTAGAAAGTTTTAAAAATGGACATGTAAAGCCTAGAAAATATTTATAAAGGAATATGGAGTAAGTCCCACCAGGTGTTCCAAATGTGTGAAATCAAAAGTTTACAAAAGCTTATAAAAGGGGTAAGAACACAAAAGAGGCCCCAAAAGCTTTAAACAAACAAATCAATGACCCTCAAATTAGAGATAAGAAAGAGCTACCTATTTGCATGCATATATAAATCTTGAAACAAACAATCAACCTCTAAACATGACTATACTAGTTCTCTACTCCATTAAAACTATCAATAAATGAACCTATTAAAACTCTAGCAATCAGTTTTGTGATTTTTGATGTTTTAAAAGCTTAACAATGGAAGCTCACCATTAATGTTTTCTCCCATTTACCTAAAGCTTTGAAATGTATTAGCAAATAAAAAAGAAAATAGCTCAAATAAACTATGAAATAACTCTAAAAGACCTAAAATGGCTTAAATCAGAAATAAGAGAGAGAGAGAGAGAGAGAGAGAGAGAGAGAGAGAGAGAGAGAGAGAGAGAGAGTTCTTGGGAAAAGGTGGGAGGGGTATCCCTCTATTTATAGTTTTTGGATTTGAGAAAAATATGTTTTGGATGTATGTGGAACTAAAAAGGGTTCAAAAAGTTGATTTTTAGAAAAACATATTTGGAGGTGTGAACAGGATTTTGGAAGCTAAGTGGTTATTTGGGAAGGTAAGATATTTGTTTAGAAAGTCAAAACCTTCCTAGAAAGTCAATAAGAGGGTTAATTAAAATTAAACAAGCTTATAGAAGCTGGTTAGAGAGGGATTAGTAGGGTTTAGGGGTGTAGGAGAGGTTAGAAAGGGTAATTTACTAGCACAGTGTAGTAAATTAACATGAGACTAGGATAATTAATATGATCTTAGTAATAAGATCATGTAGACCAAATTATAGGTGTCTAAAAATGTATATATAATATGTTATCTATAAAATTATGTACACCCTAAATTAAATATGTTATGGAATACACAATAAATAAATAGGATGTAAGGGTTGTTATAGAAAATTATTATGATATAATTAGTTTACAATTAACCATATATGACTAGAATAATGTATTAATACTTGTAATAATCTTAAAAGATGAAACTATAACTCAAATACATAATAGGAGGTGAAGACTTGGTTATATAGGTTAAAAAAAAGGATATATAGATGAATATACATGTGGAAAAGTTAGATTAGAAATTTAATATGTTTCATTATCAGTGTTGTAACTAGAAATTGAGTTGGTACAAGATCGTAAGAATTTTGTATTATCCATCCCTAGAATTGTATGGTCCTAACTAGAGATTTATAGTCTTAGAATCCTTGAAAATAAGGTTCAAAAACTTCATGTGTGCTTCACTTGTATGGAAATTTTCTTTTTTGTATTTCACTCTTGTTTGCACAACCTCATAATGACTTGTAATCACCTATAACAATGTGGAAACCCTAGACACTTGAAATACCCTTCATCAAAGATTTAAATAAAAATGGAGAAATCATGTGTGTGATGAGGCTAGACTACCCTTGGTGGTCAAGCCACTGAAATAATACAATTGTTACACTTTATGCCCTCGTGCGGGATCAAGCCTCATGTAGTTCTCCTATGTGCTTATGCAAGTGTGAGTGTGATGTAAGTCATCCCCTTATGAGTTCCCTCGTGTATATTGACACAAAGATAATGGGATAACTATAGAATAGAGGATGTACGTAGCATAATAATAGGATAATGTGGTGCTCTTTAGTGGTGTGACCTAACCATTATTCCCTTGAAACCCTTTGATAATGCTTGGAGTGAATTTGTTCTTGCTAAGATATGGATCTATGACCTTGCATGCTTGGAAATTGAGGAAGATAAAATATTTAACCTACTTGAGTGCTTTAGACCTATATTAGTGGTTTCTCTAAATGATGTGCTACTAATTTAATAATATCTAGGAGAGTGTTGAGCACTTTTGAAGTGATATTTGCAATAGTAGATCTTGTAAGAGTGGCATGTGAGTTATAAAGTGATATTGAATTGTTAATATAGCCTTTCATAGGTGAAATATTATGATAAGTTTGACCTTATGAAGATGAAACAACATGATAAATACATTCAAATTTATTGTCAAGCTAAATGTCTAGCATGAAAAATTGAAAATGTTTTCCATGAAAACCAAGCCCCACACTCAAAAATTCCCTTAACCAAGTAATGTAAACCTTCCCTCCAGCCAATTGCTGACTATGTAAACCCCATAATTTCCAAGAGGGATGTGTTAACTATATTTTTAAATTATGTTTCATGTGTAGGCAAGTTTGTGGGAAGAAATTAATTGGTTCATTGTGATCCACTTTGAAGGAACTGTTCTCAGAGACCTAAAAAGGACTATTTTCAGGGCTTTGGAACCTACTGAACATCCTATGGAGGTGAACCAAGAAGAGATAAGTCCTCTAATTAGTGCACGAAATAGCAAGGCGAGATAAATTTAGGAACATGTTGTGCAACATCGGGCTACTTGTAGTACATGGTAGGGAAATGAAAGGAGAGAAAACCCTAGTAAGCTTGTTACAGATGGTTCAAGAGCCTTAGGTAATTTTTTGAAGTTACCAAAAACTCATTGGAAACATAAAAATGTCTACTTCACATTGCAATTTTTTTTAGAGATTATGTTGTCAGGATTTTGAGATATTAGACCGACAGTGCATATGAAGATATCTGATCCTAGTGGAGATTAAAACAAGCATTCTAGGACTTCTAGAGGGAATTTGGAACTAATTAAAAAATAAATGTGAATGTAATTCAACCATCTACATGGACCATGTGATAAGTTAGACAAAAATGCAAGTTTCTCTCCAGTGTTAGTTTGAGCTTCCGGTGCACAGGCTTGATCTAAATAAAAAAAAGTGGGATAAATTTTGAATTTCAGGAATTTTTGGATATTAAACGTGGTACCATTTATCTCATCAGGTATATTCTAGTAAAAATCATGTAAATTTTTAACATGAAATTCTTAGGGAAGATCCAGGGGCAAAGACTCACTCTCCGGCGTCTATTTTTGGTAGTTCTTGGTGAAGGTAGGATTACTGTAAGTGTCCATGTCACACATTGAAATCTTGATTGCACTTTTGAACCATTGCAATTTTTTAAAATTTGTATAGGGTTTCAAAAACTATGACCCCAAGGGAGGATGAAGTGAAGTTTTAAGTTTCGTCACTTAAGTGACATCTTTGGTGGTTACAGAAATTTTGTGCACTCACACTTAAAAATTCTCCATCCTCATAACGCATCGTACCCTTGGTGAAATTTACAAGCCTGATTGCACCTTTGTGCCTGGTGAAAAATTTCAATGGGTGAAATAAATTATGACCCTAATGAGGAAAGACTCTTTCCTCACTTAAGTGACATCATCTCATGTTAGGTTAGTGTTTTTACCTCATACCTCTCAAATCCCCCCTCCTCATGATGCAACATACCCTTCACGCACTTTTCAAGGATGATTTAACCTTTGCACCTGGTGCAAAAGTGCATTAGGTGTAAAAAATAGTTACCCCTTGTAATTACTCCCTCCTCCATCACTCAAACTCATAGCTTGATCACTGGGACATAGTTTTCAATTCACACCATTGCACAAGTTGGTCCCCATGGTACAAGTTTCCATGCTGATTGCACCTTTGAAAAATTTAACCACTTACTAAATTTGGTAAGGTGTAATATAGGCTCACATTCCCCATTTGGAAATTCTTAACCCACTCTCAACTCGGGTTATTGTGAGAAGGAGTGCAATTGGAGTCAAGAGGTGGGTTTAGTCTTAACCATGGTTGGGATTTGAATAATGAAATGAATGACTTGATGCATTTTGGATCCATTTTTTATAAATCCCCTTCCCTTCATTAGTCTACTGCACCTTGTTCATGCTCTGATCTTGCTAAGGAAAACCCTCCTCTTAAAAAAATAAATTTGTTCATATCTTGCTCATTTTAACTTTGTTTCCCCTGAAATTTTGTTTGAGAACTCCACTTGAAAAAAAATATAATAATATCCAAGACTTGTCAACCCATTGATCCTTAGGATTTTTCACATACATCAAACTACTCATCTCTACCCAAAAAAGGTTAGCTTTTAAGATTCTGAGAGATTTGGAGGAGAGAAATCACCTAAACATTTGAGCAAGAATTTACAGTGAAATTCATAATACAACAAGACAATTTCCACCCCAATTTGATAACAAGAAAACCTAATTATATTTTTAGTAATTTAATATCCTCTACACCTTACTAAAATAGTATTTATGATACCAAAGAAGGAAACATCCAAAACCCTTTATACAAAATTCAAGTTCAGGAATCGAAAACTAGAAATTGGGAAACTGTGAAAAATTGGCTAAATTTAGCAGGTCATGGTGAGGTGTCACTTACTAAAAAAGTAGTCTTGGATAAAACCCAAATTTTACACACACCCTCATTCATAATTCCATTCAAGAAATCATTCAGATCAAAAACACTAGATATAAGCTTATTTCCACTTTGTCTACTGAGTATCCTCTTGTGGTAGACTGTGATTTTTGCCCACCTGGATCTAGAAGAAATGAGAAATTGAATGATGAATGAAGAGAACCTATGGAAGAAAATATTGTATGCTAGTGGAATTTTCAGAGTAGGAGGTCATTTACTCATCAATCTAAATCACCAAATTGGACTTGGCCTATGCTAAAATACTATGACCCTACCTCTCGAACAATCAGTGTGGATGACAACTCACTACTGGTCAGTATTGAATCCAAAGGGAATATCAAGTTTTCTAGAAATTCCAACTCATAAAAAACATGGTGATAATCATGAAAGATTTTGACAACTCAACATTGGCTCAGAAAATAATCTTACTTGCATAGGGATTATAATTGGCTCCTGGTTGAAACCAGGAAGAAAACCATCAAGGCTTCTGAAATCATTATTAAGGAGTGAGTTTCATGAATCTTACTCAAATTCCAATAGCTTACTAAGAAGAGTTAATGGGTGAAGAACCCACCAAGGAATTCTAGGAATGGATGGCCCAGTTCATGTTGACAATCATGTAAGTAAATAAAATGATACATTGGTGCTAGATAATTAGTGACAATCTCCATCAATAACTGATGAAAATTTTCACCAGAAAGAGATTCACAATGACCTCCTATTTGTTGTATGCCCTTGCATACACTAGACCATATAGAGGATTTTCTATTTCTCATAATTTTCCTCATAGATCTCTTGTATTCAAAAATGTCAAGTAGATCACCTTCAAGAAAAGAAATGTCCATTTCACACAGGTGAATGATGCATTCACCATGTTAATCATCCAAATCCTATGGAAGGAAATCAAAAAATAAGAACCTCTCCTCATGTAGATGAGTTGATTGAGAAGTACAGGTGTCACTTCACATAGTTTCACACCTTCACCTACATCAAGGTGAGTGGCTTTGATATTTCTCCATTCAGGTTGCCTAAGTACCCTAGTGAAAAAATCATCTTGGTAGAGCTCTGTAGGAAACTTCTCTAAAGTGCATCTTAAGTAAAAAAGTTCAAGGAAGAAATGAATTTCATTCTCCATCTCACTATGTGCCTTATCTGTGTAAGATTTCAATGGATACCACAAACATTAAGACCTCCTTGGCTGATTTTCACTTGTTTGCATATATTCTTAGGAAAAACTTTAACATAAAGAAAGACCCTAATTATTTCAATGTTCCTAAGATTTCATCACATTCCACAATTGGAAGACTATTGGGCCAATTTTATAGATGATCTTGAAGTCAGGAAAAGAGACTACATGAGGATGATTGTGGATGAGATGGAAAAAATCAAGTTCAATTGATTCACTGGAGGAGTTCAAGAAGATGGTTCCAGAGTTGTTTAATACATAGTACGAGGCAGTGAAATCATCTCCCCTTCCTCTTCCCTCATGGATTATTCATGAAGATGGAGATATCAAGGAACGAACCAAAGTGGTGATTCAAAGATCAAAAGAGTGGTTCAAAACAAATAAATATTCTATTAAGGGAGAAGGATACCACTTCAAACCTTGCCTAGACAACTATCACACACATCATCTCTCAAGGAATGTAAGAGAGTTGTCGGTTCGTCCCATTATGATAAGACATACAAGAGGAAGGAAATAGAAATCAAAAATCACCGAAGTTCCCATATTCCACAAGAGTCTCACAAGAAATATAAGGTCACGGAGGAACATGTTGAAGAGAAGGAACAAGTTGAAAAGGAAAAAAAATGAAGATTTATAAAAAGGAGAGATTGACCCCTCTTAATATCTCATGCATTGAGTAAAACCAAGTGTCTCATTTGAGGCAGTTGAATCATCTCATAATGATAAATTATTGATCCCACAATAGGTACCTGAGCTTCATGACATATTTTCTACACCATCATATCCATTCCCATGGGTCATTGACTTGCTCCATAGAGAATAAAGAAAGGTGAAACAATTTGTAGCACCAAACTTTGAGGCCATCTCAAAGTACATGAAAGCCTAGAAGTTAAAGAATGCACATACTACTTTAAGATTCTACACTGAGGCTTCTGGAGCTTAGTTTGTAGAAGTTACAAGACCCAAGGTGGACAAACCTTTGGAAGTAAATGACTCCAAATGACTATAAGATTACCAAAGTCTCACTTGGTCAAGCTATGCATGAAGGTGATGTCTCATTTTTTCAAGGGATCCTTAACTCAGATATTGGAGTGGAATGAAGAATATAAAATAACCATAGATCAATTGGAGGAACACATGAGGACCTTGTCTTCATATGTGTAGTCATTCTTATGATCCAAGTCCATCATCCTTTCCCCTAGTTGAGGTAGTCTCACCTATCAACAAGCTTTGATCCGTCAATCCCTCAAAAAAGCCTAAGGCTTCACAATGCAAGGGAGAGAAAATGACAAGTGGGTGGGGAAAAATAATTGAAAAAGGGAATATGATTTTTCCTAACATCCTCTCTTTATTTTGCTTCATCTTGGGCACCATGTCAAGAATCAAAGGCACCATGGTGGAAATTGAAAATGAAAAGATGATATGGGATAGTGTTCTCCCACTGACCTCTAAAATGGGCATTCTTGATACCTCATTATTGATAAGCAAAAATGTGTTCATGGACCCAACTAATAACTTTTCCCCTATTTGGTTCCATGCACTATGGCTACAAGGTGTGATGCATTAAAATATGTTTTGAAAAAACTCGATAAATGTGAGAACAGTGCTCAAGGTATTCTTGAAGATGTAAGAAATGTGTAAAATATCTTGGATCCCCTCATATCAATAAAAACATATCCTTGGGAGATATTGTGACTCCTTTTCAAGAAATAGTTCAGAAAGAGGAAGGAGATCCTTTCTCTTTCAAAGAATACACACAAGATTTACTATGTAGAAATCCATGGTTATATTTCAAACATTTTTTGAGATCAAAAAATTTGGTTCACTAAGTGAAAGAAGATAAGCCATATTCCAAAGGCTTGGATAAACACATTGGAGTATGTGAGCATTCCTCAGTCAGATACAATCATACCAACATTTGTTCATTTTATTAGATAGGTGAAAGGACTTGAGTTCAAGAAAATTTAATTTCCACATGAGGCATCAGAGGTGGAATCTTCATCATAGGAGTGGTCTTCATCAAGCAATGTAGCTACTTCATCCTTCTCCATTCTTTTTCTCCTTATTCTATTCTCACTCTTCTTCGACTCCCTTCCTTCTAATTCTTCATTGTGTGTAATGATGAATTTTTGTCTTATTCATTAAATTGACTCTGTAATATTTGTGTAATGTAAAATTCCCTTTTGCAATTATAAAATAGGGACTTATTATGTCTTTCCTAATATCATTTGAAAATTCACTTGTGAATGGGAATGTGAAAAGGTCATGTGGGGGTAGGTGAAGAGATGGATTGAAAAAATATAAAAGGGGATGAATTTCTTCATTATAAAGGATGGTTAATTCTTGTTTACTAGCTCTCATTGTATTTCTAGAAACAAGGGACTTCAATTCCTCTAATGTCTTATCTATTTGTCATTCTATCTCCATCTCAACATGTACTCCATGAGCATTGTAAATTGTGTAACATGATCTAATAAAACTTTGTATTTCTTGTCGATTATTCCTCTTTCTTTGTAAATGGTTTCTTTTCATTGATGTAAGTGAAATAATATGATTTTAATGCAATTAACTCAGCTATGTTATTTGTTGATTAAATTCCCCCTCTCTATCTCCTCTCACTAAGTAAATTTTTCTCCCTTTTATTCCATACAAGTAATTGTCATAGGTTTAGGGAAGTATTCCCTATGTGATCCTTGATATCTAGGCTACCCCTGAATTTAGTCTATATATATTTTCATTTCCTTGGTTTCAATAAATGGAACTGCTCCATTCAAGTAAAGGGAGCTAGTCCTAGAGCATTGGTGAAATCCCATGATTTTTCCTCATGATGAATTATTTTTCCAATATTGTTTGGCACCCACAATGGGGCAGATTTTTTCATCTCTCACCACATCACATAAAATACCAAAAAATATCATTTAAAATATATATATATATATCAAAAAATACAAAAAAAAAGATATCCAAAAAAGACAAAAATAAAAGTCTGAAATCTAAAAATCCATTGAGGATTATGCCTTCCACTCATGGATATTCTTATGGTCCTCCCCTATTCTTAAGACCTAAACTTCTTTTCCATACCCAGTAAGATATTACATATGACTAAAGAGAGGTTGTTTAACATAATAGAGTGAATTTATTTCATTACCACATTACTACAAGAATTCTATATTTTGAAGAAGAATGCATGCGGAAACTTTAGAAAGAGCAAGAAAAGATAAAATCCAACAAAGGAAAGCTTGATTAAATTTTGATTTGAGTTGATTTAAAATCTGAAAACTGGATAAATGTAGATACACCAAGCCTAAGAGGCAAAGACATAAACCTTGATCCTATCTTTGAGGAACTCCAATGATGATAAAGATCAAATAAAAAAATTCTCATCACCCCCTTCCTCCCATGACTTATCTCATGGGTATTTCAAGTGGTGTTGAAAATATTGATCAAACTCCTTTAGTTTCATCTCAAGTTTCTCAAAATCTGTTGGACATAGAATTTCCATATCTTAGATGAAGACTTTGCAGAAGACTTTATAGAAGCAGAAGCAGAAGAAGAAGTAGAAAGAATAGAAGAAGAAGTAGGAGAAGTAATAGTGGATAAGAAAGTAGAGAGGCCTCTACGAGAATTATACCATGGGGGTAGAAACACATGTCCACTTTCCCTCTCTCCACCCATCCATGAACTACCAAAAGGATCTTGAAATAGTCTTCCTAAATTCAGAGGTGATGAAATATATCTCACAGAGGAACACGTAACAACATTCATCACAAAATGTGGCGTATTAGTAGAATATGAAGATGTGTCGGTGAGATTTTTTTTATAATATCTGCAAGAAAAGGAAGTGGAATGGTTCTACCCCTTACCATCCATATCCATCACTAGTTGGGATGACATCAAAACTATCTTTGAGGAAAGGTTTAAATATACTAAATATTGTTAATACCTCCTAGTGTAGTTTGTTCAAATGAAAAAGGATCCCAATGAGAATATGGGAGACTTTGTAGCTCATTATAATAGGTTTCTCAAGAGGAAACCCATATAAGTTATGCCTTCTGATGACAATGTGAAAATATTCTTCATCAACACTGAATTTCTTGAGGTAGGATTCATCGTCGAAATATATTTACCTATGAATATTAGATAAGCTCGGGAGTTTTTTTTAAAGCATAAGATGATTTTATTCTTTTCAAAAAAATTAAAAATCCAAGTGGAAAACAAAAGGGTCAAAGTTAAAATTCTACCCCCATGGACCCCTTGGTTTAAAATTAGCAAATGATGTGATTCAACTCAAAAAATAACTTGCACAAATGACTTTGAGAGATGTTCCAAGGAAGAGTAATTTTCAAAATAAAATAAGAACTGCACCACCTCACCAAACACCTGATCTAGAGGCTCCCCATATTAATGCATCCTCTGAAACACAAGGTGATGATGAAGAATAAATTTTTGAAAAAGATGATGATGAAGAAGAAAATAATGGGCTTGAAATTGAAGAAATTTATGATTCTTAGATAGGTTACTTTGAGTTCTCATCCAAAGATGAAAGTGAAGAGGATGATGCACCAATTTTATCTTATGCAGTATACACCTATTCTCAATGCAAAAATAAAATCTATCCTGCTACTACTCCTAAGAAGAAATATGCAGACCCTCCCACAATAACTCTACCTAATTAAAGAATCAATAGAGGAGCTATAATTCTTCATTATATGAAATATACTAAATAAAAACCATATCTCGTGGCATCCAAGAAGACCTCAACTGAAACAAGTAAGTCTCCTAATTCTACCTCTATTAAAGATTCTTATTCTAATCCTTCCAATGCTACTTCCAAATCAGTGAATGTTTCTAGCAAAAATTCTGAGTTACCTAATAATCCTGCAGAAGATTCCAATCCTACCTCTTTTTCCAAAGTAATCCCCACTTCTAAAATATTTTCTTCTCCCCCCCCTAAATATTTCACTACCTCAGAGACATCTACTTATTCCTCTTTCGATATCACAGACTATGTCAAATGGTCTAAGGTCTAAATTTTTGAGTTTGAATATTTACAAACCCATCCCAAACAGTTTGTTAAACTAGTCTGCTTTATCAAAAGTAGTAACCCAAATTCCAATGTTGTCATAACCTCTTCCAAATGGTTACTACCAACTCCTCATTCCTTGTCATCTTAAAACATGTTATAATTAGATGTTTCCAAGGGTGAAAATATTGAACCATTCTCTTCTCATCAGAGGCAACCAAATGAATAATTGTATCATAGAATCAGGTACTTCTAAAAATGTGGTGCAAATTAAACTAGCTAATGCTCTTGATATCACTCTAACACATGATAAATATTTGTGTTATTCTATGGAGACTAAAAATGTTTGACTTGTGGGAAGAATAAAATATTCCCAAGTTATTCTAGCTCATTTTCTTGAAAAAGAAGTTCTTATTTACTATAGTGGTGGTGGAAATTATGGCCTCATATGAGATGTTGTTGAGTAGAAGACTTTTTAGAGATTTGGGAGGATAAATACAAATGGACTAGTCTTCACGAAATATTCCAATCAATGGCCAAACGAAAAAAATATTACCAATGATAAAAAGGAAATATATAGTGCAAAAATCAGAAGATCCTAGAGATGATATTCTTTATCAAGATAGTGGACATGGGGGGAAATACTTCATAATAGAAGAGGAGGATGAAATTCCTTTCTGATGGGGTATTAAGTATGAAGGAGAATGGAGAAATAGTCAGTTGCAAGAGGGAAGCCCCAAATTTCCAGATGATGCAAGTAATGAAGAAGACAAGGTAATTCTTGATGGGTTTTGTTGGTTCGTCAAACGTGCACCCATGTCTCGGATCTAGAAGATCCAAGTTGTTGAGTAAATAATGATACTATCTCCAAGTGTGGGACCTTGTGTACTTGAGACAGACCTCCAGAGAAGGCCAAATCCTCTACCTCTTTCTACTACTACTACTCCTCCTAACGCTGGAAAGGAAAACTAAGCTAACAATGCCAATGGACCGGGGATAGAAATATAACAGAAGGGAAAACTATACTAAGGAAGGTGATAGCACCAAAAAAATGGATGAACACTATCTATTTTGAGCGAAAAATGAAAGGAAAGGACTTAAGGGAGGCTAGGCATGCATAGGATGGACCAGAATGCCTTTACATGATCAATTTCATGAAACACAACACGAAAGTGGAGCCAAAAGAGATTTCAAATAACACAATAATCACACAATGCAGAAGAGAGGCAAGAAACAATATCAAAAACAAGTTAAGGTAGGGAATAGCCACAAAACAATGTGTTTATTACTTCCAGGTATGTATATTTGATCACAATGGCGTCTGAAGGCTGATATCTACATGCACAAACAAGATCTAGAGGTCTACAACTAAAAATGCAAAGATATGGAATCCTTAGCAAAAACTAGAGAATCCAAAATGTTCAACCCTTTTTTAATGAGAAATGTTATTACATTTATAGATGATTCATGAGAGAAGAAGAAGAGAAAGAGGGAAAAATTGAATTTGAAATACAACCACCAACAACAACCATTGAATGCCTGCAAATCTTTCTAATGGGATTCCCCATGTCTGTTTGGCATGTAGAAAAAGGAAGGAGGTGAGATCCATATCAGATTTGGTAGTTGGAGCAATCATGTTTTCTCATTAATGATGTGAAATATTTTTTCTAGCTTCCCACCTAACAAACCCCACTCAAATTTGAATTTGAATGGTATAGCATGTAGCCCATGTCAGTAGCTTTTAGAAAAGTCTAGGCATGTAAGGATTTGAGAAATGGAACATAATTTATGAATGTCATAAGATCCACAGTGCAAATTGGGCACGCAAGAAATGTGACACACTTTGATTGACTAGAATAGTGGCCAACTATACATCTATTTTGTTGTTTCTTCCACGTGTCACCTAGTGGTTCGTTGTAAGGATTTTATGCCCTGTTGGCATGTTTTAGTTATTTGCGTGTAACATACTCAATGTCTGACACATACCATGTGGCACAGAAGAGTACAAAATAAGGTGTAAAGGTAGGTGTGTGGAAGAATGAGGCACAGAAGGAAAATAGAGGGAAGGCACGTGCAAAGGAAACGTGAGTGGGAGGATATGGGTGAAATACCTAAGGGAGGAATGTATGGTCAAGGCATAACTATTATAAGGTAATGTGCGACAGCAAGGAAGAAAGGTGTGTGAGGAAGCATAGGACTTGGGTTATTTAGAGAGAAATTCTAGGGTTCTTTGAGAAATGGAACATAATTTATGAATGTCATAAGATCCACAGTGCAAATTGGGCATGCAAGAAATGTGACACACTTTGATTGACTAGAATAGTGGCCAACTATACATCTATTTTGTTGTTTCTGCCACGTGTCACCCTGTGTTTCGTTGTAAGGATTTGATGCCCTGTTGGCATGTTTTAGTTATTTGTGTGTAACATACTCAATTTTTGACGCATACCATGTGGCACAGAAGAGTACAGAAGGTGTAAAGGTAGGTATGTGGAAGAATGAGGTGTGGAAGGAAAATAGAGGGAAGGCACGTGCAAAGGAAACGTGAGCGGGAGGATATGGGTGAAATACCCAAGGGAGGAAAGTATGGTCAAGGCATAACTATTATAAGGTAATGTGCGGTAGTAAGGAAGAAAGGTGTGTGAGGAAGCATAGTGTATACACCAAATTTGTGTCTTACGACCCCCTGTGCCCTGCATATCATTTCACAACCTAACCTCATCACCTAAACCTTACATAATTATTTATTAATTACCTTATAATTAATAAATCCACATCGCCATACCTGCCACCTCATCATAACCTAGTCTTAACCCTAAACTAACCTAATTAAGACCTATAACTTGGTCCACATCCACACCCATGACTAATTACTCCTCACCCGCACCTAAAACCAACCTCATAATGACTTGACCAAGCCTGCAACTAATCCCTCGGCAGGAAAGGAGGGAAAGCTGGCTATTTTACCAAAAATAGCCCGCTTTGACGTGACCGACATCGGTTCCTACTCGACCGCCATCGATTGTGTAACTGCCATTGGTTCCCTGTAAATGACCACCTCCAACCAAAAACAAAGGATCGGATTTTCATTTGATCAAAAAGAGGAGAAATCATTGAAAGGATCGGGATTTGCTTGGCCGAGCAGAGACAAGTGAAGAAACAAGAATAGTTTGCAGACAAAGACATCAAGCCCAAGACTGCAACGGAATAACCAGGCCCCCAGTGACACTCATCCGAGAATCAAAAGAGGAGATTGCTCATCTTGGATCATTAGATCATCCCACTTGAGCCCTGTCTTCGTCATCACAGTCCTGGAACCTGCATCTCCATCATGAACAAGTAAGTAGTGTCTCGTATGTTTATAAGCACCATTTCTTGAGCCTGTGGATTAATAGTAATTATAAGCTCATTCCTAGATCTACCACCTACCAGCACCCTGCACAGAACCTTCATCCATACATCTTTGTATTGCACAGAAGACCATTTTATCACACTCTGAGCCTTCCCTGTCCTCCCATTATTCCCCTCAGCCATCCACTAATCTTAATAACCCCACGATCACCTTGCAACCAACCTCTATCCAGAAGCACTTAGATTGCTGCCCCCACCGGTGTCATTTATCCCCCACCGGCAGTGGTTCTCTAACAGCGGTCGGTTATCCAGTGACCGACGTTGGTCACTGTGACTTATACCCCAAAACCCTTTTCTCGCCTATTTGTCACCTAACAACCCCAGATCCATTCTGGTTTATCCCTATAACTCAACCTGAATGTATCAACGACCAGTAACCGAACAAACAACGTGACACTTTATTATTGATAGTTTAGCTTCTATTACTTTGTAACGAGATACCTAAATCGTGATTTTTCAATAGCTTTCCTTGTTATCATTTGTGTTAATTCGTATTAAAAGGGGAACTGACCACCTTTGAAAGGAAGTTTTATATTTCCTGGGCCTAAGGCAGCTCCCTCATTTATTGTCTAATTAAAATTTGGTGGTCTTGTATTCTTACTTGCAAGTAGTCCTTCCAAGACAAAAAGGAGTTCTTCGCAGTCGATCTGATCTTTCTCTACGGTACGCGCACACCATCTCAACATTCAATAGGTATTCCTCCTAGCCCTAACCCTTATCTGTTTCTCAAAGGAATGAAAGGATACAAGAAAGTCTATTCCTCACCACCGAAACATTCCACGCGAAACATTTTGGCACGCTCGGTGGGACCCATTTTGGGTTTCTGCTATTCTTGCTTGCTTTCTTTTAGGGAGCATACTTGCTGTTGCTGTTTTGTTATATTTAGTAAAAGAATTTGTCTTGCTTTCCTAGTTTTTCATTAGTGAAATTCATCTTATTTGCTTCATCGAATATCATTTTCGATTTGGGTTTAAAACACGTGCATTACATTCTTGCTTGTTGTTTTCAATTCTAGTGAACGTAGACTAAGTAACAGGTCATACACATGGGGGTGATTTCCACGGTATTGACAGGAAATTAATCTTACTTTCACTACACAACACATACCGAATCACTTCATAATTAACACAACAACTCAAAACATCCCCCCTTTTCCGTGGTATTCCTCTGCCCGATTGAGGTAACCTTATAAGCCAAAACAAACTTGACATTTCCCCTAAGTCTTTTGTTTAGGATTGACATCATTCCGCATCTAAATGCATAAGCCTAAATTGATTAAAATTAACCCTAGGGTTAGTCTGTTAATTTGTTTGTGCGTTCTTGCTTGTTTTCAGTTCTATTTCTTTGTCATACACTATTTTCTGTGATCACTACAGAACAGTTTGGTAGGCATACTAATCACTGTTAACACCAAATCAACAACTTCTTAGTGCTTCTTACACCAGTTCTATGATACCAACATCGGTTAGCTTACCGACGGCGGCTATAGTTTGACCGACATCGGTTATCCTACCGATATTGGTTACTGTCTTTTACAGTTCTTGACAAACCAGCAACCTACCAATTTCAAACATCTTGTTGTCTGTTTCTGTTCCTGATAGATTGAAACCCTACTGTGTACTCCTGTCCATGGTTGTTATCACTCAAAAGCAAGCCACCGCCATGGTTTCACATGCTTGCTCTATGCCTTTGCCTGAATCACCCCCTTCACATTCTGTGGGGAATCCTACGGACACCCGCGAGGTTTCTAAAATTCCTATAGGAGATAAAGAATTTTCCAAATTTCTAGATGCTAATCCTAGCGCTGTACAATACTATTTGTCTCATGCCCCTGACCGTACACCTGATTGGTCAACTCCTTGTTGGCATGCCTATCAGTATAGCTGCTCATTTAGCTCCTTCTCTGCCTAATAACTCTGCTTTGCCTTCCGCATCCTTAGTCTCGTCTCCTACCTCAACAGCTTCGAGGGGTTCATACGACACAGATTGGCTTTCCTTTGGTTAATCTTGGGCCCAACATGTCATTACTGCCGACTACTCCTACCTCATCTCTCTTACAGACTGTTCCGTTCATGACTTGCTCTCTTCCACCTATCCACATGAGCTTTCCTTCTCAAGCTCCGCCCACCTTTTCATTTCCACACACATATCCGGTAACCTCAACAACTTATATAGGACATCCCTATTCAGTTTCCTCAACACATTCATCCTCCATACCTTATCAACATTTAACCCCACCATTGTCTAGCGGTGGCCCTTGTCCCAATTTTGCCTCCGTTTACCACAACCACACCATCATCTCATCCAAACTACTGATTTAATTAAACAAATGATGGACAAAATGTAAAATCTGGAAGCTTCTGTTTCAGGAAGTCGTAGCACCTTGACATACAAGCATGTTTTTCGGGAGCCTATCCACCCCTTTAGTCCCCCTTAATTCATATCCTCCTCAATGGGAATTACTAAAATTTACCCATTTTAATAGTAAGGAGGACCCTCAACAACACTTACGATCATTTAGACATGCCTGCTATCTGATTGCTCACGACGACGCTTTACTACTCCGCACCTTTCCCATGTCCTTATCAGGACCCGCCTTGGAGTGGTACAGTGCTTTAACCCAGCACTCAATCTTCTCTTTTAACCAGCTAGCCCAATATTTCTTGGATCATTTCTCCATTAACATTGCCAAGAAAGTATCTATCACCGACCTCTATGCCATCCAACAATTTGAAGATGAATCTATCGCAGATTTTGTTGGACGATGGCGAGGCCTTATCAACCAAATTACATATGCCTTGCCTCAGACCAAACTTATCGAACTATTTACGTGGGCTTGCGCTAAGCACATCTCTCCTACCCTCCAAATTCAAACTTTCTGTACATTTGACGAGGCCTTTTACTATGGCTCAAAAACTAGAGATTCGAGCCTTAGAGGAAGAGAAATTGTGGTTGCGGAAAAAAAAACCCACTTTCCGAACTCAAGATTCCACCAACAAACCTAACACCACCAATCCTCACCCATCGATTGCTTCGAAATCAAAAGGGACCGTGCACGTGGTGATGGTCAAATCCCAACCACCATCTAATACCCTGCCAAAAACCACCTATAAGTATAAAGCAGAGCCCATCAACTACACTCCCTTGGGAGAAACATATGGTGTGATATTGGAAAAATTGCTTAAAGCAGGAGCCATTAACTTACCTCTTATTAAACCTCACTCCGGGTTTGATTCCACTCGCGCCATACCTTCTTGCTACAAAGAAAATGACTTCTATAACTTCCACCACGTGAAGGGACACAGTCATGAAAACTACAAGATGTTGAAAAACATAGTGCAGGAAATGGTTGATGTGGGGGATATAGCCCTCGATAATCCTAACACCCCTACTAACCGTAATATAAAAATATTCAACAAACCATTCCCGAATCATTCTTCTAACAGTAACAGAAATCAAGATATCTTAGCCAAGGATAGTGTTCATGAGATCCATGCAGTCTTCGATTCCTAGCTAAATACCTCTATCGAACAATTTCTGAATCAAGCCTCTTCCCTAACGCAAGAAACCAAACCCCCTTCCTCGCCATCAAGATAAACTAAAATCCTTGCCATTCCTTTTACCCATCAAGGAATTAACTACCCAGAGTTTCCTTCTCACAAATGAGCCTTCTTATACCACATCCTTGCAAGACTGTGAGCCGGATGTTATCTAATTTATCTATTTCCCAAATGTCTCCTTCTACCATTCTTTCTGTACAAGAGGAAGGCTCGCCACTTGTTTTGTCATTCTTAGACGATAAACCTCTTGAACCGACATCACCACATTCTTTAAACATGACGGATCCTCTCAAACACGCCCTCCTACCTATTAGTCCTTCATCACCTAAATCTTTTCAGCAACCGGTTGACCTCTTAATGCCCATTGATACATTGCCTCATCTACCCCCTGTATCACACCCATAGTGGACCGGAATCACAACCCACCTTTCTTCCATAAAAAAGTTCCTATTCACAAGTGAGGACTGTCATTCCCCAAAAGATAGATAGGGTCCTATGAGAACGTTTGAGTACGCCATATTCTACTCAAATGCAGATGAACGATCCAGATGCTTCTACCATATACCCGAAGTGTTTACAGAAGCTTAAAATGCCTATGTCCTCATCTTCACCCCCCTCATCTCTACCAAATACCTCATCCACTTCTATTAACCTAACCAAATCTTCCCCTACACTTGGGAACTCACCAATACCTAGTCTAACACACCCACCTAAGCGGCTTGATTTATCTAAAAATAAAATTGTCCATCCCATTAGGAGACAGACCCAATCTCCTCAATCTATGCCACTATCATAACTCAAACCCTCGTCGTCACACCTACCTTCCGTATTGGGACCCCATCCCTCTACCTTACATCAATATATCATACCTCCTACGTTTTCTTTAAAGCGACCTACGCCTTTTGCACCCATACAGAGATCTAAGGGTATATCAACACTGTCACCCCACATATCATATCCACCCATCAACCCTAAACAAATTTCATCATCAAAGGACTTGTTTTCCGTCACTCCTCTTTTTCCGCCATTGTTTCCAGATACCACGTTATCTAGAGCCTCATCATCTAACCAGCTAAACGTATCTCCTGCACCAAAGAAACCACGTTTAGTTAAAACCACGTATCAATACCCCTTGGCTAAACCACCACCCGTACAAAACCAACCATACCCAAACATTACCAAAACCCACCCAACCAATACCTTCATCTTCCTCCGATTTTGACCCACTCAAAGGTTCTTATGCCAAAATCCTTGCTATGTTGGTGGAGAATGCGACCATTTCTCTACCCCCACTTAGACCTTATGAATCATCTAAACCTCGACCTATAGGTTATGATGAGTCTAAAATTTGCACTTACTACCGCACACCGGGACATGATGTAGAGGGATGCAAATCTTTAAAAGCCATCCTTCGTCAGACACTTCTCTCAGATAGAAGGGTTTAAGAAAGACAACTTACAAAGGGAGAGACATTTAGCTTCAATTCCCTCTCCTATACCACCTGTTCCCCCGCCTCACCAAGATCTATCATTATTACAGCCCCACCTCTTGAAGACCATGACCTATCCCTACCGTCTTCCTCCTCTCATATTCACGAGATCAGTATGATTAGTGTTGCTACTCAAGGGCAGAAAAATAATGGGAAAGTGAAAGAAAACACACCTACAAAATCTCTTTCTCCGTCCACCATCCCGATTGCACCACTACCTAAAGTGGTTATTCGTGGACCAGCCTACCCCATCTCTAATGGAATTGCCCACTGAATCATGATCAAACAGCTTCACCAATCTCCTGTAAAAATGACATTGTATGATCTCATTCAGACTTTTGAATCTCATCGACAAGCTCTCGTTGAAATCCTTCAAGGGATAGAGGTCTTACCTAATGAAACCTTACCTGTTACCTCTATTCTAACACCCAATCGCATTGCTTCACTCACCAAACAATCTATCTCCCCAACCACTTCTGTCTCTGTACAGCAAGCTGCTGCTGTCAGTTTCTCCGAAGATGAAATTATCGACTTTGGTGCTGAAGATCCTGACCCTGCTCTTTTCATCTTAGCTTACATTCGGGACATTCAGGTGCGTCGTGTTATGATTGACGGGGGCGCTAGCTTAAACATCATCTCTTCAAAATCCTTCCAACAAATGAATATCCCTTCTAGTTGCATGTACGCCAACCCCATCATGTTGCGGTCATTCAATGATGCTATTACTTCTACCTTAGGCACCGTGATCCTTAACATTCATGTAAGACCACGTACTTTACTTGAAATCTTCTATGTTCCTTAAGGGAGAGTTCCAATACAATATGTTGTTAGGCCGCCCTTGGGATCCGGGCTATGGAATGCGTTCCCTCCACCTTACATAGATGCATAAAATTTGAGTACGAGGGGAATTCCCTACACTATAAAAGCTGATCCTCCCCCCCTTCAAAACTTGTAATATGTTGTATCGCCCTAATGATGTGCTTGTACCCAGTCAAAACACCCATTCATCCAACCCAGCCATCCACTTCCAATGCACCTACACCCTTCAACCGATGAAACCGCTGTTACAAATATCTCTTCCTTTCCCAAAGATAACATCCCAACCTCCGACCCCCTTTAGTAGATGTTTTTTAATGCCTTACGCTAGGTGAATACCGCCTATATAACGTTTAGCTCTTTCCGTACCCCGCAGGAGTACGGATAGTTACATGCACATCCCACCTACAACCGTCACGTGGGGGAGGTAATCTCTTACAGACCACCCCATTGCTGCACCAACCTAACGTATGGGGGTGTTGACGCATCCTTCGTTACCCCTGAACCTCCTCTTGGTGTGGTTCCCTTCCAATCCAATTTTCAATACTTGAAAAATCATCGTTTCGCCCTCACCTTCTTGACTCGCTGTGCTTGGAAAGGCTTTGGTTTTGGTCTTTATGAACAAGGCCGACATACACTCATTCCCGGTGTAGCTACACGCAAACACAATGATCGTAGTGGTCTCGGTTTTCCTGAAACACTTACACCGGAGAAACCTCGTGTCAATTATATCCTAGAGGATGAAGACGTCACCCCTACCAAACCATCATCACCCATTTTTTCCATCATCACCCACAGAGTCGATAGACCCTGAATCTATCCCTCCTAACTTTTTTTTTTCATAAATGCTATCTTTATAGGTCCTCTCACTTATCAACGTGATAATGAGGACCCATCTTCTCTTCCCCTTCTGTATCCAGACATGATCGAAGATGATTCGCACTTTCGATTAATGTTGTTGAGTGCTAGGATGATGACTTCATCCTCACTTACCTTGGGACAGATGACTCCTATATTCAACGTGCCTTACCGTCTGAAACTCAAACCATGTTGAATGAGTTGACTATAGAAATCAACATCCACACAGAGGAGGATCCTCACATTGTGAAGATCAGACAATCCCTTAACACATCAGAACAAGCCACGTTTACTACCTTTCTCTGTACCCACAACCAAGCTTTTGCTTGGTCCTATGCTGACATGCTAGGAATTGATCCTACCATTGTTGTCCATAACATCACCCTAAACCCCGATTCTAAACCAGTCAAACAAAAACTGAGAAAAATGCATCCACGCATTGCCCTCTTGGTCAAAGAAGAGCTTCAATGACTTGTTCTCTGTTTCCTTCATCTTTCCTATTGGACTATCCTCAATGGATTTCTAACATCGTACCTATCACTAAAGCGACGGGGGGACTTTAGATATGCCCGGATTTCCGAGACCTTAACCTCGCTTGCCCCAAGGATGACTTCCCCCTCCCAAGTATTGATCAACTTGTTGATCTCACTGCAGGCCATGAAATGCTTTCTCTCATGGATGGCTTTTCGGGATACAATCAAATTTTTTTATCCCCGGGCTGATCAACATAAAACTACCTTCATAACTCCTTGGGGAACCTTCTGTTATCGTGTCATGCCATTTGGCCTTAAGAATGCTGGTGCCACCTATCAGCGGGGCTATGACTTACATTTTTCATGACATTATGCACACTATCCTTGAAGATTATGTTGATGATCTTCTTGGAAAATCTAAACATCGTAGTGAACATATCGATGTTTTAACCATTATTTTCGATCGCCTGTTGCAATATTCAGTCCGGCTTCAACCAAAAAAAATGTGTCTTTGGTGTTCTTTCGGGAAAACTTCTTGGATTTATCATCTCTTTGCATGGCATTAAGGTCAATCCATCTAAAGTCAAAGCTATCCTAGAAATGCCCCCACCCAAAAACCTCAAACAATTGCGTAGTTTGCAGGGTAAACTTCAATCCATCCGGCATTTCATCTCCCAACTCTTGGATCGATGTCAACCTTTACATCACCTTCTTAAAAATGACATTGCCTTTCAATGGAGTGAAGAGTGTCACCAAGCCTTTGAAGCCTCTCAAAGCCTATCTCTTGCAGCCACCCATGCTTATTCCACCTTAGGATAATCGCCCTTTCTACCTTTACCTTTTTGCCACTGACCATGCTATAGGAGCCATGCTCACACATCGGGACTCGGCACATCGAGAAAAATCCGTTTATTATATAATTCGTACTCTCATGGATTACGAGACTAGGTATACACATGTAGAAAAATTGTGCCTATCCCTATCATTCGTAGCCACCAAACTCCGACATTACCTTCTGAATCACAAAACTTTTGTCATCACCAACACGGACCCCATTCATTATATGTATGCCAAACCACATCTAAACCAACGCATCACCTGATGGCTTATGCTCCTCGCTGACCTCGACTTTGAGTTTGTACAACAGAATTCAATCAAAGGAAAAACTATTGCAGACCAACTTGCGGAGGCCCCTTTACCTGGGGAATAATTTACTAATTTTTATTTCCTCGGACGAACTCATCGCCACTCTTTCACTCAGGGAAGAGTCATATCCAATGACCCTCTTCTTCGATGGATCCAAATGCTAACGTGGCGAGAGGGGCTGGCATTGTTCTCATTCCTCTTGACATGCTAAGCTTATGCCTCTTTCATTCCGGCTCGATTTCCCCTGCACTAATAATACAACGGAATACAAGGCCCTTGTTTTGGGTCTCTAGGTTGCATTACACTTAGCTGTCAAATCTATTAATATTTTTGGTGACTCTCAATTGGTATTCAATCAAGTTAGGGGCATCTACCAATGTAAGAATGAGGAAATTCAAAATTACAAACATTATGTGGATTCACTTTTGACCTCGTTTACTCGTTATTCTATCTAGACCATTCCCCGCTCTACTAACAAATTTGCGGATACTATGGCTTGCTTAGCCTCGTAAATTCCTGCCTCACCAACTGACTCTGACATATTCGTCTTGGTCCAACAACTCTTTGCCCCATCTTACTCAGCACCAATTGTTTGTATGATAAATAATGTGGTCTGCTATTTGGCAGGATACATGGTACCACTAATTTCATGACTACCTTACAACCTCTGTTCCTCCCACCTAACCTAACTAGTACCGGGAAACACGCACTTTTCTTAAACATGTTTCTCGTTATGTCGTCATGGGGGGACTCCTTTATAAATGTGGCTTTGATGGTATCCTCCTTCGATGTTTAACCGGTGCAGAGGTCACCTATACCATCCAACAGGTCCATGACGGTATTTGTGGCGGACATTTTAGTGGTCTTTCCGTGGCTAAACGAATCCTTTGCTTAGGTTATTATTGGCCTACTCTTAATAACGAATGCTACGAATATGTTAAGCATTGTGTTATGTGTCAACAACATGCCAACCGTCAACATACTCCTAGCCATCCGCTACAGGTCGCACAAGATCTTTGGCCTTTCTCACAATGGGGTTTAGACCTTATTGGTGAGATCCACCCACCCTCTTCGCAACGTCACCATTGGATAATCATAACAACTGAATATTACACAAAATGGGTGGAGGCCATTCCACTCATTTCAATCAAAAAAGAAAAAATTGTCGAATTCGTTAACCATCACATTATCTGTCGTTTTAGTATTCCTCATCACTTAATAACAGATAATGGTAAATCTTTTAAAAATAGGTTGTTACAAGACCTTTGTGAAAACTTTGGGTATCAAACTTAGTTTCTCATCATCTTACTATCCGCAGGCCAATAGTCAAGCTGAATCTTCTAATAAAACCCTAACCAAAATCCTCATGAAAGTTGTCAATGAGTCCGGTAGAAATTGGCACGATCACATTCCCTTTGCCCTTTGGTCTTATCATACTAGCATTCGTACTTCCACTAATGCCACACCATTTTCTTTGGTATATGGTACCGAGGCGGTCTTGCCTCTCGAAATACAAATACCCTCCCTCAGAATATCTCTTCAAGATATTCTCATCAATGATGATTTCCGCCAAGAGCGGTTAGCCCAATTAGAGCTTCTTGACGAGCGTCATCTTACGACTCTTGATCACCTTCAAATCTACCAAAAACGCATCAAGTGTGCTTATGATAAACAACTTCATGAGCGTACCTTTAAGGTTGGTGATCTTGTCCTCAAAGAGAATCAACATGTAACCAAACTAGAAAAGAGAAAACGTGGAAAATTTACTCCTAATTGGATTGGGCCTTACATTATCACTCACACTTATGGATCAGGCACTTATCGTTTAGCTTTGCTTAATGGTAAACCTGAGCCTAAGCCCCTTAATGCCTTGCATGTTTGACCATTCTACTGTTGAAATTAGTGTTATATCACTTCTTATCTACCTTACACTCGTCCCTTGAGCTCATTTACCACCACATACACTTTGTTTCTTACATCGCAAAATCAAATCAAGCTCACATAGTTTGATTATCACCTCCCCTTTTCAGTCTAGTCCATGACTTCAAAGTATCAAAATACCACATTCTTAATTAAAACACTTATGAGATTTTCTTGAGTCAAACTTCCTACAAAAAACTAGATGCTTTATGCCCAACGGACATCTAGACCTCTAAATTATACAATAGACTGCTCCCTTGAAGGACAGCTATATGCCAAACTATTGCTACTATTATATATAGACTGCTCCCCCGAAGGACAGCTATACATAAATACCGCATCTGCTACTATAAATAGACTGCTCCCTTGAAGGACAGCTATACACAATTAGCCTTTATCAGAAGCTTCTCGCATTGATCAGCTTCGTGAAGACCTCAAGAACAACAAAATACATATCCCATGTAGACTTCCCGCATCGATCAGTCTATATCCAGAAAAATAAAATAAAGATAAAAGCAGTGTTTCAGAACACTTTTGAGTCATGGACTTGTCTATTTAGGTTTGGTTCTCTTTTGTCAGAATAATCATCTTATAATAAGTTCTCTGCATCCTCGCCCACATCAACCACCTTACCGCACCATTTGTCAAAGCAACAAAACTCAAGGGACGTGACGTATATCCGATATATTGTGATTATACCACTCTTTTCACCTATCGACTTCTCGTCTATGCAAGGTACCTAGGGGTTCAACTTCATTCTACATTATTATGTGGTTTGTTTGGCTCTTCTCAACTACGGGACACTTTTACCTCTTTTGCTCAACTCTAGGATTATGTGTTGACCTTAATCAGGATACGGTTCCCTACCACTTGGGTAGGCTAACTTTCGCTTCACCTATACCTATACCAACATCGCCAATTCCTTACCAACACCAACAACATTACCCTACCAATATCAATATTTTTACCAACCAACAAATTACCTAACCATACCTAAATTGCCTGAATTCACCTCTCCCTGGTTCTAAGGGAGAACTGCATCAGTCTAAGGCCCCTCCTTGCTTTGTGCAATGGGCTATGTAGGCAGCACTTAGGAGACATGGAGTCTCCCAAGGTTAGCTCGACCATTCCCTACCATACCCTATCATGTATTGTAAATATAAATATTTTTTGTGTATTTCTATTTGCCAACATTCATCTTTATCCTTTTTCAAACAAAACAAAAACAACATTCAAAACCCAAAAATTCTTATAATTATCATCACTCAAAACCACATACATCTTTAGTTTTATTTTAGATGAACATAAACAAATGCATCTTCTCTATCATCAACTCGTAGGTCGGCATCCTTATTTATTCTTATATTCCTATGAAATTCACTTAGACCCTTGCACCTCCTCTCGAATCAGGTGGTGATCGTGATCGTCGATGCCCCTCAGTTGGCCTCTCCATCCTCAAAGGTGCCACTGCCATTGGTTCCTCCCATTGATCCGCCAACATCTCTTGTAACATATAAATACGTCCTCTCGCATGGAGGAATCTTGCCTCCAGTCTCTCCACTCATAACTGAGAAACTTCTAACAATCCCATTGTCTCGTTCACCTGTGTTTGAAGCTGGTGAGCCAACTCCTGCAAACAATCTCTCTCCGCTATAATCACAGCTATGTCTGGGCACTCACGTGCACCTCGCAACTCTGCTACCCACCATACTCTATAGGCCTCTGTCATTCCTGCATCCATTACCCTACGATCGGCTGCTATCTCTTCTGGCCCTTCTGGAGGTGTAGGCCGGGGAGGTGAGAATGCTTCCTCGGCATTGATCCTCATGTATGGTCTATATGTCATCGGTATATCCTGAACGAACCCAAATTGTCGCCGTACGTGATCTAGAGGAATTCTCTCGTACTCACCCGGCCTGTGCCCTGTGATCCATCTCAATTGCTCTACACCCCTCAACTCCTCAGCTATGTGCTCCATCACCATATAGTTCCCGTAAGGCCTCCAACAAATATCCGCAATCGTCACCATCTCCCATACCTATCTATAATACTCGATATCATCTATCATGGCCTCGGTTATCACTTCTTGTTCTGTTTGGACCCATCGTCTGAATCCCAACCTTTGCACTCCTACCTCTCCCGACTCGATGGGTCGGCCTATTGGACGCACACAAACAATATGATCATAGGCCCAACAATGTAATAAGTACGAACAATCTAGTGTCGTCCTGTGTTTTCGCTTGCAGGCCCATAAACCCCTATATAACTCTGCCAGATATGCGGGTGCCCATGCGAAAGTCACGCTCATTTCTATCATTTCCCAAATAACACTCATCAATGATTTGGGAAATCTTCCACCCTCTGCCCTCGGTAATGCATAATACCCCACCGCTATCATTAATAGCACGGCCAACCTTGTTTCCTCAGGGTGTGTTGCATACATTGTACCATACGTAAATGATAAACCTCATTGTGTCAAATCTCGTGCAGTTGACCCAAATACTGCTATTATCGCTGCCCGCCCCGCGCTAGGCAACGCCTGATACACTGTTTTTCCTATCATTGGGAGTCTCAAAATACAAAAAAAATCTTCCAAAGTCACTGTCATCTCCCCTATTGGCAGATAGAAGGTATTCTTTTCTGGATTCCATCTCTCAATCAACGCCTGCAACATAGCATGGTTACGCACGATTCTTGAATAATAGCGGATTCCACTTAACCCCAAATGATTTATCAATGCCCATTTAGCTGGTGTTACATCCGCTCGGATTCGTGACAACAACACTGGCACAGTATCATTCATCCTTAACCCTGCTTCTGCATGCATACATCAAAACGACACATAATTATTCGAAAGAACAAATCTCTACGGGTTTTTTCTCAAGTTCTGGAAACTCTTACAGTGACCGATATTGGTTATGATCCTAACCAATACCAGTTCCTTCTAAACGATACCGGTCACTGTCAAAAATATACCTACCCTGCTTAAAAACATACACCTACGATAATTATTTTGCCTATTTACTCTTATTTATACCTAAAAACACACATGACCACTCTGTTTACCTACCCCAATAGCACTCACCCCATCCCCAACCCTTTCCTATCACCTTTTCTTTCTCATCTTTCCCCACTTACACTTCTTTCATCTTATTCCCAAAACATGCAAGAATCAAATTACAACCAAACAGTTTACCTCTCGGGATGTAGCAGCTTGGGGTGGAACATGTCTTCCCCCTTGTCCCTGCCTGCTGGATGCTTCTCCTCGTTCAGCCATGTTCACCACCCTTTTCAAATATAACTTGTCTTTCTGCCTTCTAAATCTTAGCCCAAGCTCACTTCACCTGTCTCTTTCCTCCTTGTCACTCAAAATTCTTTCATGCAATTACTTGTAGCAGTCGTCAAACAGCGTCGCATTCGCATATTTAACTTGTTGCATGACTCTAAAAATAAGAACTTAAGTTGCCAACCCAGCAGTTCTATTTTTAGGGAAATAATTCTTTCATAACCGATATCGGTTACCTAACCGATATCGGTTACCTAACCGATATCTGTCATATAGCTACCGACATCAGTTACACAACCGATGTCGGTCATGTACCCCTTGTTGCTTAAACCTAAGCCGTTTCTTCATTTTTGCAAATTTTTGTGGCACCCGTCCCTTTTTCCTGCATAAACAACACCATTATCTATAATTTTTCATCAAATCCATATCTCATCACAATTTCATCAACATCATCTATCCATATTACAAAAACAACCAAGCCATCAACAAACGATATCAAAAACCATCAATCTATACACCATTTGGATCCAATTCAGCAGCTACATACGTTTAATTTCACAAACCAGCGACACAACACATCCAACATTTCATAAACACAACATGTCAATTAAACTCATCATGTATATATACATACATCCCATCAACAAAAGACATCAACACCATCAATATATAAACCATGTGGATCAAACTCATCATACATTAAATATCACAAACCATCGACAAAACACTTAACACATTTTAAACACAGCATGTAGGTCAAAATCATCATATCTATATATCAAAAGTTTCAAAAATATACAATGTGCCCTGCATAGGGGCCTCCGTGATCTCAGCATCATACAAAGCTGGCACGCAGGCCGCAACAACTGTCCAAATATTGACTCAGCTCGCAGGACGGTTTCTCATATCAAAAATATACTCGGCTCACATGCCGGTATCAACTATACAACCCGTACTCGGCTTGCAGGCCGGTATATACAATAAATGAATAAATAAATGAAAGAATCATATATGGGCACGCAGGCCTCTCTATACATAGCTGGTTTGCAGACCGGTGCCTCTATCTAATATCCATCTACAAACAAAACATCTCTCTCTAACCCAGGGATCCCTCAGCTCTCCCCACCACCCTCTACCTGTCTCCCTACGGGTCCCTGTGCTACCTCTCGTCTCCTCCCTATAACAGACCCACCGGATGTGGCTGCACCACCCTGGGATCTCTGGCTATGCGAGGTCTCCACTCTATGCGCCGCATATGGTTGATAGTCAGCCCCGGCACCATTAAGAACATCCTGATAATAACGAACCTCCGCTCTCGCCTCCATATAGCAGGCCCGTGCCACCATCGCTGTTAGGGCTGGTCCCCCGACTCCTAATAATAGTGCCCCCTATGCTGGTGCCACTGGTGGTGCCTGTGGCTGCGCCGGTGGTGGTGCTAGTACCTGTGCCTATGCTAGTGCCGTTGGTGGTGCCTGTGGCGGTACCTGTACCTGTGGTGGTACCTGTGGTGCTACCTATACCTGTGCCTAGGCTAACTTCCCCTACAAGACACCTATCTGTGCCTGTGCGGCAGCAAGCTGCCCCTGTAACAACTGTACCTGCCCTCTGAGCTGGTCCCTCTCTACTCTAACAGCCGCTAAGTTTGGCTGTGCGGGCTATGCTCTCCTCGCGGCTCTCTCCCCTACCCACCATACCAAAAATGATCCTGTACACCCGACGTCATCCACTGTATCGTCTGCTTGCCGCTCGGCTACCCAATCTGGGTCAATAGGCTGTGGTGCAGGCAGTAGAGCCTCTACATCATCCCTTCGGTACTGAGGGAAGGGAGGTGGCTCATCCTGTCGTAGCCCCAGTTGTCGTCGTACCCTCTCCAGGGGTATCCGCTCGTACTCTCCCGGCCTTCGTCTCGCTATCCAGAATGTATACTGGATCCACTGCAACTGTGCTCAGGCTCCTCCGCGGGGGTGATGACCTCTATAAGGTCTTCATACAATATCTAACGCTGTCAAGCCCTCTAATACATGCCGGTAATATGCCACATCTCGTCCGACGAGAATGGCTCATGGCTGGCCCACGACCCCCAACCACCTCTGAAAGCCATATCTGTAGATCACCTGTGGCCCTGGCTGCTGGGGCAGCCCTACTGGTCTAATGCATATGATATGCTCATATGCCCAACAATGTAACAAAAACGTAGAGAAAATCCTGAATCGCCTCATCCGGTGATAGCCCCACAGCTCTCGGTATAACTGCACCAGGTATACTGGTGCCCAAGCATAACATGTATGCTCCTCGACCATCTCGTGTAACACCCCCATCAATGCCCGTGGAAAGCGGCCTCCCTCTGAGTCTGGGAGGGCGAAGCATGTAATCCTGATCATCATCAACATGGCAAGCCGTGTCTCATGTCAGTGGGCACGGTACATATCCCCATACGTGATGCTCGCGCTGTGATACATCAATAGCGCAGCTACATCCCCAAATACATGTAAGATGTTGTCCATGGCTGTCTTTGCGTCCACCTAGAAGACTTCCTCTCCATCAATCGGTAATCTAAGGATGCGATACACATCCTCCAATGTAATGGTCATCTCTCCAGTCGGGAGATGGAACACATTGGTCGCCAGATCCCATCTCTCGATGAGGGTGACCATCAAACTGTGATCCCTATCGATCGCCCTGTACCGCTGGACTCCGCCGAGTCCCACCTCGCACATAATGCCCCACTGCGCTGCCGACACGTGTGGCCGTATCTATCCCAACATCGGGGGCATCCTGTCCCGCATAGTCAGCTGCTGACATGCCTGCACAAATCACCCACTTCATTAGACCTACCCTTTCAAACAACAACTACTTTAACCTTCTATACCCCCTTTTACCCACCCGACCACAACCCGACTCTATAACACACACCTACACTCACCTATTTTACCCTAAAAAATTTACGATATCCCCTTGCCTTATCTCGCACCCTACCAATCACTCGGCTCTATTCTCGCCATTTACCTATGCCCCTACCAATTTAACACCTCCCCCTTCATGCCCAACACCTAATCTATCTGAACTGCACCAACCACACAATCGCCCCATTTTTCCCCCCCACTCACCAATCACCCTTCCTATTAACCTCTACCCCTTCCCTCTTCACCCCCACAAACACAACACCCAAACCACTAATACCTAAACACCCAAAACCACAGCCCCAACAACCACCAAACACCCCAAACCATAGCAAAACCAACCAAGTAAGTAAATATTCCTAAGTAGGGACCGGTACTGGTCACCCATGACCGCCACCGGTCCCCTCTCCACCGATGCCGGTCGACGTACGACCGACACCGGTCACCTACTAACTCACCCTGGGCCGAAAATTTCTTGACCAATGCCGGTCGCTTAGTGACCGGCATCGGTCACTGAAAAATACCCGAGCCGAACCCGACGCGGCTACCCCATTCAATTTTTTTCCTATTTCTCCCTATATACCCACCCAAAAACCCTAAAAAGCTACCCACCCTGCCGCCTTGGCCTATTTCACCTATCTACCCTCTCCTTTTTTCACATAATTTCCATTTATTAATTATTTTCTAAAAACCTTACATTCCTACCCAAAACCCAAATCCAGCTTAACACAATCAAATTCACATAATGAAGGGTTTCGAACCTACCGGTATGACGACACGTCGTCGTGGTGGGATGGGTGGTGGTGGTCTAGCTGGTCCAGCACCTCCTGCTCCTCCTGGCTGTGCCATAGCTCCACCTCTCCTCTGCTGGGTCCTCCACCAATCAACTGTTGCCTCCTACTCACTCGGGCCCACTAACCACTCACTTCTCCACTCCAATAGCGCCACCTCAACCAACAAATGCTCCAATCTCAACAATACACCTCAGACAACTCAAATTGGGTTTCAAATTGACAATATGACAATGACCGGCCGTATTTTTTCTTTTTATAGTTTTTCAACTATAACCGATACCGGTTATATTGTGCCCTAAGGAACCGGTATCGGTCACCTAACCGATATCGGTCACGGACAATCGATGTCGGTTTTATCCCACCTCTTCCCCAATTTTTGCCCTTATTTACTAATCGTCCTTTCTCACAACATTGCCTATATCCACCTTGGCTGAAAACCCTTTGTTAACTTCCTTGGCACGATCCAAGGCCGTAACCAACCAATTTGGCCCGACCCAAGGCCATAACCAACCAATTTGGCCCGACCCAAGGCCGTCACCTACCATTTGGCTCGACCTAAGGCCGTAACCAACCATTTGGCCTGACCCAAGGCCGTAACCCACCATTTGGTTTGACCCAAGGACCGTAACCCACCATTTGGCCCGACCCAAGGCCATAACCAACCATTTGGCCCGACCCAAGGTCGTAACCAACCATTTGGCCTGACCCAAGGCCGTACCCACCATTTGGCCCGACCCAAGACCGCACCCAACCATTTGGCCTGACCTAAGGCCGCACCAATTAAATACCTCGCCCAACATCAACACAATACACTTTTATCCACCCATCATGTCACTTTTTGTTTAATCGAGCTCACCTCTTCGTGTTTTAGCATGATTAGGGTCCTTGACTTGATCAGTCGACCAACTTTTCCTAGACCAAGACCGTGACGTTTATCTCAACCAAACCAACCATTTGGTACTGCCGAACATGCCTAAACATTCCTGTACCTTACCCGTTATATACCCTGGAGCTACTTCCTATGCCGTGGATGCCAGGATTATATCACCCTTGTTTGGATAAACTATCGACCTTTGCCTATGAATTGCTTGTTTGCTCTTCAAATCATGTACCCTGGTCGCACTACTGCATTTCAACGTGCGTCTGCTTCCTTGGACCTACCCCACCATCTTACCATCATATAAACACCAGTTACCCTTTATCAACCCTATCCTTGATTTCACGCTGCCTCAATCTGTGATAGATTTGAGGGGGATTACCTATACCCTTAACAGGGGTAACCACTTCTTATTATTGTCCATGCAGCTTTAACAAAGACAAGCTACACGACAACAAGGGGCTAATGTAGACACCAAATTTGTGTCTTACGACCCCCTGTGCCCCGCATCTCATTTCGCAACCTAACCTCATCACCTAAACCTTACATAATTATTTATTAATTACCTTATAATTAATAAATCCAGATCGCCATACCTGCCACCTCATCATAACCTAGTCTTAAACCTAAACTAACCTAATTAAGACCTATAACTTGGTCCACATCCACACCCATGACTAATTACTCCTCACCCGCACCTAAAACAAACCTCATAATGACTTGACCAAGCCCGCAACTAATCCCTTGGGAGAAAAGGAGGGAAAGCTGGCTATTTTACCAAAAATAGCCCACTTTGACGTGACCGACATCGGTTCCTACTCGACCGCCGTCGGTTGTGTAACCACCATCGGTTCCCTGTAAATGACCACCTCCAACCAAAAACAAAGGATCGAATTTTCATTTGATCAAAAAGAGGAGAAATCATTGAAAGGATCGGGATTTTCTTGGCCGAGCAGAGACAAGTGAAGAAACGAGAAGATTTTGCAGACAAGGACATCAAGCCCAAGACTGCAACGGAATAACCAGGCCCCCAGTGACACTCATCCGAGCATCAGAAGAGGAGATTTCTCATCTTGGATCGTCAGATCATCCCACTTGAGCCCTGTCTTCGTCATCATAGTCCTAGAACCTGCATCTCCATCAGGAATGAGTAAGTAGTGTCTCGTATGTTTCTAAGCACCATTTCTTGAGCCTGTGGATTAATAGTAATTATAAGCTCATTCCTAGATCTACCACCTACCAGCACCCTGCACAGAACCTTCATCCATACATCTTTGTATTGCCCAGAAGACCATTTTATCACACTCTGAGCCTTCCCTGTCCTCCCATTATTTCCCTCAGCCATCCACTAATCTTAATAACCCCACGATCACCTTGCAACCAACCTCTATCCAGAAGCACTTAGATTGCTGCCCCCACCGGTGTCGTTTATCCCCCACCGGCGGCGGTTCTCTAACCGCGGTCGGTTATCCAGTGACCGACGTCAGTCACTGTGACTTATACCCCAAAACCCTTTTCTCGCCTATTTGTCACCTAACAACCCCAGATCTAGTCTAGTTTATGCCTATAACTCAACCTAAATGTATCAACGACCAGTAACTGAACAAACAACGTGACGCTTTATTATTGATAGTTTAGCTTCTATTGCTTTGTAACGAGATACCTAAATTGTGATTTTGTAATAGCTTTCCTTGTTATCATTTGTGTTAATTCGTATTAAAAGGGGAACTGACCACCTTTGAAAGGAAGTTTTATATTTCCTGGGCCTAAGGCAGCTCCCTCATTTATTGTCTAATTAAAATCTGGTGGTCTTGTATTCTTACTTGCAGGTAGTCCTTCACAGACAAAAAGGAGTTCTTCGCAGTCGATCTGATCTTTCTCTATGGTACATGCACACCATCTCAACATTCAACAGGTATTCCTCCTAGCCCTAACCCTTATCTGTTTCTCAAAGAAATGAAAGGATAGAAGCAAGTCTATTCCTCACCGCCGAAACATTCCGCGCGAAACACATAGGAATTGGGTTATTTAGAGAGAAATTCTAGGGTGCATGCGTAGGCTGCATGCAATGCTGAGAAGAAGGCAAGTATGTAGAGGGTGCATGCGAGGGTAAAATGGAAAAAAGAGGAAAAGGAAAAGAAAAGATGAAGGAAAGAAGGGGCATGTAAGGATGTGCAAGGAATCTACAACCAAGGGAGTGTTCCAATAAAGCAAATGAGGTGCGCACAAGGTGTAATATAGATCCTGTAAGCTAGGAAAAATACACTACTAACAAGGAAGTAAAATACCAATAATCATACCTCCTCCTTCGCGTTCCGTAGCAAACCTCAGAATGGGCTAGGAAACTTGGATTGAGCCCTGATTTTGTGATATGTAGGTGCTTTTCTTCAAGACGGAGCAAGACCTTCCTGCAACAACGATCTTCTTACTTTGCACTAGATGGGAAAAAGGATTATGAGGCTATTTTGGCATTAGGACGAGGCAAAATGATGTTATTTGCTCAAAGGATGCAAGAACTTAGATATGGCATGAAAGCTTATTCTCCGTGTGTTTAGAGGGGAGGGGTAAGGTTGTATTTATAGCCTGAGGGAGTGATTAGCTTAAATTAATTTAAGTAATCATGGGTTGAAAATGTGGGCAAGATTAAGTGGGTGGTTTGAAAATGTGGGCAAGATTAGGTGGATGATTTGAAAATGTGGGCAATATTAGGTGAGTGGGGGCCACGAAGAATGGGTGAGGATTTGAATTATATTTTTAATTCATAAGTGGAGGATTTTAGGTGAGTGGGGACCACGAATGGTGGGTGAGGATTTGAATTTGAATTTTTAATTCAATAGTGGAAAAACATGGAGAATAATGACATGTTGTGAGGATTAGATTATTTTTAGATTTGGAAATGGATAATTAATCAAATTATATTTGATTAATTCGAAGTGTATTTTTGTGGGAAATGAGGAAGGGAAATTAATTGATTTAGGATAGATGTGAAATTGGGGTGTCTACATTTGCCCCTCTTTGGAAGGGTACTATGAAAGTAGTGTCCTTTCAAAGAAAGTAGACGGTATGGGGGAAGAATTCAATCTACTTTTTAAAAGGTAGAGTGAATGTTTGTTGGGGAGAATAGAAAGTGGTGAGTGACGGATGTCATGGTATCCTCCAAGAAAAAAATGTCATGAGAAGATGTGATTATGGATAGATGTGGTGATGTCCCCTCGAGAGGATTGACGAGAATGAAATATACAAAAAAACTCTCGAAAAGAAGGGAAATGGATTTGGTGGAGAAGAGGACGGTAATGGAGTGGAAGAGACTGGAATGACCGCATGATGCAAATGGAGGAAGGATTCAATCGACCTTGAATGCTAGGTGTGAGGGTGTGTGGGAAAGAGAAAAGGGAATGGATAGGGTTGGGGGTTGATTATGAGAAGAGTAAGGGAGATAGGGGAGGGGAAAAAAAAGGAATGAAAGAGGTAGAAATAAGAGAGAGGGATGATAGGGGAAGAAGGGAATGATGAAGGACAAACAAGGAAAAAAGAGGAAAATGACAGAGTAGATGGTGAAGGGATGAAATAGAGAGATGTGCAAAATGAAGGAAACAACAGAGATAGTAAAGAGGGATACGTGGCAGTAAAATAAATGAGAGAGTGAAGAAAAGTAGGAAATGGGAAAGGATAAATAAGAAGGAGAAAACGAGGTGGGAGTAGGGGGTGAAATGGAGGGAAATGGAAAGAGGACAAAAGAAGAAGTAGAACGGAGAAAAAAAAGAAACTATGAGGGGCGAGGAAAGTGTGAAAAGAGGAGAGAAAGGAAGAGAAACATATACAGAATGAACAAAAAGGTAGGGGTGGTAGAGAAAAGGGGAAGTGGTCAGAAGAAACGTGAAAATTAGGGGAGAGGAAAGGAAGATAGAACGAATACAAGGAGAAGATTGAAGGAATCACGTCATTGCGAGGAAGACCAAGGCAAAGAATATGGAACAGACCGTATGGAGATGCATGTGGAGAGTGGGATGATAAAAAGACAGGACAATGCTGAACAACTAGGTTATCGATAGGGATGGAAGGAGGAAACGTGATGGAAAAAGGGGAAGAAGATGATATAGGGGAAGTAAAATAAGACGAGGGGTGGGGAGAGAGAAGAGGATAACAAAGAAAATGATGGAGAAGGAAGGGAATACAGAAAGGGGGTAATAAGTGGAAAGGAAATGGTAGAAGGAATGTTGAAAGAAGAAAGAGGGGATGAATGACATCGATTGGAAAAGATATGGAGATGCATGAAATGAAGATACTAGGATGGTGGGAAAATAGAAAAAGGATGTATGATGAAGACAATAAAGATAGTGAAGAGGGCAAAGAGGAGATGGGAGAGATGGGTAAGAAGCGACAAGAAAGGGTGGGAGTGAGGGAAAAGAATAGGAGAGAAAGAGAATGGGGGATAGAAGAGGCAATGCCAATGAAAGGATGTTAGGGAAATCCTCTTGAAAATGAGTGGTGGGGAAGGGTGAAAGAAAAAATGAAAAAAGAGAAAGCAAACGAGGACTGGAAAGGGTAACACCAACAAAGGGACGTTAGGGAAAACCCGTTGCCAATGAGTGGTGGGCGTAGAAGATGGAAGGAATGAAGGGAAACTCTAGAAGGTCCAAGGGAGTGAATGAGGTCGTGCGGAATGAGGAGTGATAATTTTTAGGGAAAACCCGTTGACAATTATGAGTGCGGGAAGAGAAGATGATGATGAAAGAATGATATAGGAGTATTAACAGTAATGGAGAATATGTGTGTGGGTAGAAATGTAGGGGGAATGTGAGAAGATGAAGGGGAAAGAGTGAAGAAGATGGGAGGGAGGAGTTGGACGAAGTGAAAGCGAGGAGAGGATGGGGGGTGATGAGGATGAACGAGGTGAGGATGAAGAACCAAGACATGAAAAGAATGGGAAGAAATGGTATGAAGGATGATGGATCAAGGAGGGGAAGATGGGGGAAAAGAATGTGATTGTAGGTGGAAGAGATGAGGTGTATGTTGTAAGAAGATGTGTGGAGAAAGGATAATAGTAGGAGGAAAAAGTGGGTAATAGGAGATACCAGGTGGAAGAAACGATCGATAAAGTGAACTAAGAATGAGGCAGGGGAGAAGTTCACGATGACAAGTTAAGTGTAGGGAGGACCCTAACATAAGATTGTCATGTGACGGAAGTGGTTAAGTAAGATTGCCATGTGAGCAAAACTGGAGATGACAAATGGTCAAGCGAGAAGTGGTGTTTGCAAGAATCGAAAAGGAGGTGAAAGGATGTGATAATGGGGAATGCCGAGAAAAAATGAAGGGTGAAGGGTGGGTAGTGATGGGGAAAGGCAAGGAGACAGATCATCCTTAAGAGGGACTCTTAAGTGAGATCGCCATGCTGGGTGAGTGGTTAAGTAAGATTGCCAAGCAGAGAAGGGGTGATAGTGGTGGTAAAAAGATGTGATGATGGGGAATGAAGAGGAAATATGGTGGTGACATTGGAGAGTGATGGGCGAGTGTAAGATGACATGTCATGCTTAAGAGAATCTCTTAAGTAAGATCGTCATACTGCTGGAGAAGTTTCGTAGGGTCACCCAACCGGCAGGGATGATATGCAAAGAGAAAGACAAAATGATATTGGGAATAGGGGTGGAATGGTAGGGTGAAGAAGATGATCACGATGAGAGGTGGGAGAAATAAGATGGGCGAAATATGATGGGATGGGGGAAGGCCACAGGACAGATCAACCTTAAGTAGAAGTCTTAAGTAAGATTGCCATGCAGCTGGGATGGTTAAGTAAGATCACCAAGCTGAGGAAGAAGGATGATGTTAGAGTTGGTGGGAATAGGGTATGACAAAATGGACTGAAGGGGAACCCTCAAGTGAATTTGCCATACTACGAGAGCGTGTAAGTAGGATGACCTAGGCATAAGGTGGATTTGGGGAAGGATGAGAAAAGAGTGAGTGAGGTATGCCGAAGTGGTATATGATATGAGATGAGGTGATAATAAGAGATAAAGGACACAAAGGAGTATAACATGAATGGATGAAGGAATATATGTAGTGGAGGGTGGAGAGTGTGAGGGGAATCCTTAATTGGGATGCCCACGTGGTGAGAGTAATGATACAGGAATGGGAAGTAGAAGAGGTGGAGTTGGAAGATGTGTTTGGTGGTGATGGTTATTTGATGAGAGGGCATGTGGTGAAGAAGCTTCTACAGCAGGAAGATCTTAGGGAGAGGGTAAACCTCCACTGAGGATTCCATATAGAAGGGGTTATTAAGTAAGATTGTCAAGCGGGAAGAAAATGGGTGAAAGGAAAGAATACCAATGGGTGAGAGGGGACAAGAATGGTGAGAAGGGTAATATGGGTATAAGCGGTGGAGGAGTAAAAATGAGAAATGAGAATGAATGGATCAAATACATGGTGATCATGGTGGGGGAGAAGGAGCTGCTGGATAGTGAATGCTACTTGAGAAAGATCGTCAAGTAGGATTCGCAAACTGCAACGGTGATCAAGTAGGATTCGCAAACTGAAGAATGCATTAGTATGGGTGAATGGATGGGGTGCAAAGTAAGATGTTGATCATGCAGGAAGATACTCACGTGACGAAAAGCATCTTAATTTTAATATAGCACATAACAGGATGCATCGTGATATAAAAGATCAGGATGACTAGACTGTAATATGCGTGATAGCATAGACAGGGGCCATCAAAAAGGTTTGATGCCCCAGTACGATATGCAAATGGAAGAGAGCATAGACAGAGGCCATCAAGAAAGTATGATGCCCCAGTACGACATGCAATCAGATAACATAAGAATATTACAGAGAACACCAGGATATATAAAATCAAGATGCCCCCTGTAATATATCAAGATATAAGAAAGTAATTAATAATTTGCCACTAATAATGCAACACAAAAACTAGTAAACATGTCCCTAACGTGTTCCACAGTGATGATTGATTAGATGTGCCCCCAAGCAGAGGTACAATGGATTGGGCCAGTCTCCTCAAACAAGGAAACAATGAGAGCCGGATTTTCCCCAAGCGAGGATTCACGCGAGGAGAAGTGGTTTGAAATTGGTAGTCATAAGGTGGTTGGACCATTCGTTTGGGATAATAGTTCAAAGGATGAACTGTGTTACTTATTGAGTTTTTACAATTTTGTGGATGTTTTTGGTCTTTTGAAAATTTTACAAATGTTTTTGTATTTTGGATTTTTTTCTAATGTTTTTGTTTTTGGATTTTTTGATTTTCTAATGTTTGTTTTTGAATTTTATATTTTTTTTGGATTTTCTAATGTTTTTGAATTTTTATGATGTTTACACTGTGTTTGGATTTTTGACGATTTTCAAATGTTTTTGGATTTTTGGATTTTTACACTGTTTTTTGGATTTTTGACGATTTTCAAATGTTTTTGGATTTTTGACGATTTTCAAATGTTTTTGGATATTTGACGATTTTCAAATGTTTTTGGATTTTTGACGATTATCAAATGTTTTTGGATTTTTTTTTATGATTTTCAAATGTTTTTTGATTTTTACATTGTGATTGACAATTTATGGACCAGAGTGCAGACTTATTTTTGAGAGACGATGTACCGTGTTCCGCATTGTAACTTATGCTCAAAATAACATAAATTCACTTTCCATTGGCATGATATGGTGGTGATGATATGATGAAAAGAATTCCAGCTCCATTCTTGACTCCACACAACTAGTAAGATGTGTGGGCTCATCACCAAGAATCAAGAAGGACGTAGGAGGTAGATAATGAATATAGAGACAAATGCTAACAACAATCCCTTTGGGAAATTGTGACTCCATTCTTCATAATGGTACTGAACCGGTTTCAAAAATGGCTTTCACTTTATGAGTCACATGCTAGACTTAGACAGTTATGTGGCCTACTGATTGATAAGATATGAGGTTAAGGGATAGTTCTCTCTTCACTTAGGCATCTAAATTACGTGTTTGGGGATTCTATAATTTGTAAGCACTATAAGATTTTGTATTTTTGAAATGACTACCTATGCCTTGCCCCATGCTACTAGTGAGAAGCAAGGGCTCATCACCAAAGGCAAAGTATAGGTGAGTGAATTCCTTTTTGTCTTTTTTTTTTTTTTTTTTTTTTTTGTTGCTTTGTTTTATTTTATTTTTTTTGGAATATTTTGCAATGTTTTTATGCTTGTATGAGAATGACCCTCTACGCTTTGCCCCATGCCACTTGTAAGAGGCAAGGGTTTATCACCGAAGACAAGACGTAGACGAGTAAGGGCATCTTCCTCCATTCCTAGTCTCACACTACTAGTAAGAAGTGTGGGCTCAACACCAAAGACTATGAAGGACGAAAGATGTGACAATGAATTATTCATAAGTTATTGAATTGATGGATTTTTTTACAATAGTGCTTTGTATTTGGGAAGAAACATTTGCCCCCAATCTCAGCCCCACACGACTAGTAGGACGCGAGGGTTCAACACCGAAGACTGAGATGGACGACCAAACGAACTGGGTAACGAAGTTTAGAGCTTTGTTATGAAAGAGAGAATGTATTAGAAGGGGATATATTACCATCAGTAAGCTTCTAGGTATGACCATAGAGGAAAGCGACTGAAAGTGGAAGAAGTATGACGCTCACAAACTTAATAGGATTTATATTAGCACTTGTCTCATGATGATAAATATGAAGATGTGATTTGATAAAGAAAATATCTGCCAATGGAAATGAATGAATTTAAATTATTCGGAAATAAGTAAAACAAAAGGAACAATGTACACATTGTATCCTGGAATAGTGAACATCTTAAGGATAAAATTTCTTTAAATGAACTGCATTCATTGGTTCATCCAAATCTTGACCATCTTCAGTGGCCAATTTATAGGCTCCAGAGCCAAATTTAGCTATGATTACATAGGGTCCTAACCAATTAGGCTCAAATTTTCCTTGTTTTTCTCGTTCTTTAGTGGTATTCTTTTGATTTTCTTTTAAAACAAGGTCACCAATTTCAAATTCTCTGGGTCTTACCTTTTTATGATAACTGCGTTGCAGTCGGTTTTGATAGACTTGAAGATGATTGAGAGCATTAAGTCGTTTTTCATCGAGAAGCTCAAGCTCCTGAAGCCGTGACTGTCGGTATTCATCCTCATTAATTACATCTTTAAGGGAGATCCTCAAGGATGGGAGTTCTATCTCAATAGGTAAAATGGCTTCACAACCATAAACAAGGGAAAATGGGGTGGCTCCGGTAGGTGTGCGGTAAGATGTACGGTAAGCCCAAAGAGCGGGGTAAATTTGAGTATGCCAATTACGTCCATGGGTGTTGACAATCTTTTCCATGATGGATTTTAAGGTCTTATTGGTTGCTTCCGCTTGACCGTTGCCCTGAGGGTAGTATGGAGTAGACCATTTAAGTTTGATGTGAAAACGTTTGGCTAGGTCTTTTACATCCTGGTTTTTAAATGATTTGCCATTATCTGCAACCAGAGCGGATGGAATACCAAATCGACATATGAGATTATTGAAAATAAATTTCGATATTTGGCTACCGGTAACATAAGTGAGAGGCATAGCCTCTACCCATTTAGTGAAGTAATCGGTAGCGGTAATGATGAACTTATGTCCATCGGAAGATGTTGGTCTGATTTTACCAATGAGGTCAAGTCCCCATTGAGAGAAGGGCCATGGTGTGGTTATTGATTGTAATGCCTGGGAAGGTGCGTGGATAAGATTTCCATGCTTTTGACATGCTTGACAACGTTTGACAAAATGACATGCGTCACTTTCCATGGTGGGCCAATAATATCCAACTCGCAGGATTTTCTTGGCTAAGGCGATACCATTCATGTGTGCTCCACAGATACCAGAATGGACTTCAGCTAAGACACTCGAGGATTCTTCCTGATTAAGACATCGGAGCAGGGTGCCATCATATCCTCGTTTATAAAGAGTTTCTGCTAAAATGGTGTAACGAGAAGCACGTTGTGCTAAAGCACGTTTATGCATTGGTTTCATGTCGGCAGGAAACGTTTTATCATGAATGAAGGTATAAAGATCGTGGTACCAAGGGTTATTCGGACCCACGATCTCACATACCATAGTGTTTTCAGGAAGATCATAGGCAGGCATTAAGAGATGTTCAACGAGAAAATGTGCCTGGGGTTGACTAGATGCGATTTCTAATAGGGATCCGATGGTTGCCATAGCATCGGCAGATTTATTACGAATTCTGGGAATTTGATCAAAGCTAATTAATCGAAAATAGCTTCGAAGACTATCCACCATGCGTTTATATGGGATAAGTTTTTCATCCTTGACCTGGTATTCATCGGTAACTTGCTTGATGATAAGTAAAGAATCACCAAATACAGCTAATTCTGTAAGATTCCAAGATATAGCCAGTTTTAACCCTGCGATGAGAGCTTCATATTCTGCGATATTGTTGGTACATGGGAATGCTAAGCGAAATGATTTGGGGATAACATGTCCGCTGGGTGTGATAAGCAAAATACCAGCCCCTGAGCCATGGAGATTACAAGATCCATCAAAAAATAGAGTCCAAGCTGGCGCGATGTCTATGTGTAGAATATCTTCATCAGGAAAAGAAAACTGAAGTGGTTCTGTGCCAGGAAGGGGTGCCTCGGCAAGTTGGTCGGCAAGGGCTTGTCCTTTAATTGCTTTTTGCGGAACAAACTCGACATCGAATTCACTAAGTAATACGACCCAACTAGACATTCTTCCCGTGAGAATGGGTCTGGACAACAAATACTTGAGAGGATCAATTTTGGCAATCAACTTAGTTGTGTGATTGAGCAAGTAATGACGTAACTTATGGAATGCAAAGGCAACCGCTAAGCATACTTTTTCGATTTGGGAATAACGTATTTCGTGCTCAATAAGTGTTCGACTAAGGTAATATACAGCCTGTTCTTTTCCTTGATTGTTATGTTGTGCTAGTAGAGCTCCTATGGCATGTTCAGTGGCAGATGTATAAAGCAACATAGGTTTATCGGCAACTGGTGACATAAGAACAGGTGGACTAGAGAGGTATTCTTTTAACTTAGCAAAAGAATCTTGGCAATCGTGGTTCCAGTGAAAGTGTGCATCTTTCTTGAGTAACTGATTAAAGTGATGGCACTTGTCAGCCAACTGTGATATGAAACGCCGAATAGATTGTATCTTTCCCTGAAGACTGCGTAATTCTTTTAGGTTTTGAGGAGGAGGCATTTCCATAATGGCTTTGACTTTGGCAGGATCCACTTCTATGCCTCTTCGTGAGACAATAAACCCTAATAATTTACCAGAGGTTACTCCAAACACACATTTCTTTGGGTTAAGACGAACCTTATACTCACGTAATCTATCGAAAATGCGTCTCAACACACTTGGATGCCCTATTCGTGTTTTAGATTTTGCTAATATATCATCAACATAATCTTCCATGATATCATGTAACATGTCATGGAAGATAACAGTCATTGCTCGTTGATAGGTAGCACCAGCATTTTTCAATCCGAAAGGCATGACCTTATAACAGAAGGTGCCCCATGGTGTAGTAAATGTTGTTTTATGTTGATCTCCTTCAGCAATACGTATTTGATTGTAACCAGAGAATCCATCCATTAAGGAGAGCATTTCATGGCCTGCCGTAGAATCAACAATCATGTCTATATTTGGCAAGGGAAAGTCATCTTTGGGACAAGCCTTGTTGATGTCACGGAAGTCTGTGCATATTCTGATGCCAGGAGTTTTCTTGGCGACAGGAACTATGTTAGATATCCATGCTGAATAATCAATAGGTTTAATGAAGTCAGCTTCCAAGAGTTTCTCGAGTTCGGCTTTAACAAGTAATGCAACTTGGGGATGCATTTTACGTAGTTTTTGCTTTACAGGTTTTGCATCTGGATGTACCACAAGATGGTGTACTACAAGAGATGGGTCCAGGCCTGGCATGTCCTTATACGTCCATGCAAATATATCTTGGAATTCAATAAGGAGTGTTGTAAATTCCATGCATTCTTGGTCAGACAGACTAATGCCAAGTTGTAAAATTTTTGGTTGTTCAGTGGTGCCAATGTTTATGTCTTTTGTTTCTTCTACAAGCATTTTAGATGTATCCTTTTCGGAGAACGATGCTAATGGTTGATGTAGGTCATCAGTGTCAGGTGTTTGTTGGAATTTTTTGACATGTTTATTGGATAAGGTGGTGGTGAGGTTTTGACTATGGGAAATCCTCTGTTTGCGCTTTTGATCCAAATTTTCTGACGGTGAAGGATCTGAATATTTTATCTCTTCGCCAAAATAGGCCGATGCATTTAGATTGATTTCAAATCCTTTTCTATGGTCTGAAGTAGGTATTTGGTCACGAGTTCCAAGGAATTCTTCGATGGCTTCATCATTTTGGAACATGTCCATGGCTACATGATGTGGTTGGCCATGGTCTATGAGACTCGGATGTGTAGGCTCAAAATTGATGACATTAATAGAAAAATGTTCAAAGGCAAGATGTGTTTCAGCGAGGTCTTCAAAAAGACTACATGGAGATCTAATTTCATTATCAGAACTGGTGTCATCATTGTCACTCGAAATTATTATGGGAGCGACATCAAACACCTTGAAACCTAGACCATGTTTACCGTGATGTTGTGTGCAATTTATAGGGTCTAAACGACCTTGTTCATTTGGACCGAGTCCTTTACCCTGCCATCGCATGTTTTTCATTATTCGGTGAGCTTTGGTAAATTGAGGGGACTCATAACATGGAGCAAAGTCGTCATTATATAACCAAGATCCTGAAGAACTTGGAATATGTTCGTTGTCAAGATGACCAAACTTTTTCCAAACTGACTGACCCATTTGGTAATTGGGATGGATTTTCAGATGTGGAGCGTTAGGTTTGCCATAGCTATGTGGGGATTTGGTGATATAAAAAGAGTCTGCCATCTTTTGAAATTGATATTCACCGCATCCCGTGTCAATGATTTTAAATGTGTGAGATGGGGGACCAATAGGTACCTCATGTGGTGGGGAAGTTAGTTTGGTAGTCTTAAAAGATGAAGAAAATGGGTTATAAGAAGAAGGGGGTGGATTGAAGGATGAAGGTTGGTTATTCACAGGAGGAGGTATCTTAATAGAGGAGGTGTGGTTGGATGAAGAAGATTGGCTAGGTGAAGAAGAAGGTGGTGTGGTGGAAGAATAATTGTTGCTGGAAGAAGAAGCTTGATTAGTGGAAGAAGATGATTGATTAGTGGGAGGAGGACTGGTGGAAGGTGGTTGACTAGCGGATGATAATGGATTGGAAAATGTGTTTTGGTTATGAGATGATGGTTTCGGATTATTGTTAGGGAGTGTATCAGGATCAATGCGTGTTTCATTAGGGATTATCCGAGGTGAAGCGTATTTATCTGTGGATGGACAATAGTGATCATGTCGATACCGTCCTTCGAGGAATCTACAATACTCAAAAGGTTGGGGATCTGCACGTAATGTAAATTCCTTGTCCAAATGAGGAAACTTAATGCATTGGTGGAATGTTGATGGGACGGCTTTCATGGCATGAATCCATGGTCGGCCGACAAGAATGTTATAGGCAACTTCTACATCTACCACATGACAAATCGTGTCTAAGGTGATGGGTCCAACTTGGAGAGGCAACGTGATTGTGCCTTCAGACTTTCTTTCGCTATTATCATACCCACGAATGGTTATGATATTGTTTTGCAAATCATTTTCAGTGTAACCTAGACAACGTAAAAGTTTCATAGAACAAATATTTAATGCTGATCCGTTGTCGATTAAGACGCGCTTGATTTTACGATGAGTTACATAACCCTCGACGTATAAAGAATGATTATTAGCGATATTGGGATTAAGCATGTCATCGGGACCAAAAGATAAAATAGGATTGGGGACTGTAAGATGTGCAATTAAAGCCTGGAATTGTTGTGAATTGATGTCCTCAGGGACACGAGCATTATTCAATGTTTGCATAAGGATGCGTTGTAGTGCGGGAGAAGAATTAAGTAGTTCCATGATTGAAATTTGTGCGGGAGTCTTCTCTAATTGTTTGACAATATTAAATGACGGCGTAGGTTGTGGAGAGGAATTGGCGGCGGAATTAGATGGTGGATTAGGAGGTGATGCCGGGGACGAAGTGGCAGATTTTTTTGTTGTAGGGACCCATATTTTTTTCTGTCTAGTGGTGATTGCGCAGTCAGTTTTGATCTTTATAGTTGCCACTAAGTCTTGGTCATAATCTATGGTCGAGATGACTGAGTCATACTCGACATTGCTTGATGATTGACCCTTATCTTTTGAATTTTTATCATGGTTAGGGAATGGATTTTTGAACATGTGAAGTTTTTCATTAGGTGTTTTTGTCTCAGAAGTATTTTCGACTTCTATGTCTCCACGTTCAATCAGGTCTTGGACGTAATGGCGGAGTTGCATGCATCGATCTGTGGAGTGCCCTTTTATGCGATGGTAATCACAATATTCATTGTCTTTATACCAATTTGGTTTAGGTTGTCCTTCTTCGAAGGGTCTGACAATGGGATATGTAATCATATTAGCATTTGCCAAATGACGAAAGACACTAGATAGACTTTCTCCCAGAGGAGTGAACTCTCTTCGTCGATCCCGAGAAGGAACTTCCTTTCTAGGGATAATGATTGGTTGTTTAGATTTTAACGTGGTGGTGGGATGGTTTTGGACATTTCGGACATGGCGGGAATCAGTAACACCATCGTTGATGATATTTCGATTCCGGTTAAAGAATTTAGATTTGTCCTGGTTTGGAGGAGTGTCTCGATAAGGTTGGTCTCTAAAGGGTGCTTTAAGTAAGCCCTTAGAAATGAGGGCTTTTTCGATTTGTGTCCCCTTTTCGATGACTTCTTCAAAACTATTCAGACAATGCATTTGCATGTGGAATGATAATTCGGCATTGAGATTAGGGACAAAAATGCTAACTAGTTGTTTCTCAGGTACTGAGCAGGGAAATCGGCTTGCAATTCCGCGCCATCGTTGTAAAAAGGAAGCAAAATTTTCGTTTGGCCTTTGCCTAGTGTTGCAGAGATCAAGCATGGTTATCTCTGAGTCTAGGTTATAAGAAAAATGTTTGACAAATTTCTCCGATAAGTCTGCAAATGTCGTGACCGACCCTTTGGGTAGATGGAAAAACCAGTCTAAAGCTTGTCCTCCTAAACTTTGGGGGAATAATCGTAAAAGGTACGTGTCTCGATAGGCAACTTCCTGACATTGCATGTAAAATTCCTTGACATGTTCACGGGGGTCACCTTTGCTTTTGTATTTATCAAACTTAGGGATTTCAAAGGATGGCGGAAATGGTAATCGTGATATTTCTGTATCAAATGGATAAGGACACAATTCTTCAAAGTTGAATTGTTTCGATTGTTTTTGCAGTCCCTGAATGGTGTCTTTCATAAGTTTCCATTCTTGTGCAAATGGAGAAGCGGGGGACGGTTTATCAAACATGTCGCGAGTATTAGAATCTAGATTGAGGTCTTTTAATCTTTCAGCTCTAATCGTTGTTTCCTCAAGTTTCTTTGTTAAATCTTGGATTTTAGTGAATAATTCTTCGGCCGAAGAACCATTTGGATTGTTTGGTATTTCATTGTGATAACTAGATTCACCATTGTCGATGAGTTTGTTTAAATTTTCGGTCCCGAAGTCAGGGGGTAGTTTTGCCCCCATGGCTAGGATGCGTAACAGATATTCATTTTTGTTTTGTTCTATCACCCTATTGACTTGTTCTTGTTCTTCAGTGGTGAGTTCTGGTTGTGCGACTTCTTCGTCGTCATTTTCACGATTGTGACTGCGAGTGAATACCATTATGACTTTGATTACTTTGGATTTATCGTGAATAAGCTTGTGATGACTGATAAGGAGAGTAACTCAAACAAGTTATCTCAATATGATGATGATGTAACTCGAGACGAGTTATTAGACGATTTGTTGCACGTTGTGTAGATTTGACTTAAATAAGCTCTGGACTATTGACGGGGAGAGTAACCTGAATAGGTTAATCACGATATGGTTGTGAAAGGATTTGTGTTGGCTATGATTTGGATAAATGTGATGGTGGACAGAATAATGAGTGAACTCAAACAAGTTACCCAATATTAGTTTGATATAGCTGGAAACAAGCTATGGATGATGTTTTGACAATTGACAATATGGGGAGTGAATGCTAGTCACTCAATATCAGTTGGATATAGCCGATGCCAAGTTATGACAAATGTATTGTTGGATGAGGTAAGCTAATGAAATTGGTGTGATGGTTTGATCTGTGTTGTTGGATTGTTTGGATGTTTTCGCTTGGTATTGAATTGGTCGAGAACTGATTTTTTTGTGGAACACAACTAGGGTCTGAACTTTTACAATGAACACATTGATATCAGCCAAGTTTTATGATAAAAAAAAAATGCTAAACTATTGTGTTTTCAAACAGCAAGCAGTCATGTGGATTCAATTGTTTTGGCTTATGAGGTAACTTCTTCAGGAATGATCATTGTTTCATGCAATCATACAAGTATGCTGTGAAATGGTGGATGCAGGCTCTTATTACTCCAAGAAGATGCGTCCTCCGATATACCCTAGTCCTGATATACCTAATTCTGTACGGGGACAGAATTGGTACGGGGAACCCTTAGAGCACTGGAGGAGACTCACCAATTCTTACTTGCCTGTTTCGGAGTGAATCACCACGTCCAGAACAGGTTTTGTGAAAAGGTGGAAGGTGATGGAGGGATGAATGTGTATGGTGTCCTTATAACTCCCCGAAGATTTACAGGGACGATGCCCAGGCTTCGTTGTTACAGCTATTTAGGCGTGACTCGCATGCGCTGCACGACAGCATTACCTGTAAGTGAAGAGCAGCGGCGAGGTAAATACCGAACGCTGTGATGAGACTAGGTCTCAAAGTGCAATGCAGATGCAAATGCTGTTGGTGCGTGGTAGTCAAGTCCACGTCACCGATGTAGCTTTGGTGGTGATGAAATCCACCTTGTCTACGTGCAAAAACAATATGATAAAGTGATTAAACGCAGGGTTCTTTCCAACTTGAAATAAATCACTAGCAGAAAATAATTGCGTACCTGAGCGTACTTTTTTTTTTTTTTTGTTTCAGCAATTGTCTTTAAATGGTGGTATTTTTGCGGGATTTTTGTTGTTTTTGTTTTTGTTTTTGTTTTTGACAATATTCCAGCAACGCGGTTCTACAGAAAACAAATTAGTAGTTATCCTGCAAATGAAATGTTAGAAAAGTGATCGTGGTTGTTTTTGATTTGCCAGATCGCTCAAAGGCGCAGGAAAAGAGCATACACAACCAACGACCAAAAAAATATTAAGAATATGACAAAGGAAAATAATTATTAAAATGACAGTTGAAAAACAAAGCTAGAGGATCCTGCAATGTTAGAACAAGAAACTAAAAAATTGTGACCGTTTCTGATTTTCTAGATCGCTTGAAGGCGCAAGAAAAGAGCATACGCGGATACAATTAAAATAGTTTTTTTTTTTAAATATTAATAATTATTGCAATTAATCATGATTGCGAAATAGCGATAATGATTATGTTCACAAAAAATAAAAATGATGAAAGAAGAGGGTGAAAACGTTACCGAGAAGTGTTTTCGTGGAAAATTTAAATGTAAGGCAAAAAATTAAAAATAAAAATTATTTTCTAAAGCTTGAGTGGCCTCACGTTTCTGATTTCCAAGATCACTTTTGAAGTGCGAGGAAAGAGCATACGTGTGAGGATGTTTCGTGAAATAAAAATTAAAAAATAAAAATAAATAAAACTATAATTTTGTTGTTTTTTTGTTAAAAAGACAGGTGTTAGAAGAAATGAAACCAAAATTTTTCTGTAAGTCTAAATCTAAAAATTATTTTTTCATTGCATAGATCTTTTCAATACCTTTCCGTTAAAAAAAAAATGAAGTCATTCCGAGTTCGGGAGCAAAAGTTATGGCTTCCGGAAGATGGGCTACGAGAACGCTCTGAATGAAAATTTTAAACGTGAGAAAAACGTCCCGGGAGCTGGTTTTTTTTATTTTCTGACTTCTATACTTCACCTGAGAAGCTAAAATTTTGACAGCAAGGTTAAAAAATAAAAATAAACAGAAAGAAAGAGTTAGATCACAAAATGATTGATTAAAATAAAAGAAAGAAAAATAAAAATGATTAACTTCCTACAAAGCAGTTATTTTAGCAAAAATAAATAAATAAATGCATTTTCCGGATTGGTTGTCCCATGACAGTAAGATAATAAACTAATGGCTAGTTCATGTGTTTCTACAGATGATGAGTAAATAACAAAATCAAAACTGGGAACTAAGCACCAAGCGCCGAGGAGATCAAAGACAGAATGAGCTTCAGAGTTTCATTGTTGCTATAACCTGCAGATACACCACAAGACACCACACAACAAAAACACTATCCAAAGCGTGAAGGTTAACCAAAGAAGACCATAAGGAATAGAAAATGAAATAATAATGAACAATAATAAACAAAGAACAGATAAAACCACTAATTGGGAAATTAATGGTAATAGATCGAAAGTAACCGGGCGTGCCAGAATGTAAGCTATGAAAAATACACTACTAACAAGGAAGTAAAATACCAATAATCATACCTCCTCCTTCGCGTTCCGTAGCAAACCTCAGAATGGGCTAGGAAACTTGGATTGAGCCCTGATTTTGTGATATGTAGGTGCTTTTCTTCAAGACGGAGCAAGACCTTCCTGCAACAACGATCCTCTTACTTTGCACTGGATGGGAAAAAGGATTATGAGGCTATTTTGGCATTAGGACGAGGCAAAATGATGTTCTTTGCTCAAAGGATGCAAGAACTTAGATATGGCATGAAAGCTTATTCTCCGTGTGTTTAGAGGGGAGGGGTAAGGTTGTATTTATAGCCTGAGGGAGTGATTAGCTTAGATTAATTTAAGTAATCATGGTTTGAAAATGTGGGCAAGATTAAGTGGGTGGTTTGAAAATGTGGGCAAGATTAGGTGGGTGGTTTGAAAATGTGGGCAAGATTAGGTGAGTGGTTTGAAAATGTGGGCAATATTAGGTGAGTGGGGGCCACGAAGAATGGGTGAGGATTTGAATTATATTTTTAATTCATAAGTGGAGGATTTTAGGTGAGTGGGGACCACGAATGGTGGGTGAGGATTTGAATTTGAATTTTTAATTCAATAGTGGAAAAACATGGAGAATAATGACATGTGGTGAGGATTAGATTATTTTTAGATTTTGAAATGGATAATTAATCAAATTATATTTGATTAATTCGAAGTGTATTTTTGTGGGAAATGAGGAAGGGAAATTAATTGATTTAGGATAGATGTGAAATTGGGGTGTCTAATGTCATCATGGTTAATACTTAATTATGTTCTCCCTTAGGTATAAATCTGGTATGCTATGCAGAATGATGTGTTAGTAATGGAACTGCATGTGTTAATTCTTCATCATGATAACATCTTGTAATAGAAACCCTAAAGAGGGACTTGGTACCTTTGGGCACTTTGGGTGAATGCTCAGCCTAATCTGAGTGATGTGCCAGCATGTCTAGGGTCTTATTGGGCTTGTATTTCTAAATTCTAAGTTGTATCATTGGTTCCATTGTCAGGACCTCTTTTTTAGTTGTTTTCAAGATGGTTCACAATGAAGACATACTGGTTGACCTAAGTAAAGGTTGAAGAAATGGATATGTGATATGGAAGACAAATACACATGATGGTTCAACATTGGATCTGATTTTAACGCATGCGTGTTAGTGGAACAGAGTCTGTATGATAGTTTATATGAGATATTTTTTGTTATTTTTCCAGTAGAATTGTATGAGTGGTTGATTGCTTATGCATCTAAGAGGAATTGGAGGTATCACGCACTTGTTTGGACATAGGAATAATTTCAGACCCTTTATGATGTTGATCTGATTTGGACTTGAGCTGTGGTTACGTGGTTTCATGGTGTTTTGAACAATTATATCTTAGAGTACTCAATTTCCACTTATTCATGTCCAAAGGTAGCTAAATTCTAGTTTTTACGATATCCAAGTGGAACTTACCTGCAAGGAATTCCACTGGCAATAAAGATCTTGATGGTAAATTTGAATTTAGAGAGTAAACCGATGGCTAACTAAACCTCACCATGCGCGGGGGTAGGAACAAGTTTGGTGAAGGATGACAGACCTATTGGTAGAAATGCAGAGAGAGGAAAGGTAGCTTAAGTATAATGAGGCATGTGAGAGGGAGATCGAGAAGCAACATGAGGTTACAGAGAAAATGGCATTGTGGACAAAGATAATTTAGGAAGGAATTTAAGTTCATGTAGAAGACGTGGAACCCGAGCCTTAGGAACTCCCACATTTGGGAAAGCATGATACGAAACCCTCCATGGCCTCACGTAGTAGCATGTCAGTAAAGACGACCTAGGCCATGGGCACACATCTGAATCCACCTAACAACCTTGTCCTTGCGCTTGGTTTTCCAGAATTTAGTACAAAAATTAGTCAGCACTCTAATTCCAACAGTGGAAGAGTAGGAGCGAGTATTATAAGAGGCACAAGTAATGGCAACGCAAATGGATTTGAGGCGTAATAAAAATTAAAGGAAGCACTCATTGAGTGGTAGACCTTAGAGGCCGAGTTAAAGGAGGAATATCCTAAATTAATTTTTCAGGTTGTAGAAGAAGAAACTACAGGTTAAAAACATTCTTTCATTCATCCAAATTCTTTTTATTCTTCTATTCTTTGATTCATTTTGGAGACAACCATTTTCAGGGAAGTAATACAACTAGTGTGGGGTAATGTTGATCAGTCAAACCTTAGCACTTAGTAAATAAAATACAAAAGGTTCGTGTGGGAGATCAGAGTGCATTCAAAGGCACATAATTATCAGAAATGATCATGTGCGAAGAACAAAAATAGGTTCGGGACTTAGCCATTTTGACGAAAAGGATCTATTTTTTGAGATAGCATGTTGAGCATTCAAACCAATTAGAGACTTGTGCATCATGCATTGGCTATTTTTGGAGGACTAGCTATGAAGCGCTTTACATGGACACAGTCTAAGAATAGATCTACTACTGTCAATTAACTAACAGTAGTCTATTGTTAGCGTACTTGTATGTGTGGCTATTTTTGTAATAGTGCGTGGCTAGTAATAGCATGTGACCTATTTTGGGATTAATAAGTGGTGAACGACAAGTCCCCACCCTTATATATATATATATATATATATATTAAACTATGTAATAGAGAGAGAGATAGATGCATACATGGAGATAGATATAGGTGTGTATACATAGGGAGATTATATTGTTAAATGTGTTACACACATACTATTGTTGTTGTAATGAAGCTTTTGTATACTTATTACATTTAATATAATGGAGGATATTGGCTAAATCTAAGTGTTAGTTCTGCATGTATCTGAATCTAGTTGTAAACACCAAATTTGTGTCTCACGACACCCTGTGCCCCGCATCTCATTTCGCAACCTAAACCTTACACAATTATTTATTAATTACCTTATAATTAATAAATCCACATCTCCAAACCTGCCACCTCATTTCGCCACCTCATCATGACCTAGCCCTATCCCTAAATTAACCTAATTAAGACCTATAACTTGGTCTACATCCACACCCATGACTAATTATCCCTCACCCACACCAAAACCAACCTAATAATGACTTGACCAAGCCCACAATTAATCTCTCGGGAGAAAAGGAGGGAAAGTTGGCTATTTTACTAAAAATAGCCCACTTTGACTTAATCGACATCGGTTCCTACTCGACCGCCATCGGTTACGTAACCGCCATCAGTTCCCTATAAATGGCCACCCCCAACCAAAAACAAGGGATCAGAAAATTCATTTTGAAAGATCCGGAATTCACTTGATAGGGCGGAGACAAGTGAAGAAAAGAGAAGAGCATCGAGCCGAAGACTGCAACCGAGCCACTGGATTGATGTCACCTTGTTCAAGCATTGGAAAAGACTGAGGATAACTTCATCAGCTCGTTTTCCAATACCAGATCATCCCAACTGAGCCTTACTGTCACTACCACATTCCTTGGACCTGAATCTTCATCAAGGACGAGTAAGTAGTGTCTGGTATGTTTCTAAGCACCATTTCTTGAGCCTTTTGATTGATAGTAATTATAAGCTCACTCCTAGATCTACCACCTGCCAGCACCCTACACTTAACCTTCATCCATACATCCTTGTATTGCCCAGAAGACAGTTTTATCACACTCTGAGTCTTCCCTGCCATCTCACTATCCACCAGTCTTAATAACCCCACAATCACCCTGCAACCAACCTCTATCCAGAAGTGCCTAGATTACTGACCCTACCGGTGTCGGTTATCCCCTACCGGTAGCGGTTCTCTAACCGCAGTCGGTTATCTAGTGACTGGCATCGGTCACTGTGACTTATACCCAAAACCTTCCTCTCACCTATTTGTCTCCTAACAACCTCAGATCCAGTCTGGTTTATCCCTATAACTCGACTTGAATGTATCAACGACCATTGACCAAACAAACAACATGACATTTTATTATCGGTAGTTTAGTCTCTATTGCTTGGTAATGAGGTACCTAAATCGTGATTTCGCAATAGCTTCTTTATTATCATTTGTGTTAATTCATATTAAAAGGGGAACTGACCACCTTCGAAAGGAAGTCTAATATTTCCTGGGCCCAAGGTAGTTCCCTCATTTATTGTCTAACTAAAATCTGGTGGTCTTGTATTCTTACTTGCAGGTAGTCCTTCCCAGACAAAAAGGAGTTATTCGCAATCGATCTGATCTCTCTCTACGGTACGTTCACACCCTCTCAACATTCAACAGGTATTCCTCCTAGCCCTAAAACCTTATCTGTTTCTCAAAATAATGAAAGGATAGAATCAACTCTATTCCAGGAACGGAAACATTCTGTGCGAAACATTTTGGCACGCCCGGTGGGACCCATTTCGGGTTTCTTTCTTTCTTGCTTGCTTTCATATAGGGAGCATACTTGTTGTTTGTTTCTGCTAAGTATTCGCAAGATATCTTGTTATTTTGGTGAAACATTTTGTATTGCGCTCACATCTTTGCATTAGTGAAAGTCATCTTCTTTGCTTCATTGAATATCATTTTCAATTTGGGTTTAAAACACGTGCATCACATTTTTGTTTGTTGTTTTCAATTCTAGTGAACGTAGATTAAGTAACAGGTCATACACGTGGGGGTGATATCCATGGTATTGACAATAAATTAATCTTACTTTCACTGCACAACACATGCCAAATCACATCATAATTAACACAACAGCTCAAACATCCCCCTTTTCCGCGGTATTCCTCAGCCCGATTGAGGTAACCTTATAAGCCAAAACAAACTTGACATTTCCCCTAGGTATTTTGTTTAGGATTGACATCATCTTGCGTCTAAGGCATAAGCCCACAATAATTAAAACTAGTCCTAGGGTTATTCTCTTGATTTTCTTGTGCATCTTGCTTGTTTTTAGTTTTGTTCTGTTCCTCTATCATACACTGTTTCTGTGATCACTTCAGAACAATTTTGTAGGCATACTAAACATTGTTAACCCCAAATCAGCAACTTCTTACAGCTTCTTACACTAGTCCTATTCTATCCAACATCAGTTAACTTACCGATGCCAGCTACTAGTCTGACCGACATTGGTTACTTGACTGATATCAGTTACTATCTTTCACATTTCCCAAAACCAACAAGCCTACCAATTCCAACATTTTGTTGTTGCTTCTGTTCCTGATAGATTGCATCCCTACTATGCACCCTTGTCTATGGTTGTTATCACTCAAAAACAAGCCACAGCTATGGTTTCACATGCCTGCTCCGTGCCTTTGCCTGAATCACCCCCTTCACATCCTGTGGGGGATCCTATGGACACCAGCAAGGTTCCCAAAATCCCTGTAGGAGATAAGGAATTTGCAAAAAAATTTGGACGCTAATCCTAGCACTGTACAGTACTATTTGGCTCATGCCCCTAACCGTACAGCTGACGGTCAACTCCTTGTTGGCATGCCTATTAGTATAGCCGCTCACTTAGCTCCTTCCCCACCTGATAACTCTGCCTTGCCTTTTTCATCCTTAGCCCCGTCTCCCAACTCAGTGGCTTCGAGGGTTCATACGACACAGATTGGCTTTCCTTTGGTTAATCTGGGGACCAACATATCATTACCGCCGACTTCTCCTACCTCGTCTCTCTCACAGACTGCTCCTTTCATAACTTGCTCTCTGCCACCTATCCACACAATCTTTCCTTCTCAAGATCCGCCCACCTTTTCATTTCCACACACGTATCCGGTGACTTCAACATCTTATATAGGACATCCCTATTCGGTCACCTCAACATATTCGTCCTCAATACCTTATCAACATTTAACCCCACCATTGTCTAGTGGTGGCCCTTGGCCCAATCCTCCTCCATTTATGGCAACCGCACCATCATCTCATCCAACCACTGATTTAATCAAACAAATGATGGACAAGATGCAAAATATGGAGGCTTCTATTTCAGGAAGCCGTAACACCCTGACATACAAACAAGTTTGTCGGAAGCCTATTCATCCTTTTGTCCCCCCTTCATTCATATCCTCCTCAATGGGAATTACAAAAATTTACTCATGCTTTAATAGTAAGGAGGATCCTCAACAATACTTGCGATCATTTAGACATGCCTGATACCTGATTGCTCATGACGATGCCTTACTACTCCGCAAATTTCCCATGTCCTTAGCAGGACCCGCCTTGGAGTGGTACAATACTTTAACCCAGCACTCAATCTTCTCTTTTAACCAATTAGCCCAATCTTTCTTGGATCATTTCTCCATTAACATTTCCAAGAAAGAATCTATCACCAACCTCTATGCCATCCAAAAATTTGATGATGAATCTATCGTAGATTTCTGTTGGACGATGGTGGGGCCTTATCAACCAACTTACTTATGCCTTACCTCAGGCCGAACTTATCAAACTCTTTACGTGCAGGCTTGCACTAAGCACATTTCTCCTACCCTCCAAATTCAAACTTTCCACACCTTTGATGAGGCCTTTACTATGGCTCGAAAACTAAATATTCGAGCCTTAGAGGAAGATAAATTACGGTTGCGTAACAAAAACCCTAATTTCCAAACCCAAGACTCCACCAAAAAACCTAACACCACTAATCCTCACGCATAGGCTTTTTTGAAATCAAAAGGAGCTATACACGCAGTGATGGTCAAATCCCAAACACCATCTAATACCCCGCCAAAAACCACCTATAAGTATAAAGTTGAGCCCATCAATTATACTCCCTTAGGAGAAACTTATGGTGTGATATTTGAAAAATTGCTCAAAGCGGGAGCTATCACCTTACCTCCTATTAAACCTCACTTCGGGTTTGATTCCACCCACGCTATACCTTCTTGGTACAAAGAAAATGACTTCTGTAACTTCCACCGTGTGAAGGGACACAGTCACGAAAACTATAAGATGTTGAAAAATATAGTGCAGGAAATGGTTGATGCAGGGGATATAACCCTCAATAATCCTAATGCCCCTGCTAACCAAAATTTGAAAATCTTCAACAAACCATTCCCAAACCACTCATCTAACAGTAACATAAACCAAGATATCTTAACTGAGGAGAGTGTTCATGAAATCCATGTAGTTTTTGACTCCCAACCAAAAGCTTCTATCGAGGAAATTCTGAATCAAGATTCTTCACTAACGCAGGGACCCGAACCCCCTTCACCACCATCAAGACAAGACGAAATCATTGTCATTCCTTTACCCATAAAGGAATTAACCACCCAGAGTTATCTTCTCATAGATGAGCCTTCTTACACCACATCCCTGCAAGATTGTGAACAGATGTTATCTAACTTATCTATTTCCCAAACATCTCCTTCTACCACTCTTGTTATACAAGAGGAAGGCTCGCCACTTTTTCTGTCATCCTTAGATGAGAAGCCCCTCGAACCAACATCACTAAATTCTTTAATCATGATGGATCCTCTCAAACATGCCCTCCTACCTATTAGTTCTTCATCACCTAAATCTTTTCAGCGACCGGTTGACCTCTTAATGCCCATTGATACAGTGCCTCATTTACCCCCTGTATTACACACACAGTGGACCGGAATCACAACCCACCTCTCTTCCATACAAAAGTTCCTATTCACACGTCAAGACTGTTATCCCCCAGAAGATAGACAAGTCCTATGGGAGCGTTTGAGTACACCATGCTCTACTCAAATACAAATGACCAATCCAGACACCTCTACCATATACCCGAAGTGTTTACAAAATCTCAAAATGTCTATGTCCTCATCTTCATTGGATACTTCATCCACCTCTATTAACCTAACTAAACCTCCCCCTACGCTTGGGACTTCACCAATACCCAACTTAACACACCCACCTAAACGGTTAGATTTATCCAAAAATAAAGTCGTCCATCCATCTAGGAGACAAACCCAATCCTCTCAAGTCCAATCCCTGCCTCTGTCATAACTAAAACCCTCATTGTCACACCTACCTTCTATATTGGGACCTCACCCCTCCACCTTGCCTCTATACATTATACCTCCTACATTTTCTTTAAAACGACCTGCACCTTCTACACCCATACAGAGATCCTATCCACCTATCAACCCTAAACAAATTCCATCATCAAAGGATTTGTTTGTTGTCACTCCTCTTTCTCCGTGGTTGTTCCCTACTACCACATCATCTGTGGCCTCATCATCTAACCAGCTAACCATAACTTCTGCACTGAAGAAGCCACTTTTAGTTAAATCCAATTATCAAAACCCCTAGTCTAAGCCACCACCTATATGAACCAACCATACCCAAACATTACCAAAACCCACCCAATCAATAGCCTCATCTTCCTCTAACTTGGACCCGCTCAAAGGATCTTACGCCAAGATCCTTGATATATTGGTGGAGAATGCAACCATTTCCCTACCCCCACTTAGACCCTATGATCCATATAAACCTCAACCTATAGGTTATGATGAGTCTAAAATCTATGCTTACCACCGCACATCAGGACATGATGTAGAGGGATGCAAAGCTTTGAAAGCCATACTTCGTCAGTCACCTCTCTCAGATAGAAAGGTTAAGAAAGACAACTTACGAAGGGAGAAACCTTTACCTTCAATCTCCTCTCCTATACCACCCATCCTCGCCTTACCAAGATCTATCATTATTACAACCCCACCTCTCAAAGACAATGACTCATCCCTATCATCTTCCTCTTCTCATGTTCACGAGATTAATATGATTTGTGTTACTACTCGAGGGTAGAAAAACAATGGGAAAGATAAAGAAAGCACACCTACGGCCTCTTTTTCTCTGTCCACCATCCCAATCGCACTACCACCTAAAGTGGTTATTCGTGGGCCTGCCTACCCCGTCTCTAATGGAGTTTCCCATCGAACCATGATCAAACAACTTCACCAATCACCTGTAAAAATGACACTGTATGATCTCATTGAAACCTCTAAATCTCATTGCCAAGCTCTCGTTGAAATCCTTCAAGGGATAGAGGTCTTACCTAACGAAACCTTTCTTGTTACCTTCATCTTAACACCCAACCACGTTGCTTCTCTCACCAAACAATCTACCACTTCTGTCCCTATACAACAAACCGCTACTGTCAATTTCTCCGAAGATGAAATTGTTGAATTTGGTGCAGAAGATCCTAACCCCACTCTTTTCATCTCAGCTTACATTTGGGACATCTGATTACGTCGTGTTATGATTGACGGGGGTGCCAGCCTAAATATCATCTCTTCCAAAGCCTTCCAACAAATGAATTTCCCTTCTAGCTGTATGTGTGCCAACCCCACCATGTTGCGGGCATTCAATGATGTTATTACTTCTACCTTAGGCACCGTGATCCTTAACATTCGTGTAGGGCCATGTACTTTACCCGAACGCTTCTATGTCCTTGAGGGAGAATTCCAATACAACATGTTGTTAGGCCGCCCTTGGATCCGGGCTATGGGATACGTTCCCTCCACCTTACATAGATGCATAAAATTCGAGTATGAGGGGAAGTCCTACACCGTAAAAAATGACTCTCCCCCCCTCAAAACCTGTAATATGTTATATCGCCCTAATGATGTGCTTGTACCAATTAAGGCACCCATTCATCTAACCCAACCATCCACTTCAACCACACCTCAACCATCCACCTCAACCACACTTACACCTTCAACCAATGAAACCACCATCGCAAATACCATTTCCTTTCCTATGGAAAACATCCCAACCTCAAATCCCTTAGTAGATGTATTTTAGTGCCTTACACTAGGGGAGTATCGCCTATATAACGTTAGCACTTTCCATACCCCACAAGAGTATGGACAGTTACATGCGCATCCTACCTACGACCGTCGTGTGGGGGAGGTAATCTCCTACAGACCACCTAATTGCTGCACCAACCTAACATATTGGGGTGTCGATGCATCCTCCATTACCCCTGAACCTCCCCTTGGTGTGGTTTCCTTCCAATCTGATTTTCAATATCTAACTAATCATCGCTTCACCCTCACCTTCTTGACGCGTTGTGCTTGGAAGGGCTTCGGTTTTGGTCTTTATGAACAAGGCCGACATACGATCATTCCTGTAACTACACTTAAACACAAAGATTGTCGTGGTCTTAGATTCTTTAAACCACCTACACCAAAGACACCACATATCCATTGTAGCTAGGAAGACGATGAAGTCACTCCTTTCGAACCATCATCACCCATTTTGCTATCGTCACCCGCAGAATCGATAGACCCTGAATCCATTCCTCCTAATTTTTTTTTTCATAAACGCTATCTTCCTGGGTCCTCTCACTTATCAATGCGATAATAAAGACCCATCTTCTCTTCCCCTTCTGCATCCCGACATGATCGAAGAGGACTCGCCTTCAATTAATGTTGTTGAGTGCCAGGATGATGACTCCATCCTCACTTACCTTAGTGCGGACGACTCTTATATTCAACGCGCCTTACCATCAGAAACTCAAACCATGTTGAATGAGTCGACTATAGAAATCAACATCCACACAGAGGATGATCCTCACATTGTGAAGATCAGACAATCCCTTAACACATTAGAACAAATGGCCTTCACTACCTTCCTTCGTGCTCGCAACCAAGCTTTCGCTTGGTCCTACGCTGACATGCTAGGAATTGATCCTGACATTGCTGTCCATAACATTACCACTAAAACCTGATTCCAAACCAGTTAAACAGAAACTGAGAAAAATGCATCCACGCATTGCCCTCTTGGTCAAAGAAGAGCTTCAACGAATCCTTTTTGTTTCCTTCATCTTACCTATCGACTATCCTCAATGGATTTCTAACATCGTACTTATTACTAAAGCAACGGGGGGACTTTGGATATGTATGGATTTCTAGGACCTTAACCTCACTTGCCCAAAGGATGACTTCCCCCTACCAAGTATTGATCAACTTGTTGATCTCACTGCGGGCCATGAGATGCTTTCCCTCATGGATGGCTTCTCGGGATACAATCAAATTTTGGTAGCCCCGGCCGATCAACATAAAATTGCCTTCAAAACTCCTTGGGGAACCTTCTGCTATCGTGTCATGCCATTTGGCCTTAAGAATGCTGGTGCAACCTATCAGTGGGCTATGACTTACATTTTTCATGACATTATGCACACTATCCTGGAGGATTATGTCGATGATCTTCTTGGAAAATCTAAACATCACAGTGAACATCTCAATGTTTTAACCATTATTTTTGATCTCCTGTTACAATACTGTGTTCGTCTTCAACTAAAGAAATGTGTCTTTGGTGTCCTTTTAAGAAAACTCCTTGGTTTCATTGTCTCTTTACGTGACATCGAGGTCGATCCAGCTAAAATCAAAGCTATCCTAGAAATTCCCCCACCCACTAACCTCAAACAATTACGTAGTTTGCAGGGAAAACTCCAATCTATCCGGTGTTTCATCTCACAACTCTCAGATCGATGTCAACCTTTCTATCATCTCCTTAAAAATGACATTGTCTTTCAATGGAGTGAAGAGTACCACCAAGCCTTTGAGGCTCTTAAAGCCTATCTCTTGCAGCCACCCGTGCTTATCCCACCTTAGGACGATCGCCCTTTCTACCTTTACCTTTCCGCCACTAACCATGTTGTAGGAGCCATGCTCACACATCGTGGCTCTGAGCATCAAGAACAAGCCATTTATTACATAAGTCGTACTCTTGTGGATTATGAGACTACGTATACACATGTAGAAAAGTTGTGCCTAGCCTGATCATTCATGGCCACCAAACTCCGACATTACCTCCTGAATCACAAAACTTTTTTCATCACCAACGTGGACCCCATCCATTATATGTACGCCAAACCTCATCTATACCAACGCAACACCCGATGGCTTATGCTCCTTGCCGACCTCGACCTGGAGTTTGTACACCAGAAATTAGTCAAAGGACAAACTATCGCAGACCAACTAGCAGAAGCCCCTTTACCCGGGAAACAATTTACCAATTTTACTTTCCCTGACAAACTCATCACCACTCTTTCACTCAGTGAGGAGTAGTATCCAATGAACCTCTTCTTCGATGGATCCAAATGCCAGCACGGCGGAGGGGCCGGCATTGTTCTCATTCCTCTTGACGCTGAACCTAGGCCTCTTTCATTCCTGCTCAATTTCCCCTACACTAATAATACAACGGAATACGAGGCCCTTGTTTTGGGTCTCTAGGTTGCGTTACACTTAGGTGTAAAATCTATTAATATTTTCGAAGACTCTCAATTGGTAGTCAATCAAGTTATGGTCATCTACCAATGTAAAAATGAAGAACTTCAAAAGTAAAAACATTACGTGGATTCACTTTTGACCTTATTTACTCATTATTCTATCCAAACCATTCCCCGCTCAACTAACAAATTTACGGATACTATGGCTTGCTTAGCCTCGCAAATTCCTACCTCACCAACTGACTCTGACATATTTGTCTTGGTCAAACAACTTTTTGCCCCATCTTACTCAGCCCCAAAGGTTTGTATGATAAATAATGTGTCTGCTAATTCGCAGGATACTTGGTATCACCAATTTTATGACTACCTTACAACCTTTGTTCTCCCACCTGACCTTACTAGTAATGGAAAACGTGCTTTTCTTAAAAGTGTTTCTCATTATGTCGTCATGGGGGGACTCCTCTATAAACGTGGCTTTGATGGCATCCTCCTTCGATGTCTAACCGGCGCGGAGGTCACCTATACCATCCAACAAGTCCATGACGGTATTTTTGGTGGACATTTTAGTGGCCTTGCCATGGCCAAATGGATCCTTCGCCTAGGCTATTATTGGCCTACTCTTAATAACGACTACTAAAAATATGTTAAGTGTTGTGTTATGTGTCAACAACATGCCAATCTTCAACATACTCCTAGCCATCCGCTACAGGTCGCACGAGATCTTTGGCCTTTCTCATAATGGGGTTTAGACCTTATTGGTGAGATTCACCCACCCTCTTCACAACGTCACCGTTGGATAATCACAGCAACCAAATATTACACTAAATGGGTGGAAGCCATTCCACTCATTTCAACCAAAAAAGAAAAAAAAGTAGAATTCATTAACCATCACATTATCTGTTATTTTGGCGTTCCTCATCGCCTGATAACAGATAATGGAAAATCTTTCAAAAATAAGTTGTTACAAGACCTTTGTGACAACTTTGGTATCAAACTTAGCTTCTCATCACCTTACTATCCACAAGCAAATGGTCAAGCCGAATCTTCTAACAAAACCTTAACCAAAATTCTCATGAAAGTTTTTAACGATTCTGGAAGCAATTGGCCTGATCACATCCCCTTTTCCCTTTAGGCTTATCGTACCATCATTCATACCTCCACTAATGCCACCCCATTTTCTTTGGTATATGGTACCAAGGCTGTCTTGCCTCTTGAAATACAAATACCCTCCCTAAGAATATCTCTTCAGGATATTCTCACCAATGATGATTTCCGCCAAGAGTGGTAGGCCCAATTGGAGCTTCTTGACGAGCATCATATTATAGCTCTTGACCACCTTCAAATCTATCAAAAGCGCATCAAGCGTGCTTATGATAAGTGACTTCATGAGCGTACCTTTAAGGTTGGTGATCTTGTCCTCAAAGAGAATCAACATGTAACCAAACTAGAAAAAAGAAAACGTGGAAAATTCGCTCCAAATTGGATTGGGCCTTACATTATCACTCACACTTATGGATCAGGCACTTATCGTTTAGCTTCGCTTAATGGTAAACATGAGCCTGAACCCCTTAATGCCTTGCATCTTTGATCATTCTACTGTTGAATTTAGTGTTATATCACTTCTTATCTACCTTGTGCTCATCCCTTGAGCTCATTTACCACCTCATACACTTTGGTTCATGCATCTCAAAATAGAATCAAGCTCACATGGTTTGGTCATCACCTCCCCTTAAAGATGCCTTCCCCTTATTAGTCTAGTCCATGACTTCAAAATATCAAAATAACACGTTCTCAATTATACGCTTATGGGATATTCTTGAGTCAAACTTCCTTCAAAACTATATGCTTCATGCCAAACGGGCATCTAGACCTCTAAGTTATACATAGACTGCTCCCTCGAAGGACAGCTATGTGCAAAGCCACATCGGCTATTATAAATAGACTGCTCCCCCGAAGGACAGCTATATACAAAAGACACATTTGCTACTATAAATAGACTGCTCCCTTGAAGGACAACTATACAAAGTCAGCCTTTATCAGAAGCTTCTCACATTGATCAGCTTCGTGAAGACCTCAAGAACAACAAAATATATATCCCATGTAGACTTCCCGCATCGATCAGTCTATATCCATAAAAGTAAAAAAGTAGTATTCCAAAGCACTTTTTAGTCATGGACTTGTCTATTTAGGTTTGGTTCTCTTTCATCAAGATGATCACCTTATAACAAGTTCTCTTCACCCCAACTATATCAACCACCTCACCTCACCATTCGTCAAAACAACAAAACTCAAGGGACGTGACGCATATCCGATATATTGTGATTATACAACTCTTTTCACCTATTGAATTCTCGCCTATGCAAGGCACCTAGGGATTCAAGCTCATCCTATGTTAATATCTGGTTTGTTTAGATCTTCTCAACTATGGATACCTTTTGCCTCTTTTACTCGAATCTAGGATTGTGTGTTGATCTTAATCAGGACACAATTCCCTACTACTTGAGTAAGATAACTTTCGTTTTACCTATACCTACACCAACATCACTAGTCCCTTACCAACACCAACAACAAATTGCCTAACCCTAACCAAATTACCTGAATTCACCTCTCCCTGATCCTAAGGGAGAACTACATTGGTCTGAGGCCCCTCCTTGCTTTGTGTAATGGGCTATGTAGGCAGCACTTAGGAGACATGGGGTCTCCCAAGGTTAGCTCGACCATCCCCTACCATAACCTATCATGTGTTGTAAATATAAATATTTTTGTGTATTTCTATTAGATAACATTCATCTTTATCCTTTTTCAAAACAAAACATTCAAAACACAACAATTATTATTATTATCATAACTCAAATCAACATACATATTTAGTTTTATTTTAAACAAATACATCTTCTCTATCATCGACGCGCAGGTCGGCATCCTTATTTATTCTTATACTCCTATGAAATTCACTTAGACCCTTGCCGCCTCCTCCCGAATCAGGTGGTGATCGTGATCGTCGACGCCACTCACTTGGACTCTCCATCCTCAAAGGTGCCACTACTATTGGTTCCTCCCACTGATCTGCCAACATCTCCTGTAACATACAAATACGTCCTCTCACATGGAGGAATCTTACCTCTAGTCTCTCCACTCGTAACTGTGAAACCTCTAACAATCTCGTTGTCTCATTCACCTGTGTTTGAAGCTAGTGAACCAAATTCTGCAGGTGGTCTCTCTTCGTTGTAATCATAGCTATGTTAAGATGAGTGGCCCTCTCACATACACCTCACAGCTTTGCTACCCACCATAATCTATAAGCCTCTGTCACTCCCGCATCCATTACCCTGCAATCGGCTGCTACCTCTTCTGGCCCTTCTGGAGGTGTCGGTCGGGGAGGTAAGAATAATGCCTCAGCGTCGATCCTCATGTATGGTCTATAAGCCATAGGTATATCCTAAACAAATCCAAATTATCGCTGCACATGATCTAGAGGAATCCTCTCGTACTCACCTGGTCTGTGCCCTGCGATCCACCTCAATCGCTCTACACCCCTCAACTCCTCAGCTATGTTATCTATCACCATATAGTTCCCATAAGGCCTCCCATAAATATCCGTAATCATCACCATCTCCCATACCTTCCTATAATACTCGATGTCATCTATCACGGCCTGGGATCTCACCTCTTGTTCTGTCTGGACCCATCGTCTGAATCCTAACCTCTGCACTCATGTCTCTCTTTCCTAGATTGGTCGGCCTATTGGTCACACACACACAATGTGCTCATAGTCCCAACAATGTAAATAAGTATGCACAATCCAGTGTCCGTCCTGTGATTTCACTTGCAGGCCCATAAACCCCTATATAGCTCCACCAGATATGCGGGTGCCCATGCGAAAGTCACGCTTCTTTCTATCATTTCCCAAATAATACGCATCAATACTTTTGGAAATCTTCCCCCATCCACCCTCGGTAATGCATAATACCCCACCGCTATTATTAATACCACTGCAAACCTTGTTTCCTCAGGGTGTGTTGCATACATTGTACCATAAGTGAATGTCAAACCTCGCTGTGTCAAATCTCATGCAGCTAAACCAAATACTGATGTTACTGCTCCCCACACTATGCTAGGCAATGCCTGATACACTGGTCTTCCTGTAATTGGGAGCCTCAAAATTCTAAAAACACTCTTCCAACGTCACTATCATCTCCCCTGTTGGCAGATAGAAGGTATTCTTTTCCAGATTCCACCTCTTAATCAACACCTATAACATAGCATGATTGCGTGCGATTCATGAATAATAGCAGATTTCACTTAACCCCCACACGGTTTATCAATACCCATTCAGTTGGTGTTACATCCACTCGGAATCGTGACAACAAAGCTGGCACACTATCATTCATCCTCAACCCTGCCTTTGCCTGCATACATCAAATCAACAAACAAACCATTCAATAAATCAAATCCCAAAGTGTTTTTTTCTCACATTCTGGAATTTCATACAGTAACCAATATCGGTTATACATAACCGATACCGGTTGCTTAACCGATACCGGTTATCTCTAAATGATACCAGTCACTGTCAAACATATACAGCATACTTAAAAACATCCCCTACGATAATTATTTTGCTCGTTTACTCCTCTCTATACCTACAAACATACGTGAAAGCCCCGCTTGCCTACCCCCTAACACTCACCCCATCCCCAAACCCTTACCTATCACCTTTTCTTTCTCATCTCTATCCACTTACCTTCTCTCATCCTATTCATAAAGCATGCAAGAATTAAAATTTCAACCAAACAGTTTACCCTCTTAGGACGCAGCAGCTTACGGTGGAACCTGTCTTCCCTCTCGTCTCTTCCTGCTGGATGCTTCTCCTTGTCCAGCCATGTTCACCACCCTCTTTAATATAACTTGCCTTTCTGTCTTCTTAATCTCAGCCCACAATCACTTTATCTGTCTCTTTCCTCCTTATCACTCAATTCCTCTCATGCAATTATTTGTATCAGTCGTCAAACAGCGTCGCATCCTCATATTTAACTTATTACATGCCTCTAAAAATAAGAACTCAAGTTGTCTCCCAAGCTTTTCTATTTTTAGAAAAGCTTGTTTTAGCATAACCGATATCGGTTACTTAACCGGTATCGGTCATATATCTACCGATATCGGTCCACATGTCTCCTTTTGCTTAAACCTGGGATTTTTCTTCATTTTTTACAAATTTTTGGTAGCGCCCCCGTCTCTTTTTCCTGCATAACGACATCATTATCAATATTTGTCATCAGAATACACATCAACACATATATATATATATATATCATCACAATTTCATCAAACTCATCATCTATATACATTCAATTTCAAAAACCATCGACAAAACACATAAAACATTTTTATACACACCATGTGGATCAAAATCATCATCTATATATATCAATGTTTTAATATATAACTTCCCCTACATGGGGGCCTCTGTGAGCTCAAAATAATACAAAGCCGGCACACAGGCTGCTATCCCTTGTCAAAATCTCAACTCGGCTTGCAGGCCGAGTCTCACAAGTCAAAAATATACACGGCTCGCAGGCTGGTATCAACTATACAACCTGTACTCAGCTCGTAGGATGGTATATACAACAAGAATGAATAAATAAATCATATGTGGGCACGCAGGCCTCTATATACATGACCGGTTCGCAAACCGGTGTCTATATCCAATATCCAAAAACCCCCCATCTCCACTCCAGGGATGTCTCAGCTCTCCCCACCACCCTCAACCCCTCTCCCTGCTGGTCCCTGCACTGGGTCTTGCCTCCTCCCTGTAACAGACCCACCAGCTGTGGTTGCACCTCCCTGGGATCTCTAGCTCTGAGATGTCTCCGCTCAGTGCGCCGCATATGTCTGATAGTCAGCCCTGGTACCAATTAAGGACGTCCTGATAATACCGGGCCTCCACTCTGGCCTCCATATAGCGGGCCCCGTGCCACTATGGCTGCTGGGGCTGGTCCCCCAACTCCTACTAGTAGTGACCCCTGTCCTGCCGATACACTCAGTGCCTGTGGCGGTACCTGTACCTGCACCTATGCCTGCGGTGGTGCCTGTGCCTGTGGCTGTACTCGGAGCCTGTACCGGTGCAATGGTGCCTATGCCTGAGCCTGTGCCTAGGCTAACTGCCCCTAAAGAACCCCAATTTGTGCATGCGCAGCAACAAGCTACCCCTGTAACAACTACACCTGTCCTACAAGCCGGTCCCTCTCTACTATAACAGCCGCCAAATCTAGTTGTACAGGCCTGTGCTCTCCTAGCTTCTCTCTCCCCTGCCCCACGAAACCAAAAAGGCCCCTGTCACTCCAGCATCATCCAATGTATTGTCCGTATATCTGCTACCTAATCTGGGTCAACGGGCTGCGGGTGCCGGTAGTGGTGCCTCTATATCATCCCTCCGGTACTGTGGGAAGGGAGGTGGCTCATCCTGTCTTAAGCCCAACTGCCATAGTACCCTCTCTAGGGATATCCGCTCATACTCTCCCAGGCCTCCGTCCAGCTATCCAGAAATCATACTGGATCCAGCGCATTTGTGCTCAGGCTCCTCCTCGAGGCTGATGGCCTCTGTAGGGCCTCCATATAATGTCCAATGGTGGTCAAGCCCTCTAGCATATAACGGTAGTAGGCCACATCCCGTCCTACGAGCACCGCTCATGGTTAGCCCATGACTCCCAACCACCTCTGAAATCCATATCTATAGACAATCTATGGCCCTGGCTACTGGGGTAGCCCTACTAGTCATATACAAATGATGTGCTCGTATGCCTAGCAATGTAACAAAAATATAGAGCAAATACCAAATTGCCTCATCCAACGATAACCCCACAGCTCTCTGTAAAGCTGCACACAGACACACTGGTGCCCAAGCATAGCATGTATGCTCCTCTACCATCTTGTGCAACACCCCCATCAAAACCCGATGGGAAGCGGCCTCCCTCTGAGTCTGGGAGAGTGAAGCATGTGATACCTATCATCGTCAACACGGCAAGTCGTGTCTCCTGTCGGTGTGCACGATACATTCGCCATAGGTAATGCTTGCGCTATGATAGGTCAACAATGGGGCTGCATCCCCGAATACATGTAGGATGCTGTCCATCGCGGTCACCGCATCCACCTGGAACACTGCCTCACCTACGATTGACAGTCTCAAGATGACGATAGACATCCGCCAAAGTAATCGTCATCTCTCCAATAGGGAGATGGAAGACATTGGTTGCCGGATCCCATCTCTCGATGAGGGCAACCATCAAGTTGTGGTCCCTATCCACATCCCTATACCACTGGGACTCCACCGAGTCCAACCTCTCGCATGATGCCCAAATGCACTGCAAAACACATGTGGCCACATCTGCCTCAATAGCGGGGGCATCCGATCCCACATCGTAAGCTGCCGGCGTGCCTACAAAAACAACCCACTTCATCAAGCCTACCCTTTACAAAAACCACTACTTTAACCCCCTTACCCACCCAACCACAACCTGACTCTATAACACACATCTACACTTACTCTACACATCCCCTTTACCACCAACCACCCAACCAACCACCCCGATATACTCTAGCCATCTACCTATACCCCCGCCAATTTAACACCTCCTACTTCATACCCCACACCTACCCTATCCTACCCGAACCAACCACACAACCACACCATTTCCCCCCCACCCCGATCACCTTTCCTATCAACTCTACCCCCTCCCCCTTCACCCCCCAAACACAAAAACCAACCAACGCCGGTGTCCCGGCAACACTTATTCCAAACTTTTGGTGACCGATGCCGGTCACTTAGTGACCGACATCGATCACTGTCCCAATCCGGGGCCGAACCCAAAACGGCCCGCAAAACACATTTTAACCTATTCTCCCTATTTACCCCACCAAAAAACCTTAAAAAACCTACCCACCCTGCCGTTTTGGCCTAACTAGCTTACCTACCCACTCCATTTTACAAATTACCTCCATTTATTCATTATTTCATTAATTTTGGATTCCTACCCAAAACCCAAATCTAAGTTAAACTCATTTAATTCACATAAGCAAGATTTCAGAGCCTACTGGTATGACTACATGTCATCGTGGTGGGATAGGTGGCGGTGGTCTAGCTGGTCCAGCACCTCCTACTCCTCCTGGTTGTGCCATGGCTCTAAATATCCTCAGCTGGGTCCTCAACCAATCAAACTCTACCTCCTGCTCGCTGGGGTCTACCAATCACTCACTCCTCCACTCAAATAATGCCACCTCAGCCCACAAACTCAACAAAATCACTTCACATCTCAGAAAAGACAAATTTGGGTGCTCAAATTCACAAAGTGACAATCACAGGCCGTATTTTTCTTTTTATAGGTTTTGACCTATAACCGATACCGGTTATTTTGTGCCCTAGAATACCGGTATCGGTCTCCTAACCGATATCGGTTACACATAACCGATATCAGTTACACATAACCGATATCGGTTATGTGTAATAACTCCTACCCTTAGCCACTAATCTCCACTTTTCCCCCATCACCTACCCCTGGCTTTGCTGACCAGCCTTATTTTGACCTCAATCAGGCCTGACCCAAGGCCGCAAACCAACCAATTTGGCTCGACCCAAGCCTGCCACCAACCAATCAGGCCCGACCCAAGGCCGCAACCACTAAATCAGGCCCAACCCAAGGCCGCACCCAACCAATCAGGCCCAACCCAAGGTCGTAACCAACCAATCAGGCCCGCCCCAAGGCCGCACCCAACCATTTGGTTTGACCCAAGCCCACCACCAACCAATCAGGCCTGACCCAAGGCTGCAACCAACCAATCAGGCCTGACCCAAGGCCACAACCAACCAATCAGGCCCGACCCAAGGCCGCACCCAACCAATCAGGCATGACCCATGGCCATCACTAATCAATCGACCTAACCCAAAGCCGCATCAATTACATTCCTCACCCAAAACCCACAAATTACAATTTTATCCACCCATCATGTAGCTTTTTGTTCAATCGAGCTCACATGTTCGTGTTTTAGCATGATTAGGGTACTTGACTTGATCAGTCGACCAACTTTGCCTAGACCAAGACCGTGACGTTTATATCAACCAAACCAACCATTTGGTACTGCCAAACATGCCTAAACGTTCCTGTACCTTACCCGTTATATCCCCTGGAGCTACTTCCTATGCCTTGGATACAAGTATTATATCACCCTTATTTGGATAAACTATCGACCTTTGCCTATGAATTGCTTGTTTGCTCTTCAAATCATGTACCCTGGTCGCACTACTACATTTCAACATGCGTCTGCTTCCTTGAACTTACCCCACCATCTTACCATCATCTCAACACCATTCACCCTTTATCAACCCTATCCCTGATTTCACGTCACCTCAATCTATGATATATTTGAGGGGGATTACCTATACCCTTAACGGGAGTAACCACTTCTTATTATTGTCAGTGCAACCTTATAAGACAAGCTACACGACAACAAGGGGCTAATGTAGACACCAAATTTATGTCTCACGACACCCTGTGCCCCGCATCTTATTTCGCAACCTAACCTCACCACCTAAACCGTACACAATTATTTATTAATTACCTTATAATTAATAAATCCACATCTCCAAACCTACCACCTCATTTCACCACCTCATCATGACCTAGCCCTAACCCTAAATTAACCTAATTAAGACCTATAACTTGGTCTACATCCACACCCATGACTAATTACCCCTCACCCGCACCAAAACCAACCTAATAATGACTTGACCAAGCCCACAATTAATCTCTCTGGAGAAAAGGAGGGAAAGTTGGCTATTTTACTAAAAATAGCCCACTTTGACTTAACTGACATCGGTTCCTACTCGACCGCTGTCGGTTACATAACCGCCATCGGTTCCCTGTAAATGGCCGCCCCCAACCAAAAACAAGGGATCGGAAAATTCATTTTGAAAGATCTGGAATTCACTTGACATGGCAGAGACAAGTGAAGAAAAGAGAAGAACATCGAGCCGAAGACTGCAACTGAGCCACTGGATTGCTGTCACCCCGTTCAAGCATTGGAAAAGACTGAGGATAGCTTCATTAGCTTGTTTTCCAATACCAGATCATCCCAACTGAGCCTTACTGTCACTACCACATTCCTTGGACCTGAATCTTCATCAAGGATGAGTAAGTAGTGTCTGGTATGTTTCTAAGCACCATTTCTTGAGTCTTTTGATTGATAGTAATTATAAGCTCACTCCTAGATCTACCACTTGCCAGCACCCTGCACTTAACCTTCAGCCATACATCCTTGTATTGCCCAGAAGATAGTTTTATCACAATTTGAGTCTTCCCCACCATCGCACTATTCCCCTCAGCCTTCCACCAGTCTTAATAACCCCACAATCACCCTGCAACCAACCTCTATCCAGAAGTGCCTAGATTACTGACCCTACCGGTGTCGTTATCCCCTACCGGTAGTGGTTCTCTAACCACAGTCAGTTATCCAGTGACTGGCATCGGTCACTGTGACTTATACCCAAAACCTTCCTCTCACCTATTTGTCTCCTAACAACCTCGAAATCCAGTCTAGTTTATCCCTGTAACTCAACCTGAATGTATCAATGACCATTGACTAAACAAACAACGTGACATTTTATTATTGGTAGTTTAGTCTCTATTGCTTGGTAATGAGGTACCTAAATCATGATTTCGCAATAGCTTTTTTATTATCATTTGTGTTAATTCATATTAAAAGGGGAACTGACCACCTTCGAAAGGAAGTCTAATATTTCCTGGGCCCAAGGTAGTTCCCTCATTTATTGTCTAACTAAAATCTGGTGGTCTTGTATTCTTACTTGCAGGTAGTCCTTCCCAAACAAAAAGGAGTTCTTCGCAATCAATCTGATCTCTCTCTACGGTACGCCAACACCCTCTCAACATTCAATAGGTATTCCTCCTAGCCCTAAACCTTATCTATTTCTCAAAAGAATGAAAGGATAGAAGCAACTCTATTCCAGGAACGGAAACATTCTGTGTGAAACTCTAGTATGTTCTTAATCTCATCATGGTTAATACTTAATTATGTTCTCCCTTAGATATAGATCTGGTATGCTCTGTAGAATGATGTGATAGTAATAGTAATGGAACTGCATGTGTTAATTCTTCATCATGCTAACATCCTGCAACAGTAACCCTAAAGAGGGACCTGGTACCTTTGCACACTTTGGGTGAATGCTCAACCTAGGCTGAGTGATGTGACAACATGTCTAGGGTCTTATTGGGCTTGTATTATTAAATTCTAGGTTACATCAATACCTCATAAGAATCATTCAGAGGGCCCTCAATGAGGTGGAGCATTTTCTATTCTCTATGAAACTTGACTAGTTTTCCTTCAAATGGTATAGAGGCAAAGGACATGTCCATTTAAAACAATTCCCCCTACACTGGTAGCCCATTTCCATGATAATAACATGCCCCATTTATCAGGACAATCAACTATAACCATGTTCATGGTTAAATATTTGTCGAGGTAAGCAACAATTTATACCACTAAACCTTTGACATATCAAATAACAGGTACCTCTCTTAAATCCATGAAAAAACATCTCCCAAAATAAATGGTTATTTTATATATAATTCATTCATGACCTCTAAAGCCATGACATTACATGAGGCTCTTGAATCAAATATGTAATTATGGAGAGTTTTTTTACTAACAATCAGAGTGGTAAAGAAAGGATCCACATCTAGTTTGATTCCACAAAGAAATACCCAAATATACTTTTAGGGGTTCTTTAATATTATCTTGATCTTATGTTATTTTAATTTCTACTATAGTGGGAGGAATCACCACATTACTTGTACTCCTTTCATTGAAAACTACATCTTCCCTCAATCCCAAATATTTTAATGAATTTTTTCTATCCTCAAGAATTCTAAGAAACTCCACATTAGGGATAGTGATTTTTATATAACTCATGATCTGGTCCATGTCACATGATTCATATTTAGGTATGGTTGTATTAGGGGAAAGGCTGACTTTTTTTTTATGGGATATTGTCTCTTACTTCTTAATCAATGGTGGAGGTGCTTGAATTTGATGAAATAATAGGGCCTTTATCTAGCATGTTTTTTCTTGGGACCATCTTTAGTGATATTAGTTAAGAGAGGCATTTTAGCTTGGGAGAAGGGACGGGTCCCTTAACTTTCCTATTATTGAGGTTATATTTTTTTCTTAGGCCACAACAACATTCATCAAAAAAATTTGATCCTCTTCTGAGGTAATTCCACCATAATATTTTTGATCATTAATGCCCTAAGATATTCAAATTCATGAGTTGGGAGCTCAAATGATTGATCCATATCAACATCAGCATTAACTATAGGAGGCAAGTAAAATACATGACTAGTGCAAGCCCAAAAGTCATCTCTGCGGATCTGGCATATAGGAGATCAGGGGAAGTGGCTCCTTGTATCGAATCTTGTAGACACTCCATCATGCATATATCATAAAAATAAGACTCATAATTATTAACATCATCTTCAGTAATATTCTCACATAGAGGGTGTGGTAACATACATTTTTCACACCAATCAAAAAATTTCTTTTCCTCTACCAGTAATAATCTTGTTATCAATAGATTTGGGACTATTGTGTTATCTCTAAAGGATTTTTGCTTATTTCCTAAACCCATAGGTCCTTTTCCTCAATCCTCAATCAAGTGATCTCCTTTGGGATTATTCCCAAATATATTATGTCTCGGAGCCTGGTGCTGGATTTGAGGGTTTGAATCTAATCCCTTCTCAGGTCTTGCAATCTTATATGAAATCTCCTTGACCGCTCCAGCCAAAATTTTAAACACTTCTTCAAGATCAAAGGATTTTCTTACGTTTGGTTTCTCAAGATTTACAAATTTGATAACTTCCCTTTTAGGAGGCTTCTTAGTTGTCTTAATATTGTTCTCAATCTAGAAATCCATAAAGAAGGATTCCTTAAAGTTCTAGGAGATTTTTCTCTTAAATAATAAGCATCTTTATCAAAGGCATATAAGTATTTAATCAAGCAATCTAGTCAAAAAAATTTGAACTTGGTGTTAAAGTATTACACACACTCATTAGGATTATTTTTAAAGGTTTTCAAACTTTGATAAAAAAAACCTGGGGTCGGTCTTATCACCATATTACAATTTGAAATCATTCTTCATTTGAGACCATGAATCAATTGAGTTTTTGGGTAGAAAATTATAGCATTCCCTGACATCTTCTTCTAATGTATGTATGAATAACTTAACATAAACATCCTCATGTTAAACTTCATAATCATCCATGACATTTTGGATGAATCTTATCTTTTTATCCCCACTAATAGTAGTATTCCCTTGAAATCAAGGTAGCCTACTTCTGATCCCATTGGATACTTCATTAGGATATCCCACCATTCCATGGAACCTTAATGGTTTATAAGCGGTAACTACAAAATTTTCCCTTGCTGGAGGTTATTCCATATTATTTTGAGGAGGATTATCAAAGGAGGGTTTAAAACCGGTGGGGAACTGGAGGTCTCTGAGGTAGAGTATGATCTACAAAATGGAAATCCTTTTAGAACTCATTTTTACAAAATAATTTATTCTCATGAGACAATAAATAGGGAGATGAGGAATACGTTGTGTTATTTGTGGATGTTGAACCATCTTGAAACAAGAAATGCAAATATGCTTGAGGACTACTTGAACCAGAATTGTTAGATGTACTAGAGTAGTCTTCTACCAAAGGTGGATCAAATTAAAATGATTGAAGAACCTTTTCTCTTGAATTTTGACCACCCACAAGTTTCCAAATTTGGCATTCTTCTCAAATGGAACTTTCTATCCTGGGAGTAATATCTTGGTAGGAACAGATATGAAAAATGATCTTCATCCTTCCAATTCTTCAAAGGGGGGAGTTAATCACCAAGATGAGTAGGATAAAAAAAATTTACTGGTCGAACCCATATTTACTTCAAAAAGTAGAGCCTCCACTAGGGCCTTTACACCTAGATGTATAGATTAACTCAAGATATTATTAAAACTACCTTCACAACCTAAGTAATAAAAAAAAATTGCAGATAATTTATAGTTTTCCTTTATAATTTTGGTCACCAATCCTTAGTATACTCACAGAACTGGGATTTATGGAAAAACCTTCTTGTTATCGGAAATTTAATGGATAATACTTTGATGAATATTCTAAATTTCACATATTAATAAAATTTGTAAAGGTGTGTATTCTTACCATTCAAGAGAAAATAGTGCCCTCTAAAATAGTGTTTTATAACCGTGTTGATCAAAGTTTTTACAACACCCTTAGTGGCTTTATCGTATTCTCTATACAATGGGAATGATAGGATAGTGATAAATTGTGTGGAGTAAAACAAAATTTCGTTTGTTCTAGGATGGTATGAAACTTTCCTTCATTTTGAACCTTGAGGTGATTGGGGGCATGTACAGTGGAGGGCCCTCATCTTACTATTTTTTTCCTACCTTAACTAGGGTGAGAGAACCTGTAAGGGTACCTTGAATAGAGAAGAGGAGATCAACATCTTGTTCGCTCCTTGATTTTTCAAAGATGGATCAATATATATAATCAATTGCCATGAATACAACACTCACTCTTACTGTTGTCACAGAAGTAGCATATACTTAATGCACAAGAGCACGGTTTTGCTATAGACAACAATTAAATTGATCTTGCATTTTTGTCATAGGAGAAGTCAGGATAGAAGGCATCCTTCAGTGATAGTTAAGACATAGCCATGAAGTAAAAATGGAAATTATGGTATTGGTATGATGGGGGAAAGAATCAGTATAGAGGTTTACATTTATAAAGACAGGGCTTTAAATGATGACAAAGTTTCTTGTAACCCATCATTAATCACTTATATCCATATTGTTCTTGAAAGTACAGCAATATTGATTAAGTAGTGAAAATTTCTTGAATTAAAATATTTGCATTATTGATACCCAAAAGATGCAATCACCAAAACATTATCTAGAAGTGTTGTCGTGGAAAATTTAAATGTAAGGCAAAAAATTAAAAATTAAAAATTGTTTTCTAGAGCTCGAGTGGCCTCACGTTTCTGATTTTCAAGATCACTTTTGAAGTGCGAGGAAAGAGCATACGTGTGAGGATGTTTCGTGAAATAAAAATTAAAAAATAAATAAATAAATAATAAAACTATAATTTTGTTGTTTTTTGTTAAAAAGACAGGTGTTAGAAGAAATGAAACCAAAATTTTTCTGTAAGTCTCAATCTAAAAATTATTTTTTCATTACATAGATCTTTTCAATACCTTTCTGTTAAAAAAAAAATGAAGTCATTCCGAGTTCGGGAGCAAAAGTTATGGCTTCCGGAAGATGGGCTACGAGAACGCTCTGAATGAAAATTTTAAACGTGAGAAAAACGTCCCGGGAGTTGGTTTTGTTTATTTTCTGACTTCTATACTTCACCTGAGAAGCTAAAATTTGGACAGCAAGGTTAAAAAATAAAAATAAATAGAAAGAAAGTGTTAGATCATAAAATGATTGACTAAAATAAAAGAAAGAAAAAAAATAGTAAATGATTAATTTCTTACAAAACAGTTATTTTAGCAAAAGGAAATAAATAAATATATTTTCCGGATTGGTCGTCCCATGACACTAATATGATAAACTAATGATTAGTGCTTGTGTTTCTATAGATTACGAGTGAATAGAAAAATCAGAACTACTAAACACCAAGCACCGAGGAGATCAAAGACAGGATGAGCTGCATAGTTTCATTGTTGCTATAACCTGCAGATACACCACAAGACACCACACAACAAAGACACTAACCAAAGCGTGAAGGTTAACCAAAGAAGACCATAAGGAATAGAAAAGGAAATAATAATAAACAATAATAAACAAAGAACGGATAAAACCACTAATTGGGAAATTAATGGTAACAGATCGAAAGCCACCGGGCGTGCCAGAATGTAAGCTATGAAAAATACACTACTAACAAGGAAGTAAAATACCAATAATCATACCTCCCTCCTTCGCGTTCCGTAGCAAACCTCAGAATGGGCTAGGAAACTTGGATTGAGCCCTGATTTTGTGATATGTAGGTGCTTTTCTTCAAGACGGAGCAAGACCTTCCTGCAACAACGATCCTCTTACTTTGCACTGGATGGGAAAAAGGATTATGAGACTATTTTGGCATTAGGACTAGGCAAAAGGATGTTCTTTGCTCAAAGGATGCAAGAACTTAGATATGGCATGAAAGCTTATTCTCCGTGTGTTTAGAGGGGAGGGGTAAGGTTGTATTTATAGCCTGAGGGAGTGATTAGCTTAAATTAATTTAAGTAATCATGGGTTGAAAATGTGGGCAAGATTAAGTGGGTGGTTTGAAAATGTGGGCAAGATTAGGTGGATGATTTGAAAATGTGGGCAATATTAGGTGAGTGGGGGCCACGAAGAATGGGGTGAGGATTTGAATTATATTTTTAATTCATAAGTGGAGGATTTTAGGTGAGTGGGGACCACGAATGGTGGGTGAGGATTTGAATTTGAATTTTTAATTCAATAGTGGAAAAACATGGAGAATAATGACATGTTGTGAGGATTAGATTATTTTTAGATTTGGAAATGGATAATTAATCAAATTATATTTGATTAATTCGAAGTGTATTTTTGTGGGAAATGAGGAAGGGAAATTAATTGATTTAGGATAGATGTGAAATTGGGGTGTCTACAGATCCTTTGAGCCAGAATGGAATCCAAGTTGTCCAAACAACTAGGGGAGTTATTTAGATAACAATTTTGGAAAATTTTGGGGCCATCTACCTATTATATGAAAGATATCAGTAGCCTAGATCATCCATTAGGCATGGAGTCTGCCATGTAATCAAGAATCTCTAATTTGGGATCTTGAAGAATTTCCCTTGAAGTTACTTTGAAACATGTTCTGAACTTTGTCTTGAATATTGAAAAACTGCTAGAAGAATATTGCCATCTTGGAAGCAATAAAAAATCACGCACCAAAAGCACGCGGGAAGAAAGAGCTATGTATAAAAAAACTAATGTGTGCATAGTGCACTTGGAGGAATAGAAACTACTCTAATATATATAAGATGATGCAATGAGCTTAGTGAAAGGGTTTAAGATAGATCCCATTGATTGGGATTGAAAGTGCGCATCCATCAAGATGAGATAATTCAAAATAGCTATCCTCCTTACATGAACTGATAGTATATGTGCCACTCCAAAGTGCATAAAATTTTGAATGAAACTCTATCCTAGCTTTGTCAGCATCCCATTTTAAAACTAAGTCCCCAAATTTGAAAGCTTGAGGCCTAGCCTTTTATTCAAACCATTTCTATGTTGATTGTTGATGTTGTTCTAGTTTAATCATGGCATAGTTTCTTGATTCTTCAAGTTCAATCAGCTCTGCCATTTTGATATCTCTTTGGTCCGCACCTTCAAATTCCATCTGGTGGGTAAGTGCTAATGAATTCAACTTCAAGTATCAAAGGAAGTGTAGCCTCCTTTCCATAAACAATCTTGTAAGGAAAAGTTCATATTGCCTTCTTCACCATGATTTTGTTTTCCCACAGCGTGCGCGAGACCTTTGTATGCCACTATCTTTGGCTGATATTCATTGTCCACTTCATAATCCCTATTAGGTTCTTATTTGTAGATTCTACCAAACCATTACCTTAGGGTAATAGTTGGAAGAAGTCTTCAAGTAAATTCCAAGACTAAGAGCCCAATCAATGATTTTAGTACCAAGGAAGGCTTTTGCATTATCTAAAATGATTGTTTAACGAACTCCAAACCTTGTTATAATACCTTAGAGAAATTCAAGAATGACTAACTCAATTGATTCCTTGAGCGTGGTAGCTTCTGTCCATCTAGTGAAGTGATCCATAGATGTCAGCACCAATTTTTGGCTAGAACTTGAAGGAGGATTGATCATGCCTATGAATTCAAGACCCCATTATGCAAAACCCTGATATGCTTGGATTGGTCAGAGGGGAAGCACTACCAATTTCTTCTTACCTATAAAGAAAGCACATTCTTTGCATTTTGTGACCCACTTGTGCACATCAGTGAAGAGGGTAGGCCAAAATAGTCCTGTCATTATGATCTTCATCATTGTAGTCTTAACAGAAAAGTCTCCACTAGAGAATCCATTGTGAAATTCGGCAAACACTTTCTCGGTTTGTGCATTGTCAATACATCTCAACAACACACCATCAATATTCTTCTTGAAGATTAGACCATCAATCAAAACATATGGAATAGATTGAAGCCTCAAATGTATTCTCTTCACCTTATTTAAACCAATAGGGTACACACCCTTGAAAAGGAATGTGATCATGTCCTCCATCCATTCGTGCATGTCAGGGGTGTCACTTTGTTCAAGTTCTATGTGTGGGAGATCTTCATCCAAGAAAAATAAAGTCTCAATTTTATTTTACGCATCCTTAGCAAGTTTCTTGCAAAGTGCACTACCTCTTACAAACTTTTTAGCTTTGATAACCACACCATACTCCATGATCTTGGTCACCCACTTTTCTCTCTTCTCACTAATATCTTCTCCCATGATGAAATCTCCAACATTGGAGTGAGAAACTAGCACCTTTATATGATTTGTGGCAAGCATACTTTTGAACTTTTTGAGTGCATGCATGATGGAATATATCCACTTTTTGGTGTGATTGTATCTCAATTCATAATCGTTCAGTGTTTGATTGAAGAACGCAACTGGCTATTCTAGTCCTTGTTCATTTTCTTATGTCAGGACAACAACAACACTTGCATCAATGCTATAAGCATAAAGGATAAAGTCCTTTGAATAAGTTTGGTTGATGAGTGTTGGCACATGAGAAATTTCTTGATTCATCTTGTTGAATCTCTCGAGCTTCCTTATGTTTTCCATCTGAAGGTTGCATCCTTCTTGAGCATTAGGGTGATGGGCCTTACCAATCCTATAAAGTTAGGGATAAAGCTTCTAAAAAAATTGATGTTTCTGAGGAAGGACTACAAGGATTTCTTGTGTGCCAGTAGGGATATAGCTAGGATGACTGAGATGCACTTGGGATTGATTTTGATGTCATCCTTTGAAACCACATGGCCCAATAGTTTTCCCTACACCACAGTAAAATTACACTTCTTAGGGTTAAGAGATACCCTAAACTTTCTGCACCTCTCAAATACTTTCTCTAGATGTGTCATATGATTCACACTCTACTTTGAGAAGACTTTGATGTCATCAAGGTAACCTAAGATGAACTTGTTCATGTATCCTTTAAAGGTAATTTCCATCGCACATTAGAAATTTGTGCATGTGTTTGATAGACCAAAGGGAATCTTTTGATATACGTATGTTCCCCACTTAGTTTTAAACACCATTTTGAATTGATCCTCTTCCTTAACCAGAATATGATTGAAACTTGAGTACCCATCCAGTATAGAGAATCCATGTTCACTAGCCACATTCTATAGAAATTTCTCCATAGAAGGCAGAGCTTAATGATCCTTTAGAGATTCCTTGTTTAAATCTCTTAAATCAACACAGAGTCTGATTTCACCATTCTTATTACACACTTGAATAATATTTGTGACCTAGGTAGAGTATTTGATCGGAAATATTATCTTTTCCTCAATGAGTTTTATAGTCATTTTTACACCCACCAAAGAAAAAGGGAATCCCATGCGCATCGTCCTATCACCCAGTGGGTAATGGGAACTCACATGTAGCATGCAAGAGTGCCAAGTCTCTCTTTTATATGAGTTAAGTGGGAAAACATCATATATGATCCAAACTTAAAGTGAGTGGAAATGAGACATACAAGTATCATAGATCTCAAAATGGGTTCTAGATCAATGCAATCACTCCAGACAGAAAAGTACTTAACAAATTAAGAACTGAATCAAAATAGAAAGGGAAATGCGCAAGGATTCAAACTCATTCCATAAACATCCATAAAACAGAACCATGAAGATATGTAAATGCACTAGAATCATTACTGATCATATTCATATAAACTGGTAACCTCATTACATTCATTAGATTCATTATAGAGCATCACATAAAGGAAGGCAAAAGTCATGCATCATAACTAGATCCATATCTTTTAGCTCTCAAAAATAAATTTAAACCTCCAAGCCCTTGGTACATCCATCTCCTATGTTTTATCTACCCAACCCAAACAGATTTCCTTATGGCATTTCTGCAAAGCTCCACTCTCTATTGATCTCTCTATATCTGATCATCTCTTTTTCTTCTACGGGTGCTTGTATATATAGGTGTCCCGAAGTGCCAACTCATCCTTCTACGGCCTTAGATCCTTCACCAAGTGTCTGAATGTGGTCCTCCATGGGAGCATGCTCCTCCAGGCTTGAGCTCTCCACTTTTTTTCGTGATGGTTTTCTAGAAGTTTCCATCGCAGGGCATATTCCTTCCTAGGCCAATCTATTGCCAGGCTGGCACCTTATGTAACATTCCCCAATTTAGTACATTAGAACAAGATTTTTTTTTTTTTTTGATAAGTGCTTCCTAGTTCTAAATACATAATTTAGAACTCACAGATCAAAACAATCATTCTTATAACAGATAACCATATGCAGCTGTAATGACTCGGTATACCACCGATCTATTCATTCCATGACTCGATGATCTACTGATTTATTCATGGGTATCATAGAGTTGGCGTTTTTATTTTAACACCACACTCTTGCGGTTCTCTTCCCTAAACTGGGATTTAAGATTGCTCTGCCCAAGGAACCTATCTGAATAATTGTTACCATTATTCATCGGCATCACGTCCCTTAGACTAGGTGACATAGGACAACACAATCAGCAGCTTGTGATACTTTGGCCAAAGATTTGAAACGTACTGTTTATGTCTCGTATTCCTTGACGGCATACTCGTCAATCTGGAATACATCCTTCACCCCACTCCTGATGTTATATAGAATGTCTTAAACTGACTTCTGTCAGCCTCCCCTGTCCCAAGTCATTCACTCAGGAACAGATTAATAACTTGTCAATGTTATAAGGATGCTCTCGAGGACTAGGGATAAGCTGACATACTAGGTCAACCCTAGTTAACCCTGTGTGTCAAGGTACCCCAAGTCTCCAAGGGCAGCCTCATAACATGACCATGTTCCTAACCAGATCCAGAGTAAGAACTTGTTCAAGTTTAAGGTGTAAATCTTAACGATCAATGCAAAGGGTGCCACCATAAGTCACCTGCATTGTTGTATCCTCGAGAAGATCCTAATCTTCTCGAAGGTACAACCCTGCAGTTGACATGTGCCGACATCCTATAAAACCGCCTCAAAAAGATCTACTTAACTTAAGGTGTTGTTACTTACGTTGAGTTGAAATTATACCTTAAGACTCTCCTTTCTGGGTAGTCTTTTCCCAACCCCTGCGTTCCTCACCTTTGAGTTGCCTTACTTATATAAGATCCATTTCACAGAGAGAAGTTTAATAAGATTTGAGATCTCGTCAAGGAGTTCATTGACTCACATTAATCTTAACCAAAAAAATTGGCAGTAGCCCTAAGCCCTCTCATAAGGATGCTAACTATACCCCTATAAGTTTATATCAATTCTCAAAACTGAAATATATATCTTATTCATTGTTGTTAAGGTATAGTGTTTTAAAATCATCAGTTATCTTGACTTAGATCATGGATAGGGAGTATTAGATTACCCTTCCTATTTCAACTACCTATAAAGGTGTAGTTTAACCTTAACTTCCCGTAAAACAGTGGACTAATTTTTACAATTTAGCCATATTCAAAACATAAAAGAATTACTAATCATTTACAAGTAATCAGTCACATAATCATTACAAGGCCTACTTAGAGAATATAAATATCTCCAAGGTATACAATAATAAAAATGCACTTAAAAACAATCGAACCAAAGAGGATCAATCCATCACAATACAAATGCAGCCACATAGTAACAATCCCCTCATTTCATTTATTTCTAAGCCAAACAATTACAATTTATGCATTCAGCATATTTGATACAATACTCAACAGCAAAAGAACAACTTTCTTCATATAGTACAACTAGAGAAATCAAGTTGGAATTCATCATAAAACCAAATTAAACAATCTGAGTATCATATTAGATCTGTGTGCCTTTACCACTTACGACAACCATCTGCAAAAATTGCCAACACGGGTCAGTTCGGTGAACTGAGCATGATAAGCACTAATTCTTAAAACAATTGCATTCCACCAATTGTTCTCATTAAACCATCTGTTTAAATGAAATCATTTCTTCAAATACTTAACATAAATCAGACTAATCATCTTTCTGTAATTCTAACATGACTTTTTAACGCATGACTCATATTATAGTTACCAATTAATCCTAAATACCCTTCAGATGATTCATCATATATATTAGAGACTAAGAAGAACAAAATGAATCCAAAACATCCATCCATCTGAATCCCAAGGAAAACAATAATCCAACAAATTATTCCATTCAAAAATGAATATCCTATCAATTCGTGTATCCAACAGGTATGTATTTTTTTTAACAATTCCTTAAAGGCAGATTATAACTTTCATCAAGTTCAACTGACGAGATTCCTTTAAAAACATTACATTATTTCAATGGTATTGACTAATACACTAACTTTACTCCAATATATTTTTATCAGTCTCTCCCTACAGTTTAACAGTCTTTCCTTCTTAAGCCCATACTGTAGAGTTCACATAAGGAATACAAAAGAAGAAAGCACTCAGAGTTTCTAGACAAGGAGAGAATATTTTATTATTCCTACAGTTATATATATCAACATATACTTTACAGCTGAGGAGAAAGAAACAGAGACATTCAGACTTCCATTCCAATCATGTTCAGGACTATACTGACTCCTCAAGAATAATGTAATTACATTATACGCATGCGACTAAATTAGTCGAGATAACAAGAAGAAACTACAGTTTCATCAAAATTCAATTAAAAAAATCACCTGTAGCTATTAAGCAATACAAGAGCTCCCGCGAAAAATCAATAATAAATAATCCGACCATAATAGACTCAACAAATCTTTCCATATCATTCATTAAACATGAAAAATACCCAACACCATCGCCTAACATGGCACAGCTAGGAACTCTTTATCTCAGTCAAACCAGAGACTAGATAACACCATAAACAGAAGACGTATCCATATGCAAACACAGTGACATTTCCACTGAGTCGAAACACATACATACACAGCAAACATTAAACTGAGTCTAATCCCTACGAATAAATAGCAAGGACTTTTAACAGAAGCCGAATTCAAGAAAGATAATCACAGCAAGGACTTTATAGAATTTGCCTCCATAACATAAGCTCATCAAAGTTTTAACCAAAGTCAAGCTAATACGAAAATACAACAGGGACTCTAATAAAGTCATGTTTGTAATGTAAACCCAACACACATTTCCACATAATCGTACTGAATATAAACACAACAACATTTAGAAAGATTCGAATTAACATGTATGCACAGCGAGGACTTACATCAGAAGTCGAGCCAACACGAAAACACATCAAGGACTTCAACAAGAGTTGTGTTCACATGGGAATATTGTAAGGACTCCAACAGAGTCGTATCCAACAAGTACTCACAACCAGGGTTTAGATTGAAGTCGAATTCATACGAAAACATTTCAAGGACTCCAACAGAGTCAATACCAATAAATACAACAAAGCTTTCACAACAAAGCTTCTATAGAAGTCAAAATATAAGATACATTTCAAGGACTCCAACAGAGTTATTTTTATATATATATTCCTTGAAAACTTTCAACGGAGTCTAACCAAAATTGAAAACACAGTAAGGAATTCAACAGAAGTCGCGTTCAAGTAAAATAATCACAGCAAACATTCCAATCAGAAGAAACTTTAAGTATACCCAGCAAGATTCAACAGGATTCAACAACATGATAACACAGCCGAAAATGAATCCAAAAAGAAGAAATAAATATAGTAAACATTTCAACAGAGTCTTCACATAACCAGAGATTCCTAAATCCACAGGAAAAGAAGAACCAATACATTGCTTCAAACCAACTGTACTAAAATCACCTGAACATAGTTGTTTTAATGAAGCATTTGAAGGAAAGCAAGATTTTTAAAAGTTAGGGCCTGTCATGCCTGATAGTGTTGCTTAAAAATCCGAATAAGACCTCTGAATGAGCTCGCGCCTTCTCTTCTTCTTCCACGATAGATTAAACAACAATAAATTGTTACCTTCATGCCTTATAAACTTTCCCCGACAGAGAAAAGAGCTAGATATTCTCAAAGTTTCCATGCAACACAGAGTAGACTGGTTCGAAGAACCAGTGATCAAGCAGAGAGAAAAACGGAACGCATGGAAAACCAAAATACCAACCAATTTTCCATTTGCATGCCTTCCCAAGAAATCCACGCTCGGGAACCGAAGTTCATCAATTGCATTAACTCCTAAATTCCCGCCTATTCTCCATTGCCACCGACCGCCAAAGTTGGTGATTGCCAAATGAAAACAAACAACTATTCCCAAATTTGGTAATGCTGCCACGTCAGGTCACAATAGCCATTTGCAACCTCCACCAAATCCTAAGTCCTTCATCCTTATCCACCTCATAAATGCCATGGAAACCACCACCCATGACTCGCGCCGCTTCATAGGTCCCCTTCCATCCATTATCATTAGTTAAGATAGGTTAGAAACATAGGTTAGATCATAAGGTAAGACATTAGTCTTACTTCCATAGTGCTAGGTGTAGCTAACCTTAGGAGCATTAAGCTTATAGTTTTAGGGCTAGGTTAGATTAGCAATAATTCAACCAATAGGTTATAGTTTAGGTTAAGGTTATTAACCTTAACGAATCCAGTCTAGGTCTCCCAAGTAGGACCGATCAGTATTAGAACCAAACAGGGTATAACTTTCCTGTAATGGATTCTATCCGGCATTGCAAATTAAGCTTACAGTATACACCATAATTTCTTACCTGGCTCAAGGTCTACGCCTTCCTGATATTACGATATCTGGAACCAAATTCATTTAACACGATCAGCCTGAGTTAAACTCTGGAATTGCTCATTCAACTCATTCAGACCTTGTAACTTTCGTAAGGTCAATAATTTTTGTTCATCCTGAATAAACTTAAAACATCTCTTGGATTAATGTAACTAATCCAAGGCTGAGTCATAAGGATGGATAAATCCACAATTCATCCCAAAATCAAATTGAACTCAGGTGCTAAAAAAATGAAGAAATAAAAGAGTCCAAGCATATTCTGACTCAGTCAAAGATCTTCAAGATCAAAGAAGATGCAATCCATATCAAGTATGACTTCTTAATCAAAGGAACACATCCTTATATAGAATAAATCATATATCAACACTTGAATACTCAGGAGGAAGTAACAATAATTCAAGGTGTTACACCTTATCCACTTTGCATGCGCAGTCGGGTCATGCTTTTCTCATGTCCTGCCTATACGCTCAATATGGCTAAGTCCCAAGACCTTGTCCTATGGGTACACATCATGGGTTCTATTAAGACCCCCTAGAACCTTGTCTTGCACGTCTTATTCTTGCACACCCATCCTTCAACCTAGGCCTTGCATTCCCATGCACCTTGGTGCACTTAGTCAATATTTTAGGGGCCCAACATCACCCCATACTACACTTGTTCTCCAGTCATGGGAAAATTTCTCCAATGAATAAAATAATCACAAAAGACTTAGCGTCTTAGGAAAAGAATAAGGGGATGAAGAATTTTAGGAAAGAAGAAAGAATAGGGAAGTGATGGTATTATTGCAGCAAGCTAGGAAAATATTTTTGCAATTTGGCCTCCAGCTTGTTCTAGGCATTGACTTCATTTTTCACTCTCTAGCAGGGGTCACTGACTAGGGTGCTTACCTCCCCAAAACTCAGTCTATCTCCTTGAGCGCTCAAAGTGTTAATATTTTTTTCCAACTCCTTACCCATGTCCTCAAGTGCATCCATCCTTATAGTAATCTATGGGTATAGCTCCTTTAGCCGGTTCTTGATCGTACCCCTTAGGGCCTTAATAGCTTCTGAATTCTTTTCAACCTCATACAGGATTCTATCCCACTCTGCTCTATTCCCTTTGTTCTTTTCTTGGAACTCTTTAAGATCTACTTCATAGTTCGTGACCAGAATACCCACCACTTTATCTCTATCTATGCAGTTGTCATATGTGGCCTTAGCAGTATGGGTAGAAATATTTACATCAGCAAGGACTTTACTGTATTCAACCATGATTGCTACTACCTTTAATTTATCCTCCTTCTCCATGCATGCTTCTACTTCTTCCAAGGATTCTAAAGCTAGAGGTTATCTTTCCATGGTGAGTATGCATGTTAAGTCTTCAAGGCACACAAGGGAAGATCCATACTTTTGCGCGGGTGGTGCCAAGTTTGGATGCTTCAAAAAAATGGCATCTGTGATGGATTCTACCTTCTTATGTAATTTACGCACCCTTGCCTTTTCTTCACTAAGTTCACGCTTTAGCTGCGTGCTAATTAACTCCTCCTGCTTTAAATCCTTGGCATTCTTTTCTATCTCTTCCTCCTTTTCTAGTTCTACTTCTAGAAATCTTATCATGTCATTCCATCTAAAGATCCTAGCTTCAATCTCAACTAAGACCTTGTTGAGTGTGTTGCATAACTACTCATCTGGAATTTGTTGAGCATTTACCAAGGGGTTGTCTCCATTTGACTCAAGAATTTTCATTAGCACTCCCTGGCTTACATCAAACTCTGGCTCGTCGATGTGGGACTTGATTGCCCAAGAGAGCATCTTCCTCATCTGAGGGTATGCACCTTCTTCATCAAACAACTTCATTTCCAAGATTTGATCTATTGGGACTTGCTTTGGAAGCGTGCATGCAACACCTTACTGGGATCATTAATGTAGCTCATTCCTTTCCTCTAGATCTCCATGTGATTTCCCCTTGTACGCATTCCCTTAGGAATAGTTACCGATAGACTGGGGCCTCTCATGTTTCCGTGATCTTTCCCTGTGTTTTCTTCCATGTCTTCTTCCATCACTATATCAGTGATGCACTCCAATTATTGTTTTACCAAGGATTTAATGATTTTCATTTCTTCTCTTTTTGCCACCTCATTTATTTTCTCCTGCATGAGGCTTGGATTTTTCTGATCTTACACGCCAACCTCCTCACTTCTTCCCATGTTCTAGGTGCCTTCCTCCTCCTGGCTACCCTTGCACCACACCACATGAAAAATGAACTCATGTTCTTCTACTTTGCCCTCTTCTTCTAAACCATGTATGCTGAAAACAAGTGGTCCTTAGTCCCCTTCAGGATCATTTTCTTCATCATCATCCCTCTGACCTATGTATTTCTCCAAGCTCTCTATTTCCTCCGAGTCATCTTCCTCCATCACCTTCTGTTTCTTCCTAACAGGGGATTCCAATATAGGAGATTCTTCTTTCTCTTCCTCTTCCTCTGGTGATTTCTTCTCTGCGATAAGATTTTCCTATTCTGGCACCTTCTCTTTGACTAGGGACCTCTTCCTGCGTGCGTCAGTACTTGTCCTAGCACTTTTCCCTAGGGCACCTATTTCTTGTGTATCTTGGGCACTTGGCACCTTTTTTTGCATTTATTTTTTCTTCTATCTAGGTGCGGACTTCTTCCTACCTATTAAGTCCTTAGGTATAGCTATCTCATTTTCAAGATAAGTTCCCTTCTCAAACTTGGGCCTTATCCGAAGGTATACACATGCTGCGGACTTCTCTACAATATTTAGAGTCATGGGTTTCACCATTTGGACTTCATGTGACATGTAATTTTCCACGTACGTACGATTTTTAAGGTAGACGAATGTCCTGCACATCTCCCTATGGTCTCGGTCCAAACTTCTAAGGTAAAACTTTAACTTCTTGGACTCCTTGAATCTATTAACTCCCACCTGGAAGTATTGAGCTTTGAAGGTGAATGGGAGCTTACACCATGGGTTCATGGTTTCATCAATCAACTTAAACCTACCAATATAAAAGTTTTGGTATACAACGAACTCAACTTCTCCTACTGTAAGTACTGGAAATTGTTTTGGTATTCTCCATTCTGCCTCGAACACATTGCTTAAGTGCATATACCATTTTTTAAGACACACCTTGTGCATGGGCGTCATGTTATCACAAGTGTATTTCTCAAATATTTTTATAATAAAGGGGTCTTCCTATGGGTACTCCTAAATGAAATTTTCTGCTACATATGGTACTCTGATCTCTAAGAAAACAATGGTTAAGAGGACATTACCAAAGATAAATTTTTCTCCTTCCTATGCGCTAGTGATAATTTCATCTGCAATGTATGTGGACAGATTGTAGATGATGCCCTTTGATATTTTTCTATAAACATTCAACCAAGACTCGTTTACCTACATCCATCTTTCTTACGTGTTGATTTTTATTACCAGGCATATGGCCATTCTCATTATTGGGTCTTGGATATCTCTGATATCAAAATACCTTGGCCCCGTCTTGTATGCATACGTGGCCACTGTATCCTTAACTACTTCCTTGTCACACAGGTCATCCTCTAAGCTTTCTCCCTCATAGATAAGGCCTATGAATCTTGAAATTAGCTGAGGGGCTATGCACATTTTGTGCCCTGTGAAGTGAAAGTGGTCTTCATGCACGCGTGACATTAGCCACTGGTAGAGGCACTCTAGATTACCAAAGTAGGGAAACCCATAGAGTTGCAATAATCCCACCTCTAACTTCACCTTGACTTTGTCACTATAAATTGGTAACCCCTCAGGTGTTCTCTAGTTAGTTGGGCACACTAACTCTAACTCCATTTCCTTTTCAATCACGTTCGTGTGATGATTTTAGTCACTTATTTTCATTTTTCTTAAGTGGGATTCCCATTCCATCCTAAGAAAAAACCCATCTGGGCACTGCATTTCTACATACCATTCCTCGTTGGTACCTGCGGTGGTTTCTTGTTGTTTTCCCTTGCCCTTGCCATTTTTAGGTCTTACTGCTGGTTTCTTGGGTGCCATTGTGTAGGTTTTCTCTACACTTCAATGTCTCTTACTAGACCTTCTCTTCTATCTTTTCGAAGTTCAAATCCTCAATCTGTGAAGAATACTCTTTTCCAACCCATGCTCGAGATTCCAAACCCTAACTGGAATATCTCCTTCACAAGACAACGATTCTCCACAACTCTCTCTACGCTTGTGAAATACTTCCCTCCATATTTGTAGATCCAAAATGGTCACTCACGGCTAAATTTTCTCCAATTTTTCTTCACACATTTCAACTGTAAAAACCCTAGTTCGCAAAAGCTCTTCCTTCTCATAAACGTAAAGTAAATAATGAAGTGTCCAACCTTCTATTTACATTTTTTTCCATTTTTTAACATTAAATGCTACCTCACCTACTACCATACTTTAGCACTTAATGCAACTTTTTCAAACAAACCCGTCTTTAGCACCTTAATTCACGCGCCCAACCTTGAGCAGACAATTCTCCAACCTTCTGGCACACAACCAATCCATCTTGACAAGAGACTCTTTTGTGCACATAACCAATGCCAAATGCACTTCTTCTGTCATGATTTTTTCTCTCGCCTACCTCATGCTGCTTTTGCACTTCTTCCAATTTTGTATGTGGATCTACAATGTAGCCTTACCCTAACACCAACCATCCTTTTTCACCTTTCCTCTCATGCACTTCCTTTCCCAGGGCCATCCACCTAGGATTTCCAACACAATCCTTCCTGGCACTTCACGCTTTAATTTCTTCCACCTTACTCCACCCCACACTAAAATGATGTATGGTCCTCTACGCAGTTACAACCTTCAAAAAGTAACGAGGTTACCGGTGCCCAAGGCACAACACAAAGCAACAATGAGAAAGGGAAAGAAAAGAAAAGAAAATGCATTAAGGGAAATCCTAAACTAACTGGCAATACTGCCATATTTACAAACACCAAGTAGACTTATTTATAGTAGGGCTTCATCCTACTCCCATTGAAGTGTCCTGGCAATCTCGTCCCATCCAATGCTTGTAACTGGCACATTCCCAAATTAAGGATGTATGAGATGATGGACTTTTAACTTCCCAGGATGACACAAAAACTTTTAATCATATAGTAGCACCATCTACCCAACCTCAAACTTCTTGTTCTTAATGTGATGATCATGCCATGCCTTTTGTTTTACTTTTTCCATCTTCTGGATCTATCTGGTGAGTGATCGTATTTCATCTAATTACATTAACTTGTCAATTCTTTCTTCCAGTGTTTCTTCATCAGCTAATCCTCCTATGCATGTTATACACAGAGAAGGTAACATGAATTCAACTGATAGGAAAACCTCTACACTAAACACCAATTGAAATGGTGTGGCCTTATTCAACCTCTTTTAGGTTGTCCTATACACCCAAAGAACGAATGATACTTTGTCATCCCAATCTTGTCTACCAACATCACAGATCTTAGTCAATGTGTGACTAAGTATTTTGTTAAATACCTCAGTAGTTCCATTTTCCTGAGGGTGATAGGGAGTAGTTTTGTGATGGGCCACTATGAATTCTGACAACATAATCCTAACCATCTCATTGAGGAAGTGCATACCTCTATCACTTATCAAAATCAATGGGCATCCATAGCTATTGATTATGTTTTCCCTTTAAAATATAGCAACGGTAGCCATTGTATAATCCTTTGTAGGTGTTGTCTCTGCCCACCTTTATAAATAATTAGTGTAAGTGAGGATATACCACAAACCAGTCCTTCACGCTGCTGGCGAGATTAGTCTGACAAATTCAATAGCCCACTTCTCAAATGGTTCCGCTCTGGCTATTAGTCGCAAGGGAATTTCATCCCTTTTTCTAGGTTTTCCAAGGCATTGGCAATGGTCACAAGCCTTGCAAAAATCAATGAAAACTTGATAAATGGTCTCCCACCAAATCCTTGCGAGTAAAATCTTCCATGTGGTTGCATTTCCCGCATAGTGTCCTCTTGCAATCCCACCATACGCCTCTTCCATAATTTTAATGTGCTCATGTTCTAGCACGTAAAGACAAAGAACCTCATCACGACCCATTTTGTACAGATATCCACTAATTAGCATGTAGGGTGCGGCGCATATGGCCGACTTCTTCTTCTCCAAGGAATTTATTTCATCTAGCACCACACCTATTTTAAGGAATACAACAATGTCCTCCAAATCTGGGGGTGCATGCCACAACCTAAATAGTTGCGCGTCTAGCATAGTTTCTTCAATACTCTACATGTCCTCCCCTGAATCAATCCTAGACAACTGATCATGTCCAGAATTATTTTTTCCTAGTCTGATAACCACCGTGAACTCAAATTCTTGGAACAATAGTACCCACCGATATATGTGCCCCTATAGAATGGGATTGTTCACCAAGTATCTCAATACCATATGGTCAGTGTAGAAAATAAAAGGGGATGCCAACAAATATTGTCTAAATTTATGAAGTGCATAGATCATTGATAATGCCTCACACTCAGTCATAGTATAATTAAGTTCTGCTAATGTCAATTTCCTACTTACAAAGCACAAAGGATGATCAACAATCCCTTCACCAGGTTGTGCAAGTACTGATCCAATGGCGGTCCCTGAGGCATCCACATGAACATGGAAAGGCTTATCCCAAGAAGGGAAACGTAGGATGGGCGTGGTGACAAACATATCCTTCAAAGTGTCAAATTCCTTCTGATGTGCTTCTCCACAATAAAAGCCACTCTTATGTCTAAGTAACTCTTCTAAACATGTGGTGATCTTGGCATATCCCTTTATGAACTTCCTATAGTACCCCGTATGCCCAAGAAATCCATGCACTACGCTTTGACTAGTAGGCTCCCTCAATCCCCACAATTACTAGCAACTTTTGTGGGATCTATGAGTAGGCCCTCCTTACATATGATGTGCCCCAATAATGTTCCAAATAGGGTAGTAAAGACAAATTTCTTAATGTTAAGGGATATCCTTAATTGCTCACACCTTTCAAACATCAGCCTTAAGTTGTCATAATGGTCCTTCACTAAACCATATATTGTCCAATCATCTAGGTAGACTTGAAGGGATTTATGGATGAAGTCCTGGAAAGCTTATACCATAATACGTGAGAACACAGAAGGCACATTATTCAACCCAAAAGGCATGACTGTATAGGAAAAACTTCCCCACTCCGTGGTGAAAGTTGTCTTCCTTTGGTCCTCCTTCACGATCCTTATCTCGTGATAGCTCAAGAATCCATCTGTGAAAGAATAGACCTTGCACCCTACCACACCTTCTAATATTTCTTCAGTAAAAGAAGTTGGGAAAGGATCAATGATACACACTACATTCAGGTCCTTGTAATAAACATATATCCTTATCCTTTCATCCTTCTTGATGCTAATTACCATTAAACTTATCCATTCTGACTCTTCAATAGCTTCAATAATGCCTGACGCTATCATCTTATCTATTTCTTCCTTGACCTTCACGTGTAGGTTAGGATTCATTCGGTATGGTCTCTTCCAGACCAGGCGTGCACCCTCCTTTAACTTAATTCTCATTTCCCCCAAGGAATGGTGAACGTATTTGATTTCATGATACCCGCATGGGAATAAATCCTCAAACTCACATAAAAAATCAATGATGTTGGAGACTTCCTTCTCCGACAAATAGTCTCTGATGATAGCCTCTTTAGGCTATTCTTTTGAGATGATGTTAACCTTCTTTTTCTTTAAAGGTTCATGATAGGCACATGGCAATTCATCAGTACTGTCTACCACCTTGTGCGTCCCTATAGAATGGTCAACATCCAAGTTTTCTGATTCTTCCCCATCAATAACATACACAATCTTCCATTTTTGCTTTTTCCATACATGCACACTCAAACTATATTTCTTATGTTTCTTATTCCTCAAAGCGTTCCTCCAGTCCAGGTTCACCTAGCAAGCCCAGTAGCCTATCTTCTGCTATGACGTTATCTCTAAGAGTAAGGTGCTTGATATCCTATAATGCCTTATCCGCCTACAGTTTTGTACTCTGATACTCAAATGTTTGAATGATATCAATCGCTAACTCTTGCCAATTCCCTATCTGACGGCATGTCCTCAGGGTGAATGTACCATCAATGCGCACAACCTTACAATGTATAATATAGTTTGTGTACCCTTAGAGATGGTGGTAAAGCCTCCACGCCTTCTCTCCAAACCCTCTCACAATCCTGGGCTATGGAAAGAGGTGGGTTCCTTACCATGATAATATTTTATGGTGGTGGGTACATTACTTCAGAGAACCAGACAGAGATGGAAATTATCACCTCGTGTCAATCCAAGAGGTTATTCTGATGTGTTTCCCACCAACGTGCAGTAGTTCCGAGTAGGACGTAACTTAACATCCCTCTTCATTCATTCTCCTCCTTCCATTAAGCTTCCATTTCCTGCAAAAAGATCTTAGGGAAGGCTCCTCCTGGAATTCTTAGGTAGCTTCTTTCCTCCTAGCTGCTGGACTGTACACATCTTTTTCACCTTTGTCACCTTTGGAAATGGAACCAAGATGTAGTCATTTTTACACCCACCAAAGAACAAGGGGAATCCCATGTGTGTCGCCCTATCACCCAGTGGATGCTGGACACTCACCCGAGGCACGCAAGGGCGCCGAATCTCTCTTTTATGTGATTTGAGTGGGGAAAACATCATCTATGATCCAAAATTAAAGGAAGTGAGTGGAAATGAGACATGCAAGCATTATAGAGCTCAAAATGGCTTCTAGATTAATGTAGTCATTCTAGATAGAAAAGTACTTAACAGATTAAGAACTAAATCAAAACAGAAAGGGAAATGTGCAAGGATTCAGACTCATTCCATAAACATGCATAAAACAGAAACATGAAGATATGTAAATGCACTAGAATCATGTACTGATCATATTCATATAAACGGGTAACCTCATTACATTCATTACAGAGAAAAGGCATACCGAAGTCATGCATCATAATTAGATCCATATCCTTTAGCTCTCAAAAAGAAATTTAATAACCCCAAGCCCTTGATACAACCTTCTCTTATGTCCTATCTACCTGACCCAAACAGAGTTCCTTATGGAATTTCTACAGAGCTCCACTCTCTATTTATCTCTCTCTATATCCGATCATCTCATAGGTTCCATGCTCCCAATTATCGCACACTATACTGGTGGTGTCACTTAGGGTCTGAGCATCCTCAAACCGGATGACTCCTTCTGTGGGATTGAATTATCTCTGGATCTCTAATTGAGTGCACATATATTATATCCAAGACCTTTTCTCCTAAAGGTTCAGTATAGGGTGTTTTTTTCCCATCAGCCAGGGGTATGATGACCCGTTCCTCCTCATTCTCAAAGCTTATGTATCCCTTTTTGAACCAAAGATCCACATTATTCATATAGCACCATGGGCGCCCAATTAATGTTGGGAAATTTTCTACCTCAGTGAGTGCCAAGACTTCAAAGTCCCAAGTAAACTTAGCTCTCTGAATGGTGATGACTACATGCTTTAAGACACTGATGGGCATCATCTTTTTTTTGTTCACCATATACAACACATTCGAAGATGGTTGTAATGCATGTATTCCCATCTGATTACATGCATCCAAGGTGATAACATTGTCCTCCATGCCTATGTCAATGAGGATATTACTAAGGAGCCATCCATGCACGATTGCATCTAATTTGATCTCCTTATCATAGTCAAGGTTTGTGAGGGGGAAAGTTTGCATGTAAGCCCTTCCTCTCGCACTCTTCTCTGGCACATGGTAGCTTCTCTCTCAACCATGATCTTATCAAGGGAATAATATTCACTTTCCTAAGCATTTTACATACTTCCTTGACCTCATCCAGGTCATCCTTCAGCACCTCGACCTTCATTCTTTGCTCCTCCCTCCAGGACCGCTCCTTTAGACACTGAATTTATCCTTGTAAACTCTGAATGACATCCATAGTTTTCTTGATATACCTCCTTCTGATGTGTAGGGTCTAGGTATTTCCCATGTACCACTTCTTCCCTTGAAACTAGGTTCTTCTACCTTGCTTTTTCATTTGCGCGCGTGGCCTCTACTCTTATTGTTACCATAACAGGTTCTAAGACTACATAATGTGTCACCCATGGCATCTATTGTGTGACAGCCTTCTTAATGCTCACCATTGTAGTGCCCTTGTCTTTCTGGTGTTTTTGATTCATGTGCTCAAACAACTCAAGGCACTCATCATACTTGTGCTTCTTCCCACACCATGAGCACTACAATAAGTCTGGGGCACTCACACTTGTAGTGGTCTGTAGACCCACAAATAAAATAGGTTCCACACGGGAACTCATTCCTTCCTCCTTCGTGGTTACCATGACCATATACTCCTCCACAAAATCCCCTTTCATGCACACCTCCATCTTCCCGCTCCTCAGAATGGTGATCATCACCCTTAGAACCACTTGTAAGGCTAGTTTGGCACACACCAAGATTAATGGCCTCATGGATCTAGTCAATAAGCCTACAATCCTTAGTATCATGGGTTTGTAGAGGGTGAAGATCTTACCATAGCAAGACAGATTCTTCTACATTACATGTTTGTAACAAGGGACATCTACTCACATCATGGTCCCCATGAAAAATCTTATAGTCTACTGCTACGGTGTGCACTATCTTCTGGGGGGAAACTATCCTTAACATGCCCCTCTCTACTTCACAATTTGTACACCATATACCATTGCGAGTCTCATGGGCTAAGTTCGTAGAAAAATTTTCTAGCTGCTTAGCCATAGCAGTGATTTGAGCTTCTAGGAACGGGCTAACACTAGTATCAACACTTCAAACAGCTTCATCATGTAGAGCGGCTTCTAACACCTCATGCGGGTATGTGAAAGTCTTATGAGATAAAGCTCTTCTAAAGGGTGTTATCAACCCTCCAACAAACCATTGAGCATGTTGTGAAGGGTGAATTTCATATGATTATTTTAATAGGAGAATCTTAAACCGCGCATCATACTCCCGCACACTCTCCACCATTCCCTATTAAATCTCCTTCAGGGAACTGATGCTCTTTTTTTTTAATCTCAGGAATGCGGAATTCTACCAAGAAGGCATTCTTTAAAGTAGTATAATCCACCACTATTTGATAAGGGTCATATTTCCATATACTAGTTATGTGCACACCCTTGTAATGTCATTGCAAACTGGCTTTGCCTTCCGCTCTGAGCTAGTGATCCCTTTTGCATGCCATAGAAGCTCACACTTGTGAACATGTTCTGTAGCATCTTCAATACCTCTGTAATCTAGAAAATGTAAAGACATCTCAAAGAATACTTGAGGAGGTGGTTGGGGCCCCTATGTCCTCCTAATCTAGAGCCTTGTTTTCCTTCGATGTTTCCCCCCACCATTAGATCCACCAGGTCCTGTGCCTCCAAACCCACTAGACTCGCCAGATCCACTAGGTCCACAAGGTCATGTTCCTCCTGATCCACTAGATCTACCAGGTCCTATAGTGGTCATGCCAAGGGTCCCCAAAGTTTTACTAAACTGCATGTTGATGGTCTGTGATAATGCACCACTACAAATAGTGTACCCTGTGCCACTCCTAGACGTGAGATCAGAAGCTTGTGTATCTATAATTTTCCTAAAATTGGAATGGTATGTGCAGCCATAGAAGTCCCAAATGAGAAATTATATCTCCTAGGTGCAGATCGCTCACTTCCACCAATACCAGTTGGGTTACCAATATTTTCCCCTTGATCTGGAAAAAACCAAGTGCCAGGGCTTGGTCACTAGGTGGGTTCAGATGCATGCCAACGAATCTTTTCTCCCTACGTGAAAAAAATCTCATCAGAAGCTGAAGGGGTCCTCTCTTATGCACTTGCCAAGATGGGGTAATAAAGACTTCTCAGGTTCCACATCTTCTACATGAACCTCAAATCCTTCCCGTAACATCTACCTCCATATATCCATCAAACCTGTAACCTCGCATTGTCTAGCAATCTCACTTTCATGCACTTCACTATACTTGATTCATCTCTCCTCCCTTTCTTTCTGCATCGCAATATCTACCATCTTCCTACAACCCTAGCTTCCTTGCCTAGTGCTCAGAATGGTTTAGCCAGCCATCAGAAATGCCTCTAAACTCAAGGTAAAAATCAAAATCTTCATTGCTAGAGGGGATAGACACGTAGAAATGATCCTCTGGGCTCCCGCAAAAACTCAAACTTAGCAACTTCCAGACAATAATAAGTAGAAATAGTTTACTCCATAGTATAGCTAGCCAGTACTCCTTTCCACCAATGATCCACAACACAAGTCCATGTCAAATCTACATCTTGTAGCCTCTGGTATTCTTCTTGGGTCCATGCACGTGATCTATAATACCATCTTGATCTAGACGCATATGCTGAGAAGCCATTCATACAGTTCTACTAGGAAGCAACAGAAAAAAAATTACATACAAATCATGGTTGAGGTTCTCTTCTACCGATCTATGTGCATCAAACTCAGGTCTAGTACTGAATCTCTGAGAAAAATAATCCTCTGTGCTTTTAAACCATGTTTCAACACTTTCCAAGGATAAACACTCTGTCATCACTCATTACAAAGATCATGATGTATGCCATTTCCCCCCTACAAGTTTTAAAATAGGTCCCGGCAACGGAACCAAGATGTAGTCATTTTTACACCCACCAAAGAATAAGGGAATCCCATGTGTGCTAACCTATCACCTGGCGGGTGCTGGGCGCTCATCTAAGGCATGTGAGGGCACCAAATCTCTCTTTCATGTGAGTTGAGTGGGAAAACATCATCTATGATCCAAACTTAAAGGAAGCGAGTGTAAATGAAACATACAAGCATCATAGAGCTCAGAACAGATTCTAGATCAACTGCAATCACTCCAGATAGAAAATTACTTAACAGATTAAGAACTGAATCAAAACAGAAAGGAAAATGAACAAGGATTTAGACCTCATTTCATAAACATGCATAAAACAGAACCATGAAGATATGTAAATGCACCAGAATCATTATTGATCATATTCATATAAACTGGTAACCTCATTACATTCATTGGATTCATCACAGACCATTGCAGAAAGGTAGAATGAAGTTATGCATCATAACTGGATCCATATCCTTAAGCTCTCAAAAATAAATTTAAAACTCCAAGCCCTTTGTACTTCCATCTCCTATGTTTTATCTACCCAACCCAAATAGAGTTCATTGTGGCATTTCTGCAGAGCTCCTCTCTCTATTGGTCTCTCTATATCCGATCTTCTCTTTTTCTTCTACGGGCGCTTATATATAGGCATCCCAAATTGCCAACTCATCCTTCTGCGGCCTCAAATCTGTTGCCAAGTGTCTAAATGTGGTCCTCCATGGGAGAATGCTCCTCTAGGCCTGAGCTCTCCACTTTTTGCCATGATGGTCTTATAGAAGCTTCCATTGTAAGGCATATTCCTTCCTAGGCCAACCCATCGCCAGGCTGGCACCTTATCCATTCTACATGCACAGTCGGGTCATGCTTTTCTCGTGTCCTACCTGATACGCCAAATACGGCTAAGCCCCGAGACCTTGTCTTGTGGGCATGCATCATGGGTTCTACTAAGACCCCCCTCAAACCTTGTCTTGTGTGCCTTATTCTTGCACGCCCATCCTTCAACCTAGACCTTGCACACCCATGTGCCTTGGTGCACTTAGTCAATATTTTAGGGGCCCAACAAGTTTTGACAACTCTTTCCTCATGAGGGGATCTATCTTTGGTTTGATTTGTCTCTATTTTTGTCTGATGGGCTTGATATTAGGATCAAGTTCGATGGAGTGTTGAGCAACACTTGGATCAAAATCTTTGAGGTTTTCATACTCCCATGAAAATATATCACTATATTTATGACAGAGAGAGATGAAGGCCTATTTTTCTTCAAGTGAATAAGATTTACTAAGCAGTAGCTACTTTTTGTGTGTAATAGTGACTAGAGTATAGTCCTCTTGCACGACGCACATATTATTTTCTTCACCCTTAAAATCATCATTAGGGATAAATATTTTCTTTAAGATGACAAAACCTTTAGGAAACTTTTTTGTCTTGAGTTGTATTGTTTGGTCACCATAGTTGTCATGCAAGTCAACTTGAATGCTTGATGAAAATTTAGATTCATTTTGTATGAACTGGACAAATTGTGTGTCACTGTCAAACACTTGCCAGATGGTGTTGTTGTCTGGAATGGATGGCCTGATGACCATTTTTATGTGTTGTGCATTTCCTTTGACAAATTCCTTAATAGCAGAGAACTATGAACCAAGCGCGACCATCTGATCAACTTCATTTGTCCTCTTTTGTGGAACCACCTACAAATTTAGAGCATCAAAGCTCTCAAGGAGGTCCCAGACTCTATGTTTATAATATTTGAGAAGCTTATTCTTTTTTGTACACTTGTTGGTGAATTGATGGATAACTGGTTTTATCTCCCCAAAGATCTATAATGCCTTTATCCCTTTAATTTCCGTAATCAGAAGTCCATGCACAAGCACCTCATATTCTTCTATGTTGTTTGACCATGAGAACTACAACCTGTGTACAAAAAATAACTTCTCATCCTTAGGATAAATGATAACAACACCTACACCCGCAACACTTTTACTTCGATATCCATTAAAGTATAAATTTCACAGACCAGATTTTTCTTTATTTTGTTTGAGTGCACATGGCAGCACATCTTCTTTGTAACATCCTCAATTTAATACATTAGAACAAGGTAATTTTTTTTTGTGTTTTCTAGTTCTAAATACATAATTTAGAACACACAGATCATAACAATAATTCTTATAACAGATAACCATATGCAGCTGTAATGACTCGGTGTATCGCCGATCTATTCATTCCATGACTTGGTGAACTACCAATCTAGTCATGTGTATCTTAGAGTTGGTGTTATCATCAGAACACTTCACTCTTGTTGTTCTCTTCCCTAATCTGGGATTCTGAGTGCTCTGTCCAAGGAACCTATCTGAATAATTGTTACCATTATTCATAGGCATCACGTCCCTTAGACTAGGTGACATAGGACAACGCAATCAGCAGCTTGTGATACTTTGGCCAAAGATTTGAAACATACTGTTCATGTTACTTATTCCTTGATGGCATACTCGTCAATCCGGAATACATCCTTCACCCCACTCCCATGTTATATAGAACATCTTATACTGACTTCTGTCAGTCTCCTTGTCCAAATTTTTCACTCTGAATTAGGTTAATATCATAATTCACGTTATAAGGATGCCCTTGAAGACTAGGGGTAAGCTGACATACTGGGTTAACCAATGTTCACCCCGTGTGTCAGGCTATCCCGAGTCTCAGAGGACTGCCTCATAATCTACCTATGATCTTAAACAGTTCCGAAGGGAAGTCTTGATCAAGTTTCAGGTGTAAATATTAACTGATTAAAGCAGAAGGGTATTGCCATATGTCATCTGCAGTGTTGTATCCTCGAGAAGATCCTAATCTTCTCGAGGGTACAACCCTGCAGTTGACATGTGTCAACATCCTACGAAACAACCTCGAAAAGATATACATAACTCCAAGAAGTTACTTATGTTGAGTTATAATTGGTTTACAGGCTCTCCTATCTCGGTAGCCTTCCCCCAACCCTGGGTCCAACACTTTGAGTTTACCATACGTAATTAGGTTCAGTTTCATAGAGAAAAGTTTTAATAAGATTTAAGATCCGTGTCAAGGTGCCAATTGGTTACTAATAACCTTGTTTCCCCATAATAGGGCAACAGCCCTAATTTTTCCCATAAGGAAGGTAACTAAACCCGTAAGGGTTCGTATCAACCTCGAAGACTGAAATATATTAGACTTATTACCATTAAGACATGGTGATTTATAGCCATGAATTACATTGCTTTGAATTAGAGCATTATTAGGGAGTAATATAATACTCTTCCTGTTGTAGCTACATGTTAGGGCATAGTTCAACCTCAACTTCCCTAAAAATGCAGTGGCCTAATTTTCAATTTAGCCATATTCATAACATATAAGAATTACTAATAAGAACATGTAGTATTCAGCCACATAATTTTTACAAGGCTTACCTAGGGAGTCCATCTAGACCCCATTGCATATAATAATAAGAATTCACTCTCATTCATTCAGACAAGAGAAGATCAATTCAACAAATAAGAACATAGCCACATAAGTAATATGTCCACATTTCATTTATTACCAAGCCTATACAATTACAACTTATGCACTTCTGCATATTTTAATACAATAATCACCAGCAAAAGAGTAACTTTCTTCTTATAGTACAATTAGAGAAATCATGTCGGAATTCATCATAAAAACTAGATTAAACAATCTGTGCATCAAATCAGATTTGCATGCCTTTACCACTTACGATGACCATCTGCAAAATTTGCTAGCACGGGTCAGTTCAGTGAACTGAGCATGATAAGCACTAATTCTTAAAACAATTGCATTCCACCAATTGTTTCCATTAAACAACCTATTTAAATGAAATCAATTTCATCAAATCCATAATCATGAATCACGCTAATTTTCTTTCTACCATTCTAATATGAATTTATAACATAACTCATATTATAGTTACTATTTCAACTTAAATCTTTTTCGGATGATTCATCTTATACAAGAAAATAAGAAGAAACGATGTGAATCTTAAGTTCCTAGCCATCCGAAAACCAAGAACAGTATCAATCATGTTATAATCACTCTAATCAAAAGAATGAAACCTTTTCAAGGTATGCAACCTACAGATTTACATATAAACAATTCAAGCCAAGGACAGATTACTGCCTCAAGCAAGTTCATCTAACGGATTTCCTCTAACTTTTCATATCAATTCATAAACATTGATAAGTATACAAAACTTGTACTACATTGCTACTTTTATACAAGTAGATAATAACTGAAATTCTCATTCAGGGTAATAATGCTGCTAAAAAGAAGGAAAGGAGACTTCTAGTTAAGATTCAACACTTTCCACTCTTTCCACCTAATTTTAACAGTCTAATCATCTCATACCCATACTGTAGAGTTCTTATAGAAATTCTAAAGAAGAGATCACTCATAATTTCAGAGAGAGAGAGAGAGAGAGAGAGTACCTTCGTATTTCGAAATTCTATCACAACTATCTTCCATTACCTAGAGGAAGGAACAGAGAAATTTTGATCTCTATTTTAACCGAGTTCAGGACTATACAACTTCCAAGAAGAAATATACCTATACTCTAATCCCATCAGGAAAAAGAAGGCAAGTAAAGCCATACGTACGTTTAGCCTCAGGCTCAGATCAAATAGAATCACCTTTCAGATTTGCCAATAGACCATTGCGATCTTACAACTATACATTTAAACAAATGCCAATAACGTTTCCTTTACATAAAATGTTAAAAACAATCTAATCTCAGACCACCATCCTGTTCTAAAGCAACAGTCTACATTTCCTTCCTTTCTCGAACCATTTGGTCTAAGAGTTAGGATAATCTTCCATTATCTATTTATTATTAATAGATCAAAACTACATTATTTCTACCATTGCATAGTTAAGTCGTTATATCATTTCAAGATACTAAACTAGAAATGCATGTACAAAGTCAATAATAGGATTCTAAATGCAGATTCAACAATGCCTCAAAATCCAAACTACCTATATCATAGTAATTATCCATGCTTTAACTGTGCAAAATAAATAAATCCTTCTGTGGTATATGGATCATTTCAACCCAATTCTCCACTACAAAAAGGAAAAGCATTAGCTGTACTTAAATAACTTAACGACGTTGAAGTCATTGTTTTACTTATATAGTAGAATTCCTGACATTGTAAAATGTGGCTTTAAAAAGTAGACTTCGCAGTCATCTCAGGGTATACACAGCCATAACTCAACCACACGTATCACCTAACTTTCACTATGGCAGGTCCCAGATTAACCCGCGAAATTGCCAGGAGATACAAAGGTTATACAAATATGTTTTCTCTTCCTATATCCATGTAAAATCACAAAAATGACAGTTTAATCAAACACTACCATGCTCACAAAAATCTGTATACATAAGAACATTCATACCCCTTTAAAATAAAGGTACAGGCTTAGAATTTAACTTTATTTCCAACTCATGCGACTAAACCAGTCGAGCTTTACAGAATGAACTAACACTTTCACCATAAATCCAACTATTTACTTTCCTGAAGATGTCTAGTAATAGTTAGAGTTCATACAACTAAGACAACAATCATATAAACCAACCATATTTGAAACAACAGTTTATTACAGTAGTGTCTTCAAACACGAAATCATCAAGCACGAAGTCTATCATGGTGCCAGTTTTTAAATTCAATACCTCAGCCAGACAAGAAAACATAAAACACTTCCAACAGAAATCGAAGCCCATATTGTATTCACAGCATGGAAAGAAGATTAAGGAAGTAGATTTCATCAGGATCTACGTATAACCCAGAATTCCCAAATCAACAAAAAGGAAAACCAATACATTGCTACCAGCCAAGCCGACTGTACAAAAATCATCTGAACAGAGTTGTTCTAATGAAAGCATTTAAAGGAAAGCAAGATTTTTAAAAGTTAGGGCCTATCATGCCTGATAGTGTCGCTAAAAATTTGAAGAAGACCTCTGAATGTGCTCGCACCTTCTCTTCTTCTTCCATGAAAGATTAAACAACAAAATATTGTTACCTCCATGCCTTATATATTTCCCCCGACAGAGAAGTAAACTAGAAACTCTCAAAATTGCCATGCAACGAAGAGTAGATGGCTGGTTCGAAGAACCAGTGCTCATGCAGAGTGAAAAATGGAATGCATGGAAAACAAAACAACCAAACAAAATTCCACTTGCATGCCTTCCCAAGCAATCCGTGCTCGAGGCCCAATGCTCATTAATTGCATTTATTTTTATTCTCCCACCTATTTTCCATTGCCACTGACTGCCAAAGTTGGTGATTGCCACAACAAAGTAAACAAACATTCCCATCCTTAGAGATACCGCCACGTAAGACTATATTAGCAATTTTTATCCTCCGCTAAACCTGACAGCATTCCCTGTCCTTCAACCTTATCCCTTCTTAAATGCCATGGAAACCACCGCCCATGACTCGCGACCCTCCTTAGGTCCCCCTTCTTAGCATTAGTTAAGATAGGTTAGTGACTTAGGTTAGATCATAGGATATGACATTAGTCTCATTTCCATAGCGCTAGGTTTAGTTAACCCTTAGGAGTATTAAGCTCATAGTTTAGGACTAGGTTAGATTAACAAATCTTGTAACATTAGGTTATAGTTTAGGTTAAAACTATTAACCTTACTGATTCTAGTTTAGGTCCCCTAAATAGGACTAATCAGTGTTAGAGTTCAAAACAGGATAAAACATTCCTGTATCATATTCCATTTGGCATCAATAATTTAAGCTTTAGATATAAAACATATACATCTTACCTGGCTTAAGGTCCAGGTCTTTCCTGATGTTACGATATCTGGAACCAAATTCTATTTACCATGATCAGCCTGAGTTAACCTCCGGAATTGATCATTCAAAGCTCAGCCAGACTTTGTAACTATCGAAAGGTCAATAAAATTTGTTCATCCTGAATAAACTTAAAACATTCCTTGGATCAATGCAACTGATCCAAGGCTGAGTCATAAAGGTGGATAAATCCACAATCTTCTAGAAATCAAATTGAACTCAAATGTCAGAATGAAAGAAACAAAAGAGTCCAAACACATTCCGGTTCAGTCAAGATCTTAAGAGCAGAAAGGATATAATCCATATCAAGCATGACTTCCCTAAACCAAAGGAACATGTCCTAATATAGGAGAAATCATATATCAACACTTGAATGCTCAGGAGAAAGTAACAACTGTTCAGGGTGTTACATGCTTCCCTCCTAAAAGATTCATCATCCCGATGATTACATCTTTTGATTTATCTTCAGGCCAATCAATTCATTGGTTCTCTAAACAAATTACTATTTCCAACTTGAATAATTCCAGAATTCAATATCGTGATACTATTCATTCAACCTGAATAAATGTTTGCCCCAAAACTGGCTTACATAAAGACATGAAAAAGATAAATTCATAATAATTAATTAATTATTTTTTTTTTCAGTCAACAGATTCAATTCTGTTAAAAAAGAAAGGGAAAAGTAGTTTTCATCTCTTCCAGATTTTCCCAAGTTGCACTTTCTTCGTTAAACTGGTCCCACTGGACCTTACATTGTTGTATTTCACGATTTCTCAAATGCAATTTGTGAGTTTCCAGCACTCGTGTGGGTTTAACCACGATTATTCTTGGGTCTTGGACCTGCAAGGAATTCCAATTTAAAACATGTGACAAGTCTGAAACGTATTTCTTAAGCAAAGAAATATGGAAAACATCATGCATGCGAGACAAAGCAGGTGGTAATGCTAATCGGTAAGCTATGGGATTGATTACTTCGACAATTTTGAAAGGTCCCACATAATGAGGTGATAACTTGGCAGCCTTGCCAAAAGTTATAGAACTCTTTCTTGGTTTAACACGAAGAAAAACCTTTTCACCAAGTTCAAATTTTCGGTCAACCCGCTTTAAGTCAACATAGCTCTTCTGCCTATCTGCTACTTCCTTCAATCGTTCACGAATCATTTTAACTTGCTGTTCCATTTCAGTAAGGATTTCAGGTCCAATTACCACTCTATCCTCAATACTATCCCAACTAACAGGGGTTCTGCACTTTCTTCCATAAAGTGCCTCGAAAGGTGCCATTTTAAGAGAAGCGTGATATGTGTTGTTGTATGCAAATTCAACTAATGGGAGATACTCTTCCCATTTATACTGTTGATCCATGCAATACATTCGTAACATATCTTCCAACACCTGATTTACTCTCTCAGTTTGTCCATCCGTTTCTGGATGATATGCAGAACTGAAGTTTAGTTTAGTTCCAAGAGCTGTATTAAGCGTTTGCCAAAATCTTGATGTCATTCTAGGATCCCTGTCAGATATTATCAATTCTGGTACTCCATGTAACCTGAAAATTTTGTGCACAAATCTTTTAGCTAACACAGGAGAATCATCCTTTAGATTTCCAGCGATGAAATGAGCTACCTTTGTTAGTTTGTCCACAACTACCAAGATAACATCATGTTTATTTCTCGACATAGGCAGCCCTTGCACAAAGTCCATGCTTATTACTTGCCATTTATACTGTGGTATGCTATGGGGATATAATAAACCAGCAGGGTGCATGTGTTCTGCCTTCACCCGCTGACATTCCAGACAATGAGTCACATAATTAATAACATCCTTTTTCATTCCCTTCCAGAAATATTGTTGTTTTAGATCAGCAAGCATTTTAGTAATACCCGGGTGTCCAGAAAAGGGTGAATTATGAAATTCAACTAACAATTTATTTCTCAAATCATTTAGCAAAGGTACGTATACCCTGTTTTCATAACGTAAGATTCCTTCATTATCAAAATGAAAACCTTTATACCTTTCATCTTTTGGTTCTGCAGCAAGTGCTGCTTTTACTTGTTGAAAGTATATATCAGATTCAGATGCACTTTTCACCTCATCTTTAAACTGAGTTCTTAATGTTATAAGAGCAGAAATGTGCTTCCTACGACTTAGAGCATCTGCTACTCTATTCTCTTTTCCTTTGATGTAACTAATATCAAAATCATATTGAGACAAAAACTCTAACCACCTTCGCTATCTTGCATTTAGATTAGGCTGAGTGAAAATATATTTCAGCCCTAAATGATCAGTTTTCAACTCAAAAGGTTTCCCAAGTAAATAGTGTCTCCAAACTTGAAGTGCATGAACAATTGCAGCAAGCTCTAAATCATGAGGGGCATAATTCAGCTCATGTAACTTAAGTTTTCTACTTTCATATGCTATGACATGATCATTTTGTAACAAAACACCTCCAAGGCCTTCCCCAAAAGCATCCGTTACAACAGTAAAGTCTCCATTAGGGTCCGGTATAGCTAAAATAGGTGCTGAAGTCAACTGACTTTTCAAACTTTTAAAAGCAGATTCACACTTATCATCCCAAATAAATTTCTTATCCTTCTTCTGTAATGAAGTTATCGGTGTAGCCACTTTAGAAAAATCTTTAACAAATTTTCTATAATAACCAGCAAGGCCCATGAAGCTTCTCACTTCATGTACATTCTTTGGTGCAGGCCATTCAGTTATTGCCACTATTTTTGAAGGATCTACATCAATTCCTTCTTTACTAATGACATGACCCAAATAGTGAACTTCAGTATCAAAGAAAGAACATTTGGATAACTTACCGTATAAATTTCTTTTTCTCAAAATTTCCAAAACTACCTTCAAATGCTCATTATGCTCCTCAACACTTTTAGAATATATGAGAATATCATCTAAGAATACAAGCACAAACTTGTCCAAATATTCTTGAAAGATATTATTCATTAAGTTCATGAAAGCTGCGGGTGCATTAGTTAATCCAAAGGGTAAAACCGTGAATTCATAATGTTCGTACCTTGTCCGGAAAGCTGTTTTATGAATATCTTCTTCTTTAATTCTTAATTGATGATACCCAGATCGAAGATCTATCTTGGAATAAACCGATGCTCTGCGCATCTGATCAAATAAATCATCAATTCTTGGAAGTGGGTATCTATTCTTGATTGTTGCTTTGTTTAACATCCGATAATCAATACACAGTCTAAGTGTTCCATCTTTCTTTTTCACAAATATCACCGGCGCTCCCCAAGGTGAAACACTTGGTCTAATCAAACCTTTAGACAAAAGTTCTTGCAATTGAGCCTTAAGCTCGACTAACTCTGTAGCAGTCATTCGATAAGGTGCCTTAGAAATAGGCTCCGTCCCTAGTTTGATTTCAATGGTGAAGTCAAATTCCCTTTTGGGTGGTAAACCTGGTAATTCCTCCAGAAATACATCTTTGAAAATTTGTAACAGTGGGTATCATTTCATGAAATCACCGTCTTCTTCTGCAGATTCAGATATCTTTACTGCATATAAGGTACATCCTTTGTTTTTAGCCTTTTTAAGTTACATAGCTGACAGTTTCCTAACTGAAATTTCCCGTTTTACACCTTGAATCTCTGCTGTTTTCAGCCGATCATCTAAACATCTTATATATTTTTCAAAGTAGTCTACTTTTGCTTTATGGTCAGCTAACCAATTAACACCGATGACAATGTCATAGGATCCCAAAGGTGCAACATAGAGGTCAACTTCCGTGGAAAAGTTAGGTAAGTCAAGGACTGCTCCAAAAAGACACATACTAACTGTATGAAAAGAGTTATTACCATACTGTACAGTCCAAGATTTATCCATTTTTCCATCTTTTCTTTTAAGTTTAGAAGTGAGTTTACTAGAAATAAAACATTCAGTAGCTCCTGTATCAAAAAGAATAGTTACAGGTATGCCAAATAACTTACCAGGAACTTCTATAGGTGTCACTTGCCTTTCAGCTTGCTTGTCTGCTACTGCAGCATGTATCTTATGCTACTGATTACGATCATCCTTCTTCAAAGGGCATTGATTTGCGTAGTGATCTTTGCCACAATTATAGCAGCCTCCTACAGGTCCCTTTTTAGGCTCAAAATTACTTCCAGCCTTAAAATTATCACGTTGACCTCCATAGGACTTCTGCCCATTATTATAATTCTTGGAAAAACTATCCCTTACATTTCCAGCAGGCTTATTCGTTGTCGTTTTCTTATTATTATCCACTGAAAACTTATTTTTGTTTCCAAAATTTTTCCATGGCCCCTTCTTGGGTGCAAGAGAAGTTGAAGAAGGGTTTGGAATCTTCTTTCGCACTTCCTCTTTATGAGCAGAAATAGCCTTTAATTTCTGTTCTTGCCTTATGGATTTTTCAACAACCCCTTCCATAGTGGTTGGGCTGTGAACATCAACCTCTCCTCCAATCACAGGATTCAGTCCCATGATGAATTTCCATATTCTGAACTTCTCGTCAGTTTGGTACTGCGGTACGTACTTGAGGAGTTTCGTAAACCGCTCCCAGTATTCAGTTACAGTTAGCTTTCCTTGAACTAAGTTCTGGAATTCTATCATTTTCTGATCATAGAAAAGTTGTGGCAGCCAACGTTGCCTAAAATAGCCTTTAAATTGATCCCAAGTGATGTTGGTTTCATCAATATTTAGCTCAACTTTACGGCTATCCCACCATGAAGATGCTTCATGAGAAAGCTGATAGGCTCCCCAAATAGCTTTGGTTTCCTCCGAGAAGTTTCTTATTGCAAATTACTTCTCCATTTCGCTGAGCCAGTTCTCAGCTCCATCTCCTAATGTGGTGCCATCAAATTTAGGTGGACTTATCCTTTTTATATCATTAGTGAGTTCCGCTGCCAACCTTGGCCTTTTTGTTTTCTGTTGGACAGGTACATTTCCATTGTTATTACCAACACCCATATCGGGGTTGTCCTCAGGAGGTGGCTGATTGTTGTTACCAGCTTCATCGTCCTCCTCATTTCCCATCACTTTCTGTTCAAGTACAGCCAAACAATCTCTTGTGTCCAGTAGGGCAGCAAGGATCTCATCAAGTTTTTGGGTTGTTGCCACCCCTTCCTCAGGTGGAGCATTATTCGCAATGTTTCCCCTTGTTCTAACCATTTTCTGTTACAAGAAAATTCAGGTTTTTATCAGATTGCGGACACAATAGGTCCAAGAGCTGCAACCTTCAGCTCTGATACCAAGATGTAACATCCTCATTTTAATACATTAGAACAAGATAAATTTTTTTTTGGTTAGTGTTTTCTAGTTCTAAATACATAATTTAGAACACACAGATCATAACAATCATTCTTATAACAGATAACCATATGCAGCTGTAATGACTCGGTGTATCGCCGATCTATTCATTCCATGACTCGGTGAACTACCGATCTATTCATGTGTATCTTAGAGTTGGTGTTTTCATCAGAACACTTCACTCTTGTGGTTCTCTTCCCTAATCCAGGATTCTGAGTGCTCTGTCCAAGGAACCTATCTGAATAATTGTTACCATTATTCATCGGCATCACGTCCCTTAGACTAGGTGACATAGGACAACGCAATCAGCAACTTGCGATACTTTGGCCAAAGATTTGAAACATACTGTTCATGTTACTTATTCCTTGATGGCATACTCGTCAATCCGGAATACATCCTTCACCCCACTCCCATGTTATATAGAACGTCTTATACTGACTTCTGTCAGTCCCCTTGTCCCAAGTTTTCACTCCGAATCGGGTTAATATCATAATTCACGTTATAAGGATGCCCTTGAAGACTAGGGGTAAGCTGACATACTGGGTTAACCAATGTTCTCCCCATGTGTCAGGCTATCCCGAGTCTCAGAGGGCTGCCTCATAATCTGCCTATGATCTTAACCAGTTCTGAAGGGAAGTCTTGATCAAGTTTCAGGTGTAAATCTTAACGATCAATGCAGAAGGGTATTGCCATATGTCATCTGCATTGTTGTATCCTCGAGAAGATCCTAATCTTCTCGAGGGTACAACCCTGCAGTTGACATGTGTCAACATCCTACGAAACAGCCTCGGAAAGATGTACATACCTCCAAGAAGTTACTTATGTTGAGTTATAATTGGTTTACAGGCCCTCCTAACTGGGTAGCCTTTCCCCAACCCTGGGTCCCACACTTTGAGTTACCATACGTAATTAGGTTCAGTTTCACAGAGAAAAGTTTTAATAAGATTTAAGATCGCGTCAAGGTGCCAATTGGTTCCTAATAACCTTGTTTCCTCATAATAGGGCAACAACCCTAAGTTTTCCCATAAGGAAGGTAACTAAACCCGTAAGGGTTCGTATCAACCTCGAAGACTGAAATATATCAGACTTATTACCATTAAGACATGGTGATTTATAGCCATCAATTACATTGCTTTGAATTAGAACATTATTAGGGAGTAATAGAATACTCTTCCAGTTATAGCTACATGTTAGGGCATAGTTCAACCTCAACTTCCCTAAAAATGCAGTGGTCTAATTTCCAATTTAGCCATATTCATAATATATAAGAATTACTAACCAGAACATGTAGTATTCAGCCACATAATTTTACAAGGCTTACTTAGGGAATCCATCTAGACCCCATTGCATATAATAATAAGAATTCACTCTCATTCATTCAGACAAGAGAAGATCAATTCAACAAATAAGAACACAGCCACGTAAGTAATATGTCCCCATTTCATTTATTTACCAAGCCTATATAATTACAACTTATGCACTTCTGCATATTTTAATACAATAATCACCAGCAAAAGAGTAACTTTCTTCTTATAGTACAATTAGAGAAATCATGTCGGAATTCATCATAAAAACTAGATTAAACAATCTGTGCATCAAATCAGATATGCATGCCTTTACCACTTACGATGACCATCTGCAAAATTTGCTAGCACGGGTCAGTTCAGTGAACTGAGCATGATAAGCACTAATTCTTAAAACAATTGCATTCCACCAATTGTTTCCATTAAACAACCTGTTTAAATGAAATCAATTTCATCAAATCCATAATCATGAATCACGCTAATTTTCTTTCTACCATTCTAATATGACTTTATAACATAACTCATATTATAGTTACTATTTCAACTTAAATCTTTTTCGGATGATTCATCTTATACAAGAAAATAAGAAGAAACGATGTGAATCTTAAGTTCCTAGCCATCCGAAAACCAAGAACAGTATCAATCATGTTATAATCACTCTAATCAAAAGAATGAAACCTTTTCAAGGTATGCAACCAACAGATTTACATATAAACAATTCAAGCAAAGGACAGATTACTGCCTCAAGCAAGTTCATCTAACGGATTTCCTCTAACTTTTCATATCAATTCATAAACATTGATAAGTATACAAAATTTTACTACATTGCTACTTTTATACAAGTAGATAATAACTGAAATTCTCATTCAGGGTAATAATGCTGCTAAAAAGAAGGAAAGGAGACTTCTAGTTAAGATTCAACACTTTCCACTCTTTCCACCTAATTTTAACAGTCTAATCATCTCATACCCATACTGTAGAGTTCTTATAGAAATTCTAAAGAAGAGATCACTCATAATTTCAGAGAGAGAGAGAGAGAGAGAGAGTACCTTCGTATTTCGAAATCCTATCACAACTATCTTCCATTACCTAGAGGAAGGAACAGAGAAATTCTGATCTCTATTTTAACCGAGTTCAGGACTGTACAACTTCCAAGAAGAAATATACCTATACTCTAATCCCATCAGGAAAAAGAAGGCAAGTAAAGCCATACGTACGTTTAGCCTCAGGCTCAGATCAAATAGAATCACCTTCAGATTTGCCAATAGACCATTGCGATCTTACAACTATACATTTAAACAGAATGCCAATAACGTTTCCTTTACATAAAATGTTAAAAACGATCTAATCTCAGACCACCATCCTGTTCTAAAGCAACAGTCTACATTTCCTTCCTTTCTCGAACCATTTGGTCTAAGAGTTAGGATAATCTTCCATTATCTATTTATTATTAATAGATCAAAACTACATTATTTCTACCATTGCATAGTTAAGTCGTTATATCATTTCAAGATACTAAACTAGAAATGCATGTACAAAGTCAATAATAGGATTCTAAATGCAGATTCAACAATGCCTCAAAATCCAAACTACCTATATCATAGTAATTATCCATGCTTTAACTGTGCAAAATAAATAAATCCTTTTGTGGTATATGGATCATTTCAACCCAATTCTCCACTACAAAAAGGAAAAGCATTAGCTGTACTTAAATAACTTAACGACGCTGAAGTCATTGTTTTACTTATATAGTAGAATTCCCGACATTGTAAAATGTGGCTTTTAAAAAGTAGACTTCGCAGTCATCTCAGGGTATACACAGCCATAACTCAACCACACGTATCACCTAACTTTCACTATGGCAGGTCCCAGATTAACCCGCGAAATTGCCAGGAGATACAGAGGTTAAACAAATATGTTTTCTCTTCCTATATCCATGTAAAATCGTAAAAACGACAGTTTAATCAAACACTACCATGCTCACAAAACTCTGTATACATAAGAACATTCATACCCCTTTAAAATAAAGGTACAGGCTTAGAATTCAACTTTATTTCCAACTCATGCGACTAAACCAGTCAAGCTTTACAGAATGAACTAACACTTTCACCATAAATCCAACTATTTACTTTCCTGAAGATGTCCAGTAATAGTTAGAGTTCATACAGGCTAAGCAACAATCATATAAACCAACCATATTTGAAACAACAGTTTATTACAGTAGTGTCTTCAAACACGAAATCATCAAGCACGAAGTCTATCATGGTGCCAGTTTTTAAATTCAATACCTCAGCCAGACAAGAAAACATAAAACACTTCCAACAGAAATCAAAGTCCATATTGTATTCACAGCATGGAAAGAAGATTAAGGAAGCAGATTTCATCAGGATCTACGTATAACCTAGAATTCCCAAATCAACAAAAAGGAAAACCAATACATTGCTACCAGCCAAGCCGACTGTACAAAAATCATCTGAACAGAGTTGTTCTAATGAAAGCATTTAAAGGAAAGCAAGATTTTTAAAAGTTAGGGCCTATCATGCCTGATAGTGTCGCTAAAAATTCGAAGAAGACCTCTGAATGTGCTCGCACCTTCTCTTCTTCTTCCACGAAAGATTAAACAACAATATATTGTTACCTCCATGCCTTATATATTTCCCCCGACAGAGAAGTAAACTAGAAACTCTCAAAATTTCCATGCAACGAAGAGTAGACGGCTGGTTCGAAGAACCAGTGCTCATGCAGAGCGAAAAACGGAATGCATGGAAAACAAAACAACCAAACAAAATTCCACTTGCATGCCTTCCCAAGCAATCCGCACTCGAGGCCCAATGCTCATTAATTGCATTTATTTTTATTCTCCCACCTATTTTCCATTGCCACCGACTGCCAAAGTTGGTGATTGCCACAACAAAGTAAACAAACATTCCCATCCTTAGAGATACCGCCACGTAAGACTATATTAGCAATTTTTATCCTCCGCTAAACCTGACAGCATTCCCTGTCCTTCAACCTTATCCCCTCTTAAATGCCATGGAAACCACCACCCATGACTCACGACCCTCCTTAGGTCCCCCTTCTTAGCATTAGTTAAGATAGGTTAGTGACTTAGGTTAGATCATAGGATATGACATTAGTCTCATTTCCATAGCGCTAGGTTTAGTTAACCCTTAGGAGTATTAAGCTCATAGTTTAGGACTAGGTTAGATTAACAAATCTTGTAACATTAGGTTATAGTTTAGGTTAAAACTATTAACCTTACTGATTCTAGTTTAGGTCCCCTAAATAGGACTAATCAGTGTTAGAGTTCAAATAGGATAAAACATTCCTGTATCAGATTCCGTTTGGCATCAATAATTTAAGCTTTATATATAAAACATATACATCTTACCTGGCTTAAGGTCCAAGTCTTTCCTGATGTTACGATATCTGGAACCAAATTCTATTTACCATGATCAGCCTGAGTTAACCTCCGGAATTGATCATTCAAAGCTCAGCCAGACTTTGTAACTATCGAAAGGTCAATAAAATTTGTTCATCCTGAATAAACTTAAAACATTCCTTGGATCAATGCAACTGATCCAAGGTTGAGTCATAAAGGTGGATAAATCCACAATCTTCTAGAAATCAAATTGAACTCAAATGTCAGAATGAAAAAGAAACAAAAGAGTCCAAACACATTCTGGTTCAGTCAAGATCTTAAGAGCAGAAAGGATATAATCCATATCAAGCATGACTTCCCTAAACCAAAGGAACATGTCCTAATACAGGAGAAATCATATATCAACACTTGAATGCTCAGGAGAAAATAACAACTGTTCAGGGTGTTACATTCTCCTTCAATGATGTAATAAGTTTCAATCCTAGTTTCAAAATCTTCAAGCTCTTCAGCATTTGGATCAAATTTGTGGTGCATTTCTGCCCACTCATCTAGCACTAAATCAGGTACAGGAGGTGGAACATGTTACTCTTCAAAAACTGAAAATTGCTCTTCTTGGATTAGGCAATTAGCTTAAAGAGGAGATAGGTCATATGACTCAACATGATAAGAAAAAATTGGCTTAGCTTGTATGGTAAACTGGGTACCATACCTTATCTTGGGTAACATATGAGACCAGTCATAAGACAAGTAACCACATAGTTTTGTAGTAAAATCCCTTGACATACATAAGGAAAACAAGGGAGGTAGGTCAATGATTAACACCTCTTGAATTCTTGTGAGAATTAGACATGCATGGAGGGTGAACTCAAGATCCTTGAGGTCTCCTAGGGTGGTAATTATTGAGCCACAAGTTGTAGGACTCCCTTTTTTAAAGGATTGTACTTAAGACCTAGGACATTAGCAATTTTCTTTGGCATGACATAAGTACTAGCACTTGAGTCAATCATACAATTATAGATGAGGTGTTTTCCTATGATCAAGGACATATAGAAGGGAAGGGGTGTAATACCTTCACCATGGTTGATATCCTTGCTTGTTTCTATAACTAAATTTTCAAATGTTGATAGTTGATTCTTGTTTCGAAGCTGGTGTACTATTTAGAACTGAGTGATCATGTTTGTTATAGATGATATGTTTTATCTTCTAAAATTTGATACAATCATACTATGGAAATTCTGAATTGATATTGAAGTGTTTCATATACTCTTAATGTTGAAATTTTAAGTACATTTTATATACTACTGAAGGAAATAAATTCAGTCTTATGAGACTATGCTAGGACATTTCCTAATTTGCATAATTGACCTTATTTCTCAGTCTATTTCATTACTAACATAGGAAAAACCATACCTTGGATCAATTGCATTGATGCAAGGAATGCATATGATTACTATGATGTTTCGATCATATTTGTTAAGCCAGGTCATCACATTTGATTGCTGAGATGTTTTCGTAATTGGCTTGCATTTTAGGAGATTGTTGGGGCATCTTGTAGCATCTTAGGGATGCATCCTTCTATGTGATCTAATTACCTTGTTTTGATAAATTTACTAATGGTAATCTCTTTTGATTATTGTATGGAACCTAAATAATCTAAATGCATTTTATTTATTTACATTATCCTTAACCTATGTAAAGGTGAATGCATTTTTGAAGGGTATTAATTCTAAAAATATTATCCTAAGCTATTTTATATTAAATTACCCTAAGATATTATGGGAATTTACTAAATTCCTAAGTTATGGTTGTATCTAAGGCTAACGATGCCTAACCTAGGTGGCATCAAACTAACCTAAGGATGATTGTGGTTAGCTTAGATGGAAAGTTAAGTAAATGGGTCAATGACACCGTTCCAAAGGTGTAATGGGAATTTTAAATGCATCATTTAATGTTTTTATACTACCAATTTTGGTCGGGGCATGGTTTATTATGGAATGAGTTAAAACGTAACTCTATTTAGCTTTGGTAAATGAATTGTTAACTATTAGTTGTAACTAATAATGGGTTGGTAATTGGAGGGAATATTAAAGGCCACTGGCAGTCTGACTCACATTGATTATTCACGACCCTTGAGCAAAAACCGCCTAGGAATTGACAAGATGGGTTTGTGGAAAAAGGAAAGGTTTGGTTTCATTTTGCATTTGGATTTTTCGAGTGCTATGGCTTTGCATGTAGTTTTTCCATTTTTTGAAATATCAGTTTGATTTTGTTACAAAATCAAGTTTTCCATTGCATGGCAGAAATAATGGAAAAAAATTGTTGTGGAAACTATAAAGGAAAAATGGGGGAATTTTTAGGAGAATTGGTTGTATCTTTCAGTGAAGAACTTGCAGTGGAAGCTTTGTAGAAAATTTTGAAGTGTGGAAAAGAAATCAAGAGCACTACCAGGCATGATAGGATCTATCTCTTTAAGATTTCTTGCTTTATTTAATGATTTCATAAAAAGAAATCTGATCTTCATGAAATTGCTTCTGAGATTCAGTTTTGTGTTTGTGTATTGCTTTTCTTTTCCTTGTTACTTTATGTTTTCTTGAAAGTTATGGGTTTCTGGTTTATAGAAATGACTCAATATGGTATGAAGTCTGTTATACATTGAAACTAGGTTTTAAAACGGTTGTAAAATGAATGTTTTTATAAAATATGGAACAGTGAATGATTTTTAAAGTTAATTATGTGTTATATTTGCTACTGATTGATATATCTCATTGTATTTTCAATATTTTGGTGTTACATGATAGCACTGGGTTCTAGGTCGAAGTCTTCATGGAATTTTGATAGCGATTCTATTTTCTTGAGAAACTGGGTTTTAAACAAGATAGATATTTTGTCGACTTTTTAATGCCTGATTTAGGATCTTGTTTCAATTTTTTGATCAGTTGTTTATGGTTTTGAATTCGTGACTTATCTTTTTCTTAAAATCAGTGAATTAATATTTAACCCATTTTGGGTATTCTCAATGGGGATATTTCGAGCTCTTCTTTGTAGGCATAATGGTGAGGGTGACTGGTAAAGTTTTTTGTCTCCCTTTTTAGTTGTGTTTTGTTTGGTTATTCACCCTTCTCAAGTTGGCTTGAATCTAGACTTATTTTTGGATATCGTTCGTCTCAGGTCTTCTTGATATTAACTTTTGGGTTCCGCACTTCTTTTATTTAAGAGGATCCCTTGGGCATAGTTAGTTGATGAGTTTCTTGGGTTGGATATTGTTGTTCTGTAAGTGATTATTGTTTAAATTTTTGAGATTTTGAGGACATTGGGTCAATATTTTATCCCAGGGGACGTATTCTTTGGTGACTGAAAATTATCTGTAATCAAATTGTATCCTCTCTGTTATTGTCTCATTGGAGACTGAGCACATATTTTAGGTTGGTTTTTATTGAGTTAAAAGTTGTGAACTTTGATGTGAACATTTTTAAGGAAAATATAACCCTTGAGTCCAAGACTCTGATCTTTAATTGGTGAAGATCATAACCTATCCAATTGATCTTTTTACACTATTCATTATTATTCTCTTATAAGTAATTGTTATGTGAGTTGATTGTGAATTCAACTACAGATTTACTCCTTTGGAGTTCGTGGTCTAGTAAGACTCTTTCACTCATCTTGGTTGAATTGAATTGTGTTGATCAATTGGATTTAGATCTTTATTTCGTTATGTTTTAGCAGACCTTTCTTGAGTTCTTTATCTTTGTGTTCTAAATCATCTTGATAATGGAATAGAGTAACCCTCCTGTAGAAATTTATTGTTCTTGTATTCGGTCCATGTCAAGTCATTCTTATTTTTATATCAAGCCCTTATGGATTGGTGATAAGGAAATGGGTTAGTAATAAAGAGGAAATTATGGCTTGGTGTATTAATTCGATACTATTAAGGATTGAATGAACTCTTGGATCTTTATTGAGTCTTTTCTATAATAGTTAGTTGTAGATTTAAATGTTATCATGGTTGAGATGAATTTCATCATTGCAATATAGATGGTATTAACTTTTTTGGTTTACTTAACTTATTTTATGGGTAATTGGTTCCTAAAAGAGCCTTAATTGACCATCTTTTTAAATCTATCATTGTGAATTTTTGGGAAGACCTTTTAAGTGTTCCTATTTTGGTTACTTAGAAAATTTTCATAACTAGCAATGTTCCTTTTACGAAACTGTTAGATAAAATCATATTGTTTTAATGTTTTAGCACTTATCATGCTCAGTTCTTGTGACTAACTCATGCTAACAAATTTGTAGATGGACATCGAGAAAAGTGAAAGGAGAAAGACTTAAAAAAAATTGCATTTTTTTATTAACGAAGTCATGTATTTTATTTAGGATACTTATTATATTGAAATTAGCTTGAAAAGAACTTGTTGGAAAAACTTAAGGGCATATCACATTAGTATTTTGTACTGCTGAGAAATGTTTTCTTAAAGTCTATGAATTAATTATTAATTATGGAATGAATTGAATCCCTTTTTCTGATAATGAATTTTTGTATAGTGGTTTGTGATAACTAGCTTGTCTTTGCATCAAAAATTATTTAGATTGGATTAATATTCCTAAATATTAAACATACATGACTTAGTAGTTATCTAAGGTATAGATTGTTGCTTGGATAAGGAACTATTTTTCTTAATCAATTAATTATTGGGGTAATGGTAAGACTATGATGATCATAATATATCAACCCTTATTCGGAAATAGGAATTAGAAAAGTATACTATAACATGGATGTGGAATTCTTATAAAGTTTATACTCCTTAAGTTTTCTGAATTCATGATTAGGATATTAGTCCTTTAATAGGATGAAGAAAAGACTCTCTAACATCATTTAGGGACAAAGTATGGTATCCTTACTTATGTGATAAAGTATAAATCAGTATTGTTGATTGGCTGCATGCTCTACTTTATGGGAATGATAAATGGTAATTGTAAAGATTATAGAACTTAGTAAGATGGATTAAAACATATGAAAACACTAAATCTAATTAATAAGTTTTCAATCAAAATTATTTACATTGATAAACTTAAGCAAAGAGACTTAATGTTCTTAAATTCTTGATTATGAATGAGATTTAATGCTCAATGAAAATTAATGGTTAAGGATTAAAGAGTTCATATGAATGAACACATAATTTATCTGCATACCTTCAACTGGTGGAAAAATGCATTTAAGATCCTTTATTTTTGGATCAATCATACGTAACTTAACGGGCCCTTAGGTATGATGTGTAAAGATTAATTAAACTAATTAATAAGTGAAAGGTTAATAAATCTAATGACTCTTAATTATGTTCGTTCTGTTAGGGGAACTTAGTAGGTTGTTGCAACGAAGTTGCTGCTGCAGAGTAACATTTTAATAACATGAGTCATTAGGAGGATACTGTGAAGTAACCACTATGCTTCAACATCCCACTAAGCTCATCTAACTCGAATATCATAAGTGGAACTTTAGTTCATAATTTTACTCTACACTGAGATAGGCATATGGAAAAGTGTATTCATCAACTCATGTTAACCTAGGGTAAATAAACACACCCGAATCGATGAGAGTTGAATTCAGTGTGTCTACTTATACTTAGTCACCATGAGTAGACTAAAACACTAGTGTAAGTGAGTTTTCCCTATTTAGTGTCAAAATTTGACTCGTATTTGGTTGACAAAAGTCAAGGAAGACCAATCTAGATAACAGTTCAAGTGGGGTGAAATACATATTCCTTTCGATGAGTATGTCGTCTTGGAATGTAAACATGATAAACATCTTTAAAACTTTGGCCAATGTATCACAAACTACTGGTTGTGTTGTCTTATGTCACCTGGTCTAAGGTTGTGAGATTTTAGATGAGTTTCACTAACAGATACTCAGATAGGCTTCTTAGAAAAAATACTTGAATCACCCATAATGGGTAAAGGAACCAAAGTATACATTGTATATTCAAGAAAAAATTTATCATGAGAGATTGGTTTGATACCGAGTCATGAAATGAGAGATCATTGTTACACTAAGTCATTACATCTGCATATGGTTTTCTATTATGTGATGGATTGGAAAAGGAATGTGTGTTCTAAATTATATGAATTTAGAATAGATAACATTATGTAAAAAAAATGCCTTATATCTAAGTCATAATTGTGGATGTTACACTGGGTTTTAGTATCCTTACTTGTTTCTCCTCTTCTTGAAAAATATTGTTAAAAGTGTCAGACTTTTGAGTAGCTAGTTCAGAGCATGGAAGTTGGGCCAGAGCTTCATATAACAAGTTGCACTGAGATTAGATAGCTAGGGCATCCCACATTGGTACATTCACATTTTTATTCTTCATCTAGTCCACTATGTTGAATGGGAGGCCTATTAATTTATGCATCTAAGGCACAGTAGCATATGTTCTTATTTGTTCAGGCACAAAGGCATGAACCTTAGTTGAGAAAGAATCTTGACCTACAAAAGGAGGGGCATGTGTTACTTCAAAAAGAGCATTGCGTGGAGCCTCGCGCACAGGAACTTGTGTACCTTTATTGTTTGATGCCATTTTTGCATCCTTTTGTCTTTAATGGTCAACCTATGTGACAGGAGCAAAAGGTTATGTGCCTGAGTCAAGCATTCTCTTCTTATATATTTTTTTATCACACACTTAGGCACTCAATTTGTTTGAGTTATCTGCAAATTGATTGACTACACAGAAGTCTTCGACACCAAAGAACATCAAATTGGCCTCAGGAGGAGCCTTTGGATTCTCTTGATTTTCTGCTTCAGTTGCATTGGTGGAAGGATCACAGTTAGAAGCATTCTAGATTATATAAGTCTGTGTGTGCATGGCATTAGCGTAGTGATACTAGTTATGAGGCATGTTGTAAGGGAAGCACCATTCTGAATCTTGTGCCATGTTGTTTTGAACTAGAACAAGTGTTTGGCTTGTATTGGGCACTAGAAAAGGCTGCGTAGGAGGGATTACCTATAAGGGAAGATGTGCGCTAGCATGACATCTATAATTTTGTTGGTTCTTCTCATATATTTGGTTTCTATAATGATTCCTCCATGTCTGATTGTTTTTATTATGCACATGATTAGAATTATTTCTGAAGGCTTGTGCCTATTACTTCTTAAGAGAGATGACCTTATTGGACAAGTTTCTAATCAAGTATTTCATTTCTTCATCTTCTTACTAATGCACAGGAGAATAGGACATAGATGCAACTGGTTGTGAAATCTACACCAGAATAGGAACAACAGAAGGCTAGGGTGTTGGAGACATTTTTGGAACAAGGGCACAAGAGGTCTAACAATTAGCTTTCCTACTTGGATGAGACTATTTTATACCCTTATTGCAATGTTGTAAGCAACACGTAGGGTTATACCTCCTATGGATTGAATCATGACTGAGATGTTAGTATTAAAATTCCTTAAATAATATAAGAAAGCATGTTGGGTTGTAAGCCTTACCACTTGAGGGATTCTGTCCCAAGTCTTCTGAAATATGATATTGAAATCAGTCATTTGCTTGTTGGGTGCCCTCTTTGTTGTAGTCAGTTATTCCACCAAAGACAAGTGATCTGAGTTATCTTCAAAATAATTACAAAGAGTTGTTATCAGCTCATCCCAGAAGGCAATGGATGCAAGTCTTAAACCTCGGTACCATTGAAGCACTTTACCCTTGAATGAAGCCGTAAGTAGTCTAATAGTTACATCGTCATGCGTGATCAGATAGACAGAGCATACACTTGCTACATCTTGGATATGCTCCATAGGGGTGATTTGATTCTCACTAGCAAAGTATGGAATACTTTTGAGCGTGGTTGGGGGAATACATTTTGTGCATTGAGATTAAGCGGGCTTCCATCAGTGAAGTTAGTAAAGTTCCTCGCAGGAGGAGGTGGCTGGAGCACCATGGTAGGGCATGCTTGTTTATTGTTGTGAGGAGAAGTAGAATGTGCATGACACACTAGAGATGGAGATGCACATGTGGGAGCTCTAATACATGTGATTTTTGGTGAAAGATGGGGGTACTCAAAGGGTCCTTTAGCTGCAACACTCTGTCTAGTATGCACGCTTCTTATAAAAGGATTTCTAGCTGCTAAAATAATAGATATGAGTGTTGGGAGTCATACATATGTTGAAATAATCCTCCAAAGGCTAGAAATCACTAGGTCACACACAAAAACTTAGCAATTGTGAATTTAAGCTTTCAATACTAGGCCTACCGGGCATGCTAGAAACTGTTGGTTCATTAAATGTACACTCGTGTCTTGGATCTGGAATATCTAATTCATTGAGTCAATAAGGGACTATCTTCAAGTGTTAGACCTTGCGCACTTAAGAAAGACCTCTGGCGAAGGCCAATTCCTCTACCTCTTTCTACTTATACTACTACTCCTAACACTGGAAAGGAAAACTAAGCTAACAATGCCAAAGGACTAGGGATAGAAGGATAACAAAAGGGAAAACTATACTAAGGAAGGAGATAGCACCAAAAAAAGAGGGATGAAAACTATTTATTCTGAGTAAAAAATTAAAGGAAAGGAGCTAAGGGAGGATAGGCACTCGTATCATGGACTAGAATGTATTTACATGATCAATTTCATGAAACACAACACGAAAATGGAGCTACAAGATATTCAAAATGACACAACAATCACACAATGCAAGAGAGAAGAAATAAAGAAGAACAAAAATAAGTTAAGGTAGGGAATAACCACAAAATAATGCTTTTATTACTTCTAAGTATGCACAGTCGATCACAATGGCATTTGAAGGCCGATATCTACATGCATGAACCAAATCTACAGGTCTATGACTTAAGCTACAAAGATATGGAATCCTTAGCAAATGCTAGAGGATCCAAAATGTCCAACCCTTTTACAATGAGCAATGCTCTTACATTTATAGATGAACCATGAGAGAAGAAGAAGAGAGAGAGGGAAAACTCAAATTTTAAACACAACCATCAACAACAGGCATTGAATGCATGCACATCCACCTACAAATATATCTAATGCACTTCCCCATTTTGGTTGACGTGTAGGACAAGGAAGGAGGCGAGATCCATATCAAATTGGGTGGTTGGAGAAATCAGATCTACTCATTAATGGCATGAAAGTTGTTTTATATATTCTCACCTACCAAACCCCACTGAAATTTGAATTTGAATGGTCTATCATGTAGCCCATGTCATCATATTTCAAAAAAATTCAAGTGCACAAGGATCTGAGAAATGGAACAAAAGTTATGACTATCAGAAGATCTGAAATATGAACTGGGCATGAAAGACGTGTGGTGTGTTTTGATTGACTAGAAGAGTGGCTAGATGTACATATGGTATTAGAAAAAAAAAGAGGTACATATAGGAGTGCTATGTAATCTTGTCCATGACATGTGTACACAACCATAACTAACCATATTGACCTATTCTCATTAAGTGAGATGACTAACCACATGAGGTGGAAAATACAAGGAGTGGTGATGAGACAAGTCATATAGATAAAAGATATATATCACACAAGTTACCCAATTTTATGGATTGTATTATGCTAGCTTCGATTTTTTAACTTTGATTTGGGTATAACATATGCAACACGAAAACACTTTCACTTACACACTTCCTTCTACAACCATGAATGGTGATATTCCTTTCCCTTAGCCATAATAGTGGGCCTAAGTAATGAATTTCTCTTATTATATTTAGAATCATGTTCCAAAAAAGGATATAAGAGGGATGACACCCTTTGAAGCTTGGTTTGGATGCAAGCCTGATGTTAAGCACTTTCAATTCTTCAGATCTAAGGCTATGGCCCAAATTCCTCAAAAAAGGCAAGGATTTGGAACTGCAGTCCAAAACTTGTATCTTTTTAGGGCATCTTGATGGTTTGAAGGGATATTGATTGTTAAATCCTACTACTCATGAGATTTATATCAAGATAAGTGTGAAATTCGATGAATCTTCTTCAATTTCTTCTTCTCTAGCTTTTGAGTTCCTTATGATTTTTGATTCTGAATCCAAATATTCAAATGATGATGTTGTTGAGCATGCTCCTCCTTTTGATCCTCTTATACCTCTTGACCCTCATACTTCCGAGTCTTCTGATTATGATAATAGTGTTGATTAGAACCTTGTTCCTTCTCACTTGAGTGATGAATCTTCCAAATTTGAGCCTAATCCTCCTCATCCTCATTGGGCTAGGAAAATTTTACAAAGTGATAGATAATGGATGGGAGATCCTTCAGATAAGAGGTGGACTCACTCAGAGTTCCTTGGACCTCACTCCTTCTTTGCCTCCACTTTTGATCCTCATTCTTTCTAAGAAGATTCTGGCATTGCTGAGTGGGATTCTACCATGGATGAGGAGTATTGCTCACTAATAAAGAATGATACTTGGGATCTCACCCCTCTTCTAAAAAGAATAAAAATCATTTGGTGAAATTGGGTATTCCAAACAAATTATGGTGTAGATGGAGACATTGATAAGTTACAAATTTTACAATTAGCTAAGGGTTTCTCCCAGGTAGTTGGGGTTGATTACTCGGAAACCTTTCCTCTAGTTACGAAGATGAATTCTATTCAACCGACCCTTACCATTACTGCTGAAAATAGATGGGAATTCCATCAGATGGACGTTAAGATTGCCTTCCTTCATGGGGACTTATAGGAAGATATATACATGGAACAACCTTTGGGTTACATCCATGATCCCTACCTCATTTGTAAGTTAAATAAGTATCTCTATGGTATTAAACAAGCCCCTTGGGCTTGGTGCCAAGATGGACTCCTTTATACTTACATCAAGGTTCACTCGATTTCAATCTGACCTAAATGTTTACATTCTATGGTAGGATGACTCCATACTCATCCTTTTTCTGCATGTTGATTATGGTAAGTTCTTCCTTGATCATTGATTATGTGAAGATTGCCTTATCCAACAATTTTTCCATGTCTGACCTAGGATTGCTTCATTACTTTCTTGGGATTGATATTTCACAATATTACTTAGGAATTATGATTTCATAGCCTAAATATTCCCTTGATTTTCTTTCTCAATTTCATATGTTTGATTGTAAGCCTTCTCCTACTCCTTTCCTTTCTAGGGTTAAGTTGGTTTCACATTGCTCTGCTCCCTTGGTTGATGGGACCCTTTATCGATAGTCTGTGGGGAGATTGATTTACCTTACTCACACTCATATAGACTATCGTATACTTCTAGGATAGTGTCCATATTCATACAGGAACCACATGAGTTGCATTAAAAATCAGCAAAGTAGATCCTTAATTATAATTGTGTTACTTATACGGATGAAATTCACTATCTAGGAGGAGTAGATATTGACTTGGTTTGGTTTATTAATTTTGATTGAGCCAGTGATTTAGATCATTGGAAATCTACCTTAGGATACAATTTTTCTCTTGGTTCAGGTCTTGTTAGTTGATGTAGCAATAAGAAAAACATAATTACAATATATTCTACAGAGGCAGAGTACAGAGGAGTAGTTAACACTGCCATGAAAGCTATTTGGTTACAGGGTATCTTGACAGAGTTTGGTATTCACTATAGGTGGCCTACTATCATCTACTGTGACAACATGAGCACCATATCAATTTTCCAAAATCTGGTTCAACATCAGCGAATGAAGCACATTGAAATACATATGCATTTAATTTAGGAGCTGATTCACGATGACATCATTGACTTGCAATACTATCAAAATTATGATATGGTTATAGACATTTTCAACAATCCCTTCACTGAGGAGAAGTATCTTCACTTGTAGTCTCTTCTTGGGCTGAGATATGATGTAACCACCTATCTGCTTCAAGGTTTCTATTCCTCTTCTCTTCTTCTCTTCTAAAGAGATGTTGTTTGTACATGGGTACCTCATCAAGCCTAGTTTCCAGGAACCATATGACACATCTTTCCTAGGTTTTTTAGGAGAGTATTTTATTTCTTGTAAGTGGATGTTTTCCCTCAGGGGTTTTTCCTCCATTACTTGAGATCCTTATTGTACATGGGTACCTCATCGGGCATATTTTTGCTGACCCATTTTTATTCTCTTCTTCTTTTTCCAGAGATTTTTTTCTTGTACATGGGTATCTTATTAGGCCTTTAGTTTTCAGGCACCATTGAGACATATTTCTTAGTTTTATATGGGATTTCTCTTTCAATTATGACTTTCCATGACCTCTACCTCAACTTTGATGAAGGGGGTGTTGGTGTATATGACTTGTCTCATTATCACTAGGTGTCTTTTCCACCTCATGTGGTTAGTCATCTCACTTAGTGAGAATAGGTCAATAGGGTTAGTTAGGGTTATGTACACATGTCATGCACAAAATTTACACAACACTCATATATGTACCTCTTATTTTTTATCTATGAGATTTCCAGACACACTAATGTCTATTTGTACTTTATTTTCCTTGTGATTCATTCTCTTGTTGATTATGTTAAGTGTTCTTATCACCATTGTAAGTGCATCCATATTTTATGTGCATGAGGTTTCGTATTGATCCTCACAGAACAATTTGATACAATCCTCCCAAGAATATAGGAACTTATGAAAGTACCTGAATTTCATAAGTTGTTGAGAAAAGGAGACTACTTCCTAGAACCTGTCAATGACTTCACGGAACACCATCACTCAATGTTACCCATTCAGAGCTAACTTATGAAGAGAAAAGTACTACATGGAAAGTGGTTTGTCCCTTGCATGTACCATAGGTGAATATAAGTTTGTGTATTTTCCTTTTTGTCATGTTTTGTGTTCAATAAAGATGTTTTGTTGTACCCATCCTGGTCATGCAATGAATCCTATAGCCCAATAGATAAGGCATTGGTCCTCTCAGTGTCTTGAGATTATGGATTCCTATTTTCTTCATCTTCACTTTGTTTAAACTAAAAAATTCCCCAAGATAGAGAAAATTATTTTCATGTTAAATTTCCAGCATGAAAAGTTGAATTTTTTTGCCATGATAAATAAGTCCCACAATCAAAAAATCCATGAACTGGGTAATTTAAAGCTACCCTCCGACCAATTGCTGATTATGTAAACTCCATAATAGTTGAGAGGGATGTGATAACTATATTTTAAAGTGTTTTTAATGTACATGTAAGTTGATGGGAAGTAATTCATAGGTTCATTGTGATCCACTTTGAAGGAAATGCTCCCGGAGGCATAAAAAGGACTATTTTTAGAAATTTGGCACCTAATGAACATTCTCTAGAGGTGAACCAAGAATATATGATGCCTCCAAGTAGTACGCAATATATATATGATATCATTGGAGGAAGCTTAGGGAATTTCTGTAATGTGAGACATATTTAGGAACAAACTGTGCAACACCGGGCTACTTGTAGCACAATGCACAAAAATGAAAGGAGTGAAAAAATAGTAAGCTTGTTCCAGATGGTTAAGGAGCCTCGAGTAATTTTTTGAAGAGAAAAACACTCATTGGAAATATAAAAAGGTATACTTCAGATTTTTTTGGGAGATTCTGTTGTCAATATTTTGAGATATTGGCCCAACATTACAAGTGAAGACCTCTGATCCTGGTGGAGATTAAAATGAGCATTATGGGAGTTTCGAAGTGATTTAGGACCTGATTAAAAAATAAAATTGAATTTAATTCAACCCTCTACATGTATTATCTGATAAGTTAGACAAAAATTAAGTTTCTCTCCGGTGGCAGTTTGACCTTCCGACGTACATGCTTGACCAGAATTGAAAAGTGGGGTAAATTTAAAATTTCAAGAATAATTTGATCCTAAAAGTGGTACCATTGATCTCATCAAGTATTTTCTATTCAAAATAATATTAATTTTACACATGAAACTCCCAGGGAAGCTCCAGGGGCAAAGACTCACTCCCTGGGGTCTATTTTGACAGTTGTTGGTGAAGACATGCTTACTATAAGTGTCTAGGTCACAATTTTCAAGCTTGGTTGCAATTTTGAAACATTTCAATTGGTGAAAAATTGCATGGGGTTCAAAAAATTTCAACCCCAAGGGAGGAGGAAGTCAAGTTTGAATTTTCATCACTTAAGTGACATATTTGATGGTTAGGGAAAGGTTATGCACTCACACTTAAAAAGCCCCCATCCTCATGACCTAGAATACCCTTGGTATACCTTTCAAGCCTAATTTCACCTATATACCTAGTGAAAAATTAAAATGGGTGAAAAAAAGTGTGACCACAAGGAGGAAAGACTCTTTTGTCACTTAAGTGACACCATCACATGCTATGTTAGTGTTTTTTCCCCACGCATGTCTCAAATCCCCCTCCACATGATGAAGCATAACCTTGGTGCAATTTGAAAGGATGATTGAAAATTTACACCTGGTTCAAAATTTCATCAAGTGAAAAAAATTGTGACCCCTTAGAAGTCCTCCCTCCTCCGTCACTCAAACTCATAACTTGATCACTAAGACATGGGTTTCAACTCACAACATTCTACAAACCAGTGCCCATCTCTATTAGATCTGACCCCTTGGTACAATTTTCCATGTTGATTACACCTTTACACCATTTCACCACTTAAAAAATGTGTTAAGGTAAAATGGAGGCTCACATTCCCCATTCAGAAAGTCTTAAACCTCTCTCAACCTGGGTTAGTGTGTGATAGTGTAAGTGAGTTACAGGTGGGTTTTTCTTAACCATAGTTTGGATTCAAATATTTAAATGAATATTATGAATTTAGGATCCATTTTTCATAACTCCCATTCCCTTCATTACTACTACACTTGTACATGCTCTGATTTTTCAATAAAACCCACTCTTGAAATGGACAAAAATGCTCATATCTCCCTCATTTTAACTTTGTATTTTTATGAAATTTTGTCTAAGCATTCCTCTTAAGAAAGCCTTTAAGAAGATCCAACACATCCCCATTTATCCTATTAATTTTTCATAGTGCCCAACTATTCATATCTACCCCAAAAAAAATTCTTTTTCAGATTCTGAGAGATCCTGAGAGTAGAAACACCTGAAAATTAGAACAAGAACTCACGGTAAAATCCCTAATCCAACAAGACAATTTTCATTCCAATCTGAAAACCATAAAACCCACTTCTATTTTTAGTAATTTTTCATTTATTCCTTACTAAAAATATCAAGTCTGATATCAAAGAAGAAAACATCCAACACCCTCATTGCAAACCTCAAGTTTGGGACTCGACAACTAGAAATTTGGAAACTATGAAAATGTGGCTAAATTTAGCATGTCAAGGTGAGGTATCACTTACTAAAAATAGTAAGTTTTCGAATCAAACAAAAATTTTACACACACCATCATCTCATTAGTCCATCACTGTTCCAAGAAACCATGAAGATCACATATTCCAAATATGATCCCATTTGCACTTTTTCCATTGAATATCCACTAGTAGAAGACAATTATGTTGCCCACATGGATCTGGAATAAATGAGACATCAGATGATGAATTAATTAAAAGAACCTACAAAAGAAAATATTACTTTCAGTGGAATTTTTTAGAGTAGGAGGTCATCCACTCTTAGTCTAAAGCATTGGATTGGTCTTGTCCTGTGCTAAACACTATGATGTTTCCTTCTGAATAATCATTGCAGATGACAACTCACTACTGGTAGTCATAAATTTGAAGGGAATCTCAAGTTGTCTGCAAATTTCAACTTAGAGCAATATGGTGATAATCACAAAATAATTTGCAACCTAACAAAGGATTAGGCTTGAATCGTACTTGCAAGGAATTACAGTTGGCTCCTGGTTGAAACCTAAGAGAAAACCATCAAGGATTCCAAAATCACTATCCAAGGAGTGATTTTCACAAAGTTTACTCAGATGTCATTTTATTGCTAAGAAGAGTGATGGGAGAGGAACATACTAAGGAATTCTAGGATTGGATGGCCCAATTCATGCTCAAAAGCATGGAGGGAAAACAAATGATAGATTAGGGAGAGATCACCAGTGAAAATCTCCATCAAAAGTTGATGTCACTATTCACCACCAAGAGATTCACGATGACCACCTATATAGTGTATGCCCTTGCATACACAAGACCATAAAGAGGATTGTCTATTGCTCATAATTTTTCTCAGAGATATCCTACCTTTGAGAAGTACAAGAAAATCACCTTCAAGGAAAATAATGTCCATTTCACATGGCGAATGATGCATTCACCATGTTAATCATCTGACTCCTTGAAGGAAATCCTGAAAGAAGAATATCTCCTTAGAAATCTAAGTTGATTTAGAAGTATAGGTATCACTTCACATAGTTTCACACCTTCACCTAGATTAGGGTGAGTAGTTTTGACCTTGCTCCACTCAAGATACCTAGGTACCCTAGTGACAAGATCATCATGATAGAGATCTGTAGGCAACTCTCCTAGGTGCATATTGAGCGCAAGAGTTCAAGAAATAAATGAGTATCATTCCCCATCTCATTTGGTGTCTTATTTCTCTATAATATAGTGGATTCCATAAACACCAAGTCCTCATTAGTTGTATTTCACATGTTTTATATTTTCCTAGGCCCAAATTTGACATGAGGAAAGATTTTGATTCTTTCAATGTTCCCGAATTGCATCACATTCCACAATTAGAAGACTATTGGGCCAATTGTGTAGATGATCTTGAAGTTAGGGAAAGAGAATATATGAGGATGACTGTGGAAGAGATGGAAGCATTTGGGTTTTATTAGTTCACTATAGGAGTTTAAGAGGATGGTTCTGAGATGTTTTATCCATAATACGAGGTAATGAAATCATCTCCCCTTCATCTTCCTTTGTGGAGTGTTCACGAAGATGTAGATATCAAGGAATGGACCAAGGTAGTAATTCAAAGATCAAAAGAGTGGTTCAAAATAAATAAAAGGCACCACCTCAATCTTATTTAGGAAACTATCACATTCAACATCTCTCAAGTTTCCCAAGAGAGCTGTCGGTTCATCCCACTCCGAGAAAACATACAAAAAATGGCGGTGGAAATCAAGAACATTGAAGTCCCATCTCCCACAGATTCTTGTAATAAATCTAAGGTCAAGGAAGAACATGTTGAAGAATATGAAAATTTTTAAAAATAAAAAACAAATTGAAGATTTGGAACAAGGAGAGATTGACCCCTCTCAATCTCTCATGCATCAAGATGAGCCAAGTGTCTCATCTGAGGTAATTGAATCAACTCACAATTAGAAATCATTTGTCCCACAACATGAACCTAAGCATCATAACATATTTTCCACATCATTGAATTTATCCCCATGGGTCCATGACTTGGTTGGATGAGAATAAATAATGGTGCAACAAGTTGCAGCACCGAACTTCAAGGCCATCTTGAAGTACATGAAAGCAAAGAATTAAAGAAAAGAACAGACTATGTCAATATTCTACATTGACGCTTCCAGAGCTCAATTTGTAGAATTTCAAGACTCAAGGTGGAAAATAATTTGGAATAAATGACTCTAAATGACTATTAGATGAACAAAATTTCACTTGGTGAAGCTACACACGAGGGTGATGCTCATCTTTTCAAGGAGTCTTCAACTTGGATATTGGAGCGGAATGAAGAATACAAAAGAACCATAGATCAACTAGAGGAACATGTTAAGACCTTTTCTTCATATGTATAGTCCATTCTTGGAGATGGGATAATCATCCTCACCTCTTATTTGAGGTGGTAATCACCCATCTAAAACTTGGACCCACAAGCTCTCAAGCAAGCCCAAGGACTCACAATGCTGGAGAGAGAAAATGACAAGTGGGTGAAGAAAGTCATTGAAAAAGGCAATGTGATTTATCCTGAGCTCCTCTCTCTACTCTAATTTGTCTAGAAAACCATCTCAAGAATTAAAGACACCAAATTTGTAATTGGAAAAATAAAATATTATATGGTATATTGTTATCCCACAAACCTCTAAAATGGGGATTCTTGATTCCTTATTCCTGATAAGTAAGAATGTGTTCATGGACCCAGATGAGAACTTGTCTCCTATTTGGTTCCGCACCATGGCTGCAAGGTGGGATGCATTAAAAGATGATTTTACAAAGCTTGAGGAATGTGATAACATTTCTCAAAGAATTATTGAGTATATAAGAAAATGTGTTGAAATATTCTAGAGCCCCCTTGTATCAATGAAAACACATCCTTTGGGAAAGATTGTGACTCCTTTTCAAGAAATGGTTCAGAAAGAGGATGGAGATCCATTCTCTTTCAAGGAAGACACCCCTAAATTCACTCACAGTTGTAGACACAAAATCACACATATATTACTATTTTTCTATTTTTGTCAATAAGTTGTTTATATGCATGGATCTTAAGTAAGAAAAGTATTCACTCATGACACAATCCCTTATCCATCTACTTGCTTTGATTGTTACTATTGTGATTTTATCTCACACTTGTCATGTCTATACCCAATTATGATAAAGTCACATGGATCCATGTCTTTCTATATTTTCACATTTTTCATCATTTTATTACAAGAGACACCGCTCATTCTAGACACTAGCACCCAAGTGCCCTGTGTCTATTTTTAGCGCTTCCTATCCTATTTATTATTTTTTGGTGCAAGGGTCTATGTTTAATCTTGGTAATTCTTGATGGAAGGATTAAGAACACATTGTTTCACATTTATATCATCCAAAGCTCAAACTTGATTTGACTTGACTTATACTAACCCCTACATTGAGGATCTTCTTCACTAGGCTTTTAATAGCATCATTACTATGCTCCAACCATCTTGAGGCCCATAGAGACCTAATGCATACTCACATGTGAAAGAAAAACAAATAGAGAGTTCACTTAATATCAACTAATTATATATCATCATTAAACCAGTGCCTTATAAAGGTGTAAGACTTCTATACTCACATGCAAGGAAGTTTCATGCTATAAAATCCATTCATGAGCTTGTTAGCATACAATACCTCTTGAGCTCTCTTAGATACACTATACCTCATAATGGACTCCTTCATATGGGGTCACAAGACCTTGTCCACCTATTTGAACATGTTCATAGGCATCCATCTAAATCTTGAGACAACCTTTTGAGTGATTTAGCATGGGGTCTTCAATCTAGCTTATAGAACTTTGCCCCTTAAGATTCTCACAGTTCATATCAGCCCAATTCAATACCTTAAATGTAATTAGGAGGTTGGAGGTTTTCCATGGAATGATTCCATGTTGTATAGGTTCCCCTTATCATGTTTAAGGTATCCAAATATTCTATGCACAGGTTCTATGTTGATTTTTGTGAGCTCTCTTCCTTGGTGAGATTTCTAGTGACTCAGTACAATCCTATAAAACCCTGTATAGGTCATTATAGCATTAAAATGATAGCAATTTCCTTTACAAACTCCCCTTAAACCTCATTCCCCATCCTTCATAGGGTCTTGATATCCATACTACATCATCCTTTTCAATCATTTATTCAAATTTATCAAAAATGGCCCTAAACCGTGCTAGGTTTTAAAATTGTTCTTTAACAACCATAGTCAGGGGACAACAAGTCCCTCCTCTTTAATGGGGAGAGGTTCCCTTATTGAAAGAAATCAACAAAAAATTATATACAAATGTAAAAATTTCAAAGTGTGGATTCCTGATACTTTGAAACGTTTTATTCCCAAAGATCATCAATATGAAAGAATAGAAGAACTAAGAAGATGAGAGAGGAAGAACATAACAATACTTTTAGGAAATATAGATAGCAAAGTATAACCTTATACATATTGAGCTAGGGATATGCAAAATATAATCATTCACTTTCATAATAGATATAATTCCATAGACACAAAGTTCCATAAATCATATAGACAAGAACACAAAGTTTCTTAGCATGCAAAGATGAATAATTCGCAAATTCAAAAAAGGAAAGAAGGAATGACAGAGGAAGAAAGGGAAAAAAAAAATTGATTATTTTCAAATCTATTACAATTTTAAGAATGCCAGGATCGAACCCTCAACAATGGCGTGGAGAAGCCATTAAATAGATTCTAAGAATGGTTACATTCGGTTACAAAAAATGATGAAACTGATTCAAGAATCTGACTTTTGAACTTTTGTAATGCCTCAGCCATTTCCATGTCTGGAGGAAAAACCAAACTCATTGAATCACAGCTGTTCATCCTACCTTTGGAAACTTTGAATTTGAGTCATCCATGTGGGAGAGATTCAAACTAATGCGGGCCTAAGGATGCCTTTTATATTTTGTGCCTTTTAGAGAAACAGTACTTCGGAACATTTTGGCCAACCCATCCACTTCTGATATAGGCCTGACACGTTACTTTACTTGAGTGGCGACGAAATCGTAGTTCACTTTTGTAATTTTAACTCTTTTCAACACAGGATCAATAACTCAAATTACTCCACCGAAATTCCTCTCTGCTTTGACTTTCGATACGGGCTCAACATTTGACTTTATCCCTTGGCATGAGCGGGGCTATGGGTCACTTTATAACTTTATAGCTCTTTATGGAAACAAAGCCAAAATTTCCAAATTGCTCCCAACGGCCCACTTTCCTCCCGCTTTGACTTTTCAACGATAGAGTCACGACTTACTTTATACTTTACACCCTTATGGAAACAAAGCCAAAATTCCCAAATCACTCTGATGGCCCATTTTCCTGCTTTGAATTTTCAAAGCATCAAAACACAAAAAGGGCCCACCTTTCCACTACCCGCTTGTTACATGGCCACGTGTCTCTTTACGGGCCAGTTCAGTATTTTTTTGTTTTTGACTAAGTCCCTCTATTTGGCGAAGGCTTTATGTCTGACCCGGGACATCATGGAGGCTTCCCACTCATTTGGAGACTCTATTTGGACCTGACACTCGAAGGTGCGCCAATTGGAAATGTGGAGAGCTGGTGCACATTTGGGACCTATTTTTGGATTCTTCCCCTGAAAGAGAGTTGAAGGGGACACCGTGGGGGATTTTTGCTAGTTATCCTATACTTATTCGATTAAATGGTTAGCTATGTCCCTTTTTCAGACCTAGGACACGTGGAGGGCTGGTAAAAGTTTGGGGAACCACCTTTGGCTTTGACCCTTGAAGTTCCGCCGATAAGACACATGGCGTCATCCGCTGAACCTTCCATACTTAGTCGATTTGGGTTTGTTTTGTCTTCTTTTTAGACTTGGGACAAGTGGAAACCCTATCCTCATTTGGGGAATGTCCCTTTGGGTCCTTCTCTTGGTGTAGATCAAGGATTTTGCGCTTGTTACCCTTGTCCAAGTCAATGCACCAAACTAAACACAAAAACCCTGAAAAACTCCAATGAAATTGATACCTGATGAAGATGTAGCCAGATGAGGCAGCCGATGTAGATAAGACGGGCGCACACGAGAAATTCGCACAATAGATCCGTGTATCCTGCAAAACACCGATGCTTGACAGAAAAAGACCACGTTAAAAGATATTTAGGTGGACTTCCCGAGCAGCGGGTCCGGGAAATGATAAGCTTCCTCGGCGGATGTCAGTCCACATGTTTTTAATTAAGAAAAGAAGCATGCATGATAAGAGATGTAAGTAAAAAGCTAGATTTTCTGATTGTAGTAATAAGACAGAATCTAAACAGCAGATAGAAAGTACAGAAAACAGGGAACTATGAAATAATGCCGGATTTGTGTTACCTGTATCCTTTTACCTATCTGCAGGGAAATCATGCGTCGACTGGGTAGAATCGGCATCGACTGATGTAGAATCGGGCGTCGATTGAGGTGGATCGGCGTCGATTGAGACGAGATCGGCGTCGATTGGAGGCAGATCGATCAATCAGAGACTGTGCGATAAGATTCGGGAATTGGAAGGTGAACGTGGTCTGCTGGATGTGCCCGAAAGTTGGCGAGACGCTGGAACAGAGTCACCAGATGATAGATGGTGGTGTGCGATGCTAATGTGACAGAGACAGAGTAACGGTGCTCCTCTCAAGGGATTGATTCGGATAGGATCTGCCCTAGTTGGATACAATTGATGCTAAAAAGATCTCTCTCTCTCACAACCTGTATCTCTCTCACTCTCTGTTCGTGCGTAAGTGCTTCCTTTCTTTTCGTCTGTTCACTTTTTTCGCTCGTTTCATGGTCTCTTTTTTGGTCCCCAAAACTGGGTTCTGGACTTGCTTTTATAATCGGCGCCGCTCCTACAAAATCGGCGCCGACCATATGGATCGGCGCCGATCGCGGAATAGACTCCCGAGATGGCCAAAATGAGTGATTTCAAGAAAGATAAGATTTATCCCGAATACGGGAAATATCCCACTTAGGGAAGAGGAAAAATAGATGTGATACATGGATAGAATAAATTTGGGGTGGATAAGTGATTAAGATGCATGGGAAGAAGCGTAATCAAATATTTAATATTTAATCACTCATGGGTAAGATGTGATGGGGTGAATTAAATTTGGAATAAGTGATTAAATCACAAATTGGATAATATCCCAAGGGGATAGTTGGTGACGTAAAACGTGCCCCAGGTTACCTAAGCAAGTAAATGAATGAGATGGACACTAAATTGAGTAACCAATTATAAGTGTCTACATTTTGCCCCTTTTTGTCAAGTAACTTGCGATAAGCAAGGTTATGAGACAAAAACAAAGGGATGGAAGAAGGGAAGAATTTGTGATGATGTGATCCCCCTCAAACTTGGGATGGGATGGATGATAGAACAGACGATCCCAAGTTTGAAAAGGGTAGATGAAAAATGCAGGATGCCCCAGTCGGACGTCTGGAGTAGATCTGATCATTGATGACGCATACAAATAAATAAAAGGCAGCAACCTAAGGAACTCACATTGGTAGGGCAAACTAGCCGGTCTCCTCATGAGACGACGTTAGTGCCTACAGACCCATGAGTGTAAGGAGAACTGCAAAATGGTCAGCATCTAAAGAGAGACAACATTGGTAAGGGACAACTAGACGGTCTGCAAAGCAAACGACGTTAGTGCCTACAGACCCGTTTAACTCTAAGCTGCCAAAAAGTACGAGTGTCCCTACGCAAAGGGAACAAACCTGAAATAGACAAGGATATCTAAAAAAAATGTGCCAAAAGGAAAAAATTCAGCACACAACAATGATCAGATAGAGAAGTAAGCCAAGCATCAACACTATGGCAAAAAGATATGGAAAATCGGCGGCGACCACATTAATCGGCGATGACTAAAAAAAAATGGCGTCGACTAAAAAAAATGGCGTCGACCCACAAAATCGGCGCCGACCAATCCAGGGCACATATAAATATGCGAACGGAAAACGTAAACGATTTATTTTCAAACGTGACGATTGATTCAGAGACAGCCAGATTTTTGATTTGAGCATCATGGAAGCCTCTGGGAGCGGTCAGAAGCGCAGGAGGACACGACCTGGGGTAAGTGGTCATTCTTGAACCCATTGTTCTTAATTTATTTTTTTTTGTTTGATTTTTTTTTGTTTGCATGGGAGGCCAGGGTCTGGTTCATGTCTGTACAGGCAGTCGGTGCCGATTGGTGTGATCGGCGCCGATTGGTGTTGGATCGGCGTCGATTGGTATTAATCGGCACCGACTAAAATGAACGACGCCGGTTTTACCAAATCGACGCCGATTTGATAGATGTTCATTTTATTTATTTCTTTTACTGTCTTGGAGGATGTGATTTGGGGAAATAAGAGACTAATTATGTTTTTGATGTCGTGGATGCAGGCACGAGAGGCTCTTCATATGAGGGACGCCATTCCTGAGTTATTGGAGACTATTCTCCCTGATGTGACAGATGCAGACTGGTAGCATTTAGAGCTAGCCGGGCTCGGGGGTTTTCCGATATTATAGACGAGTGCCATGAGATGTGGAGCTCAATGCGGGCATTAGTGCGACGGTGGGACAGCCACACGTGCACTTTTTGGTTCAGGACGGGTGAGATGACTATCACCCATGAGGATATATTCAGGATCCTGAGATTGCCGATTGCTGGGGATCTGATTGAGATCACACCCCCGGGAGCAGCAGCAGAGGGCCCTAGGTCGGTTATACAGAGATAGAGCAGATGACTCGGAGATAGTGTCTGGGGTAGTGAGGATAGCCTCACAGTATAGGCAGGATAGCCCTCGGAGCAGACGGATAGTGCTGATTCAGATGGCTATATCCTACTTTGCTCTGCCAGATTCAGGAGGTGGGAGATTCCCACTGTTGCTACTAGACTATGTTTGTGACATCCTGCAGTACAGACAGGTTTTTGCCTTCGCTGATGCCCTGATAGCTCAGATATATCATGAGCTATGGATGTACACCACTGGCCGGAGGACAGGGATTGATGTCAGTTTTTTGCTCCATTGCTGGGCATATGAGCACATAGCGGTGATCAGGCCATCCGGGCTTCCTTGGATGCCAGCAGCAGTGGGAGGCATTGATTATGGATTTCGGAGATGGCGGGCTGACATGGCCGCAGGGGGATACAGGTAGATCAGCCGATTGGTACTCTGAGCGTTTGAGGATGCTGACACCAGATCAGGTTATCTGGAGGCCATATTGGGCATTTCCGACATGGGCTAGTCAGGATGCCCACTTGGTAGCACTGAGATGGAGCCGGGTGGTCAGGGTCCGTAGGCCGGATATGTGGGAGCGAGTCCCGTTCATGCGGATACTGAGACAGTTCGGCCTAGTACAGATAGTGCCGACCACCTACACGCCATATAGGCGGGATAGCAGAGAGACGGATTTGCCGATTTTGATCCCGGCAGACCCACTGAGGGAGGCCCCCACCCTCCGCAGACAGTGATGATGACGCGGGGGTAGATGAGGGTTACGCAGCATGGTATGACACCGAGCTACCACGACATCTCCCGCCATCCATAGATGCGGACGAGGAGGGACATAGCTGCGATGCTAGACAGACTAGAGGGAGAGCATGCCACCCTCACACAGACACATCAGGTAGCTCTGGAGGAGATCAGGGCTTTGACAGAGGAGAGAGATGCCCTAATTTTGGAGAGAGACACCGCTCGCCAGGAGCGAGATGTAGCGATCCAGCAGAGGGATCGCTACCTTCGGCACAGGGGAGGCCCTCAGGGCCAAATATGGAGAGACCGGTGCCACATCAGAGTCTGGTACACAGGGCACGACCCTAGGAGGGGCACCACCAGCAGCGCCAGCAGCCCCAGCAGCACCAGCAGCATCGTTACGAGCACCGGGTACTGTGAGCCTGAGCACATACCAGTCTCTCCTCGCTGAGGTGAGATACTATGAGGATGCCCTAGCGCAGCATGCCCCAGACGTGCCTCGGTACGGGGTGAGGAGGAGAGCAGCGACGGCTACAGCGAGCGGAGCCTCAGGTGGAGGGAGTACTGGGAGAGATCGAGGTGGGCCGAGACCTCCAGCAGCAGGTGCATCGAGCTCGATAGGCGGCGGCCAGGAGAGACAGCCAGGTGCAGAGGAGGGTGGAGGGGATAGTGTCCTCCACGCTTCAGATTTTACTATATAGAGATTTGATAGATTTTGTATCTGTATAGTGATGTAGCCTCGATTGGAAGGCATTGTATAGATGGCTTGATTGAAAGCCACCCATTTTTGTACAGACACACATGTATATACAGATTGATCATGTTATTTGTCATATGATTGTACTCATGCTTTTAATTTTGATATACATGGATAGATGGATATAGATATAGACTGATAGAGTATAAAATAGATGTGATTGGATAGATATAGACTGATAGATGATAGAAATAGATGTGATTAGATAGATTGATATGTGGATATAATTTTGATAGATGGATGTGATGTAACTTGGATGTACATGTGTTTAAATGTTTTGATGGATAGATTTAGATGGATGTGTTTGATGTATGGATGAGATATAGATAGATGTAATGTACCTTGGATTGTACACTTTGATGGATAGATTTAGATATAGATAGATGCAATGTACCTTGGATGTACATTTTTAATGGATAGATAGATGAATGCGTTTGATACATGGATGTAATTTTAATGAGAAATGAATACAGATAGATGTTTTGATAGATAAGATGAATTTTGATAAAAGATGAATTTTGATTGAATTTAACATGTGAAATGTCAATTTAACTAGATGCAAGACAGAGAAATGGGGAATACTCCTTGCAAGAGCCAAAGATGTAAATGGAAACAACCGTGACTTAGAAGAGAAGATACTCCGATAAGAAGGAGAAAAAAAATGATAAGTCGGACTTCCAACCGACCATAGATAAGATCCAGATAGGAAATCGAAAGACCAAGCATACAAGGCCCTATATAAGATTAAAATGAACCTGACACTAACTAGTCGCAAACCAGATCTAGGATAGAAACCGGAAGAAAAGTAAGTAAGTATCTTGTCGGAACGTACAAGGGACAGAATACATGTCCATAGTAGGGAAACAGGATTCTCCATATGATTGACAAAAGGTCCTAAATCTCAGCTTCATGATTTTGGCAGAAAAGCAAACTGATCAATGTGGGAAGTTTGCTTGATATGGAAAGACTGATCGATGCGGGAAGTCTTTCAGTGATGCTAAAAAGTGTATAAACTGACTGGAAGGCTGATTAATTACAAGAAGCCTTGAATATTTCTTTGAGAAACAGCCGTCCTTCAAGGGAGCGGTCTGTATTTTGAATTTTAATGATAGCCATCCTTCGAGGGTATGGTCTATATTTTTAGAATTTTTGATAATAGCCATCCTTCAAGGGCATGGTCTATTTTCTTTTTGATTCACTTGATAATGTATGGATAGCTGTCCTTCAAAGGATCAGTCTATCTTTTGGATAGCATCTCTTTTTTTTTTTTTTGAAACTCTTCTTGGAAGAAGCTGAGTTTAGACCTAGATAGATCAGATGGAGGGGAGGAGAACAAAGAAGAACATGCACTCATGCCCCGAGTAGATCCGATTAAGATAAGTACTTGGGACAGATGAAGTGGTGATTAAGGTATTCCTACCATGAGGAGGAACATATCCAAAAGAAACGTGCAATGAGTAGAGCCGCGATACTCATATTTAAGGTAAACGAGGCAATAGGCGGAGAACCACACAATTTCGAATCACCACGAAAGTAGATGACTGGTTATTAGGATGGATGAAAGATCTGTGTTGCGACTAGATTTGTGTAAGATAGATTTTAACAGTAGAAGGGCCATAGATGCAAGGCATTAAGAGGTTCCGCCTCAGGTATACCATCCATGGAAGATAAACGATAAGCCCCAGACCCATATTTATGAGTGATAATGTAGGGGCCCATCCAGTTGGGAGCAAACTTACCACGTTGACTTCTTTCGAGTGTAGTGACATTTTGATTTTCTTTAAGAACAAGATCACCAATTTTGAAGTCACGGTGCTGCAAATGCTTGTTATAAGCACATTTGACACACTCAAGATAGACCTGATGATGCTCAAGAGCGTTGAGACGCCGCTCATCTAATAATTCAAGTTGTGCTAGATGATTTTGACGATAATCCTCATCGGAGACAAATTCTCTGAGAGAAACACGGAGAGATGGGATTTGGACTTCCAAAGGAAGGACAGCCTCAGACCCATAGACGAGAGAGAAAGGAGTAGCACCAGTAGGAGTACGAATGCTAGTCCGATAAGCCCAGAGAGCAAAAGGGATATGTAAATGCCAATCCCTGCCAGCTCGACTAGTTACCTTTGCGAGGATACTACGCAAAGTTTTATTGGACGCTTCAGCCTGACCATTAGCTTGAGGATAGTATGGAGAAGAAAAACTGAGTTTGATATTGAAAGCGTTGCAGAGATTCTGCAAATCAGCGTTCTTGAAAGACTTACCATTATCTGTGATTAGCTTATGTGGAACGCCAAAGCGACAAATGATGTGTTGATAGACGAAATCAACTATGGGTTTAGCCTTTGTTGAAGAAAGAGGGATAGCTTCTACCCACTTAGTAAAGTACTCAGTGGCAGTAATGATAGAATGATGACGCTGTGAAGAACGGGGATTGATGAGACCAATAAGATCAAGACCCCACTGCGAAAAAGGCCACAAATCCGCCGCAGGTTGCAAAGCTTGACTAGGGATGTGCGTGAGATTGGAATGTTGCTGACACTTGACGCATTTCTTAGTGTATTCACAACAATCTTGATTAAGAGAAGGCCAATAATATCCCAAACGTAAAATGCGCTTAGCTACAGCTAAACCACTAAAATGTCCACCACAGATACCGTCATGGACCTCCTGGATGGCTTTAGATGATTCATGGGTTTTGAGGCATCGAAGCAAAATACCATCAAAGCCGCATTTGTAAAGAAGGCCGCCTAGAATAGAATAGCGATTGGTGCGTTGGACAAAAGACCTTCTACCATTGGAAGTCAGATCTGGAGGAAGCACCGAATGAGATAGATAATCAACAATTTGTTGATACCACTCATCCTGAGTATGGGTTGTGACAACATTGATCGAAGTTAGTTGCTCAAGATGAGATGGTTGATCTAATCATTGCACAGCCACATAAAGACGCGAGTCTTCGGTGAAAGGTGGGATAAGTGAGGCTAATGAGGCCATTGTATCTGCGAATCGATTTGCAGTGCGAGGAATGGCTTGGATAGTGAATTTATCGAAAGATTGGAGTTGAGCAAGAACGATGTCACGATATTTTTGAAGGATATCATTCTTGCATTGATAGACACCCGTGACCTGATTAACGATGAGTTCAGAATCACCGAAGATGTCAATATGACGAGCGCCGAGATTAATGGCATTTTGAAGACCTAAGACAAGAGCTTCGTACTCAGCCATATTATTGGTGCACTCAAAGTTTAATTTGTGTGCGACTGGGATAGGCGTACCCCAAGGAGGAATCATCACGAAACCCGCACCTCCCCCTTGCTGGCATTTGGATCCATCAAAGAAGAGCTTTACTTTAAATGGAGATAGACCAAAATCAATTTGTTGGATATATTCATCGGGGAATTGAGCAAGGGGGTCTTGAGTGTCCGGAAGAGGAGCATCAGCTAATTGATCTGCAATAACCTGACCCTTGATAGCCTTTTGCGGGATAAACTCGAGGTCAAATTCTGTCATGAGCATAAGCCAACGAGTGATACGATCATTGTGATAAGGCTTTGCATGAATTGTCTTGAGGGGATTGACACTTGTGACAATGTAAGTTTTATGATTAAGGAGATAATGACGAAGCTTAGAAGTTGCGAAGAAGAGAGCACAACATAGTTTTTCAGCTTCGGAGTAACGTGTCTCATACTCATGGAGGGTGCGACTGATGTAATAGACAGCTTGTTCTTTACCACAAGTGTCCCGATGCGAGATCATGGCTCCCAGAGCATGGTCAGTCACAGAGATATAAAGATAGAAAGGCTCCCCCTCGCGTGGAGGTGTAAGCACGGGTGGAGAAAGAAGATAAGCTTTGAGATCATCAAAGGCCTTTTGGCAATGCTCATCCCATTCAAAATGAACATTCTTACGGAGGAGATGGTGAAAAGGTTGACAACGGTCCGACAATTGGGAGATAAAACGACGCACCGACTGAAGACGTCCTTGGAGACTGCGGAGTTGCTTCAAGTTAGACGGGGGAGGCATCTCAAGGATGGATTTTATTTTTGCGGGGTCCACTTCAATACCCCTGATGGAAATGATAAAACCTAAAAGTTTACCAGTGAGAACGCCAAACACGCACTTAGCTGGATTTAGACGAAGACAGAAGCGGATAAGCCTCTCAAAGAGAGGTGCAAGGATGAAAAGATGATCCTGATGATGCTTGGACTTGCCGAGGAGATCGTCAACATAATCTTCCACAGTTTTGTGCAAGAGATCATGGAAGATGTAGGTCATTGCTCTTTGATAGGTTGCTCCTGCGTTCTTAAGACCAAAAGGCATGACACGATAGCAAAAGGTCCCCCAAGGAGTTATGAAGGAAGTCTTATGTTGGTCTTCTGGTGCGATGAGGATTTGATTATATCCAGAGAAACCATCCATAAGAGAAAGCATCTCATGACCCGCAGTTAAATCTACGAGTTGGTCGATATTAGGTAGAGGAAAATCATCTTTTGGACAAGCAAGATTAAGATCCCGGAAGTCGGTACAAATTCGAATTTTCCCAGTAGCCTTAGTTACTGGTACTACATTGGACACCCATTGTGGATAATCGATGGGTTGGATGAAGTTAGCCGAGAGCAAGCACTGTAATTCTTCTTTAACAAGAAGGGCTACTCGAGGGTGCATTTTACGTAATTTTTGCTTAACTGGTTTGATGTTGGGAAGAGTAACGATATTGTGGACCACAATATCGGGATCGAGTCCTGGCATATCCTCATATGACCAAGCAAAGGCTTGACGATGTTTGGAAAGAAAAGTGGTAAAGTCCCCTAATTCCTGTGGATTAAGGGATTGGCCGACCTTAATGATGCGAGGGTCTTCAGAAGTCCCTATATTAAGGTCGACAGTGGCTTCGTTGAGAAGGGTAGACGTGTCAGAAGGAATAGTCTTGGGAAGATAAGAATCCTCTGCTCCCAGATAGGTGAGGACGGAATCGTCATCCGCACAGTGGATAGTGTTGATAGTAGGAGAGTCGTCTCCAACTATTTCAGGGAAGATTAATGGTATAGAAGCGGACCGATTGTTAGTCTCATAGGCTAACGGCCCTAAGGAAATGGTATTGATCAAAAAAAAAAGTTAGGTGGGATGGAAATGTCATCGTCCACATCAAGTGATGCTTCTGACTTAGTGGGGGAAGATGGTTCTTCAGTAGGAAGAGGCTCATTGAGAATAGTGATGGTGGCTTTTGAAAGAGGTTTAAATCCTAAACCAAATTTCTGATGTGGCATGAGAGTAGGAATGGATTTGAGGTCATGTATACCTTGTTCATATTTTCCCAGGCCAAAACCTTTCCACGCGCATCGATATAGATAAGTTTTTGCAAACGTGGGATTCTATAGATAATCAAACCCTGTTGAGTAAGGTTTGGTCCTAGGAGGAGAATCTGGGCGATAGTGAGGCGTATCAAGACCACCGTAGATGAAATTAGTCTGTTGATTAGGCAGACCAATGGTGACGATGCGACCGAGACCTGGTTGATATTCAGGTTGTTTGTCTGGTCTACCATACTCATTAGGTTTGAGATGGGCATCAAAAGAAAAGAGAGGAAGCTCTCCTAGTGAGAAACGCTGCAATGTCTCTTCTAGATTTTGTAAATCCGGTAGTTTGGTTGCAGGTATGGAAGAAGATGAGGCCCCGTCAGGAGAACATGCATTTTCTTTTAAAGGGGCAGATCTTGTGGTCATGTCGCATTGTGCGGAAGGAAAAGGATCTCCTGGATGAGTATATATTTTGCCCTCATATTGATATTTTAAGCATCGATGGAGGGTGGATGGGACACAATGCATTGCGCGAATCCAGGAGCATCCGAGGATCATATTATAGTGGAATTTTCCTTCGACGATGTAGAAGAGTTCATGAAGCAGCTTCTTACCTACTCGAATGGGTAAGACCACAGTTCCTAAAGTAACTGCTAGCTGATCGTTAAATGATCGAAGGGCGAAAGGCGGGGGTGACACTACATTCTTTGGTAACTTAAGTTGCTCAAACGTGTGCGAGGAGATGACGTTGAGTGCAGCTCCACTATCGATCATAACACGTTTTAAGGTAGTGTTATTGATTTGGACTGTGATAAAGAGGGGAGCCTCCAAATCCTCGGAAGAAAGAGAAGGAATTTCTGAATCTTCAAAAGAAATGGTGGTTGATAGTCTATTCAATCCAACAACCAACTCGTAGGGCTGGGGCTCATCTGAATTCACTGCGATGCGACGCAGATTATCGATTAGAGCCTGGCGATGTTGTGGAGAGGATTGGATGAGGTCAAAAAGAGACATTTTGACCGGAGCCTGGGTGAGTTGTTTCATAACACTCTCCTCAACAGACACGGGAACTTGAGCCCGAGGTGCAGCACGAATAGAGACCCTGGGTCGTGGGGCTGATGAGGAAGGAGAAACGCCTTCAGGGGCTGCAGAAATGACAACCCGTGGTCGAGATGCTGAAGATGAAGATGGGTTATCATAGTGTTGGGTTCTAGTGGCGATATGGATTGTGTCAATTTGGGAAGGTGGAAGATCAAGTGGAGTGGGACCACCAGAGGTCTGAGTGGATTGTTGGGGCTCAGATGGGGCTAAGGTGACAGGAGGTACTTGTTCCTCCTCCTCCAGCAAAAGATCACTTTCTTCCAAAAGGTTGTTCACAACAGCTTGAAGAGCTTTACATCCCTCGGTATCATGACCCGGGGTACGGTGGTAAGCACAAATCAGATCAGAGTTAAACCAGGTAGGTTTAACTCCTTTAGGGTTATAAGGTTTAATCGGAGGAAGGGTTATGGATGAAGATTGGATAAGTTGATGAAGGATTTCGGTATAGAATCCGGTAGACGAAGAGGAGGATAGAGATGATGGAGGTGGTTCTTTTACATTAACCGACTGCCGAGGTAAAAGAACTTGCATGTTAGGTTTAACAGTCTTTTTAGGGATCCTCTTATTTGTTTGGACATTTGGAGGAGCAGTCTTGGGCACTTGAGATGGGAGTAAGTGAGACATGATTGACTTTGGTGGAGGAGGAGCCCCTAAAATAGATTTTGAAGATGATGGAGATGTGACAAATTTTGCGGTCTTTGGAGACAAAGGGGGTTGCTTGGTCGAATTTACTGATGATTTAGATAATGTCGGTTTAGAAGAGGAAGAAGCTCCCAAAGTAGGTGAAATCGGAGGAACATAGAGTGCCTTGGTTTTTGGTAATGAAGATGATGATCCTGATAGAAGAGGTGACGTCTTTTTAGTAGGTAAGTCTATTTTTCGGGGTATTGGTGAAGAATGTGTTGTAGAAGAAGATGATGGTTTTGGTAAGTGTGTAGAAGAAGACGCCTTCTCAGCGGGCAAATCCAATCGTTTATGAGGCGTAGAGAGAGATTTTTGTGGAAGAGCACCAAGAGTCTTGATGGTCCGAAATATGGGCTTTCCTTTTTCAGGGATGGTGACAACTTCAACGGCATAAGGTGATTGCAACCTTTTCGGAGGAAGCAGGTGGGGAGGTACTGATGGTGTAACGTTAGATTTTGGTTGTCTCGGTTTAGGTTCAGGAAACGAGTGTATAGGTGTTGGTGCTACTTCTTTTGATTTTTCTTTAATAGGCAAAGTAACATTAGTGATGGAAAGAAGGGGGTGATGAAGAAGCAGTTCCTTGCGAAGGGACTACTTCTGATGCAGTAATCATGGGTGAAACTACTGTAGGAAAAGAGATAGGAAGGGTCAAAATCGAAGATGCTTCCATCGAAGTCGGCACAATTATAGGTACGTTCACCAAGGGCATAGTTGCAGCGGGAATGGGAGCAACAGAAGTAGATATGTCTGCAGTGGAAACTCGAAGGGATGTAATTGCCTCGAGTATTGAAAGAATGTCTGATGATGAGACAGATGAGGATGACACTGTCTCGGGTATGGATGGAAGGTCAGACAAAGGAGCGGAGAGAGATGACTCCGTGCTTAGTAATGTAGGAATATTCAAAGGCAGGATATCTGAAGATGGTGAAATTCCAGTGATTGATGAAGTGGAAGGAGGTTCTGATTCGATTGATGTGTTCGCAGATGGCTTGGTTTCAGAAGAAGATTCTTCAGTAGAGATGAAGTTGATAGTGTGGGTGTTTGGTTTTTGAGAATCTGAAGCGTTATGGTTCGGGGCATGATTGGGAAAAGGTTGTTTAAAAACATCGAGTGCCTGATTTGGGGGAGCATTTGGGTTATCCAGAATGAGCTCGCCTTTATCAATGAATTTTTGGACAAGATTTTTGAAAGTCTGACATCGTTCGATGTCATGACCTTTGGTTCTATGATAAGGACAGAAATCATTTTCCCTATACCAGAATGGGCGTTCTCGGCTTTCATCAACATCCCTAATGGGGGGAAGTTCGATCATGCGAACTTCCAACATTTTTTCTAAGATAGAGGCATATGATTCCCCCAATGGAGCAAAGGATCGAGATGATGAAGTCCCTTTTCGAGAAGATGAGGGGTCTCTTCGTGGTGTTTGATTAGAAGTATTGTCGGCTCGTGATGCTTTTAATACGATAGCGTTGGTGGATCCTTGATTTTTGTCTTTAGAAGGGGAAGAATTTGGTTTGGTAAACCGAGAAAAATCTGGTTTAGATTTAGAGCGAAGTTTTAGCTTCCCTTGCTCAATGGCGCGAGATTCAAGTTTGCGTGCCATCGTGAAGGCTTCTTCAAAGGTATGAAAAGTTTGGATCCTTAAAGTAGAAGAAATGTGATTAGCACAAGATCGAGTAAACAACTCGATTTGTTGGGATTGAGGAAGGGAGAAAGACAATTGGTTGATTATCCCTCTCCAACGAGTGACAAAGTCTGCAATAGACTCATCATCGAATTGGCGAATGTTATAAAGATCTGTGATCGAGATCTTATGCGTGATATTTATTGAAAAGTTTTCAACAAACATTTGGGCCAATTGAGAGAAAGAAAACAAGGAATGTTGAGGAATGTTATTGTACCAGTCTAAAGAAGGACCTGCTAGAGACATAGGAAAGGTACGGAGCATAAGCTCCTGATCCTGGACTATGAGGTAGCAAGCATGTTTGAATGCTCGCAAATGTTGTTGAGGGTCTTCCCGACTATGAAATTTTGAAAATTTAGGAAGTTCCCATTGGGGAGGATAAGGCTTGAAAGCTACTGAGGGGTGAATGGGTTCATTACACACTTCTTCAAAGGAGTATGAAGGACGAGCCCCTTTTGTGGAGGCTTCCAAGTCTGCAATTTTCTTGAAGAGAATTTGAACCACGTCAGATTGAGGAGGAGGTACATTGGTATGTCCTACATAAGAAGTAAGTGGTGGATGTTGTTGAGGTGTCAATGGAGGATTCATCTGTTGATGGATAGGATGATAAGAGGAATAACCAGGTGTTCTGGGTGACACCGGGTGGGGTATTTGCTGTGAGGTGGCTTGCGTATAGGCAGGCTGTGAGATAATAAGTGATTGAGAAAATGAAGGTTGGATGACGGGTGGAGCCTGTGATTGGTGGACTCCTATGTTTGTTGATTGGATCGGGACAGATTGAGGAACATGGGTGTTGGTTGGATTGGACATGTTGGGGAACAAGACCTGAAAGGGGCCTTCTACTGCCGGATTAGGTATTAAGGGTGCCGATGTTAAAGGATGGGCGAAGGTCACAGTTGCTGGAATATTGGAAGAAAGACCCCCTAGAGGACGAGAAGTAGGAGCCAACTGACTATTCGGAGGGGGTTGGCTCATGAAGAGGTACTGACCTTGGGACACGATGGAGGGCATAGATGAATTAACAGCAATATGCGGGTGTGCAGACGCATTCATTATAGCCAGGGCAGAAGACTTCTCAGAAGTAGGTTGTGGAATACTCGAGGTAACTGTGGTGTTAGGAATAGGTAAGACTATTTGAGAACTAGTCGATATGGTAGGTGGAAGAGAAAAGGGAGGCATAGGGGCCTCGCCCTTCTCCGTGACTCGAGGCAAGAGCGACGATGCAAACTGCTCTACAAAGGCTTGGGATGATCCACGAGGGTAATCGTACACTTGTTGGATTGGTGGTCCTTGATCAGATATTTGAATAGATTTGTGTACTAGGTAGTCCATGAGGGCTATCGGATTGCGGTCGAGGAATGCCTGGAATTCAGGATCCCCGCGGGGAACATACTCCGAGCCAGATGATATTTCCAAAGGACTAGGGGAAGCTGGACGTGATGGGATTGCCTTGGCTTGATAGAAAGGATTATATGACCAGGATGGGGAACCAACTAACAGCGGTCCCGAGGAAGATTGGGGGGGTGCCGAAACCTCCACACTAGTGGTGATCTCGGAGGAAGAAGGAACCAGTTGAGCCATTCTTCTAGATTGTGACTGAGTGATAACCGTCATAAACACGTAGAAAAGAAGATTGACCTAACTAATGCACAGACAATTCAAGCAGCGCAAGTGATTATCTCCTTTAAATTTTGATGCTTTTAAGAAAAGAAAATGTTAGGGAAGGCTTTTTAGAACAGGAACTACTCAGATAGCCAAACTAAGGATGGTTTGGGTAATGTTTGGTGAGGAGTCCCGAAGGCACTTCAGTAAAAGACCGGTACGTGGCTTGATATAGGGGCCTACCCCCGCACTTCACACACCGCTGCGATAAGGGAGTCGGGTGCTTTGCCAATATATACCAAAATCTTCCGTGAATTTATAGCGCGGCCTGAGTACCGCGTAGGCTCTTCCTCTTGGATATCACTTCCAAGTAGGCGAGGCCAGGGAAGGAATTTTGTTTAAATGCTTTATACCTAGTGATTTTGGCTTTGTGTGCAAGGGTGAAAAAATAAAAATCAAATAGTGTCACTACCGATTTTGATCAATTTTCCAGCCTAATTAAAACTAGATGAAAAACATGCAGCAATGACAAAGGAAAAGTTCTTTTTAAGCACTTAAAAACGAAGTGTTTGATTTCGATGAAGACAAGTCAAACAGATTCTTTCCCAAATGTGATTAAGTTCTTTTTAAGCACCAAAAATTAAAGTGTTTGGATGTGATAGGCAACCAACAAAGAAATCCTAAAAAGGAGAAAACACCGCAAAAGAGGAATACCTGTAGATTTAGCTCTCCAAGGTGTGTGGACTTCAAAAAGCACGTTGTTGAGCTCTTCCCCTCGAACAATCCCACGAACAAGCAAAGTTCTCCACAAGAAGAGGTTAAGCAAACACCAAAGAAAACCTAGAAAGATATATCCAGATAACGGTGAAACAGAAATCTCTATTTCAAGGAACTAGGAAAATTCCAAGAAAATAACAATTTCACAAAAAGAGCAAGACTAAAATGATGAAAGGAACTGCTCAAGCAGAACTGATAGGAATCAGTGAAGAAAAAGAACAAAGCTCAAAACTTAGAAAAGAAATGAACTTACCAATAAGGGACTTTGGTTGTGTCCCACCGGGCGTGCCAGAATGTAGATCAAGGATTTCGCGCTTGTTACCTGTCCAAGTTAATGTACCAAACTAAACACAAAAACCCTGAAAAACTCCAATGAAATTGATACCTGATGAAGATGTAGACGGATGAGGAAGTCGATGTAGATAAGACGGGGTGCACACGAGCAATTCGCACAATAGATCCGAGTAACCTGCAAAACACCGATGCTTGACAGAAAAAGACCACGTTAAAAGATATTTAGGTGGACTGCCCAAGAAGTGGGTCTGGGAAACGATAAGCTTCCTCGGCGGATGTCAGTCCACATTTTCAATTAAGAAAAGAAGCATACATGATAAGAGATGTAAGTGAAAAGTTAGATTTTCTGATTACAGTAATAAGACAGAATCTAAACAGCAGACAGAAAGTACAGAAAACAGGGAACTATGAAATAATGCCGGATTTGTGTTACCTGTGTCCTTTTACCTGTCTACAGGGAAATCGGTGTCGACTGGGTAGAATCGGCGTCGACTGATGTGGTCAGCGTCGATCGAGACGAATCGGCGTCGACTGGGTGAGATCGGCGTCGACTAAAGGCAGATCGATCAATCAGGGACTGTGCGATAAGATTCAGGAATTGGAAGGTGAATGTGGTCTGCTAGATGTGCCGAAGTTGGCGAGACACTGGAACAGAGTCACCAGATGATAGATGGTGGTGTGTGATGCTGATGTGACAGGGACAGAGTAATGGTGCTCCTCTCAGGGATTGATTCGGACAGGATCTGCCCTAATTTGATACAATTGATGCTAAGAAGATCTCTCTTTCTCACAACCTGTATCTCTCTCGCTCTCTATTCGTGCGTAAGTGCTTCCTTTTTTTCGTCTGTTCACTTTTTCACTCGTTCGTGGTCTCTTTCGGTCCCTAGAACTGAGTTCTGGACTCACTTTTATAATCGGCGCCGCTCCTACAAAATCGGCGCCAACCATATGGGTCGGCACCGATCGTGGAATAGACTCCCGAGATGGCCAAAATGAGTGATTTCAAGAAAGATAAGATTTATCCCGAATACGGGAAATATCCCGCTAAGGGAAGAGGAAAAATAGATGTGATACATAGATAGAATAAATTTGGGGTGGATAAGTGATTAAGATGCATGGGAAGAAGCGTAATCAAATATTTAACATTTAATCACTCATGGGTAAGATGTGATGGGGTGAATTAAATTTGGAATAAGTGATTAAATCACAAATTGGATAATATCCCAAGGGGATAGTTGGTGACGTAAAACGTGCCCCAGGTTACCTAAGCAAGTAAATGAATGAGAGGGACACTAAATTGAGTAACCAATTTTAAGTGTCTACACTTGGAGTTAAATCTTTGAGACATGTGGAGGCTTCTGCTACCGCTTGTTTCAGCCAATCAGGATCCTTCGGGCCATAGGGCCATTTTGACACTTTTACAATAAATAAAAAAGTGACAAGTTTAAAAGATAAACCCACCACACTGCATCTAATCAGATATTTCCACGTACCCATGGATATTGGGGCAAAAATTAATAGAGAAGATATGCCCGTAAAAGATAAAACGAAGGGTAAAAACTCCACCATTCATTCCTGAATCAAATATTATTTCTGCAGAAAGATAAATGCAAGGAAAACAAGGCTCGACGCGGTCCATAGCCATAGAAAAATATTGATAAATTCCACACATCCATGAAAGGAGATAGAAAAATGTTTCAAAACGCACAGACTGAGGAATTTTAAATGGAACTGGCAGGATTAAAAACCAAGTACCAACATTTGGGACCTACAAATTGGTTTTCACAAGAGGGGAATTTTAGGGCAACAACAGTTGGCTCTTTCTAGGGATGACTTGACAGAGGAATGAGGTAAGATCAAGAACCATAGAAAAAATGTTGGGAAAGTATACCAGTGCCTTATCCATTGGGCAAATAGAGTCAAAGGAAAAACCAAAACAGAAGACAACACACATGCAACAGGAAAAGAAACAAACCAAAAAGGAATTAAAAAAATAAAATACCACACACAACAAGGAACGGCCAAAGGAAGCTAAAACCAAAACTGTAATACAATATATATAGAACCTGACTGCCTAATCACCTAGAACTTGAAAAACTTCAAATACTGCCCACTATAAGGAAGTGGGAGAGGAGATCCATCTATGTAATCCAAATAAAAATAATTTTCTACAACAAAGTGTCTAATTTTGAAAGGACCAAGCCAAAGATAATCAAAATTACCATGGCTCCCTCGAGGTTCATGTCTTTTGTCCCATAACAGAACAATATCTCCCACTTAAAAAACTCTAGGTTTATCCTTCTTATCAAACAATGCCTTCACCTTCAGTTGATGAGCTGAGATTCTATCATAAAAATTGCATTTTTTTATTCATCCAGCTTCTGGAGATACATGATCCTCTTATCCGAGGAACTGATAAATCTTAAATCTTTAATAGCCTTCATTAAGTGCAAGGCTAGTAATTCCACTGTTACTGGAAATTGATCTTCAACACCATACACCATCTAGAAATGGAGACATTCACAATTTTCTCTTTTAGGTGTAATCCTATCTTCCCAGAGAGCATCATAGAGCTTCTTGTGTCAATTCCTTTTAGAGTCATTGACAAGCTTCCGAATGATGGTTACCAAATTATTATTTTTTGATTCTACTTGTCCATTCCCTTAGGGGTAGTATTCTAAAGAATGATCAAGGGAAATTCCATAACCATAGAAAAAATCCATCATCTGAGAAGAAGAAAAAATGGAAGCATTATTAGTTACAATCTTGTTTAGTACCAAAACCTTATCAATATATTCTCTTTGATGAAATTACACACCACCTCAGAAGTAGTGCTTTTGAATGGAATAGCCTCTACCCACTTTGTGAAGTAATCTTGTGGTAGTTATCACATGAGTATGCCCGGCACAGGAAGGTGGATTAAGAGTTCTAATGAAATCTAATCTCCACTATTGAAAAGGCTCATCAATCACTACTGGTTTTTAGTGGTAAAGAAGCCAACTTAGGTATCCCAACAAAAGTCTGATAGGATACACACTTACCTACCCATTTTTATGCATCTCTGAACAATGTAGGCCAATAGTACCCAGCACAAAATATTTTATGGATAGTGACAGTAGAAGAGAAATACCCTCCACAAGTATGATCATGAAAAGATGAGAAAAAATTCTTCTATTTCTCTTTGTCCACACATTTCAAGAATCTTCCATCTATGCCTCACTTGAACAGAGCATTCTCCCATAATACATACTGTGTAGAACTTAGCTTAATAGATCTCTTTTACTTGGCACTCAAGTGGGAGGGACAACTCTCCATAAGTAAGAAAATGTGTAATATCAGCATACCATTCATGTGTTGAACTGAGGAAGAGGACAACAGGAACATCAACTGCTTCTTTGGACATTTCTGCATCAGCTCCTTCAACAATAAGCTCACATAAGCCTTTACACCATAGACTAGCTTAGTTGGCTTGATATCAAGGTCATATTCTTGGAATTTTTATACCCAATTACCTCTCTTAGCTCCAAACTCCTGTTGTGTAATAATAGACTTGATGGTTGTATTAGGTACAAGCACAACAAAATGAGAATTAAGAATATAAAAGTGAAACTACTAGACAAATTTGACCACTGAAAAAGTCATGTTTCTCCATCATAGTATATTTCAATTTATGAGATTTCAAAACATAGCTCATGAATGCAATTGTAAGTTCATGATCCTTATAATTTCTCTAAGTTAGAACAATAGCCAAGGTACTCTCTATAGCATAGAAATAGATGATAAAATCCTTGCTCAAATTAGGACATGCTACGATGGGAGTCTTAGCAATGGATTTCTTGATACCTTACAATGCTTCCTTACCTTTAGAATTCCAACCAAAGTTTTTCTATTCCCTTTCATCATGTGAGCAATTCTCATAGTCAGTTCTACAAAATTAGGAATGAATCTCCTCAGGAAGTTTATCTTACCAAAGAAAGAGTGAACACCCTTTTTACTTATGGGAAGAGGAATCTGCTGAATTGCTTCAACTCTTTCTATATCTATCTTGATTCCTTATTTGGAGACAATATTCCCCAAAAAATTTCCTTCAGTAACACAAAAGATATACTTCTTAGGATTGAGAGAAAATCCATGTTCTCTACATTTCTGGAGGACTACTTCAATGTGTTGAAAGTGATATGCCCTTGTTTTAGAGAAAATAGTCAAATCATCAAGGTACGCACAATAATACACTTTCCCTTTAGACTACCAAAATCCAAGTCCATTTCCCTTTAAAAGGTGGCATCAACATTGATAAGACCAAAAGGCATTCTATTGTAGGAAAAGGTGCCCCAAGGAGTAGTAAAAGTAGTTTTGTGTTGATCTGGGGTACCAACTTCTACTTGATTATATCCAAGAGAATCCATCAAGCATAGACAACATCTCATAGCCTGTGATAGCTTACAAAACTTGATCCATCATGGGGAGAGGATAGTTGTCTTTCAGAGAGGCCTAATTCAAATTCCTGAAATCCACATAGATGTGAATCTCACCATTCTTCTTCCTAACATGCACAATGTTGGTAATCCATGTTGAATGATGTATAGGGAAAATAATCTTTTCCTTTAGTAACTTCTAGATATCTTGAAAAATAGTGCCAGCAACCTTAGGATTGTATTTCCTTTGTTTTTTCTTGAAAGGTTTGATCCTAGGTTTCAGAGGGATAAAGTGTTGCATCTCCTTTGGTTGAAAATCCTTTGAGATCATCATATGAATAAGCAAGAACATCAACATAACTTTTTAGTAGTATTTACTTCTTTCTTCTTCTCTTCTTGAGTGCAACATTTTCCAATGTTCACCATCTTGGGTTCATCAAGACTCCCAATATTAACCTTTTCACATTCAGTAGACTGTCGAGCTCCTTGAGAAGCTTTAGACTTAATGTACCTATCATGCTTATCAAACAGATCTTCCAAACTCACCAGCCCTTTAGGGATCTTGTTACCTTTCAATTTGATGTAGCCATCTTGATCCATCTCTTCCTTGATATCTCCTTCATTAGAGGATACACACTCCCTAGGAAAAGTTTCACTTCCTTCAAAATATAACTGATCAAAATTATCCTAAGCTCCAAGAATGAGAGAAAGTGTTGATCATCATTGAAAATTTCCAATTGCTTGCATTATCTGGTACACTGGGCCTATGAATCATTTCAATGGTAAATTTCTCCTAAGAGAAATCTGGGTGAGGAATCAACAAAGATCCTGAGACAGCTAGAGAATCAGCTCTAGTGTTCCTTTCTCTTGGCACAACTTCAATGGAGAAAGCATCAAGAAACTCAATGGAATCCCAGACAAGATTTCTATAATGTTTCAATCTCCTATTCTTGACTTGGTAAATATCCCTTACATGTTTCACAATAAGCTCTGCATCTCCATGAGCACAAATATTCTTCACTCCCATTTCTTTTTCCATGTTCAATCCAAGTATGAGTGCCTCATATTCAGCTGTATTGTTTTTATTTTCAAAACAAAATCTTGAAAGAAAAAGGATGAATGTTCCCTTCTGGAGAGGTTAGCACCACACCAGCCCTAGAACTAGCGGAAGAGCAGCTTCCATCAAATTCCAAAGCCCAAATTCCATTAGGATCATGAATCACTCCCTTAGGAAGTTTTTCCTCATCTTGTGACATGATCATGTAGTTACCATGCCCTATATCTACATAGAGTATCTGTGCTTTTGGATCATCAGTCTTTTGCACAATGTATTCAGTCTGTTTCTCAGGTAGCAGCTTCTTCATTTTTCCATTGACTGGGATCAAAGCATGTGACCAATCCATATGAATTTCACCTCCTACCTCCTTACATAAATTTCTACTTAGTAACATCCCATATGAGGGAGGAATATCAGCTACCAAAATAGTGGCTAAGACCCTTTTCTCTGGCAAAGAAGCAAAATCTACTTGTGCATCTTTAATCCTCCCAACCAAAGGAACTTTTCTACTCTCCATGGAATAGTAGGAACCAAAGGCACATGTTAGAGTCAAGCCCAAAGCATGAGCTAATTTTTTAGGCATTACATTGTTCTGATGCTCCTGAGTCTATAACACAATTACTGAGTTTATGGCCAGCTATGAGGAGAGTCACATAGAATGGTTCAACTTTCTCATTAGGGGAAGTGACTGCAGCCACAAGGCTTGGTTGAGGTGAGGAAGAGGGAGTGGGAAAATACCTTTAGAAGTACTGGATGAAGCTTTGGATTTGGAATTGACAAATTTTACCATTTTAGAAAAGATTTTTGGATGGGTTTGGTAAAACTCAGCCTCTGAAATTTGGATTTTGGTATTTTTGAGGTGTTCAATGATATCAAAAGATCCAGAGGTGGATGGGGAATTATTGCTAGGAACATGAGAGAACTTTTGATTTATCAGTTTTAGGATTTGAAGGACAAGAAGTTTTGGAAACAAAAGTAGAAGGAGGATTAGCATTACTCACATTTTGTGTGGAGGCAGTGGGAATAGGATATTCTCTTCTTGTAATCACTGGAATAGTTATAGGAAACTCCTTGGATTTATTAGCAGGATGCACCACTTTTTCTTTTCTATTTGTTTTCTCCCGAGTCATGACAGCATATGACTCACTATTCATATCTTCTACTCTTGCATCATATTCATCTTCATCATCCATACCTTCAGTGGTAAGGAAATGAACTTGAGATCCACCAAGCTCCTCCAGTTCTTCATCAATATCTTCTTCTAGTTCTTCATAGAGTTCATTAAACTCCTCATCATCAGGTTCTTTAACTTCACAAGTTGCATTGACTAGAACCTTGATGGGTGGGCCTTTAATAGCCAATCTAGTCTGAGAAGAAGGTAAATGGTTCTTGGGCTGAAAATTATTCCTTGGAATGTCTTGGTAAGGAGCATGTTGAGCCAATTGTTTCTTGATAGTAATGAGATCATTTGCAAGCTTTTGTACCAAATGATTAGAATTGGCTCCAGGGGAGGAGGAAGAAGAAGATGCTTTAGATTTGGAAGGTTCTCTTTTCAACTTACCAGACATGATTAAATCATCCTCAACACTGATAGCCAACCGTTGATCAACATACAGAGTTACAAGGTTAGCTCTCCTTAGTGCATAGCTTACTTCAGGTAAATTGAGCATTGAGGAAGAAGTATTTTTTGGATTTGATCCACAGGATGAGTGTTCTATGGAATTTTATGAATGAGCTTGTTGAATTTGGCCACAAATTCTCGCATGGGATCGAATGGTTCTTTCTTGATATGAGATATTTGAGCTAACAAAGCATGCACATCTTCAATAGGTTTGAAACGTTGCTCAAACTGAGTTGTCATGATATCCCAATCAGTGATTGACCCAACAGGAAGATGATAGAACCAATCAGCAACATTTTCCTGCAATGTCTCCACAAAAATCCTAACAGAGACATCTTCATGTTCAACCCCAAGAATCCCACATGCAACAATGAAGGCTGCAATGTGTTCATCTGGGTGTACTTTCCCATCACCTCAGAATTTAGGAAAAATTCTTTTCTTGTTACCCCTAGGTAACTCATGCAATGGCTGAGGAAGAGCAAGAGGCTTAACCCATTGTCCCCAAAGGAAAGGTGCTTCCATCCTTGGAAAAATTGACTGAAGGGGAACTGAAACACCAGCAAGTATCAAAGCATGAAGATTAGGACTCAATTGTTCTTGATAAATGTTAGTATTGGAATTTCTATCTTTAATAGGAGGTGTGCTTGTAGAACAAGTTATTTTGTTCTTTCTTGTTGGAAGAAGAGAGAAGTTTTTATTGCTCCAGAAGTTAAAAATGGGAATCTTCTACCCCGAGAGATTTCTTCCCATGTGTATACCATAGAGTCTCCAGACCAAAAATGATCTTGAAGTTGTTCTTTTAGAAAGGGATCCATTTGAAATGAAATCCCCAGCTGAGTCACCAAAAACTGTTGGGTTTTAAAATTGATACTTTAACAAACCACAGTCAGGGGATAACAAGTCCCTCCTCTTTAATGGGAGAGGTTCCCTTATTGAAAGCAAGCCAACAAAACTTATATACAAATGTACAACTTTCAAATTGTGGATTCTCTGATACTTTGAAATGTTTTATGCCCAAAGATCATCAATACAAAAGAATAGAAGAACTAAGAAGATGAGAGAGGAAGAACATAACAATACTTTCAGGAAATATAGATAGCAGATTATAACCTTATATGTATTGAGCTAGGGAGATGAAAAATATAATCATCCACTTTCATAATGGATATAATTCCAGCAAACACAAAGTTCCATAAATAATATAAACTAGAATAAAAAGCTTCTTAGCATGAAAAGATAGGCGATTCACAAATTTGAACAAGGAAAGAAAGAATTGCAGAGGAAGAAAGGGAAAAGACTTCTGTATTGATTATTTTTGAATCTATTACAATTTCAAGAATGTCAGGATCCAGCCCTTAACAATGGCATAGATAATCCATTAAATAATCTTCAAAAATGGTTACATTCGGTTTCAAAAAATGATGAAACTGATTCTTTCTGAATAATGCCTCGTATGTTCCATGTGGCGGAAAAACCATGATGCTTTGTAATGCAGCCACCGTACATCCGATTTTGCAAACTTTAAATATGAGTCTGTCCACGTGGGAGAAATATCTAAACTAAAGCAGGCTTGAGGAAAACTTTAATATTTTGTGCCTTTTAGAGAAATGGTACTTTGGAACATTTCAGCCCACCCATCCGCTTCTGATATAGGCCTGCACGTGGCTTTACTTGAGTGGTGACAGAGTCATGGCTCACTTTTGCAATTTTAACTCTTTTCAACAAAAAGCTCAAAAACTCAAATTCTCTGCCGACCCGCCTCTCTGCTTTGACTTTTGATGCGGGCTCAACATTTGACTTTATCCCTTAGCATGAGTGGGGTCGTGGGTCACTTTATAACTTTAAGCTCTTTTTGGAAATAAAACCAAAAATGTCCAAATCAGCTTTGATGGCCTACCTTCATGCTTTGACTTTTCAACGGATGCACGGCTTAACATTTGATACTTTATTCCTTTGGAAATGAAGCCAAAAGTTCTAAATGACTCATTTTACAACTTTAATCCCTTTTGGAAGCATCAAAACAAAAAAAGGGGTCACCTTTCCGCTTAAGCTTCTCTAATGACCTGCCCCTTTGCGGGCCAGTTTGGTATTTTTTGACTTTTGACTAAGTCCCTCTGTTTGGCGAAGGCTTTATGTCTGACCTCGAGACATGTGGAGGCTTCGCCACCATTGGGAGGTGCACCGAAGTGAGCATAGGAGGTTGTTCTCCTATACGCCAATTCACTTTATAACATTTGGGAAGCTTTTGGATTCTTCCTTGGAAACACCGAAGGTAAAACGTGGAGGCTTTCCTAAAGTTCTCCTATACTTAGTCAATTGCCTCTATCCGCTTTTGACCTTAGACACATGGAGGGCTGGCACAAGTTTGTCCCTTGGCTTCAGGCCTTAGGAATTTTTTTCACATGATTACACTTGTGGTCTCTCAGTTGAACCCTTCCATACTTAGTCGCCTCTGTCTACTTTTTAAACCTTCTGGACAAAAAATCCTACACTCATTTGGCCTTTGACCTTGTTGCATAAAAACACCATTGAGACGGTCTAGACTTTTCCACTACCGCTTGCTTCAGCCAATCAATATCCTTCAGGGCCACATTTTGGCCAATTTGACACTTTTGCTAACAAATAACAAAAATGACAAGTTCACAAAGAAGAACTCATCCTGCCGCATCCAATCAGAGATGTCCATGTACCTGTGGATGTTGGGGAAAAAATTGATAAGGAATATATGCCCATAAAAGATAAAATGAAGGGGAAAAACTCCACCATTCATGCTTAAATCAAAGATTTTTTCTACAGAAAGATAAATGCAAGGAAAATAAGGCTCGAGTGCGGTCCACAACCATAGAAAAAGATTGAAAAATTCTGCACAAATCCATGAAAGGAGATAGAAAAATGTTTCAAAACACACAGACTGAGGAATTTTAAATGGAACTGGTGAGATTAAAAACTGAGTACCAACATTTGGGACCTGCAAATTCATTTTCCACAAGAGGGGAATTTTAGGGGGACAACAAACCATCATATTACTAGTCTACTGTATTTCCTTAGATTTTCTTGAGAAGACTGTTAATGATATCTTCCATTGTATTAGAATAATTACAACAAAACTTGGAGGTTATTTAATTCATGTTAAAACAAAGGAAATTTACAAATTATAGCCAATTTATTTGATGCATTAAAAAGATACCGGATGCACTATGTTGAGCCAAAGACTAAAAAAATTGAGTTACAAGGCATAGTTTATGCCTTCAAGAGTTATAAAAATTCTACAATGCTCCATTTACTTCCCTTTATCTAATCAAGAAATAACATATCTCAAAAAATACCTTAAACCTTGACTGTCATTTTCTCCTCCTCAACCTAAGACAGAGTCCACATATGCAGTCTTATTTTTTTTGCAAACACATATAAAATTCCTTCAAACAGGGATACATTACAACTTCAAATCATCATTCATGATTTATTATTCATTCTTCAACCTCAAGAACCTTTGTCTACCTTCATTACATTTGAATCAACCTATGAATATGTGTATATTGACTAAGTGTAGACTCTTAAACAAACTCCTAAGCTAACTTAACAACTCCCTAAGAAGGCTCAATAGCCTCTTATCATATAAATTAGGTAGATATCATCTCAATATACCCATGTAGTCTATACATGACAACTATTTCAGATGACATGACTCTATTTGCCTATATTACCCTTTTATTAAGTCAAATTCACTCCTACAACCTCTTATAAGCACTTCTTCAAGCTTTTACAACATATTTATCTTTAACACTCATCCACTCACACCTAAAATAACATGTCTTATTGATCTCATATGACCTTATTATACTTTATCCCTTGATGCTCCTACATAATTTTTACTTATTTTGACATTTTTGGTCAACCTTTTTACTTTTCTTATCCTTATCCTAAGTTCATAGTCATCCTTTCGTGTCACTAGTGTGTAAATTCAAACAAGAGATCCATATATATACACAACATACACACTATTATTTTGGCTAACAATTCTAAAGGGGAAATCACATCTACATATTATCACTACCATCAAAGGGACTGCATTTTTGGGATGTATACGCAGCATACGAAGGGAAAGTGTTGAATTCCATACCACACATTTGCATCTATTCTATATATATCTCATTATCTTGGCATCATTGGTGTGAGGGAAAACTAAGGACACTATTTCACACACAAGCACACAAAACTAAATGGAGTCTGGAATGTAGTTCAACACTCAGTAATACATTCACTATTCGGGAAACCGTTAAGGTCGCTCTGATTTCACATTTTACACATTTCATTCATATTTGATGTGTTTGTGAGCTTGTGCAAGTATCTAGGGTTTTTTTTCATATTACAGGTATCTTCGACGATCAATGAATGAATATTGAGTGACAATTAGGAATTAACAATGTAACCCTTACGGCATAGAAGAAAGTAGATCCTAATCATTTACACAGTCACCAGCACCCAGAATCAAACACCAGTGCCCAAGCACCCCTCTCCTATCATGGGTGCCCTTGTTCAACGTCTGCAGAGTTTCAGAATATTTAACAAGATCATGTGACAGTATTTCTAGCCAGATCTAGTATATACATAGTCCCGATAATATATAGATTGCCCAGGAAAATACTATGTCACTTATCTCTCTCTCTCTCTCATTTACTTATATTCTTGCATTACTCGAGTGCTTAACATTTATATGTTACTGTATTGTATCATATTAGTTACTCTAAAATATCATATTTAATTTGGATTAATTAAATCATTTGGTGAAACTGATTTTATTTGACCCCTTTCCCCTATGATCCTAAAACCATCATGGCTTAAAATAGGTCCCCATCTCCCAAGCATGATATGAACTATATGCGTATGTAACCAGTCTTTGACAATGCCACTATAGAATCTGCATTGTATGACCTCATGCACAATCCCCAATATGATCCCATAATCCTCCAACAACTCCTTGACTTCTAACAACCCTTTCTTGTTGGTTACGAAACCCCTGATTTTTGCATAGTTCCACTATGACCAAAATTTTACCTCATGTTCTCCCTCATCCACCATAGTCATCAATGTTGCTTCATCCTATTTTCCTTATCTTATAGAAAATGAAAACATTAATATATATTATTTGCATAATGAGGTTCTTTCTTGTGAAAACATAGATGCTAATAATTCTACTTCTGAAAATGACAATGAAAATGTGCATCATGATGTCCCTACTTGTAGTCAATATGAATCTCCTACTCTTACTACTTCTAAAATTGTTATCAATGATTACAATGATAAATCTTATACTAGTAAACCTACAAGTTCTTTATATGTTGATGATACTCTTGATGAAATCCCCGCTTATGAAAATATGGCTGATATTGACTTTGATTATACTTATGATCATGAACATGATAGTGTTGATATTGCTTCTATTAATACTACTAAATGTGAATTTAATAATCCTCTTTCTTCTACTTCTAAAGGTATTTCCATTGTTCCCCATAATGATTCCACTTCTGCCCCTAGTGTACCTCTTATTGTGTCTCTTGAGCCTACACCTAGCATCCCCATAGAGCCTCCATATTCCTCCTCTTCTCTTACACCTTCTTCTCCTCCTTCCACATCCACTCCCCCTTCTCAAGTTATCATCATCACTCACAATGGAAATATCCAACCCTTAAATGTGCTTATCATTTCATCAACCATTCCTTTAAATGGTATTATCTCCCTCATGCATGTTGGTAATTTGAAATTTTAAGTTCATACCCTCACCCTTGAAATTAAATCCTATTATGATTCCATTGAAAATAATTCCCTCCATGGAAACCACATTCCTAAAAATATTCACAATTCCCATTTCCCTTAGGACTTCATCATGCCTACTTTTTCCTATTTTGATGGTACTGGAAATCCTTATTTACATCTCAAGCATTACTATTTAGCCATGTTTTCTTATTCTAGTGATCTCTTATTACTCAAATCATTTCATCATAGCCTTGTTGATCATGCTCTCCAATGTTATACTCAATTTCCTTATGGATCCATCAATACTTATTATGATATGGAGGATGTATTTCTTAGTCATTTTATTTCTAACAATGGTCCTAAAATCACATATGAACACTTGCCTTCTTTGCATCAAGGAAATAATGAACCAATTTTAGACTACATCTTAGACTTCAATTATTGCATGCATCAGTTATTATTTCAACCTATTGATTTAGAAATGTAATTTATATTTTGTCATGGCTTAATTCCTCCCTTAAAAGCAAAGCTATTATATAATATATGTGAATCATTTACTCTTTTGTGCTACAAAGTTATTGATTTAGAAAAATATCTCATTGGGATAATGTCTTAACACCTTCTTCTACTTCTTCTCTTCCTCCTATGCCTACTAAGTATTCCCCTCTTCCATCTATTGTAACACCCTGAACTGTTGTTACTTCCTCCTGAGCATACAAGTGTTGATATGTGATTTCTTATAAAAGGATGTGTTCCTCGATTTAGAAATCATGCTTGATATGTACTGTAATTTCTTTGCAGATCCTTGACTGAGTCAGAATATGATTAGACTCTTTTATTTATTTCATTTTGCATCTGAGTTTAATCTGATCTCGGAATGAATTATAGAGTTATCCATCTATAAGATCTAATCTTGGATCAGTGGAATTGATCCAAGTATTGCTCTAAGTCTATTCGTGATGAATTAAAATCACAGACCTTGAACAGGTTGCAAGGTCTAGAAGCATTGAATAAGCTGGTCCGGAGTATGACTCAGGCTGATCATGTGAAATGGATTGGTTCCCGATATGGAAGTATATCTGGAAGGTCTCGATCGTGGACCAGGTAATAATTCGGTTACATACGATTCTGCAGCCTGAGGCAGAACAGGAGCTAACCCTGTTCAAGAAGGTATGATGTAGGTCTTTTTCTGAGTGTACAGAATGTAGACCTAACTGGAATTATTAATGGTTAGTAACCTAAAACTAAACCTAACCTAGGGGTTAGATTAGTGTTAATCTAACCTAGACCTAGGCTAAGTGCTAATGTCCTAAGTTAGTATCTATGTGTAATGTGGTTAGAATAAGTATTATCCTAAATTCTAACCTAAGATACTAACCTAACTATTAAACAAAATGTATGGGGGCCTATGGAGGGGTGCGAACCATGGGTGGCATTTTCTATGTCATTAAATGCTAAGGATAAGTATGAAGGACAGGTCTTGGCGGAGGTTATAGGAACGGCTAACTGGTGCCGACGTGGCAGGTCGCCAAAACTGAAAATGAACTGGAAATTTTATTTGACTGTTGCCAATTTTGGCGGTCGGTGGCAGTGGAGTTTGAGCGGGAAAGTCGGTGTAAATGCATTCAATGTGCTCGGTAGTCGAGCTCGGAACTCGCGTGAAGGCATGCAAACTGGGAAGTTGTTGGTTTGTTTGGCTTGTCGCGAATTTTGGTTTTCCTTCTGCCTGTTCACTGGTTCTTCGCACCAGTTTTCTTGGTGTTGCATGGCGAGTATGAGCGTCTCTAGCTCTTTTCTCTGTCAAGGGGAATATATATGTCATGGAGATAGCAAAATTTTGTTGGTCGCTCTAACTTGGAAAAGGAAAAGGAAGTCTGAGCTCTTCCAGTGGTCTGCTTCGGAATTTTGAGCAAAAATCCAGGCATGTTAGGCCCTAACCTTTAAAAATCTTGCTGTCTTTCAAGTGATTTCATTAGAACAACTCTGTTCAAATGTTTTGAGAAAATGGATGATTTTTTCCTATGGTTGTCTGGTGTGATTTTTCCACTGTATCTTCTTGCAGGAATGACTTGTCATTTATTCCTTGATGGGTGTTTATTATTTTCGAACTGTGGCTTTGTTTCCTTGTGTTTGCATTCTGGCTTAAATATGCGAAACATATGAAATATATGAATGCTCGGCCTGTTCGGCGTGAGCCCATAAATCATTCCTGTGATGGGTATAGACCATTGTTATGTTTGTTGATTTTTGGTCGTCGATTCTTGATGTGGAAACAGTCGGAAGGGATACTGATGGACCTGTTTGACTGTTCAGTTTTATTGAATCTTTGTAAGCTCTGTCATGGGTTTTGATGAAGGTAGTTATTGATACTGTTGGGTTTCATTTTGTCTTAAAGGTTGTTTGAGAATAAACATCTTTCGGTGTGACAGTATCTTATTGCAACTCTTTTGGAATTGTTTTCCTTTTTTGTTGGGGTAACGAGATTTAACCGTTACAGTATGCATTATGGATATATGTATATTATATATTGGAACGACTCTGTAGAGTCCATTGAATGACTTGTATAAATGGACCACTGTGGAAGCTATACATTTATATATTTGAATGTTGGATATTGATTTGTTTGAAGTCTTAAAGAAGTAACAGGTCTTTCGACCTCTGTTAACTATAGTAAATTTTGGGTATAGACTCCCCGGTTGTACTGTTTCGTTTCCTTCTGTGTAAGCTTGTTCAAAAATATTGAAGAAGGTTCAGTTGGTTCTTTTTACGAAATCAGTAATTATTGAAGCCTGTTCTTTTATGTTTATCATTACTGGAGTAGATGGAATCATTAATTATTCTTCTTTATTATCTTGAATACTATTGTATAGACTCGGTTGAATTCTTGATAAATAACCAATGTGATCGCTTCAAATTAGGACTGTTGGGTTTATTCTATTGTTTGACCCTGTGGAGGATATCTTGTTTCTTTTGGCTTCTGTATAAGCCTGAGATTGAACATGTGATGTTTATTTGGCCTTGATGGATTTCTGTGAATAGCTTGACATCTTGTATAACAGCTTTATGAAGTAGGTCATGGATACCATACTTTCTACTCTGATTTCATTCAGATGTAGCTACGATATTCTATGTTGTGTTTTCTTTAGATTTCATGCTAGTTGATGTGGCTGTGTGTGATGCATGGGTTTCATTTAAACTTCTCTCTGCTTAAGTCGTAGGGAGATGTCATTGTTCAAAAGGAGTTCGAGTTTCTTATTGACTGTGGCAACAATTGAGTTCCTTTGAATTCGACCTTGGGAACAAAAGCCTTACAGTGTTGAAAAGGATTGAAGAGGCTGTAGATTGTTATTGGGATTGTAGGCGTGTTACGCCTTCCTTACTTTGATATCCATTTTTGAGTATGAATGAATTTAGGAGCTAACTGTACCTAAATAGGTAACGGCAGTAGTTGTCTTCTTGCCTGTCGCTTCTTGCGTGAGGTCATTCTGAGTCTGTCTGGTAGAAAGACCATGTTGTTTGGCATGGGGGCTATTGTACTGTAGTTGCTTTATTGTAACAGTGTGCTGTTGATGGACTCGACTGATTTATTTGCTGTGTTTTATTTCTTTATTTAAAACAGCGATTCTTCTTGTGGCTTGTCGGACTTGTTCGTATACTTACCAGATGAATGCTTTCCATATGAGGAGACGGTACAGTAGTGAACTTGTGTGAAAGGAAGTGTGAATGATTTGTTCCTTTCTCTTCTATTATTATAATACATGTTGATATCTATAACAGTAGGAGCTGGTTTTAACATATTGATATACTCAAGAGTTGTTATGATATTTCCATTTCCTGATGAAATTAACGATCTGTCCAATGTTGCTGATCTTGGATTTAAGATAATTGTTTTGGATACTTTCGTTCTTTGATTCTTAATATTTGTTGAAATAATTGAGAAGTGTTTAGGACTATTCTGTAACGATGATAGAGTTACACGTTTGTAGTCATTTTTGTATTACAAGGGCATAGTTTTAATATGTTTACTTGTTTGGATAATGGAACTCATTTAAACAGGGTGTTTAATGAAAACAATTGACGGATTGCAATTGTTTTAAAAGTTAGTGCTTATCATGCTCAGTTCATCGAACTGACTCATGTTGACTATTTTTGCAGATGGTTGCCGTAAGTGGTAAAAGCAATGCAGATCTGACAGGATGATCAGATTGTTTAATTTGATTTATAATGAATTACAGCTTGATTTTCTAAATGTACTATATGTGGAAAGATGTTTCTTTTCCGTTAAGCAATGTATCAAGTATGCTGCTTGCATAAAATGTATTTGTATAGTTATGAAAGGAATGAAAATAAGTATTTGATACTTATGTGTTGTATTCTTAATTCTGATAGTTGACCTTCTTCGGTTTATATACCAGAGTGGCAATGTTATCTTTGTGTAATTGGATGCTTTTGTGATTGACAATGAAAGCTTAAAGAAAATGTGATTGAATTCTTATGAGTGTTTAGTAGTTCTAATTTGTTCTATCGAAAGCTAAATAGAAATTTAAATCATTGTCTTTTTAAAAGATAGGGGTTAAACCAGTATGTTATCGTATCCCTAATCCTCATGGGCATCCATATAACATTATCACCTTGTTAATCTGTCTCCGAGTGATTAAGTTGTGAAAGGAAGGACTGACAGTAGTCAGTGTAAGACATTCTATATAACATAAGAATGGGGTGAAGGACGTATTCCAGATTGACGAGTATGTTGTTAAGGAATACTAGACATAACAGTATGTTTCAAATCTTTGGCCAAAGTATCGCAAGCTGCTGATTGCGTTGTCCTAATTCACCTAGTCTAAGGGATGAGATGCCGATGAATAATGGTAACAATTATTCAGTTAGGTTCTTGGACAGAACATTCTGAATCCCAGAATAGGGAAGAGAACCACGAGAGTGAAGCGTTAAATAAAAACGCCATCTCTTATTACTCATGAATAGATCGGTAGATTACCGAGTCATGGAATGAATAGATCGGTAGATTACCGAGTCATGGAATGAATAGATCGGAGGTACTCCGAGTCATTACAGCTGCATATGGTTGTCTGTTATATGAATGGTTATTTGATTTGTGAGTTCTAAATTATGTATTTAGAACCAGGATGCAAATATCAAAAAAAAAAAAATTCACTTGTTATAAGGTATTAATTGAGGATGTTACATCTTGGTATCAAAGCTTAAGGTTGCAGCTCTTGGACCTATTGTGTCCATAATCTGATAAAAACCTGAATTTTCTTGTAACAGAAAATGGTTAGAACAAGGGGGAACGTTGCGAATAATGCTCCACCTAAAGGAGGAGCGGCAACAACCCAGAAACTTGATGAAATCCTTGCTGCCCTGTTGGACACAAGAGATCGCTTAGCTTTACTTGAACAGCAGGTGATGGGAAATGAGGAGGATGAAGAAGCTGATAATAATAATCAGCAACCTCCTGAGGACAACCCCGATATGGGTGTTGATGTTAATGCTGGGAATGCACCTGTCCAACCAGAAAATAAAAAGGCCAGGTTGGCAGCAGAACTCACTAATGATATAAAAAGGATAAGTCCACCTAAGTATGATGGCACCACATTGGGAGATGGAGCTGAGAACTGGCTCAGCAAAATGGAGTACTTTGCAATAAGGAACTTCTCAGAGGAAACCAAAGCTATTTGGGGAGCCTATCAGCTTTCCCACGAAGCATCTTCGTGGTGGGATAGCCGTAAAGCTGAACTAAACATTGATGAGACCAATATTACTTGGGATCAATTTAAAGGCTATTTTAGGCAACGTTGGCTGCCACAACTTTTCTATGATCAGAAAATGACAGAATTTCAGAACTTAGCTCAAGGGAAGCTAACGGTAACTGAATACTGGGAGCGGTTTACAAAACTCCTCAAGTATGTACCGCAGTATCAAACTGACGAGAAGTTTAGAATACAGAAATTCATCATGGGATTGAATCCCGTGATAGGGGGAGAGGTCGATGTTCACAGTCCAACCACTATGGAAGGAGTTGTTGAAAAGGCCATAAGGCAAGAACAGAAATTAAAGGCTATTTCTGCTCATAAGGAGGAAGTGCGGAAGAAGATTACAAACCCTTCTTCAACCTCTCTTGCACCTAGAAAAGGACCATGGAAAAATTTTGGAAACAAGAGTAAGTTTCCAGGAGATAATAATAAGAAAGCAGCAGTAAATAAGCCTGCTGGAAATGCAAAGAATAATTTTTTAAAAAATTATAATAATGGGCAGAAGCCCTATGGAGGACAACGTGACAATTACAAAACTGGAGGCAACTTTGAGCCTAAAAAGGGACCTGTAGGAGGCTGCTACAATTGTGGTAAAGATCACTACGCAAATCAGTGCCCTTTGAAGAAGGATGATCGTAATCAGCAGCATAAGATACATGCTGCAGTAGCAGACAAGCAAGCTGAAAAGCAAGTGACACCTATAGAAGTTCCGGGTAAGTTATTCGGCATACCTGTCACTATTCTTTTTGATACAGGAGCTACTGAATGTTTTATATCTAATAAACTTGCTTCTAAACTTAAAAGAAAAGCTGGAAAAATAGATAAATCTTGGACCGTACAGTATGGTAATAATTCTGTTCATACAGTGAGTATGTGTCTTTTTGGGGCAGTCCTTGACTTACCTAACTTTTCCACGGAAGTTGATCTCTATGTTGCACCATTGGGATCGGTGTCAATTGATTAGCTGACCATAAAGCAAAAGTAGACTATTATGAAAAGAACATAAAATGTTTAGATGATCAGCTAGAATCAGCAGAGATTCAAGGTGTGAAAAGAGAAATTTCAGTTAGAAAATTGTCAGCTATGCAGCTTAAAAAGGCTAAAAATAAAGGATGTACCCTTTATGTGGTAAAGATATCTGAATCTTCAGAAGAAGATGATGATTTCATGAAACTATTCCCTCTTTTACAAGGTTTTAGGGATGTTTTTCCTGAGGAATTACCAGGGTTACCACCCAAGAGAGAATTTGACTTCACCATTGAAATCAAGCCAGGAACAGAACCTATATCCAAAGCGCCTTATCGGATGACTACTACAGAGTTAGTTGAGCTTAAGGCACAGTTGCAAGAGCTTTTGTCTAAAGGTTTGATCAGACCAAGTGTTTCACCTTAGGGAGCGCCTGTAATATTTGTGAAAAAGAAGGATGGAACACTAAGGTTGTGTATTGATTATCGGATGTTGAACAAAGCAACAGTCAAGAAACGATATCCACTTCCTAGGATCGATGATCTATTTGATCAGATGCGTGGAGCAGCGGTTTATTCTAAGATAGAACTTCGATCTGGTTATCATCAGTTAAGGATTAGAGAGGAAGATATTCATAAAACAGCTTTCTGAACAAGGTACAGACATTATGAATTCACAGTTCTACCCTTTGGATTAACTAATGCACCCGCAGCCTTTATGAATTTAATGAACAATATTTTTCAAGAATACCTGGACAAGTTTGTACTTGTATTCTTGGACGATATTCTCATTTATTCTAAAAGCATTGAGGAGCACAATGAGCATTTGAAGATAGTTTTGGGAATTTTGAGAAAGAGAAAGTTGTATGGTAAGTTATCCAAATGTTCTTTCTTTGATTCAGAAGTTCACTATTTGGGTCATGTTATAAGTAAAGAAGGAATTGCTGTGGATCCTTCAAAAATAGTGGCAATAACTGAGTGGCCTGCACCAAAGAATGTGCATGAAGTAAGAAGCTTCATGGGTCTTGCTGGTTACTATAGAAAATTTGTAAAGGATTTTTCTAAAGTAGCTGCACCAATAACTTCTTTGCAGAAGAAGGATAAGAAATTCATATGGAATGATAAGTGCGAAGTGGCTTTCAAAAGTTTGAAAGACCAGTTGACTTCTGCACCTATACTAGCTGTACCAGACCCTAATGGGAGTTTTACTGTTGTAACAGATGCTTCTGGGGAAGGCCTTGGAGGCGTTTTGCTACAAAATGATCAGGTCATAGCATATGAAAGTAGAAAACTTAAGTTACATGAGCTGAATTATGCCCCTCATGATTTGGAACGTGTTGCCATTGTTCATGCACTTCAAGTCTGGAGACACTATTTACTTGGGAAACCTTTTGAGTTGAAGACTGACCACTTAGGACTGAAATATATTTTTTACTCAGCCCAATCTGAATGCCAGAAAGAGAAGGTGGTTAGAATTTTTATCACAATATGACTTTGATATTAGCTATATCAAAGGGAAGGAGAATAGAGTAGCTGATGCTCTAAGTCGTAGGAGGCACATTTCTGCTCTTATAACATTAAGAACTCAGTTTAAAGACGAGGTAAAAAGTGCCTCAGAATCAGATGCATACTTTCAGCAAGTAAAAGCAGCGCTTGCTGCAGAACCTAAGGATATAAGGTATAAAGGTTTTCATTTTGATAATGAAGGAATCTTGCGTTATGAAAACAGGGTATATGTACCTATGCTGAACGATTTGAGAAAGAAGTTGTTAGTTGAATTTCATAATTCACCTTTCTCTGGACACCCAGGCATCACAAAAATGCTTGCTGATTTGAAACAACAATACTTTTGGAAAGGTATAAAAAAAGGATGTAATTAATTTTGTGACTCACTGTCTAGAATGTCAGCGGGTGAAGGCAGAACATATGCACCCTGCTGGATTGTTATATCCTCATAGCATACCGCAGTACAAATGGCAAGTAATAACCATGGATTTTGTACAAGGACTGCCTATGTCCAGGAATAAACATGATGTTATCCTGGTAGTTGTTGATAAACTGACCAAGGTAGGTCATTTCATCACTGGAAATCTAAAGGATGATTCACCAGTGCTAGCCAAAAGATTCATACACAAAATTTTCAGATTGCATGGTGTACCAGAATTGATTATATCTGACAGGGATACTAGAATGACGTCAAGGTTTTGGCAAACGCTTAACGCAGCTCTTGGAACGAAACTAAACTTCAGTTCTGCATATCATCCAGAAACGGATGGACAAACTGAGAGAGTAAATCAAGTGTTGGAGGACATGTTGCGAATGTATTGCATGGATCAACAGTATAAATGGGAAGAGTATCGTCCATTAGTTGAGTTCGCATACAACAATACTTATCACTCATCTCTTAAAATGGCACCATTTGAAGCGCTTTATGGAAGAAAGTGCAGAACCCCTGTAAGTTGGGACAGTGTTGAGGATAGAGTGGTAATTGGACCAAAGATTCTCACAGAAATGGAATAGCAAGTTAAGCTGATTCGTGAACGACTAAAGGAAGCAGCGGATAGACATAAGAGCTATGCTGACCTTAAGCGGTTTGATAGAAGGTTTGAGCTTGGTGATAAGGTTTTTCTTCGTGTTAAACCCAGAAAGAGTTCTATAAATTTTGGCAAGGCTGCCAAGTTGTCACCTCGATTCGTGGGACCTTTCGAAATTGTCGAAATAATCAATCATGTAGCTTATCGTTTAGCATTGCCACCTACTTTATCTCGCATGCATGATTTTTTTCATATTTCTTTGCTTAAGAAATACGTTTCAGATTTGTCACATGTTTTAAATTGGAATTCCTTGCAAGTCCAAGACCCAGGAATAATCGTGGTTAAACCCACACGAGTGATGGAAACTCGCCAATTGCATTTAAGAAATCGTGAAATACAACAATCTAAGGTCCAGTGGGACCAGTTTAACGAAGAAAGTGCAACTTGGGAAAATCTGGAAGAGATGAAAATGGCTTTTCCTTCTCTTTTTCAACAGAATGAAATCTGTTGACAAAACATTCTTTTATGAACTTATTTTTATAAGAATATTTATGGAAGCCAGATGAAGGCAAACATTATTCAGGTTGAATAAAATGTGTTGTGACATTGATTTCTGGAACTATTCAAATATGAAATAGTCACATTATTTGTGTACTGATAATTTGATTGACCTGAAGGTTAATTTAATATGTAATTCATCAGGACGATGAATCTTTTTAGGAGGGAAGCATGTAACACCCTGAACTGTTGTTACTTCCTCCTGAGCATACAAGTGTTGATATGTGATTTCTTATAAAAGGATGTGTTCCTCGATTTAGAAATCATGCTTGATATGTACTATAATTTCTTTGCAGATCCTTGACTGAGTGAGAATATGATTAGACTCTTTTATTTATTTCATTTTACATCTGAGTTTAATCTGATCTCGGAATGAATTATAGAGTTATCCATCTATAAGATCTAATCTTGGATCAGTGGAATTGATCCAAGTATTGCTCTAAGTCTGTTCGTGATGAATTAAAATCACAGACCTTGAATAGGTTGCAAGGTCTAGAAGCATTGAATAAGCTGGTCTAGAGTATGACTCAGGCTGATCATGTGAAATGGATTGGTTCCCGATATGAAAGTATATCTGGAAGGTCTCGATCGTGGACCAGGTAATAATTCGGTTACATACGATTCTGCAGCCTGAGGTAGAACAGGAGCTAACCCTGTTCAAGAAGGTATGATGTAGGTCTTTTTCTGAGTGTATAGAATGTAGACCTAACTGGAATTATTAATGGTTAGTAACCTAAAACTAAACCTAACCTAGGGGTTAGATTAGTGTTAATCTAACCTAGACCTAGGCTAAGTGTTAATGTCCTAAGTTAGTATCTATGTGTAATGTGGTTAGAATAAGTATTATCCAAAATTCTAACCTAAGATACTAACCTAACTATTGAACAAAATGTATGGGGGCCTATGGAGGGGTGCGAACCATGGGCGGCGTTTTCTATGTCATTAAATGCTAAAGATAAGTATGAAGGACAGGTCTTGGCGGAGGTTTTAGGAACGGCTAACTTGTGCCGACGTGGCAGGTCGCCAAAACTGAAAATGAACTGGAAATTTTATTTGACTGTCACCAATTTTGGCGGTCGGTGGCAGTGGAGTTTGAGTAGGAAAGTCGGTGTAAATACATTCAATGTGCTTGGTAGTCGAGCTCGGAACTCGCGTGAAGGCATGCAAACTGGGAAGTTGTTGGTTTGTTTGGCTTATCGCGAATTTTGGTTTTCCTTTTACCTGTTCACTGGTTCTTCGCACCAGTCTTCTTGGTGTTGCATTGCGAGTATGAGCGTATCTAGCTCTTTTCTCTGTTAAGGGGAATATATATGTCATGGAGATAGCAAAATTTTGTTGGTCACTCTAACTTGGAAAAGGAAAAGGAAGTCTGAGCTCTTCCAGTGGTCTGCTTCGGAATTTTGAGCAAAAATCCAGGCATGTTAGGCCCTAACTTTTAAAAATCTTGCTGTCTTTCAAGTGATTTCATTAGAACAACTCTGTTCAAATGTTTTGAGAAAATGGATGATTTTTTCCTATGGTTGTCTGGTGTGATTTTTCCACTGTATCTTCTTGCAGGAATGACTTGTCATTTATTCCTTGATGGGTGTTTTTTTATTTTCGAACTGTGGCTTTGTTTCCTTGTGTTTGCATTCTGGCTTAAATATGCGAAACATATGAAATATATGAATGCTCGACCTGGTTCGGCCTGAGCCCATAAATCATTCCTGTGATGGGTATAGACCATTGTTATGTTTGTCAATTTTTGGTCGTCGATTCTTGATGTGGAAACAGTCGGAAGGGATACTGATGGACCTGTTTGACTGTTCAGTTTTATTGAATCTTTGTAAGCTCTGTCGTGGGTTTTGATGAAGGTAGTTATTGATACTGTTGGGTTTCGTTTTGTCTTGAAGGTTGTTTGAGAATAAACATCTTTCGGTGTGACAGTATCTTATTGCAACTCTTTTTGGAATTGTTTTCCTTTTTCGTTGGGGTAACGAGATTTAACCGTTACAGTATGCATTATGGATATATGTATATTATATATTGGAATGACTCTGTAGAGTCCATTGAATGACTTGTATAAATGGACCACTGTGGAAGCTATACATTTATATATTTGAATGTTGGATATTGATTTGTTTGAAGTCTTGAAGAAGTAACAGGTCTTTCGACCTCTGTTAACTATAGTAAATTTTGGGTATAGACTCCCCAGTTGTACTGTTTCGTTTCCTTCTGTGTAAGCTTGTTCAAAAATATTGAAGAAGGTTCAGTTGGTTATTTTTACGAAATTAGTAATTATTGAAGCCTGTTCTTTTATGTTTATCATTACTGGAGTAGATGGAATCATTAATTATTCTTCTTTATTATCTTGAATACTGTTGTATAGACTCGGTTGAATTCTTGATAAATAACCAGTGTGATCGCTTCAAATTAGGACTGTTGGGTTTCTTCTATTGTTTGACCTTGTGGAGGATATCTTGTTTCTTTTGGCTTCTGTATAAGCCTGAGATTGAACATGTGATGTTTATTTGGCCTTGATGGATTTCTGTGAATAGCTTGACATCTTGTATAACTACTTTATGAAGTAGGTCATGGATACCATACTTTCTACTCTGATTTCATTCAGATGTAGCTACGATATTCTATGTTGTGTTTTCTTTAGATTTCATGCCAGTTGATGTGGCTGTGTGTGATGCGTGGGTTTCATTTAAAATTCTCTCTGCTTAAGTCGTAGGGAGATGTCATTGATCAAAAGGAGTTCGAGTTTCTTATTGACTGTGGCAACAATTGAGTTCCTTTGAATTCAACCTTGGGAACAAAAGCCTTACAGTGTTGAAAAGGATTGAAGAGGCTTTAGATTGTTATTGGGATTGTAGGCGTGTTATGCCTTCCTTACTTTGATATCCATTTTTGAGTATGAATGAATTTAGGAGCTAACTGTACCTAAATAGGTAACGGCAGTAGTTGTCTTCTTGACCTTCGCTTCTTGCGTGAGGTCATTCTGAGTCTTTCTGGTAGAAAGACCATGTTGTTCGGCATGGGGGCTACTGTACTGTAGTTGCTTTATTGTAACAGTGTGCTGTTGATGGACTTGATTGATTTATTTGCTGTGTTTTATTTCTTTATTTAAAACAACGATTCTTCTTGTGGCTTGTTGGACTTGTTCGTATACTTACCGGGTGAATGCTTTCCATATGAGGAGACGGTACAGTAGTGAACTTGTGTGAAAGGAAGTGTGAATGATTTGTTCCTTTCTCTTCTATTATTATAATACATGTTGATATCTGTAACAGTAGGAGCTGTTTTTAACATATTGATATACTCAAGAGTTGTTATGATATTTCCATTTCCTGATGAAATTAACGATCTGTCCAATGTTGCTGATCTTGGATTTAAGATAATTGTTTTGGATACTTTCATTCTTTGATTCTTAATATTTGATGAAATAATTGAGAAATGTTTAGGACTATTCTGTAACGATGATAGAGTTACACTTTTGTAGTCTTTTTTTGTATTACAAGGGCATAGTCTGAATATGTTTACTTGTTTGGATAATGGAACTCATTTAAACAGGGTGTTTAATGAAAACAATTGAAGGATTGCAATTGTTTTAAAAGTTAGTGCTTATCATGCTCAGTTCATCGAACTGACTCATGTTGATTATTTTTGCAGATGGTTGCCATAAGTGGTAAAAGCAATGCAGATCTGACAGGATGATGAGATTGTTTAATTTGATTTATAATGAATTACAGCTTGATTTTCTAAATGTACTATATGTGGAAAGATGTTTCTTTTCCGTTAAGAATTGTATCAAGTATGCTGCTTGCATAAAATGTATTTGTATAGTTATGAAAGGAATGAAAATAAGTATTTGATACTTATGTGTTGTATTCTTAAATCGGATAGTTGACCTTCTTCGGTTTATATACCAGAGTGGCAATGTTATCTTTGTGTAATTGGATGCTTTTGTGATTGACAATGAAAGCTTAAAGAAAATGTGATTGAATTCGTATGAGTGTTTAGTAGTTCTAATTTGTTTCTATCGAAAGATAAATTGAAATTTAAATCATTGTCTTTTTAAAAGATAGGGTTAAACCAGTATGTTATCGTATCCCTAATCCTTGTGGGCATCCATATAACATTATCACCTTGTTAATCTGTCTCTGAGTGATTAAGTTGTGAAAGGAAGGACTGACAGTAGTCAGTGTAAGACATTCTATATAACATAAGAATGGGGTGAAGGACGTATTCCAGATTGACAAGTATGCCATTAAGGAATACTAGACATAACAGTATGTTTCAAATCTTTGGCCAAAGTATCGCAAGCTGCTGATTGCGTTGTCCTAATTCACCTAGTCTAAGGGATGAGATGCCGATGAATAATGGTAACAATTATTTAGTTAGGTTCCTTGGACAGAACATTTTGATTCCCAGAATAGGGAAGAGAACCGCGAGAGTGAAGCGTTAAATAAAAACGCCATCTCTTATTACTCATGAATAGATCGGTAGATTACCGAGTCATGGAATGAATAGATCGGTAGATTACCGAGTCATGGAATGAATAGATCGGAGGTACTCCAAGTCATTACAGCTGCATATGGTTGTCTGTTATATGAATGGTTATTTGATTTGTGAGTTCTAAATTATGTATTTAGAACCAGGATGCAAATATCAAAAAAAAAAAATTCACTTGTTCTAAGGTATTAATTGAGGATGTTACATCTATTGACCCCTCCTGCACATTCCCCATCTCCACCTCCATATAAGTTTCTTCCTTATCCTCCACCATGTCGGCATTCACCTAAGTCTTATGCATCTCCAACTCACGAACCATTTCAATTCTCACATAATGCTAAACCACATGATGTATTACAAACCTTTCTTGATAATTGGATCATATGTCTACCTTTTAGTAAACACTATCCACCTCACTACTTTCACCACCAACATGGCCACCCTTTCTACAATTCCCACTGCATCAATGGCCACCGTGATAATTAATGCTATGTTATTCATGATCTCCTACAAAAATTAGAAGAAAAAGGTGTCATTACTTTCCAATCTCACTCCCATGAGTGGTCTCTCTCTCCTATCCCACATCAACAAGATTCTACCACTGTTCACTCATCTCAGTCACCTTCATATAAGGTTGTTATGTACCCACCTCCTAAGGTCATTATACATCTACGTCCTCTAGCTAATCCACCTATAGTTTCATCCTCTCATCCCTCACACATTTCTTCAACACCTCATTGGCTTCCTACACCTCTTTCTTACACATTTCCAATCACCATAACTCCCATTATTCACAAAATTCCCTCTGACAATTTGGAACTTATCCTCACATGATTGTTACTTCACATTTTCACTCTATGCCTCAAAGGCCTCTTCATCTCTAGTAGATGAAATCCATTTTCCATTTCATTACTCTATGACGCACTCTCGTGTTATGGTTCACACTTGATTGTTGAGTGCATACTACAAAAATGAACCTATCCTTTCACACATCATGCTCTATGATTCATTTCATATATTTTATATCATCTACTCACACATTATAGACGTAATTCTCGATGACACACTCTTGTTCTATGGTTCAGTTTTGGCTATTGAGGGAGTATTTAAAAATGAACCTCATTCTCACACTAGGGGGAAATCACTCTTCTTCCCCCTTCATCCTCATCACACGCAATTACGAACATTATTTTACATCTTATCATTATTAACTTATCAACACATCATTATTACTACTTTTCTTTATCTACCACATCACATCATATACATACATTTCTACTTATTACATGCCATACCATACATTTCTATTCACACACATTCTTTATCTATTCCATTACTTGGTTATTATTTCCACATCATAACACTTTTCAAATATATATCAAATAAACTATCCCAAAAATTCCTATAGAATATATCAACCTAAATTAACACTCCCAAGAACATATCGTCATCATCACATAGTGTAGAATGCACATCAACAATAAATTCCACATCAACACAAGTTTATATATATATATATATATATATATATATATATATATATATATCCTCCAAAATCATAAAATACAAACTATAATCGCTGGGAGGAAAGCCCCCATGCATCACTACATCATATAGAATGCATCATTTATCATCCTTTCTATCACTATCTACAATTACGAGAGCTTTAGAACTAGAGGCTTCACCGCTCACTCTACATCGTTGGTCTCAGACTCTATATCTATCAAGCTAACTTTGTAACACAACAAGCTCTGTACATCGACCCTGTAGCTCCACATATCGTGTAAATATATCTTGTGTTAGGCCTCCTCCTATGGCCTCTCTCACTCACTCTTCCTTTATGCAAGCCTCATCAGGATTAATCAACAAAATAGTACACGTCGCCACCACTATAGCCACTAGCTCAACTAAATGGGCATGCTCACCCACAATAGCATCAACTTGCTCTAGCATACCCCCTCCCACAAGCACATCTAGGAGCACATTTCAAGTCAACATTCATATAGAATTGTCCACAATCAATAACTAATAGGCATCACATGTCATCATAGAGCCAACATTAGATATTACACATCCTTGCCGTAATCAAGAAATAATAAAAAAAATATATAAGAAAAACACAATACTTACGCTCTACTCTCTCTGCTACCACATTGTCTATTAAGAGGGTAGGTGCCTATCCCTATACTCCTATAAATGTTGGCCCACTGGTCTCATCTACAAATATTGGAAATAGTAACACCCATCAGTTTGATTCCCACCATTGGATATACACCTGAGTGCACCTCTCATCATCCATCTGCATAGGATCTAAGGTCGCGTAGACTTCATATGGACTTGGATGCACTAGCTATTCTCTTTTCAAGCCCGACCTTACCCCTAGTCATCTCATCACCCTAGTAGATCAAAACCATATATGGATCTGGGGGTACATCTTGGGCCATGTTGAACCATCTCGCTCACTCACCTTAATGCGACTATCTTAGGTCGAGCCCAATTATCCCATGGCCCACAGAGTAGTATTAATATAACAATATGCTCATATTCCCACATATATAACAAAATAGTGTCTCTTAACCCTCCACCATGATCCTCCTGTGTAAATCTATACAAGTCCCCATATAAATGGGCTAATACAAACCGTACTTACACATATCTAGTACCATTTTCCTTGATGCTACGGAAAATATCATGCATCCTATATAATATTCCAACTCCACCACCCTCCACTGTCATCAATGAAGCTATCACAGTTGCGATAAATTTCTACAACCATGGAACCGAAGATCTCAAAATTACATCCAAACTAATATGTGTCTCGGCCTGTACTCATGTCCCTATAAAATATTTCCATGCCACCCTCATATGACTCTAGGCATCCAATACATTCATGATCTACACTCTCTCTCCCACTATCATAAATCATAGTATCTTGTATACATCCTCTAGGGTTACCATCATCTCACTAGTAGGCAACCAAAATGTACAAGTATCAACACACCATCGCTCACACAACGCACTCAACATAGGCATATTATGGGGTATATCCCCCAATCTAGAAATGTTTCGTAGGCCGACACAGTCCAATATATCCCACTCATCATCTGACAAAGCCAAAGTAAAAAATGTACTCAAGTGATGACCCACATGAAACTTTCTGGAGTGTATATCTCTTTACATGACACAAAAAGCAACAAAATACTTACATTATTCCCCCATACATACTACAAAATCAGTCATCATAGCATAAAATTCATCAAAATACAAACATTTCACTAAAACAGTGCAAAAAAAAATGCCTTTGAACACTAGCGCCTAGGAGCTGAAAACTAGCGCCTAGAAGCAGGTCACTAGTGCCAAACACTAAGCGTTAGTGTCCCGAAGGATAGAAATGTCTTGTTTTCTCTTGTCTTGGTCATAAACACCAAAAAATATAACAACTCAAATTTTACTAATAAATCTAAAAATAAGCATTTTAAACAAATTTTTCCAAAAATAATAAAATATATTAACTCCTCGGTCGTCTGCAAAGCCGTGACAGCTGCTACTCTCTCAAATATAATCAAACTAGCTTCTCTTACATGTGGCATCCTCATAACTCAGAGCTCCAAATTCCACTCAATATTGGTACAAATGACCTTATTATTCACTTTTAAATATTACTATATATAGTAATTCCAATTTACCATACAATATAGTTTCTGTTTACAACCATTTTTAAAACTAATACATGACACATAATTTTTCTCATATCTTGAGCCTTGTAACTCCGTTTGTCTCACCATTTGTGTCATATGGATCATAATATCCTCTAGCACAATACCATAAAAATTTCAACATCTCATATTCAAATATAGCACATGTACTACTCAATTCTTATACTTTAACAATAATATCCCATACTATTTCTCATTCACTATTACAACATCGTATACATCATGCTTTCAACTTAGTGCTCATTTCTCTTCCCTTCACCCTTTTTCCAAAAGGGGGGCATAAAATTGGGATCATATTATAATCCTTCTTTGGACACAATACAATCAATCGACACCCCTAATATATTAGTATTATAATTTACTCAGATCTTATTCAAAAAAAGGTATAACCATTCTATACGAAAGTCAGTACTTTCTACTATTTCAAATATATTCCCCCAAATGATCTAATCTGGGGGAAAATAAAAAACCTATCCATGAGTAATCTCCTAAGTACCTATTATTTCAAACAATCTCTTATCACTCAAATCAAATCAATTAATCAATACGATAAGCACATTTGTTATCTCTCCCCGATGACCTAACTTGGCAGTTGCATTACATTACTATCGCTTCCAAATGACCTAACTTGGAAGCTATTTAGCACTATTTAAATCAAAACATCAGTTACTATAGGAGTGGCAGAAATGAGACATCATTTCCTTTCCTATACTTCTCTTATATGGGTTATTCAATTAAAAAACAATTTTTCAATCATAACTAATCAGAATTAAATTTGGTCTCTATTCATCTGCAGCAGTTGGATCTTTTGGTGATGCGGTCATAGATGGAGAGTAAAACTATACCTCTCTCCCTAAAAATCTTCTCTAGCAACAAGATGCCAAAATCTTCCCATTTTCAAACAAAATCAGGCTATGAATTGATCACTCCCTACCTCTTCTATCACCTTGGACAACAATTCAAAATATCCAAAGTATCCAAATCATTTCAACTATTTCTCCAAGTTATCCTTATGATGGTTTTCTATCTCCATTTATGCCACATGGGTCAAAGCACTGATCCATGAATTTCCATGCTACAAGTTTCTACATTCTACACTTACTTTGTAATATGGCTTCTCTAGATTCTATACAGGTATGCTCCTTACTTCTTTTACACTACTTTAATTTCATTCAAATAACATAAAGGGGGGGAAATTTAGACATAAAATTACACAAATGTTACTATATTACTATGTAATTAGTATGTTGTTTATATGCATGGATATTAAGTAAGAAAAGTATTCACCGATGACATAATCCCTTGTCCATCTACTTGCTTTGATTGTTGCTATTGTGATTTTCCCTCACATTTTTCATGTCTATACCCAATTTTAGTCAAGTCACAGGGATCTCTGTTTGTTTATATTTTCACATTTGTTATCAATTATTCCAGGACACCAACACACATTCTAGATACTAGCACCCAAGCGTCTATATCCATTCTAGGTGCTCATGTCTTATTTATTATTTTTACTTATTTTAACATTTTTTGTTTCCCTTTTTAGTTTTCTTATCCTTATCCTGAGCTCATATTTGTCCTTTCATGTCACTAGATTTGAAATTCAAACGATATATCCATATATATACACAAAATACACACTATTATTCTAGATGATAATTGTAAAGTGGAAATCAAATTTACATACTATCACTACTATCAAAGGGACAACATTTTTGGGTTGCATACACTGCATAGGAAGGGGAAGTACTAAATTCCATACCACACATTTGCATCTTTTCTATCTATATCACGCTATCTTGGCATCATTGGCGTGAGGGAAAACTAAGGATGTTATTTCACACACAAATACATCGAACTACATGGAGTCTGGAATATAGTGTAGTGCTCGGTAATAAGTTCACTCTTCGGGTGACTACCGAGGTTAGTCTGACTTCACATTTTACATATTTAATTCAGATTTGATATGTTTGTGAGATTTTGTAGGTAGCTAGGGTTTGTTTTACATATTATAGGTATATTCAGTGATTAAAGAGTGATTACGAAGTGACCAACATGAATCAAAAATGAAACCCTTGTGACACAAAAGAAATCAGATCCTGATAGTTTGCATAATCATGTTGGAATAACTATTCTCTTTCTTGTTCAGATTAGTGAGCTAGATACTAAATAAAATGAAGCAAATCAATACATGCAAGGTTTTAAGGTACCTTGGAATAATAAGATAACAAGTAAACGGGTGTAAATTAGATACCTTGCTATAAGTTTGATGGATATGCATAACAAAGATAAATAGAAGTAAAATGGATTAGATGGTAGATGGGAGGTTTCTCGATGAAGTTGGTTCCAAGAAGCGTGAGCTTCCTTATGCATATTTCAATCCAAATATTTGATAAAAAGAGGATAAAGTAAATGATAAAGGACTGAATACCATGCAAAATATGATCCTAAGAAGAATATGAAATTGCAGAACTTAGAAGAAAGTGCAAATCTGATCTAGATAAACATAAAAGGAAATATGCCTAGTTGGGTTGATAATGACTCAGGCTGCAGAGGTCCAGTCGATGGAAAACTTGGTAGATGGATCATAATAGTAACCAAAAATGCAGATCTAAACAATTTTGTGTGCAAATATGAAGATGTTGAAGGCCTATAGAAGCTAATAGTAACTTGCAGAAAAGATATGAAACAGGGGAAACAAAAAGGACGTAAGAAAAAAAGGATTTATATAGGTAGGATGGAAATATAGCTTGGTTTGATGGCATCTTGGCTGACTTGGTGGAAAGTGAATACTGGAAGAGTAGAACTAGACTGACAGAGTGACAAAATGATGGATCTTGGAACTATATGTGGTGGTAGAAACAAAACGACATACTACTATAGATCTGGATGGCAAAACAAGTGACAAATAGAGGCATGGTTGATGATGACCTAGGCTAATCTAGGCAAGGCCGAAAGTGAATGGGTTGGATTGACAACCTGTACACAAAATGGATGAATGAAAGGTTGGATCTGAAGCTCTAATTGTAGCTGGACCTACAAAATGTTAGTAACTTATAATAGTAATAATAATGATGCAAAATGGAATAAATCAACACGAGGGCAAGATAAACTCCCCAAATTCTCCACAAATGATGAAAGCAAGATCAAAGGGACTCCAAGAAAACTAAAACTACTACAGAGAAGCTCAAACACGAAGACATGGTCACAAAAATGCATGAAAGCTATGATGATGTATCCTTTAGATGGGGGGAAATGTGGCTTTATAGGGTTGATGGAAACCTAAGTGGGTCATCATCAACTACAGGGAACCATCCTTTTAGGTAGTGGTATGATGCCTAACTCAAGGCATCAAGCCCATTAGAAGTGGGATTAGGGTTTTGAAAGGATTGGGTGGGTTAGGGATACATAGGGAAGTGACATGGGTAGGTGAGGGGTAAAATGGAGTAAATAAAAGGATAAGGGGAGCCTATGGATGAGAAAATAGGTAGTTTGGGGATTATAAACAATCTAGAGAAGAGAAATTGGGGTTGATTAGGATTAATTAAATAATGAGATAAGGATAAGGGGACAATCAATGAGAATTAAAGATAAATTAGAATGGATATGATAATAGATGGAAAAGATGGGAATATTAATAAACATATTAATTAAAAAAAGGTCTGGATGGGTGACCATGGTGAAAAGAAGAGAACGTAGGGTGACAAGGGTAGCGATACCAAATTTTGGTGTCTAATTTTTCCCCTTTTTGTCAAGTGGTTTTCACCAACAAGCCATGAGACAAAAATGATTAGAAATAAAGGGTAGGATGAAGGATGACAGAGGATTGATGATAATATCCCTCTTAAACTAGGGATAGATGACACAAAGGGGAATCAATCACAAGGTTAAAAGAGATAGATGAATAAGGGTAGGTGGGACAAAAAGGATGGGTAAAATGATAAGATGAGGCAAGGCACCCCAAGTAAGAAGGATTAAAAAAATATTTAAAATATAGAGATGATTTTAGGAGGCACCTCGGTAGGAAACAAAGCTCGTGGTCTGCAGGGAGAAGAAGACAATGTCCTATGGGCTTATGAGTCCACAAAAATCACAGTGAAATAGAGGGAATCCAATGGGAAACCACTCAAATGGACACAAGATGTGGGGACAAAAGGGTCATAGGTGTAAATGAAAACTATAAGCAACCAAATGTGAAAATATTGTGAAATCCTTCATACATGAGGAATCGATTGAAAGGTATGCGTTTGCGAAGGACGAGGATGAAAGTAAGGGCACACAAATGGAAAAAGAGGTAAAATGTGAAAAAATGATGAAATAGGATGCCCTAAAAATGGGTTAAAAATATGGCCACAAACATGGGCTTGAGAGAAAATAGGGATGATGATATGGTGCCCCGACAATGAAGGAGGGCAACAGGGGTCAACAATGGCCAAGGTAAGTCGATGATGAATAGGGCTGATTGGTAGTGACCCAAAGGGGTTGGTGACAACTAGGGAAGCAACTATATAAGCTCACAAGTTATTTAACTAAGCTCATCTTCATGCTTCTAAGTGACGATTTGAGATATTAGAGCTATAAAAGGAGATTGGGAATCACAAAGAGATGGAGACCAGAGGAGCATCTAGGAAATGCTATAGGGTATGCATGATGGTGAGTAGAGAAAAACCTATCTTATTTTTAATTTTATTTATTTTTTTGAATTTTTTTGAAATATTGGATTTGCATCGAGGGAGGTCAGCGGAGACTAAGTACATTTGTCATCGATTGATCCCTAAAAGGCATTGATTTTACCTAGGTGTGTTGACCTGACATGGGTTAGTGTCGACAAGGGAAAGGATAGAAAAATTATATAATTAGATGAAAAATGAGGCAAAAAAATGATGATGGATCTGATTTATGTTTGTTGTATTGATGATTGTATGCCCGAGGGACCTTATACCTGAGAGATAGAGTCCTTGTGCTATATAATCAGATTAAGGGGACATAGTAAATATTGAGTGGGATTGGGTGGATTTAAATATTATCAGAGGATCCCACGAGATGTGGGTTTGATGATCACATTAGTAGAGAGATGGGACATGCACACATGCCCATTTTGGTTTAGGACATGTGAGATGACAATCACCCTAGAGGATGTTTTTTATGACAATTCTATATTTACAGTTGGATGGATAATACAATGTGGTAAAATTGGATCAACCTCAAATATGGAGGGGTTTGCAAGATACCCACGGATGATGCTAATGGATGTTTGATTATTGTGCTACGTGTAAGAATGGATCAACCTCTTTTCCTGTGAATGAATCTACAATCACAGGCACTACACAATATGGGATTAGTCATATTGATATTTAGGTTGCCTAGAAAAGGCTAGTTCCTTTAAGCCAAAGGACTTCCTTTTGTGGATTTCAACCCACTTTGAAACACTTAATTTTATTTATGAAAATGAGATATAGCATATGATATATGAAAACATGTGATCAATTTTTTGCAAATTATTTATTTTATTACAGATATTTAGCTAATGATGACAATATGAAAAGAAATAAGTCTAGGGCTCAAAATCAGAATCCATATCAATGTCTAGATTTTTGGAGAAATTTGATCCCACAGAACAGGCTAGGTCATCCTCCTCAAAGAAGTATAGGTTAGGCTCCTCAATGTATTCGTCGATGAAGAAACTTGAATACTCCTCTTTAGTGTCATACTGACATGCAAAATTTGGGTCAGAGTCTTTAAATTTGACTTTGCTTCCCAATTATGGTTCAAGTTCAGTATCGGAACCTTCAGGGATGTCGAATCTCACCTTGTGTTGGTACTCAAACCAAGCTAGGTCAGCTTGAATACGTTGCATTTCGTAGTAAGCCTCCCAGAACTCATTCGTAGCCTCACAGATCCTCTGAGTGGATTATAAGATGGTCTCTAATATATCAATAAGAGTTATGTGGATGGTGCACAACTTTAGGTCATGCAGTAGATCATATTGTTCCCAGTGGAGATGATGTTGAACAATCAGAAGAGAGTTGATGTTTGTGATTGGTTGGTTAGGTCTGCCTGTGGTCATCTAATAAAATCCATGTTTGATAGAAGATTAGTAACACAAGGGGAAAAATTAAATGATAAGAAATTTTGAATGAAATATTTGCTAAATAAAAAGAATAGACATGAAACGCATGTGATTCTAGGAAACACAAACGATTCCTGGAATCACAAGTGATTCTGCAAGATTTTGATAGGCTGATAAAATGATACATTTAATTAATTGATATGAAACTAAAGCCTTGTAAATGAAAAATGGCCAAACTCGTCACATACGAGACCTCAGCCAATTCACTCTCACAGGAAAAAGGAGCCCTCCAATAGGAGGATGATTCAAGAAAGGAAGAGGTGGTTACAATCCAAGTCAAGTTGTGCACCATCAAGGAAGAAAAGGGTAGCCTCCAGAAAAGGTTGAAATTGTCTGAGGGTACGGTTAAAGAATTGACCCATAAATTGGGAAAACAACCTCAGAAAGGGGGAATTGTAACATTAGTGCAGAAGCTATATTTTTCTTACTGTGACCGAATTACCACCACGGAAATGAATCTAGCGCCTACACTTGGATTTATATCCGATGCACAAGGATTATGCTCAAATGTGGAGACCAAAGTCTCCACCATTAGCAGCACAGTATCCACTAAGGTCCCTAAATCATTACTATTGATTTATAAACTTTACGATGCTTCCGAATCCACCCTACAAGGGTCAAGAATCACTGATAGGCAGATGATTTCTGTGAAGATCAATGAGATTATGAGATGTAATAAAGCCTCCATCAAATGTCATAATCTCTTGGCTCAGCTCCAAATGGGGATAAAAGAGTGGAAGTAGAGCATCAATGAATTAGTCTAGTTAGGCTTCTACTCCCCCATCCTTGATTACTCTACAGTCATATCAAAGGACCAAATTCAACAACTCTTGATTGCCAAATGACAAGACAATCTTTCAATCTTTAAAAGAGAACTCCAGTGTCAATGAGGTGGAAGCTATCATGAACCCCATCATGTAGTTGGATTTCTGCTTGCACGCAGTAGTGTAAAGTCTCCAAAAAAATTACCACAAGGATATAATTGAGTTGGACCGAGCCTTCCAGGAATTGTAGACAAGAACCTACCCAACAGACGAGGAATGGCTTAGATATCATATTACTTTGCAACAGCTCTATGTGGAATTTTGTAAGCCACATTTTGAACTTTGAGGATGAGAAGATCTTTAGATCTTTCCATGACTGACATGGAGTCCCTTGGTGACTTGTCATAACTATAGAGTTCTTTTTTGTATAAGACTCTTTTACTGGCCACCGTCTTTTGGCACCCCGGCCCTAGTTCTTTTTTTGCTTGAGCCTAAATTTGACTAAGTATGAAGTTAAATGAAAAAGGTGTCCACACGTCCCTTTATTGAACTTGGTGTAAGGAGTGGAGAAGGGGTGTTCTCAAACTTACATTGCATCATCCACATGTCCTAGTCCCGATAAATTTTCCCGAGTGGGTTGACAATTCAAGAACATGGTAGAGACACACAAGATCTCCACGTGTCTCCTGAGTGCAATTTCAAATAAAGAAAAAGAAGAAAGGCCCCCAAACAAGTGTGCACCCTCCACGTGTCTCTTAGGCACATTTTGGAAGATAAATCTCCAGAAAAGGCCCTCAAACAAGCGCGCGACCTCCACGTGGTAGAAAATAATCATCACCGACTGAAGGAAATCAGAAATATCACCAACAGGAAGTTGAGATATTGACCCAAAATTGAAAGATCTTGTAAGAAATTTAAATGTTGTTGGTGGAGGGTCTGATTCCAGACATTGAAGTGAGATCCAAGGAGATATATAAAGGAATTTTCCAATCAAGGAGCAGCGGAGGAGAAAAATATAGAAAATAAAATAGACTAGAGCCACGGAAAGGGATTCTAGGCTTAGTTATTATATTGGCTAGCCTTAGCAAGACTATGTTGTAGAAGGAAGTTGTAATTTTTGCCATATCATCCTTATGTATTATTTTCTCTATGAATAAAGATTTCTTGTTCTGTGCATCTTAGATTTTAGTATTCTGTGTCTTCCATCTTTCACTGCTAGTAGTTTTAGATAAATTTAAAGATCTATCATGTTATATGCCCTTGGGTTTCCTTTATGCATTTAGCATCTACATATTTTTATGTTTCACTCCTTCTTGGCCTCTGATAATATAAGATACTTATAAAAATAGTAGATCATGTTAAATTCTCTTCAACTATTTTGAGTAGTTTCCTAGGATCCATCTTTGTGTTTTTTTAATATTTTTTTCGGAGCATCGCCTTGAGTTAGTTTTGCATTTTATTTCACTTTTCCTCTAACCTTATCTCACACTATACAGAAGAACCATATTCTTTAAAATATGGAGGTTATCTTAGGATTCACATCCCACTTCCCTAAGGTATCCTACAACTCTGATGGTTCATCTGCAAATATTATCGTCGACATGATGATCTTATCACAATTGTAAGAATAAACCCCCTTTGCACCATGACATTTTGAGATCAATTTCAATTCATGAAGAAATATTATTTTACACCCGTGGTGTAATCTTTCTTAGGCCTTTGTAACTATTGAACTGATAGAGAACACAATATTTTCAATTTTCTTAAGTTAAAGATGAACACCTACACATATGACCATGTTGTAGCATTGTTTCTTCATTGTTCACTGACCTAAGTATAGTTTGGAGACCCTAAACACTTCATGAAACACCTTGAAAGGATTATAAATGTTCAAATATGAGTATCATAACACTTTGTAAATCTCATATTTTTTAATCACCTTTAATAGTACAACCCTTATCTAATATCTAATCTCCTTGATGCATCATTATAGAACAAAGCATACTTTAATACCTTTCTTATATGATTAATACTCTTGAAAAAAAAATATTCTTATGACATACCTCATATCTCTAATGGATTAGTAATCTATTTATGAGTATATGCACACACATACCTACAAAGTAACATGACAACCTTATTATGCGCAAACCTCTGACACAGATTCAAACTTACACTTAAAGTTAAGACCATAGACTCCTAGAAACTTATAGACATAGACATCCTTTAACCATAGTACTTACTTGAACTGACATGAAAGAGAATTATTGCTAAGTTTACTTAATACACAGAATGAGAGCACTCCTAAATCTTCATGAATTGATATGAGACAATGAATTATATAGCCATACATCATAACTAATTGAAATCTCTTATAGATAATTCAATGAACTTAGGACACCTTGAGTGACATCATGAACTTATTATCCTTCATTCTTTCACCAAAGATCTTGAGTGTATATTTTCTTCTTCATAGGCCTGATAAGATTTTATGGATTCATGATCATAGGAACTTCCTTGAGAAGACTCAAACTTGTTCACTAATCTCTTAAGAGAATTTACTTCTCCTTCATTGATGAGCTATTTCAACCCCTTATAAAGCATATAACACACTCAAAGCATCTGCATCTTGTTCACATATGATTAACATCTTAAAGATTACTCAACCTTTGTAAAATCATGAAAAGTTTCACATACACTTCTCATAGCGAGGACACAAACAAACTTGGTTTCATATCATGACAGAATTTTTAATGTTCACTCTTCTTCATGACTCTATACTTGAATACTATGATGGATATAATCACATACCACTATGACACACTTAAAAAAATCTAGACTGATTGATAACAGACCTGAAAAATATATACAAGGACATGAACCTAAGACACTTTTCTTTGCTTGGATGATCAACTAGAACCTTCAAATACCTTACACAGATTAGACATGCACATATACCTTAAGAAAGGAGCTAGACAAACATACCTTTTAACTATTCACACATTTGCAACATTGTGAAGACTTTGATAAGAAACTATAGATGGAAATTCCCCTTCAAGGACACACCATGCTTCTTTCAGATGATAAATTTTTTCTAGAATCCTAGAGAAGACATACAATACTTATTAGGTCACTAAAACAATATATAGTTATAACAAGATCTCAAAGACTTTATCCTCTCTCTCTCTCTATTCCTTTGGAATGCTTTCATTATTTTTTTATGTCCTTTTAGGTATGATAATTTCATCTCCTAGATCTCTATCTTCTAATTGAATTCCTGAAAAACATATATGATGCACCTCATTCACTTGCTCTCTCTTAGTTAGGGCTAAAAATCCTTCATGACTTGTACTAGGTTTGTCTTCTTCATTCTTATATTTTTCAACATTTTTTGATATCTTGTTTGAACTAGGATCTCCTATGACTATGTCTGATTCCTTCTTCTTGCTACCATCTACACATATTATCTTCTTATCATGCTTTTCATTTTCATACCTAGAATCAATTTCCTTGACCTTGTATTTATACTTAACATCCTTGCTTTTAGTGACTGAATTAAACTCACTCTTAGGATTTGGTCTTCATTTTGAATACCTTTTTATCTTTCCCTTTTAATGCATGAAGATTGTTGTTGTACCTATGATATTAATTTTTATAGCAATATATTAAAAAATTTCCAAGTTCACGACAATTGTAACACAAAAAATAATTATTGTTTCTAGATTGATGTGAACTGAGATTCTTGCTAAAATTAGCGTCCTTATGGCCATAACAATTCCTAACAACATGTATAACCTTGTTATAGTTATAGCACACAATTACATTCTTACCTCTAGGGCCTTAATTTTTCCTAATCTAACTCAATGGTTCATAGAGACAATACCTAGCAGTATGACCCTTCTCTTGACCGTTGTAGCAAATAACATTCCTTGATTACTCATCTCTATTTTCTCTCCATGGATGATAATATTTGACAATATTCCTACACTCCTTAGCTCCATTTCCAAAACCATTACAAGTATATAAATATCCATTAAAATTTATTTCATACCTTGATGCATTAGGTTTCCTAACATGGTTAGGCCTTCTTGAATTTTTCTCCTTGGTCTCCTTCATGTTTTCTTGACTACGTAAACCAACCTTGTCATTTATTGTTCTTTGGCTCTCCCAAATTTCATCAAGAACTTCAGATCTCTTTTCCAACATTCCATACATCTTCAACCTGTTTTTTGCTTCTTCTAATTCATCTTTCAAATATCTCAATTCTTCTTCATACTTGAGGAAAGCATATTTTTTTCCTTTAGGGATTTTGACACACTCTAAACTTGAGATTCCATATCTTTGAGGGATTAACCATGCTCAGCTTCCATACACTTTATTTTCTCTTTCAATCCATGAATTAGGGACTCAACGATCTCAAACTTCCTTTTCAGGATTGCTTCAAATAGTTTACTCATGTTTTTGCTTCAAGGAACTCCTCCAAGTTTTCAAACTTGCTTCACAAGGACCTTGCTCTGATACCAATTGTTAGAAAACACAAAGACTTGATAAGGGAGAGGTGAATCGGTGCTTCTTCAAAATTTGAAAATAAATCTTAAACTCAACAATCCATTAAATCTTGATCAACATTTATCATGAGGAAAAAATGGCATTAAAACATAAGAAAATACCAAGAAAGAACACATGAAGAAAATTTTTAATGAGGGAAACCCTTAAAGGGAGAAAAACCCCATTGAAATCAATGCACTGCTGTGGAAAATTTTCCCATAAAATATTACAAATATTTAAATTTTGTGAGCACACAATCAACTTGAAGCACCAACTCCAACAATTTAGTCAAGCACCTACTTGACATGGAAGCATTAACTCCCTACTTTTGCAAGCTAGAATTTGCATGGAAGTATCAACTCCCTACTTTGCTAAGAACCTGTTAGTGCAAAATCACAGCACCCCCAAATGAGTTATGGATCTATTTTTCTAAGGCAGATTCATTTTGTGTGATTGCATAACATTGAACTTTCCCCAAGGTGTGGGACCTTGCAAATGTGGGAAAGCTCTCCAGAGAAGGTTGGTTCCTCTTCCTAAACTACCTGTCACGAGCTACTCCAATGCAAGAAAACTAAATCTAACCTAATCTAACCATTCCAAGGGACCAAGGAGAGAGAAAGAGGGAAAAACCAGAGCCTACACTAAAGCGGTGATACACCAGCAAAGGAAGTGAGATATTCTGTTGAGGGAGAAAGAAATAGAAAAAATGGAGATGAGGGAGGTCAGACAGAAGTAACATGGCCCAGATCTTAAAATTCACCATTAAAATCCATGAAACACAACATCCTGCACCTGCAAATGTGAAATACATGCACAGAAAAACAAATATGGAAGGGAGAGGCACGGAGAAACAACAAAACAATGCAAAGGGTTGAAGAACACCACAAAACACATGTTTTTATTTCTCTAGAAGGTGCATAGACCATTACATTTCTGGAATAGAGGCATAAATACATTTTCCAGGTGTAGGAGAAGGTTCACTACTCAAAAATGGCATCGAGAAATAAATTTGATAGAGTTTCTCTATGCCCAAAATGTCTCTCCTTTCAAAATGAGAAATGTTACAATATATAGAAAGAATAAGAGAGAGAGAGAGAAGAGGGAAAAATTGAATCCTGCTCTAACCACCATGAGATACACATCGAATCCTACTTTGAAAGTTCAACCACTGAATATCAATGCCTTCTGTAAATCTTCCCACAATATGTCACTTCTTGTTCCCCAATGGATTGAATCGAATCAAATATGGTAACTGAAGAGATTGGATTCTACGTTAATGGCCTAAAAGGCTCTTCTTCATTTTTTACCTACCAGGGTCTAAAAAATTATTTTTGATCCATTCATGGCATAGATGATGTCAAGATGCTCTCCAATGGTGTTAGATGCACAATATTTTGAGCACTGAGTTGAAATATATGCCCCTTCAAAGTTTGGACACATGGAGGCACCGCACTTACTTGAAAGTACGGCTAAAAGTTTACCTTTGGAGGAGCATTGAGTTGACACTTTTTAGCCTCTGTAGATCCTTATACCTTTCAACAGCCCCTATTTTTTATTTTAGAGCCTTCTTGAGTCTGTCAAATATATTTAAGACATAGATTCATGCGACAGATCTGTTTCTTCTCTTTCTTCTCGCACAAGGTCATTTAAACTTTCCACAGGCCCCGTAATTCCATTGTATAGTCACTCTGCAACTATTTTATAGGATTTAAATGTGTTTTCTCTGATTCTTTCCATGTGGGGTCATGACTGATCCAATATTTTTCCCGGGGGGTGAAATATAGATAACAATTTGGTAACTCACGGGGACATCTGCCTGCTAGATGAAGAGACCAGTGGCCTTGAAGCATCCATTAGGCATGGAGTCTTCCTGATAAACATGAAATTGATATGAACTTTTGAATATCTGATCCCTAAGCCATTGCAAGCATGACTGTATGCATTTTCTATGTTTTGTCTGACCCTGAGTCTGCAGTCTCAATTTTCATAAGGAAATATTGGAAATGGAATTTATGAGAATAGAAAATTATTTTAACTCTGGAGGCTTTCATCTGTATCTAAAATGGACTATTTTGAAATGAATTTAGTTGCTCTGCATTTTTTTTATTTGAAGATGGAAACTATTACGGGTAACTATGAGTTTCTCTGCTATGAATACTGAAGAGCCTGGCTTTATACACCTTTGGAGTAATGTGAACAAAACTTATATATAGAGACAAAATCATACATTCCTTAAATGAGACATGCAGAGTGTGCATAAGCACTTCTTTTGCTGGAAACAAAGTCTACTCCTACTCCTACACTAACTAGAGAGAAAGAATGCTAAATAAACCCTCCTACAGGTAGGGAGAAGTAGTTTCCCTTTCTCAAGAGGGGTGGCCATACAAATGATTTGACACTAAATATAACTACCTGTATGAGTGAAAAATTGACAATAAGCCAGTCCTCCACCCAAATCATCAAGGTATCAGCATTAATGGGAAATACCTCCTCAAGTTGACTTGCATTAGAATTCTGGAGGTGTTGATGATGACCCTTGGTACTTTGATGCTCATCCTCATGTCCTAAAGTAGGCATGACTTGTTTTGGTTTCTCCTTTGGCTCTAATGAAGCCAAGTACCTAATTGGGCATGGTCGGATCCTTTGGATGTGCCCATTTCTCTAGAAATAAAACTCCAAAAATGGAGTCTTCTTGTGGAAATTCTTGGGTGGATGGTGTGGAGAGATGATGGCATCCTCCTTCGTTGTTTCCTTCCTCCTCCTGAGAAGAACATGGAAGATTAAGATCCTCTAACCTTGGTTCCTTGAGGGTCATTATGAGAATACAAGTTATTGTCCTTAGATGTTCTCCTTAATGGTAGTAGGTTCATGTGCTCTTGGAAGGTTGAAGATGGAGGAAAAAATGATGTTATCTCCTCAGGCTCCTCTTCATTAAAGCAATCTTCCAAGTCTGACAGATAGTCTGCCTCCTTGTTGTCTTGTTACATGTGCTATTACCTCCTCCATGGTGTCTTTTTGAATCTACAACTTGATCACCATGGCTCCCTTCATCTCTCAAACATGAATTTTGAAAGATCAAAGTCTTCTTCAACATCAGATTTTGAAGGGGATGAAGTGGGAGGAAGAACTGAAGGTTCTTCTATAGCCTTCTCTACACTTGGGGCCTCTGAAACTATATGGTCCTCCTCTCTGCTACAAATTCAAACTCATCCACCACTAGAGCTCTTCAACCTTGACCTCCTCTATTGGCTTGACCATCAAGGGAATCTTTGTAAACCAAATTTAGATTTCCAACTCATCAGATTGTCTGTTATTTCTTTTTGTTGGGCTCCACTTCTTGTTTCCTTGACAGATTCTTGCAGTATCTTCCCAACATGATGACTTGGGAAAGTAAGAGAAGTGCATTGGTTGGGGTTCTATTTTCAATTATTAGTGGTAGGGAGGGAGGTGGACTTGCTTGTTTTTTGGAGGGGATGAATTTGGGAAAGGAAAGGGGAGAAGAAATGAAATGGGGTGGAAGACTAGGGAATGGAAAAATGGAATGTAATCTTGGGGAAGCAACTGGGAAGCTTGGAAATTGGAGCTTGGGTTGAGAAGGTGCTGCTTGAGAAAGAGAAAAATAAAAGCTATGAGATGTTGGACTTACCCATTGACAAGGTTTTCTTGACTCCAACTCATAAGCCTTGATCTCCTCAGTCCATTGTGCAAGTTAGGGAGCACTTCAACCATGAAGTCTAGCTTCTCCAGGGCTCAATGCCTTGAAAAAGGGCCTTACATGGACAAGGTTCCTCTGCAACCAATCTTAATGCCTTCATTTGTGCTATGGCCCTAGTTGCACCATGCCAGTCTCCATTTTTAAAACTATTTTTCTATAAACATCTTCTGCATAATTAACCATCATATGGGTTCCCTTGCATCTTGATAAGCTCCATGGCCAAACTGATTTTGACTCTGCTCATATAGGTAAGCATAATGAGGATCTGATTATAACTGATTTGGAGGAGTTGGGAAATGCATTTGTGGATTGTTGTAAGTGTGAGTTCCATGAAGGGAATGAAGTCATGATTGCACAACCTCATGGAATGGGAGAAAATGAAAGAGATGGAAGAAGAAAATGGATGAAAATGAGTGAAAATGGATGGGAAAAGGTCTGCAACTCAGAGAATGGGTTTTTGACTAGATGGGGTCACCGGATGTGCTTTGAATGTGCCTCCAAAGATTGAATCTCACCAAGAACACATCAAACTTGATGAAATGAAATGAAGGTTCTTCCTCTTGGTCCCACTAGGTGTGCCAAAATTGTTAGTGTGAAATCACAGCACCCCCAAATGAGTTATGGATCTACTTTTCTAAGGAAGAGTCATTTGGTGTGATTTGCATAACATTGGATCATTCCCCAAGCTGTGGGACTTGCAAATGGGAATGATCCTCCAGAGAAGGTTGGTTCCTCTTCCTAAACTACCTGCCACAAGCTACTCTAGTGCAGGAAAACTAAATCTAACCTAATCTAACCATTCCAAGGAACCAAGGAGAGAGAAAGAGGGGAAAAAATAGAGCATACACTAAAGAGGTGATACACCAACAAAGGAAGCAAGATATTCTGTTGAGGGAGAAAGAAATAGAAAAAATGGAGATGAGGGAGGTCAGACAGAAGTGACATGGCCTAGATCTTCAAAATCATCCATTAAACTCCATGAAACACAACATCCTGCACCTACAAATGTGAAATACATGCATAGAAAAATAATTCTAGAAGGGAGAGGCATAGAGAAACAACAAAATGATGAAAAGGGTTGAAGAACACCACAAAAACATGTTTTTATTGCTCTAGAAGGTGCACAGACCATTACATTTCTTGAATAGAGGCACAAATACATTTTACAGGTGTAGGAGAAGGTTCGCTGCTCAAAAATGGTGTCGAGAAACAAATTTGATAGAGTTTCTCTATGCCTAGAATGTCTCTCCTTTCCAAAATGAGAAATGTTACAATATATAGAAAGAATAAGAGAGAGAGAAGAGGGAAAAATTGAATCCTACTCCAACCACCATGAGATATACATCGAATCCTAATTTGAAAGTTCAACCACTGAATATCAATGCCTTCTGCAAATCTTCCCACAATATGTCGCTTCTTGTTCCCTAGTGGATTGAATCAATCAAATCTGGTAGTTGAAGAGATTGGATTCTACGTTAATGGCCTGGAAGACTCTTCTTCTTTTTTTACCTACCAGGGCCTAAAAAATGATTTTTAATCCTTTCATGGCATAGAGGATGTTGAGACACTTCTAATGGTGTCAAATTTGCAATATTTTGATCCCTTAGTCGAAAGATATGCCCCTTCAAATTTTGGACACGTGGAGGCACCGCGCTTACTTGAAATTCTAGCTCAAATTTTTCCTTTGGAGGAGCATCAAGTTGACACTTGTCAGCCTCCATCAGATCCTTAGACCTTTCAACGGCCCCTCTTTTTTATTTTAGAGCCTGCTGGAGTCTGTCAAATAGATTTAAGACACAAATTTGCATGACAAGAGTTGTTTCTTCTCTTTCTTCTTGGACAAGGTCATTTAAACTTTCACAGGCCCCACAATTCCATTGTAGAGTCCCTCTGTAACCAGTTTACAGGATTTAAACATGTTTTCTCTGATTATTTCCATGTGGGGTCATGGCTGGTCCAATATTTTTCCCGGGGGGTGAAATATGGATAACAGAACCCACTTAAAATTTACAAAAAAATTATCATAGACATCTAGTTTCTTGAACCAAAAAATTATGATCTCTTACTCAGCTCCTCTATGTTCATCTTCCTTATTCACTCACCTTTATTCACCTCCTTTCTCATCATATTCTTATACTTCTGTTCATACAATCTTAATACATATTTTTACATTCATATTTTTCCTCATATACACAAGGATGAAAATAGGAAGGATGAATCTTCAAGATGTTCACAACATCACCAAGTACATGGAATGTTGCAAGTCAAGTCACAAGACTTCATTTTATCTCTTCTTCTTAACTAGGTATGCACATAGTCATGACAGCTCAAAAAAAATAGTCAAAGTTTTTCTTAACTCACACTAATGTATGGACTTTCAAAACATTATAATTCTTTTAGAATGTCATATATGACCTCCGGTTCACCTTCAACTATAAGGAGTAACCATAATATCTTCATTTACACCATGGAGCACTGATTAGGACAAGGTCCTAATGACTTTGAATGCATAGAAAAATATTCTTCACAAACTAGGCTATTTCACTCATTTAACCATTTGTTCATGGCTCTCGTGACACCTTTCTAGAAATATATACTCCTTTTTCATCTCATAATTTATATAGAAAGCATAATTTCAAGGTATATATAATAAATAATCTTACATCTTTAAGACTTATCAAATTGGGTTTCAGGTTCTAAAAAACTAGTCTTTTCCTAAAAGGCTTCTACCACTTCAAACACCATTTTCATTTCAAACCAATGCATGAAAAACTTCACAGGAGTCCTCAACTTCAACTTCAATAATTCACTTACATGAGTTATGTGGATAAATTTATACTTGCACTCTTGTTCCTCATACCTTCGTGATAAGGCTAATGAGAAAATTTAGACCATTTGAATTTAGGCACAAAACCTCTTCACCTAATCAAGTCTTAAGCTTCAACATGTCATGTTGGAATTATATCAACTATACATGCTCACCATTCACTTAAAAAACAAGATTTCACATCAAAACTATCTCAAAGCAACATGACTAGATTTGACTCTTCTAATCTTAAGTGGTAGGTCATATCGAGTGACTTGTTTCATCAAAATTATGTAGGTAACCCACCTAAAACTTCTCATGGAAAATTGGATCACCTTCCAAGTTTGCTTCCACAGTTTCCCTTTCACCATGAAACCTACATCACATGACTACACATGTAAATCTTCATAAAATAGTGATTTTTTTGTACCTTCTCCTCACTCCTGAAACAAGAAAATGTCACCAAACTGAGTTATAAGGATTCCTCTACATCCCTAATTCTTCACACTAGCTTTCTCAAGCCATTTTATTACCAAAATTTTCAATTCTTATCCATTGCTATAGAAGGATGGTTTAGAACCCTCTTCACTTCTTCAAGATCATTCATAAAGCACAAGGCATCATTCCAATTTCAAAATGGCCTTGAATACATACCTCAACATTGATTATAGAAACAAGTCTCCATGTGGATATTTAATGTACCAATGGGAACATCAAATTCAACCCTTGAGCTGAAAATGACCATTTTAAGATCTCGATAAGACTTAAACTCATTTTTATTTCTTCTCTCTTTACATCTTGACTTTAAACTTTGTCCACAACACTATGTTAACCTCCTTTACATTTCCCAATGCTCATTCAATTTTGCACTTGTCGGAAACTCATCATCCACCATGACTTGTACATGCATACCTAGCTTGTCCTCAAGAACATGCCTCCAAAAGACCTCAAACATGCCTCTATCAACTCAATCTTGACCTGTAACTTATTCCACATTCTATCTACAATTCCACAACACACAATTCATGTTTTTACAAAACTTTGATAGAATATGTCTCACACATTTGCATACCCTCATGGGATCACTTAGCTCTACAACTCACTTACTCTATTAGGCCTCCAAACACCTAGAATAGGTCTAGATGATCACCTGTAAACCATGCTCAAACATATACCTACACTCTGAGACTCACATGAGTGTCTTAACACACTCTCTTCATGATCTCAAAGCCTTGACCATGCTTCTCTATCCACCTCATGCCTTTATTCCATCATACCAAGTAATCCTACTGATTAGGCATGTTAGACCAAAAAAATCTCACTAATGCCACTCATGCACCCTTGTGTACACCATGCTAACCATGTCACATCATCACACACCTTATAAAACATCTAGGACATCATCATGACCTCTTATCACATCACCATCATGATTTTACAAGTCACTAGGTACTTCAAGAAGCTAAGCCTTACCAGGTGATCTCAATCGTGAAACCATGAAATCATGTCATACCTTGTCCTACCATGTCACAATCACTACAAAATTCATCTTGCACTCCTTTGTTCTCCTTTTCATTAATGGTCCTTTTACATCAATGAAAACACAACAAACACTCACATGCCGACAAATCTAACTTCCTAACATTTTTCATAGTCTTGGGATCTTCTTTGACTAACTTTGATTCCTCTCTTACCTTATCCATAGTACCATACTTTGTGTTATCCTTCACTATCTTAGATTAATCCTTATTTTCATGATTAACCATCTTACTACTCTTAACTGTCTCCACCACAAATCCTTCTTCAACCTTGGCACCTAATTTACCTTAATTCTCCGATTCAGTAGGATTAACCCTAACTAACTTAGGTCTTCATACCTTTTTTATTTCAACTACCTTATGCCCAAAACCATTACATTTAGAATAGTAACCATGAAACAATCTTATTACATGCACCGCCTTCTTATTTTGACTTGAGAACCTCCTAGCTTGGTTAGGACATAATCTTGCAATGTGTCCTTTACTATTACACCTATTTCACTCTCTTGATTGATGCATACTATAATTCCTTTCACAACTTACCTTTCAATACTTTGCAATATGACCTCTTTTCCTGTAGTTGTATCATAATACATTGCTCCTACCTATCTTATTTATCCATGAGAAATGATGACATCAATCCACAACTTTAGGACCAAATTCATTGCATGGAAAATAATATCCACTGAATAAAATTACACACCTTGTACTTCTTTAAAATTCATTGCCTTATGGGACCTGATTTTCCTTATCTACCATTTTATCTTCTTTAGACGTGAAATTGTTTGAGAAACCTATCTTCTCCTTTAATTATTTAACCACAAAGCTCCATAGCTTGACCATCATTATTCTTTAAGGATCTCCTTAAGTTGTTAAACTTGCTTCAGAGGCCTTGCTATGATACCAATGATTAGAATCACAACCACTGAGATGGGGGGTGAATAAGTGGGATTTAAAACATTAATTCACTTAAACTTTATCCATTCACTTATCATTCATCAACTTGACCATTCATCATGATCTTAGCTTATCCATTATGAATCATTAAGACAACATAGCCATCAAAACATATGCAAGAGAAACAAAAGAACATAAGAACACCAAATTTAAGTGGAAAACCCTCAGGCGGAAGAAAAATAATTGAAACAAAACTTTATTATATCTATGTTTCAAATTTAGTTGAGCACCAACTCAACAAGGAACACCAATGCCTAGGTTTAGTGAGGCACCAACACCACAATGAACACCAACCCCTCATTTAGTAGAGCACAAACTCTACAAGGAGGATATAACCCCCCAAGATGAATAATAACAAACCAAATCCACCTGAATTTTTTTCACCTTTGATTTTTCTCTACAACAATTGATGGTGACACAATGAAACTCTCTTTCCTTCCCTCTTCAAATTTTCTCACTAGGTAAACTCACTCTAGATATTCTTCACCAACATGATTAGGTCTAATGACCTATCTCTCCAACACATAAAAACACTCTAGAACATATGCACACATTATTTTTCCTCTCTTTGTGGTCACAAAGACTCTCAACACCTTATCTTATCTTCCCTCTAGCTCGCACTTTCTCTCTGCTTTCTCAACTAGCTCAAATGAGCTTTCTAATTTACCTCTATAGTTGTATCTTGACATAATATCATACATGTCAGCCATAATAGGTAAAATAACATCTTAAAATCATAATAAAATGATAAAAAAATTAGAAAAGGGACCCTATAGGTTACCAACATCACCTAGAACCATTTAGACCTCCATTAGGACTCAAGAAGGCCTAAAGCACTAAAAGGACCTACTCGCCAAAAATGGAATATTATAGAGAAAACCCACCTTAAAAAAACTCATATACCAATTATACATGTTTTCTAAGACTTCAAAAAACTCTAGAAACCATGAAATACCTTGCATCAACATCTCATGTCGTGAAACTTCTATAGAACAAGCACAACTAGCATGCCTCAAAAACTAGTCTTCAAAGATAAAGATATAACTTCATCGAATCCCATAAAAAAGTAAAGTGTGATATACCAATAGAAATATCATGACCTTAGGTTTATCACAAAACTCAAACCATGCCACAAATCAGACTGAAGATCCGCCAAAACACCTATGCAACCAGATCACCTAAAACTGCCCAAATTGCCCCAAAACTAATCATGCAAGAATGAATTCAATAGACCTCCTAAGGGCACAAAAATGATCTTAAACCATCATGGACATGTAGAAAAAATTTCATAGTTCCTCAAAATATAAATTATTCAGCATGTATAATGGACAACTTGAGATAAAAGTGAAATTTTCCATAAACTTTCCTTTTAGATTGGGGTCCACACACAATCAAGACCTCTAACTTGTACCTAGAGAAACTAAAGAGATTCCTCTAGAACCTAAAATAATCATAATATAAAAAAATCCATTTAGGGAATGTACCATGAGTTTATTCTCCATCACTCTAGACCTAAGGTTTCAAGAGGGTTAAAAAGTAGTTTGCCTTCTTAACAATTGTTACAATGAGCATCAGAAATGCCCAACTTGACTTTGGTTTCTCACTCCTAAAACTTGGTAAGGGAAAAATTCAATAAATTACAAAACCATCAACAAAAAATACATGAAATTTGGAGCACACCTTTAGATCAACATGTCACACATTCTCCAATTCTTACCTTTGATCAAATATACTAAGAAATGCTAACTCCGTCTCACTAGGGCATGCTTTCTCAAGAAGCTAGGCCTAGGAATAGACCTAAAAATCACTTAAAATGAAAAATTATCAAATTACAGACCTCAATCTTCACTAACATACTAGAAAAAAATATTCCACAACTATAACATAGCTCACATTTCCATATGCAAGATAAAATCATACCAACTCACCTCATTATGCCACCTAGGGCTTGAGAATAGGTCTAGTGGAGACCTAGAAACCATGTCTAACATATAAACCAGCACTATAAGACACTTTTGAGTGTCTAAAAACATCATACTCATGATTATTATGCTCTCACCAAGCCCAAAAAATTGTTACATGTTTATACTCCATCATACCATACCATACCTACTAACTAGGGTTCACAAACAAACACTTTGAACATGTTTGCTTCACCGAAACTGACTTCCTATTTACCTTGACACACTTTCACACCTGCAATTACCTTCAATAATCTTCGTGACATCACTATAGCATCACCAAAACACTTCATCACCTATACAATCCCTCAAACTGACTCAAGACACCATGCAAGAAAAAATAATCTCAACAATTGGCATGACACTACTAATCAACATTCATGCCACATACCTCTTTTGACATCAATGATACTTAAAAAAATAAATTACAACATCTCTCTTTGAAATCAATGACAACATGATGCCAACAAATCCTTTCTTTGATATTTTCCAAATCCGTGTGAGAGGCATCATTAACTCTTTCATTGGGGTATTCAGTGTATAATGTAGAAATAGGCTCAAATCATGTGTATTTGATCTTCATGGTGACTGGAGATGGTGACATGGGAGTGAGATGGAGTGTGAAAAATGTGAACATAAACTGAGAACTTACTAATTTTAGTAAGTCACAATTGGATGTCTAATTTCAACAAGTTTTGCAATTGTCACTTTTTTAATATTTTGGATTTAAGAGAGAAGATATTGTTATTGAAAATCACCAATTTCTTGGGCTTACTATTATTATAATTTAATCTTGGTAGTTAATTTCTATAAATATAAATTGGAATTTTGGTGTCAGATTGAAATGGGATTAGTCTCAAAATTTTCCATTTTGCAATATGAGGCTTTGCTCCAAATTTCAAATGATTTCAATCACTAAATTTTCGTAGATTTGAAAACACAAGCTTCTGGGATAAAAATTTCAAATGGATATAGAAAAAAACACAAAGTATCAATTAAAAAATGTTACAACATTCTCAAATTCATTTTGGAGAGGAAGCTATAGTCCAAATTTCATGGCAAACAAGCATGGGGTTTGGGAGATATGAGTGAAAAGGGGTTTTTTGGGCATGGAGGATGTCTGAAGAATTTTGCAGCATAACAACATACCAGTAGAAATGGATGATAGAAAATAACACAAATGATGCTAAAAATGGTTAAGTGTTTATTTTAGATGATTTTCCATGTTTCAAATTTGTTTTCCCTCTCATTTGTACACCTTAACTCATGTTAAACCCAAGTAAACTCAACCTAGGTCAGGTGGGGGTTGGATGTGTGGTTGCACCATAAAAAATAGGGGACAAAGGGAAATCACCACATCCAAATTTCACCATGGGTGTTTTCTTCATGAGGATGGGGCAAGACTTGTGAGTTGAAAACACTTTCGTAACACCTAGGTTTTCACTTTTAAGTGACAAAAATTTTTCCTCCATAGGGGGAGTGTAATTTTTTATTCTCCATGTCCCCTTATCTATTAGGAAAAATGTAAAAGGAACATAATGCCTCCAAAATCCTGCCACGGATCTATCTTTCAAGAAAAAGTGGTCAAAATCCAACTTATGGTGAGTTTATAACACCTTCTTACCACTTAAGTTGTCGCTTTAAGTGACACAACCAAATCCTCCATAGGGGGAGTGAATTTTGGTTTACCCCATGTAACCTTTCACCATGGGAAAAATTTAGAAGGGACATATAATAGCCAAAGCTCCACTCAGAGTTGATTGGTTGTGATGATGTTATCAAACTCAACGTGAAAATAGACTAAGGAGTGGATTTTTGGGTCCAAGAGCAAGACATGGAGTTCAGAGTGAAAACCTTTTATCATTTTGACTCCAAAGGACCCATTGAATCAATTAACACAATTTTTAAAACCTGATTCATCTTGACATTTCCCTTTTCAATCTATTTTTGACTTATTCCTACGTGTGTGCGCAAGTAAGCAAAGTTGACACCATAATCCATAATGAGTATCAACAAATCCAAGACATGTAACATGAGTATGGTCTAATGTACTCAAATTTGAACTTTTTTTAGGATCCCAACTCTTCCCGAGGTTTCTGAAAACCTTTTTGCAAGTTCCACCTTGTAGAAAGAATTTTGTGCCGCACTAATGGACAAGTTTCTACATTTTATACTCCCATAATTCTATCTTTGTTATTGTACCATGAAGTATTCTCTATCATATTTTTAAATTCCTATGATATGGCTTCCCAATGACTCTTGAGGCTTCTAAAACCCTTCTAACAAGGTGACTAGATCCTTTGAAACATGCATGTCCCTGTGCCTTTCCCAAAAACACCTAGTTTTGTTTGAAATTTTCCTGACCTCTCATGGCTCTACATAAACTTACTAAACTTCCTTATATCATATTATTACTCACCCACACAAATTCTAGATGGGTTTTTCCCTTGCAGTTAGCTTCAGGGGGGTGTCTTCCTGTGACAAAAAACCAAAAATAACCATTTTGAAGCTTCCAAGAACATTGTTCTTTCATAGATCTTAGTAACTTCAAGAGTCAAGATAGGTAAACTTAAATGCATATGAAAAAACATTTAAAATCATGTTATAAATTTATTCTTATACAGAATGAGGATGACACAATTAAAATTCTAGTTAGAGGAAAGGTTTACATTGACCAGGAAAGGGGATTTCGAGTGTGGGTTTGGTTGTCATTACCAAAATTTTAAATTTTGCATGCTAGAAATTTAGCATGACAACACGTTGCATGCCATCTTGTTTGTTTCCTACATCAGGATTAATATACCTCATGAATTTATGTGTGTAAAGAGTCTACAATGAATATATGTTATCTATCAAACCAACATGAAAAACTTGTATATAGTAACAAGTTTTCCAATCAAACCATAAACATTTCATGAGTTTTTATTTTTACAAATATGTGAATGTTACTCTATTATGTGATTATTAGAACATTTTTAGTTGTTTTTAAAATAGAAAAGTATAGAAAAGGGGGGTAGAATAAGATATACCTACTAAGAGACACATTTCACTCAAAGGGTAAAGGATTTGTAGGCCCCACCAATGTAAAAAGAGATAAAGGATGTTCATGTATAATCTACATCAAATTCATGACATGTGTTGCAGAAGAATTGTTTACAGCCTTTTTAGATTAAGACAATGTTAATCTAAGATATTTAGTGACTTAAATTTACACTAAGTGGATGTAGGGTTAGATACAAATGGTTATTTTTATTAATCAACTTCAAAAATTAATTATATAATATCATAATAGTGTTATAAATATTTGTAACATGAGATATAAACTTAAAAACACCAAAGGATGAGTGCACTTAGTTGTTTTCAATTGATTCTGTAAATTTCTATTAATGTGTAATGTTGGAAAAGGGGGATCTAAACCTAAAGGATCTTTGGAAATGGAACCATTACTATTAACTATCCTAAGTGTGATTGTACCAATCTACCAAGGTTATACCGTATGGTCTTGACCCTTATGTATGGTCTTATAACTCTATAACTTTCTTTGTTAGTTGTATTCTTGGATTTGTCTATCATTATCAAATCCTAATTGTTGATCATGTATCAAGGCTCTATGAACATAGGAACCCTTGTGAAGCATTGGCATTAGAACCACTCCAAATATACCTCAAACCACGTGTCATTCTCTACATAGCATGTGATATCTAGATAGATTAAATAGAGTTGGCAACCTCTTTAAAAATTCTTGCTTTGACTTTGGATATTGCTAAAATACTTGGAGGAGGGATGTATGAGTTCTTGTAAATAAGAGAGGATGTTGTCTTGACCTAGTATGAATCTTCATACCTAATGTGGGTACTTCCCTAATGATTGTATGTGTGCTATTGTGATATTTAGGGAGTTGGGAATGCTTTTTGCAAGTGCAAGAAGTGAGTGTATCAATGCATTTTTATAGGATATATAGCTAAGAAAATGAGTTCATGTTTACTTGTTTAAATATGGCTCTATATATGATTTATCTAATAAAAATGACCCAAATGAAGTAGAAGACCCAAAAAAATATATGAATTTGAAAGAAATGTCAATCCAAGACCGTACAAGTTGGCTAAGACCGGATATAAAATCTCGACTAAATTGTACAACCCTACTCTAGGTAGAAAATATTCCAAATGATGTTTGGAACTTGTTGATTGGTGTCTTAATATGAATTTTATGCATTTTTATCTCAAAATTTGTTGAAATTTTAGTGTACAAGGATAAACAAGCTAAACAAGAGACCTTAGAAAGTACTACGTGGGAATGGAGAGAAGGTATTTATCATAACAAGAGTGCATTACCAAATCAATTATCTTTAAAGTGCAAATTAAAAAAAATTAGTGTCTACATTTTCCCCCCTTTAAGTATGAAATGAAAATTGCATGCTTAAAGTAAAATATACCTGAGTGTGTAAACACACTTTTCCTTTTCTTGAATTTTTATTTTTTAGTTGTCTGTTTTGTTTGGTGTTGGCATGCTCCACAATGAAACCTGCAACATAGAGTGTAGTCAATTTCAATTATAAATAATTAAACTTTAACTCAAATATAATTTGTAATGTGAAAGGTTTTCATTTTTATAAAAGTGAAATGAAAGGGTGTAAGAAAAGAAGGAATTCTCCTTATTGCTTTGCAAGAGGAGAACATATTGTGCTTTTCTTGTGCTTAGAGATTTGTATTGTTGAACTTACAAAAGGATCAGGGCGATTAGTCCCTAATTTGTGTCATGGGGAAACTAGATTGTTAGGTACATAGACCACAACACAAAATGCCATCGAGAGAATAAGAAGAATGAAGTTTTAAAACACCCTGCTAAGAAAGAAGATCAAGTATCAAGATTATTTAGCAATTCTGATATCTTCTCCTATGATTGCAAGAGATGAGGAAAGTGTACATACGAAGAACTTATCCACTTTGATACATTCCATAACCCCATGGACCACACTACAAAAGAAAAATATAGGCCCATTTTTTTATGAATTAGGGGATAAAATAGAAAAGAGAATGAATGTTCCTATGCCCTTACCATGTGCCATACAATTGAATACAAACGTAAATGTGTTGAAATGCTGATGGAGAAAGGAGACTCATGCCCCTAAGGTATCTCAAACTATCATAGAAATTTAATGTCATAACAAAGGAGTGGAGTACTTCATGCCCATTATACTAATTTCAAATAGGTGAATTGAGCCTGAAATTATGTCAAAACTTAAGAACATATTTGAAAACTTGAAGTTGCTGATAAAAATGATGTTTTTACCACTTGGTAAAAAATGTATTAAAAGGTCAAGACTATACCATATGGTCTTGATCAATATGTATGGTTATGAACATGTAAATTTTGTTAAAAACTATGTGTTTTTCTAAATTTCTAAGTATATGTACCTTGTTTGTACCTGTATTTTATCCCAAAATCTACCTACATTTTCTGTAAGTGTAAAAATGAACCTAGATGTATAGTGCTAAAGAGGTGGCCACCTAGAATAACATGTGCTTGTAAAAAGCGAAGGGGTTTATGTATGATGACAAACATGGGGGGGGGGGGGGGGGGGAAATTCCATAATAACAATAGGTATAAACCACATAGTTGATAAGAAGATCAATCTAAATTCATGTAAATACAACAATAGTGTAGTCAAATGCAAGAAGTATGTAAACAATGTCATACATAGCATAAATCCATGGACATAGGACACCCAAAGTGTTGTAAGACAATCAAGGACCATAAGCCAACAAATAAAAGAAAGTAATAGCAAAAAATATAGGCATGATGCCACAAATATGATACACCCATGGTGTCACAAGAAAATCAAGGCACATAGGCCACAAGTAGTAATATACACAAATAAGCTAGTATACATGAAACAAGAGTGTTAAAACATGGTATAGGTGAAATTTGTGAACCAAGAGATGTCAACATTGCACAAAAAAAATGTATTACTCTTGTTATTTTTAAAAATAGAAAGTACATAATGTGTTTAATTGAGCATAAATGAGGAAGTAGAAAAGAACTATCATAAAATAATAGCATCTGTAGGAGATGGAAGGATTTCCCCCCAGAGAAAAATGTAACAATTGATTAGTTCTCCTATAAGAATATATTAATATATGTGTCATGTATCCAACTCAATATATCAAGTTGAAACATGTGTTTAAAGAAGAATAATTATTATTTATCAAACCAAAGTGGTACACAACATATATAATGTAAGTTGATAACAACTCAAGTAAAATGTGCATGTCCCATTTTTATATTTTTGTAAATTTTTGAATGTTTTTATATATTGGAATGCATATTTATGTACAAAAAGGATGGAGAGCATGAAAAATATCCAATTAAAACCTCCTGAAGAGGTTGAGAAGCTCCCATGGAAGATGGAATCTTAGGCATCAATTTTAATTTTAATGTTATTGGTACCATAATAGTAATATGTGTTAAATAAGTCCTAAGAGATAAAATACGTGCAAAAATATTATTTGAAGAATGGTGTTGGTGCAGTGGATTGGAATAATGATTGTTTCAAGTACTAGGATGTAGTTCAAAGGTTGTGTGGGTAGTATGTGCACTAGAGGAGCAATGTAGGATCCTAAGGAAGTGAGGATGGTGAGAAGTAGTACATGGGGATACAAGCCTACGAGGATACCTAGATCTGTGAGATGTAATGTGTGAAACCAAAGGCCTATTAGAAGATTTGGGAGAACTAGAGTGACTAGGGATATGATGAAAGAGTACGGGCCTAGGAAGGATCTTAGGATTACTATATCCATGAGAACCAATATGCAAAACCAAATACCTATCCATAAATGCACTAGGACAAAACAAGCTAGGAAGTGCACCAAGCTAGGAAGTGCAACCTTAAGGGGAACACCTCTAAATGTGATATCTTATTTATTATGAATGAACTTGACAGATTGGTGGAGTATCAAGGTGATATCCCTAAGAGCACACAACCAAGGGAGACCTAACTAAAAGGCAATATAACTAAGAGTAGAAGCAACCAAGAATAAAATTGATGTACTGATAACACCAACATTGATAGGTAAAGTGATGCGTCAATATTAGGGATTAGTATCAACTGAAATATTCTTTGTGGACATTCTAAGCAGGGTTCATTTTAAGAGACCTCTTGGAAATCGGAGGTGGAGAACACCTGGCGAATATCCTCGGAACCGGTTTCGCGGGAAGGCAAATTTTTTGGGGGTTGTATGAAAAAATTTCACATGATTGTCAAGTGGTGTGACAGAAGGCTGCAGATGCGCGATAGGAGATTTTACTGTCACACGTCAAGAAAATGCAGTGACGCGTGTCACTGCATTTTCTTGACGCGCGACAGCAAAATCTCCTGTCGCGCGTCTGCAGCCTCCGACCTCTGCTTTCCCATCAAAAAATCTTCGTGTCACGTGTCAACACTGCCCTTGTCGCGCGTCAACACTTCCTCTGTCACGTGTCAAAACCTCCTCTGTCGCGTGTCACCACTACCCAAGTCGTGCGTCAACACTTCCTCTATCGCGCGTCACCACTACCCAAGTCGCACGTCAACACTTCCTCTGTCACGCGTCAACACCTCCTCTATCGCACGTCACCACTGCCTAAGTCGCGCATCAACACTTCCTCTGTCGCGCATCACCACTTCCTCTGTCACGCGTCACCACTGCCCAAGTCGCGCGTCAACACTTCCTCTGTCGCACGTCAACACCTCCTCTGTCACACGTCACCACTGCCCAAGTCACGTGTCAACACTTCCTCTGTCACATGTCACCACTTCCTCTGTCGCACGTCACCACTGCCCAAGTCGTGCATCAACACTTCCTCTGTCACACGTCAACCGCACGTCACCACTGCCCAAGTCGCGCGTCAACACTTCCTCTGTCACGCGTCACCACTTCCTCTTTCGCGCGTCACCACTACCCAAGTCGCGTGTCAACACTTCCTCTATCGCGCGACAACACTTCCTCTGTCGCGCGTCAACACTGCCCAAGTCACGCGTCAACACTTCCTTTGTCGCACGTTAGTACAGCTGTTGTCGTGCGTCAACAGTGGATCCTTGCATGGTGATCCAGGCCCTTATCTTGTAATATATTGAACTGTCACAGGCTAACAGTAATCTGAATCTCTAGTGCTTAAGGGTATGCGAGTTCAAATTTCACAGTATTGGTAATTTGTTAAGCTACTTGAGGTATACTACCAGCCCGGTGAATCAACTAGGTTTTTATAAGAGATGTTTTCAAATGAAGGCGAAGCCGACCCCCCAGAAAAAATATACTATATATTTTAGGTGAACAGGACACCAACCCACTCCGAATAATTCACCTTTTCAAATTTTCATAAAATGAAATTTTCGCCATATTACGAATATTCACCGCTAAAATTATCCCTGATTCTAAGACATTGAAATAGTGTGAGAGAGAAGACAATATCCTTGTTATGTGGATTGACCAAAACATCGTGTATATGTACATGTTTAATAGAGATAGGGATGGATAGCATATTTGAAAAAATATATCAACTATATCAAAGTCATAAAAAGTAATAAGTAGCGTATAGGATGGTGTGTGAGTGACATACCAATCATTGGGTGCAAAGAGTGATCATAAGAGGGTGCTAGCAGTACCACATGATAAGTGTAGTGAACTTTAGAAGTATATTTATCAATGTCATGTTTAGGAAATGGATCATTGAAAATTTTTAACACAACATTATTGTTGTTTGGCTTATAATATTCAATGGACTCATTCAATTCAATATATTTAAAATTGATAAGATCTTGGCTAACGTGAAAAATATTTATACATTTATCAATAAGGTGACCAACACATCAATGATAATCACAGTAGGAATTGGAATCGAAACCCTCACTTTGAGGCTTACTCATAGCAACCTCAAATGGTAAAAGGAGAGATATGTGATTCTATTCGAGCAATTTTTTCAATAAAAGGTGGGGAGGGCTTGGAAAATGAGTAAATTGATGTTGTACAAGCTGAATTTGCAACTTAATAGGATGAGAAACAACATTGATATTGTGCTTAGAAACAATCTTAATGTCATCAATCTTGATTTTGAATGTTGGTTTTCTTGAAAAAATAGCATTAAATGTGGGGGGGGGTGTCAGCAATGTACTTGAGTTTTTTCATATGTACAAAATTAGATTTGTACTCTTTCAAAGTGTGACATAGATAGTCAAAAGATCAAACCTTGTCAAAAATTACCAAGTCTTGCAAAATAGAAAGAAAACTCTATGTAAATAAGCCTTGAAAATCACTATCAACTAAAATATTATTCATTTTGGTGACCATAGTCTTGTAACACAACACATAATATTTGATAGGTTCATTGGACCCTTGTCATAGTTTAACAAATTGTGCATAAGATACATTTTCCACAATGTTGATAGAAAATTGTCCTAAAATAGATTTTCCAAAGAAGTAAACGAGTGCAAAAAATGAGTGTGGAGAGAATATAACCATTGCAATGTGAATTCCTAAAGGCTTCAAGGGAAAATATTGTTGAAAAATATGTCTTAGAATCATAATCAAAGGAAGCCACATGAAATAAGCAAAGATACTCAAGGGGATCACCTTTTCCATCATAGATAGGAAGCTTACGAGAAAAAATATATTAGGAAAATGATAATAAACCACTTTGGGTGCAAGTGGATTGTGAAGCAACTGCATAGAATCCATGGTGTAAGAAGAATTGTATGCACCTTATTATAATTGTAAGATTTGTGCTTGTAAATTATGAACAAGGTCTTCAAGGGCTTGTGTACTAGAAGAGGATATGGCAAACCACGAGGAGTAAATTTGGGATGTGTAGTGACCATTTTTTTAATGTCTAGGTATAGAGACAGTGGGTATTGATATATGAGGTGCCCCTAAATAGGTAGGCACCAAAGGTGTAGGAACAATAGATATTTTCGTATTTGATCATGAAACATGTTAAGATGATCTCGGGAAATATATAGTAAAAGATCAATGTTAGAAGGGTTATCTTTTAATAATTGGACAAATTATTGGGCTTCATCATCAAGAAGACCCTAATCATGGTGTCTACGGTGAGAATTTAACCCTTTTCCATGGACATGGTTAGTGTGAAGAGTGAAAACAACATTGGAGAGGACATCAACAACAGTAATAGACAGAGGAGTGGGGTCCATACTAATTATAGGTTGGGACAAGGGTGTAATAGGAAGATTGCTGAAATTGGGATTAGTTGTTGGGAGGAAAGATTGCAGATATACCAGGTATTAGTTAGAATTAACATGAAGAAGGGAAACAAAAATAGCTTCACATTTAGGGTGATTCTTAATATATGCAAAGAAGGATATGGGTTCATCATGAGGAGAAGATGTTATGAAAATTAATAGGATAATATCAAACCAACAAGCCTAATACACAAGAACCTAAGGAGATCTTATATTAGGTAAAGGGTTTGATCAAAAGCGGGTTCACCAAAATGTTTACACCCTTCTTGGATTAAGACAATGTTAATATAAGATCTTTAGTGAATTAATTTTACACTAAGTGGATGTAGGGTTAGATACAAATGGTTATTCTAATTAATTAATTTCCAAAATTAATTATACAATATCATAATAACATTCTAAATACTTACAATGCTACAAGATATGAACTTGAAAACATAAGAGGATGAGTGCACTTAATTATTTGCAGATGATTCTAGGAAGTTTTGGGGATGTGGAATGATAGAACATGGGGATTTGAACCTAGAGGAGCTTTGTAAATGGAATTGTTACTACAAGTTTTCTTGGGTAAGGACTATACCAATCTACCATGACCATACCATAGGTTCTTGACCCTTCTATATAGTCTTGGACTTGTTCTATTTCTGACTTTGCAACTTTATAAATGTTGTTCATCTTCTTGGATTTATCTTTCGTTGTCAAACCCTAGTTTTAAATCATGTAGTGAGGCTCTCTGAACATGATAAACATCATCTCAAACCCTATCCATGAATGAATATCCCTACAAAAAAAAATTTAATTTGGTTTTTGGAACCCCTGTGCACCATCAACATTGGCACTACTCTAAAAATACCTTAAACCACGTGTCATTCTCCACCTAACATGTCACATCTAGATAAATCAAATAGATTTGGGAAGTTCTTTGACAATACTTACTTTGATTTTGGATTTTGCTAAAATACTTGGAGGAGAGATGTTTGAGTGGTTACAAATAGGAGAGAATTTTGTCTTGACCTAGTAAGAATATTTATACCTGATGTGGGTGCTACCCTAATGACTATATGTGTATTATTTCAAGATTTAGGGAGAGGTTATACCTTTTGCAAGTGTAGGAAGTGACTATATCAATGCATTTCCATGGGATTTCCAAGTTATAAAATTAGGTAGTATTTACTTTCTTATATAGGGCTCTGTAGATGATTTATCTAATACAAAATAACCCAAATGAAGTAGAATACCCAGTAAAAATATTTGAATTTGAAAGAAAAGTTGGAAGAGGGGTTAGTCCAAAACCATAAAAGTCATCTAGGGCTGGATATAAAATCCTGACCAAACTGTACGACCCTACCTTGGGGTAGAAAATATTCCAAATAAATTTTGGAACTTGTTGCTTTGTGTCTTAATATGGATTTTATGCATCATGCTCTTATAATTTTTCAACATGTTAGTATGCAAGGATAAACAAGCTACACAAGAGACCTAGGAAATTGCTAAGCATGAATGGAAATTTGGTATTTATCATGACAAGAGTGCATTTTCAAATCAAGTGTTGTCAAAGTGCAAATTTCCAAATTTTAGTGACTACAATACCTAGGGTGGGAAGACCCATGATTAGTATTATGTGTATAGGGTGAACTTGTCAAAGACCAAGGAGAAACTATCCTATGAGAATTGATATATGACCAGGACTAAAAAAAATTTGAAGGTAGAGGAGAAAATGTCCTATGAGAAGCGGTATGTTAAGTAGGATACCTATGAGTAGATGCACTAGAAGGGAATTTCCTACTAGACATAACATGTGAATCAGAATGGCGAGATCTAGGTGCACTAGTACTAGGATTAGTAAATGTATGTATCATGGCAAACTACTGATATCTAGGGTCCTCAAATGGTATACTCCTACTTTTAACCACTTGTTTATTATGAATGAACTTAACACATTGATATAGTAATGAAGGGACTGTTGTGAAATTACAAATCCAATAATAACCTAAAATCATACTACATAAGCTAAGATAAGATGCCACTAAGAATTAGATGTCAAAGGTAGAAAAACAAATTGTTGAGAGAGGGAGAATAATATGCCCTATGTGTGTGTTGGGATCAAGTATAATTTTATTTTTAGTATATCCAAGAGAACACACTAACTTAAGAGTACACATTTGTAAATGTGAAGTAGTGTTATCAATCAAAACATTATATATGGTGTTGATCAAAAAAATTATGAATATAAAGTGAATTAGAAACAAAGTTGTGTGTCATATATGTGTGATCAAAAGTAATAGTTGGTGAAGAAGTCGTAGTAGTAATAGTACCAATCATAACATCTAATGGATCATCATAATAAGGTGGATAAAGTATAACAACATAAACATGGCACAAATTCAAAGTAGATTTAATAATATTATTCTTGGGAAGTGGAACACTAAATATTTTAAGCTTTACATTATCATTATCAAGCTTTGATTCAGTATGAGAATCACATTTAATAACATAATAATCAAGAAGATATTTTATAACATGGCAAAAGCTAAATATAATTATTAGTGGAATAGATAATGCATTGATGGTAATCAAAATTTGCATTAGCATAAAAATTCTTAGCATGATGCATGCTTGTATCAAACTCAAGAGGTGGAGGGAGAGATATAAGGTTGTAATCAAGTAATTATTTAAGCAATTTTTCTAATGCACAAGGTAAATGCATGAAATTCCACCAAAAAATTTTCAGCTATGTCTTTTTAGATTGAGAGACAACATTAAAAATGGCTTCAAATTTGGATTCATCATCATTATTTTTACTCTTAAAAGTATTTTTTCCTTGATACTTGTGATTAGAAGTGATATGAAGATTAGCAACATATTTGATCTTGTTCATGTTGAGGAGCTTAGTTTCATCTTCTTTTAGAGTATGTCATGAATGATCAAATGATATGAACTTATTAAAGATAATTTATTCTTGTAAAGGAACAAGAAGACTCTATGTAAAAAGATCATGTAATTCACTATCTACCGAAATATTGTTAATCTTAGTAAGTGTGGTCTTATAGCATAGAACATAATTACATATGGGATGATTGGAACCTTGAGACAATTTATCCATTTATAGGAAACTTTGTCTTGAATATTGATATAGAATTATGCAAGTTTGATTAGATAAAGGAGTGAAATTTTTAAGCAAAATGTATATGAATATTGAAAAATCATTACAAAGAAAAATATTTGAGAATTCAAGGAAAAATATTTGTAAGTAATATATCATTTGAGGAATAGTCTAAGAAATAAACTTGAAATGTACAGATGTTATCTTTAGGATATTTCTTTCCATCATATATATGAAGCTTAGAAGCTATAAAACCAATAGGGAAAGGGTAGGAAGCCACTTTGGGTACAAATGGGTCATGAAGCAACAGAATAGAATTATAACATGAGAAGAAGTAGGTTCACCTTGTGATTAAGCTAAATATGAAATAAGAGCCTAATTTGATGATATTGTTGCAGTAAATAAATGCAGCAATTAAGTATAGAAATTACACCTAAGAAACTAAGCAATAAATTATAAAACCCTAATTGCAAAGAGGAGAAAGAGGTATTTAGCTTATTCGCAATAAAATCTAGAGTGTACCGGGGTGTTGAACAGGTGAACAGACTACCAAGAGCATCACACAGAGACCCATAAAAATGTAGATATGGAGAGATAGGTTGGACAGGGGCACCTGAAGAGGGACAAGGGTACCCGTGGGTACCTTAGGCTTGTTTCTAAAAACCTCCTCTGAGTGGTTGCAAGTTATTCTCTTTTGTTCACCTTTGGTTTTTCTAAGGTCACACAATGATCACCAAGGATGTTGAAAACCTACAATGAAATATGAACCTGCAAAACCCTCAAATAGACATCAAATCCTAAAAAAATAAATATGCAGAATGAGGGGTCGGATTGTCCTCAATTGTCACAATGGTAAACTTACAACTGAGCGTTGTATTACATCTCAAACCTAAGGTAGTTATATTGTGTGTGTGCAGAATCGTGCCCTAGGTTGCTCTTGTGCATGTCACACTTAATAGTGAGCAAGTAGCTAGATGTAAAGAAATGCAATATATGTGTGTGAGGAATAGAATGAACTTCCCTCCTATGAAGTGTATACAGAATAACCAGCCCTTGTGTCCCTTAGATGGTGCCATATGGATGCAATAGAGCTCTTAGATGCTTGATGGGTGCAACCTTAAGTGGTAATAGTTAATGTTTAGTGCTTAGTCCCTTATTATGATCACATAAATTTGTATTTATATGATTATGCTTGAATTTTGTAACTAACCCCAAAAAGGCCGAATACCAAAAAGATAAGATGTGCAAATGGCTAGAAAGGACCCCAAAAGTGTGAGTAAATTACAAAGGGGTCAAGGGAACCTAGAGGGGATGAGAGCACCTAGTGTTGGTGTCCTGGCTAGGTACTGGTGTCCAGGATGATTAAATTCGGAGTATAAAAAGATAGACTGAGCGAGTAAGGGTGTAAGATCAAAAGTGGTAGAAGAAAGCAAAGAAAGGTGGCCAAAGACATGGGTTAGTTAGTACTTCTCTTACTTATGAATCATATAAATAGTAGTATATAATCAGGACTAGATAATTACCCAAAGTGTGTGATTTTGTGTCTAAATTTTCCCCCACTTTATGTTGGTGAGTAGAAATCTCGGTAACATAAAGTAGATAGATATGTGCACCTATAACCATGTATATCGATGACGAAAGTATGCCAAGGGACTAAACAAAGTGTGGATTGATAAAAATGTGAAGCATGGATGATAAGGAGTAAAAAGTGCAAAAGGTGGTGATGAAAATGAACCTATGACGGAAATGCATGTGTAGATGTCATGATGTACCTTTTGTTGATGTCAATGTTGTTATTGTTGACTATTGCTTCCCATACAAATGGAACTACAAAAGAGAAGAAAGAACAAGTAATTAAATACGCATGTATATGTATAAAAATAATGTAAATATTTAAAATGAAAAATGTGAAAAAGGAACATGTGCACTTGATCTGTGATGAGAAAAAGGGTGTAGAAAGGATCCTGAAGATGTTGTAGAAGATTGATTTTCTTGGGCGATCTCACGCCAGTTGCACCAGCCATGAGTTTTTAGGGTGACCTCACACCAAGTCATGGAAGAAGTGTAGGGAGAAAAGTATGGTGTCATCCTCTAAACTTTAACTGCTTCCCACAATATAGGACATCACTGCACATGGTGTGAAAAATTAGTGAGAGTGCTAAGGACTTTATGTCCAGTAAAATCCATTGTGTGCATTTTTGTAGACTGTGTTGAACTACCAATCGTTGTGTAAGTTCCCCCTACATCACAGGAATCTAGGAAGGACATCGTTGTGCTAAGGACCCAAGTCTGATTCTAATCCCTTTCCAAAACTAAAAATTTTTTTTGTATCAATATTGTGTTGTGTTGTGTTGTGTATAACAATGTATGGGGTGATTGATTCACCCAAATTATGCCCCCTCATTTGGGTTGCATGCGACGTCGTTGAAGGAGTATGTGGCTCAAAAGAGAACTGGCCATTGCGCTGAAATTGTGATCTACGAGGGTATGGGAATGTGCTTGGTAGAAACCAAGGCACACATAAAAAAAGTGGCTAGGAGACAAGTGTTAGTATAAGCAAAGACAAACATGTATGTATAAAATGAAATGTAAGCTAATAAGACAATGTGTAAGCTAAGAAGTAAGTAAACATGTGAGAAGATAATGTAAACCACAAAAAGCGGGTTGCAAACATGGGACATCACTCACAATGTCACAAGGCAATCAAGGCCATAGTGGCCGCAATTAGATAAGTGTGCACACAAGACAAAGGGAAACTCCCATAAAAAATAGCATACAAAGAGCAGATAATGTAGCAGATAAGCATGGAAGAAAATAGCCCTGCATAAAAAATGTTGCATGTGAACCACCCATTAGCATGTTAGAAAGATAAAAAGTATGTCAAATCTTGTATAATCGAATAAAGTAATGTGTTATGAAACAAAATGAAACAATATCACTAGTATTGTATGAAAGTGGATGCCCCCATGAGCAATTGTGGGACTGGTAATAGGTAGTGCACCAAACATCCATGTTGTGTGTAGTAGATCTATATAATCTATGATCAAAACTAGAAAACAAGTGAATGTGCATGTGTGTATGGTAAAGATAATGACATACAAGATATTTATCGAGCATGTGTAATAAAGTGAGCATGTAAAAGCATAAGTAAGCAAGAGTAAATGCAACCAAGAAATGTAGTATGTTTTGGATGAGATAGAATGGTATGCATTGTGAATGATAGGAGTAGCATGCACCCCAAGTGGATGTGTATGTATGCGATGAGGTTAATTTATATATTCCCCCTCATCATTCAAGAATAAACCATAAACAAGAGTTCATCATCAGGAAATGGTTTGAATGTGTGTACTAAAAGAATGTGATCATCAAAGTGCAAAGTGTAGAGTGTAAATGTGTGATTGGATGAGCGAGTTGATTAAACACGTGAGTATGATGAGGTCCATTTGAGATGTATACCCTCAATAGTCAAGTATGGACCATGGAACTAGAGTGCGTCATAGGTTAATGATCACAATGTGTAGAAGTGATGTCAAAAAGATATGTCGTGAATGTGTAAAGTAGATACTGTGTAGAAGGAGATGAATATGTGAGTTGTGAAATGCATAGTATGATGTGCAGTTTTTAGTGTGCATTGTGTGAGGTTCATGTATATAGGATTCCCTCAACAGTCGAATGTGAAACATAGTATAAGATTACATCATCGGGTAATGACGATATGTGATGTACTTAATGTGAGGTGATGAGAATGTAATATGCATTCCAATGCTAGAAGGGGGGATAAGCGTGATGCCCCCTAGGCATGTGAAGGATGAGAGTGATCAAGTGTCACTATCTAAAATATTGTCATTTTCTAGATCAAAGCCGATTGGGGCTGCATTTAAGACTTGATAGTAAATACTATAAGGTGGATCATATAAATATCCATTACGATGTAAGGTGTACACAGTCATTGCATATTCTTCATTAGTGAAAGGTGTTGGCGGACATTCTGTGTGCGTACCAGCGAGTGATATTTTGAGAATGACTGGGAGATGAATCACTACTAATAATATCGTTGAATGGCATAGGGAAAGTGATAGTAGTGTGAGTAGAATCTAACGTGCCTCCAATATAGTCAAGACAAGATTTCCCGAGTGTCAGTGGAGAAGGACGAGGGGTACGTGCAACAAAGACTGCTAAATGGAATACCTGAAGACCATGCGTAGTCGTAATGTGAAAATAACCATGATAAATATGAGGTGAGTGAGGTGATGGGAGAATGTCATTTAGCATCAACCCAAGCCTAGTTAATTCATCATATGTGAAAATAGTATCATAGAAAGTACGATCCATCAAAATGTGATGCTAATAAGAGTTATTGATGAAGAGTATGCATGTGAAATGAGATGCCATAGATGTAGACTACTAGAGAGAGGGTGAAATAACTTCCAAGTATAGACAAACCCATGATAAAGTACCATATCATTAGTAGAAGAGGGGTCTTAAAATTTGTATTCACGATGACCATCAACCATGAAAATGTCATTGAAATAAGATGCATCTATATCAATCGGAGTGAAATTGAGTTTGCCCAATGTTTCATCAATAAGTTCAATAGTATCAACTTCATCATTAGAATCATTTATGTTTGTGTTTCCATGTTGTATAATGGCATCGAGGATATTGGTAGGATGTGTACTAGATGTAGGAGTGAGAGGAGCCTCAATGGGTAGATCAGTAGTGCTTAGTGGAGCAGATACTGTGGGTGAGATGATTGCAGTAGTATGAGTAGAAATAGCTGAAAAATGCTAGGAGCATAAGAAGAAGATTGTGAAGTGCTAGATTGACCAATATCATATGTATCAATACTAGTATATGGAATAGGATGTGAAGAAGGAATAGGCATAACATTAACAGGATCTATGCAATAAAATTTGAATGGTTCAGGATTTGCAGTAATAGTATGTTCATATCCATCATGTATGAATTTGATGCATTGGTGTACAGTGGATGGAACTACTTGTATTGCATGAGTCCAAGGTCTACCTAGTAATAGATTAAATTGGAATGAAGCATCTATAACAAATAATTCTATGAGGATAATCTTAGGCTCGACTTGAATATGTAATGAAATAATTCCTAGGCATGTACGAGTAGTTGAATCGTATCCCCGAATAAGATTAGAATTTTTAGAGATTAAATTATCATTGATGCCTAATTGTTTTAGAATGGAATGGGCACATAGGTTGAAATATGATCCATTATTAATAAGTACACGTTTAATGCAAGTGGTGTCGATAATAGCGGTGATAAGCAAAAGTGCACATGGATTGTCATTAGAAAATGGAGATATGTCCTCATTAGTGAATGATATAGCACGTGGAAATTTTTTGAGAGATTGAATGAGGTGTGTGAAGGATACCGTAGAATTATCACTTTCTATATGAATATAATGAAGGGTGACCTCTAATGTTTGATGACAATCAAGTGCATTTTGCAATAAGTCATAGAGGGATATTTTCGTCGATGTATTCTTAAGTTTTGCAATGATATCATAGCCCTTAGAAGTAGTAGGAGAAGCTGGAGGAGTGATAGGTGGTGGAAGAGAAACAGTTGGAGCCATAAGAGGATGAGTGTAGCGAGTATTTACTATATTGATAAAAGGATCAGCCTGAGGTGTAATAAAGAGAGGAGGATGTTGAGTATGAACTTGCATGAAATCAAAAATGGTAGTAACCATCCCTGAAACCTTAGTGGGTGCGAAATAAGGATAAGATGATTGAGTCATGACTTGATAAGGTGAAGACATATTTAGAATAGAATGGTTTGATCGGTCAGGTTCACCAAAATGATTAATCTAAATATGAAATAAGAGCCTAATCTGATGTTATTGTAGCAGTAAATAAATGCAATAATTAAGTACAAAAATTACACCTAAGAAACTAAACAATAAATCATAAAACCCTAATTGAAAAGAGGAGAAAGGGTACTTAGCTAATTCAAAATTAAATCTGGAGTGTACCAAAGTGTTGAACAGGTGAACAAAGTAGTAGGAGCGTCGCACATAGATCCAGAAAAATGCAGATCTTGAGAGATAGGCTAGACTGGGGCACGAGGGCGCTTGTGGGTGCCCTAGGCCTGTTTCTGGCCACCTAGGTCTATGGAAAAGCTTAGGAAACCTCCTCTAAGTGGTCATAAGTTGTTTTCTTTTTTTCACCTTTGGTCACTTTGAGGTCACACAATGATCGTCGAGGATGCTGGAAACTTGTAATGAAATATGATCCTATAAAACCCTCAAATAAACATCAAATCCTAAAAAAATAAAGATGCAGAGTGAGGGGTCGGACTTTCCTCGGCTGTCATAATGGTGAACTTATGTCTGAGCATTGTACTACATCTCAGACCCAATTTAGTTCTATGTGTGTGTGTGTGGAATTGTGCCCTAGGTGGCTCTTGTGTGTGTCGCACTTGATAGCGAACAAGTAAGTTAGATGTAAATAAATGTAATAGATGTGTGCATGGAATAGAATGAACTTCCCTCATATGAAGTGTGTATGTATACTAACCAGCCCTTGTGTCCCTTGGATGGTGTTATATAGATGCAATGAAGCTCGTAGATGCTTGATGGGTGCAACCTTAGGTGGTAATAGTTAATGATTAGTGTTTGGTCCTTTATTATGATCACATAACATTATATTTATACGATTCCTTTTCTTGAATGTCATAATTAACCCTGAAAAGTCTGAATACCAAAAATATAAGATGCTCAAATGGCTAGAAAGGACCCAAAAAGTGTAATTAAAGTAAAAGTGGGTCAGGGGCACCCAAAGAAAATGAGGGTGCCTGGTGTTGGCGTCTTGGTTGGGTGTTGGTGTCTAGGATGATAAAATCTAGAGTATAAAAATGCAGACTGAGCGAGTAAGGGTATAAGACCAAAAGTGGCAGAAGAAAGCAAAGAAAGGTGGCCAAAGACATGGGTTAATTAGTACTTCTCTTACTTCTGAATCATATGAATAGTAGTATGTAATCAGGACTAGATAATTACCCAAAGTGTGTGATTTTGTGTCTACACCTTGTAATTTTATAATTTGAGATTGGAAAGTATTAACATGGGATTCAATATCATATGTGCTAAAATAAGAAGCATGTGATGTACTATGAGTGTATATAGGATATATAGAATTAATATTAGTCATATTAATAGACATAGAAACACTATGAAGTGGAAGATTAGGCCCCCCAATGATATGTGTATTGTAGATATAGTCATAGTAGTTGTATGCACACTAGATGATGGAGGAGGAGATGGTACAAAAATGGATTGTTCATTATATTTTTTATCATGAGTAAGTTTAAAAGAAAGAATAACACAAATGAGATGTCAATGTGATGAGGGTTTCCATGGAGCTCAGCATGAAAATTAGATATAAGTTCAACTTGTTCTTTGTATAAGTTGTAATATTCTTTATGATCATAATCAAAAGAATGTTCACTTTTTATTTGTATTTCATTTAAAGGAACCTCATGCACATTATGATCGAATATAGAAGGGATCCCAAAAAAATGGGATGGAGAAGGGGCCATGATGATATATTGCTTACGAGTAGAAGGAGAAAGATCAATATACTAGATAGGTTGATTATTAAATTTATTGCTACACCAAAATAATATAGAGAGAAATCATACGAAAAATTAAACCAATGATACCATAGATCCGCTATGGTTTGAGAAATATATATTATTCAAATGTTGGGTGAAAACCAAATGTTTATACCTTGATTAAATTATGTTATGGAAAGTGCACAACAATAAAGAGGATGTAAGAGTTTGTAATAGGAGATTATTCTGATATCATCAATTTACAATTAATCATTTATAGCAAAAATAATGCATTGATACGTGCAAAAAATGATAAACAATGATCTCAATACACAAAGGAGATGAAGATTTAGTTGTATAGGTTAGAACAAAGAAGATCCAGATGTGTAGATAGGTGGAAAAGCTAGTTCAAAAACTAAAAATGCCCTACTATCAATTCTGGAACTAGAAACTAAACAAAGGAAGGACCATAGAAATGTTATACTGTCTAAACCTAGAGTTGAATGGGCTTGACTAGAAGTATATGATATTAGACCCTTCAAAATTGTGGCTATACAACTTTTTGTGTGCTTCTATATTTTGGAAATTCACTTTGTTATATGTTTCTCTTGTTCACACAACGTCGAGATGACCAGTAATCACCCGCAACAATGTGAAACCATAGAAACATGTAATACCCTTAATCAAAGTGTTAAAAAAAGGTGAAATCGTGTGCATGGTGAGGGTTGACTACCCTCGACACTTGACCCATCTAAACCAATCCAAGTGTTGCACTACATTCTTTTATTCAGGACCAAAACTCATGTAGTTATCCTAGGTGCATGTGCAAGTGCAAGTGTGATCTAAGCCAAGACCTTGTGGGCTCCCTCACATATTTTAACACAAATAATAGTGGGCTAATTATAGAGAATAGATTGTAGCTAGCATGATAGTAGTGTGATGTGGCATTCTTCAACTACATGACCTAACACTTTGTTGTTTGTAACCCTTTGGAAATGTTTGGAGTGAATTTACTCTTCCTAAGACATGTCTCTAGGACATTTGCATGATTGGAAATGGAGTAAGCTATACTCTTTCAACTAGTTAAGTTATTCATATATGTAACTTACATGGGTTGTTCAAATTTATGTGTAACCAATTTATGAATATTTTGGAGAATCTTGAGTGTTTTTGCAATGATATTCACAATAGGAGTTTGGAAGAGTGCTAGGAGAATTATAAAGTGATATTCAATTTATTATATATCCTTTCGTATGTGAAGTATTCCAATAAGGCCAACCCTAAGAAGATTAAATGGAATGATAAATATATTCAAATTAAAAATAGAGTTGGAAGATCAAATAGGGAAGGATAGTATAATTCGATAGGGACCATATAATTCGGTAGGTACCATATTTCACATCTTGACCAAACTATATAGTCCATGACAAGAGAAGTGTGATGCAAAAAATAAATTTGTAGCATGATGCACAAGGATAGGTTGCTGCTTTGATTAATTAATATTTATTGAATTAGCGATAAGACAAAGTGTAAATATGACCAAGTCACAAAATAGCTAGGGAGATATATTGATTGGATTAAGAATTTGAGATTTTTTCTTAATAAGGGAGCATAGCCAAACTTTGCATTGTAAAAGGACAAGATACCAAATTTTATCATCTACACCCTCCCTGACATTCTCTCAATCCCTTATATGACAAAAATGACATGGTATTACAAAAATGTTTCTATATGCATGCTTATACCATGTTATCTTACTACATACATGCAAGGCACCATTAAATTCTAAGATACTTTGTATATTAAGATATATGGGTTTCTTAAAACATCTCCATAATAAGATATATTGATGTTACTATTCTCTTGTCTTTTCTATATGTTAAGAGTTCCTTGATTCCGAATTCGCATAAACATTAATTCACTTACACATGTTTTCTTATGTTTGTAGGAGCAAAAGTTCTTGTATCCCAGAAACAAGAGCATGGATGTTTGCAACTGAATTGTCTTTTCCCTATAATATGGATCATATTAGGTGATCTCTCTTTAATTTTGAATTTCACCTCAGTATAGTTCCTTTTATAATTTTAAGAACTCCCAATATGTTGTGAGGAAACCACAACAAAAAAAAACTCTTAGGTAAATGCTTGTTTGATTTATTTTGATATATGTTCATGCACATGCATCAACATGGGGCATTATCTAAACACCTAATTTTTTCTATGGGACTAGTTAATTATCATGGGGTGCTAGTGTACATGTATTTGTTTATTAATTATTAGTCCAAGTTAGGTTTTTGTTGGCACATGTTGTTTTTTGCACTTGTTTGACCTTCAACTTGCTCCCTTTATGTTTTTGTGACTCTATATCTTCTTGTTATTTCCTTATGTCATTGCCTTCCCCATTTTTTCCCTCCTCCTCTATCTTTCCTATGATTATGGGATTTTTCCTAAAAGCATACGTGTACGGTTTTGACTCTTGTCTTTGTGGGCCCTTTTTAACACTTATTTGTAGCCCCCACGTGGTTTTGTATTCCTTTTGTCAACATTTCTTGCCTAGTTGTGTCAAGTTACATGAGGATATGTCCTACTTTGAATTCAAGAAGTTTATATGTAATATATGGGCGCAGTAATGGATTTGGGACAAAAAGATAGGAAAATCAATAGATATCAATTGCATTCGCTCAAGAATGATATTGAACTTGTAAGAGTAGAATTTATTATTTGAAGAGCATCACCATGCCAAAAGAGTAATTCAAGGGTTTAAATAATATCTAACATTTACTAATTGTTGCATTCATTTGAAAGAATGAGGGTTAGGACACTTACATAAACTAAATTTCTTATTAACTTGCATCAAGGGATGGTTTCCAAATGGTTATAAATCTGAGGGGGTTGGTAATGATGGAGGGATAACATAGACCTCAATATTAACACCCTCCTTTTTATGGATCACGCCTTATAAGGTGTTCATGTTGCATTAGGATTTAGAGGATGGAAAATGATATCTCAATGACTCATAACTAATTCCACGAAAGCAAACAAGGTTTATGGATCCTATAGCTAGAGGATCAGAGTCCTTACACCACTTTTGTACTTGTAGGGGTGATTCATTTTTGTACTGCTATACTTCTAAGTAGAGCCAAGATCATACTTGTACTAATATAGTAGAGGTGGTCCTACAATGTTGTACTTATCTTGATGAGTATTTCCAAATTAATACAAACCACAATTCTCCAATATTTTGAAGCACTTAATAACTTTTTTAAAATATTGCTAAATTTTCCTAAAATCATAAAAATCACATCAAATATGTAATTAAGCCATACTTACGCTAGACCATAATTAATATAAGATATTTATTAATGGAAACCACTTTTTATGTCTACACTTTTTGTATAGTAACGTAACATACAAATAATTTTAAGTTACATACAAATAATAAATTTAACACTCTTTTCTAGGTAATAGTGAAAAAAAATTAACCAATACGGAACAACCTAAGGCTGCAGAGCTTTAACATAAACAAGTTTGAGCACCCTCTAGGATGGTCGTGGCTTCGTTGCCACTGCCAGTTGCAGATTCGGATAAGGATCTTAGAAAACTTTAATCCACGTCACCCACGTGGGCATCGTATCCAGAATCCAGATCCTCACCAAATTCGGTCTAGCTTTCCGCACATGCTTCCTGACATCTACAGAATCTGAACTCCCGCGCGAATCTCGGCATTTTATATATTTTTAATTTACCGAATGCTTTAGCACGTTCACGACCATGCGAAACTTATCGTATCGCTCAGCCAAAGATTATCTGATAAAACTGCAGCCAATATTATTATTCGTAGTACAACGGCTACGTATCGTATCAGCAATTGATATATCGTACACCGTATCAAAAGTCTTACAGAATTTATCAAAAAAAAATGTTCAGTCAAATTAAGCACAACTTTCCAACGAAGGTTACACTGCTAAAAATTATTATGGATTTTTTTGCTTTTCCTAAAGTCCATGGACAATTTAATATCATCTTAATTTTGACTGTTTTTGTGGAGATAAAAATTAAATAAATACAAAATCTCTCCAAGTCATCCCTTTCCAAAGGTCTATGCATTCTCTGTCATTCGCAGAAACGAATATTTCAAAAACATTAGTTGTTGTTATTGTTTGAATTAAAATAAGGTGTACATTGTAGCTTGAGTACCTGCCTTTTCACACTTTAGAAGAAAATACCACTCGTTATTAAACATTTTTAATTAATGAAGGGTATTTTTAGTTTACAAACATATGCTACTTGTTATCAAATGTGTTTAAATCAGAAGTTAGTTTGCATGATACTAATAATACAGACTATATGTCATGTGTGTAAAGTAATTCGATTTTCCCTTATTATCTATATTTTTATGTAATATAGTCTCTGAGGTTGTAACTATAGATTATTGTTTCATCCTAGAAAGCTTTAAATTGTGTTTCTACATAGTTAAATTTTTCCGTACTCAAATATATCCATTTTATTGTTGTTCAATTGAATTTTCTTCATGTTATGACAAAGACTAATCACATTGCGACTCTTGTTAATATAGGTTTAGATGTTATTTGGTGGTTTTATTTTTTAATTATATGGTTGATAATGTCATTTTCTTTTATATTTAGTAATTAAATCTTGTATGTATTAGGAATATTGTGTTAGTACTCACACGAAAGTGAGTTAATTAGTAAAATAATTGTTTATGCGTGTGATGAATAGTGTAATGAGTTGTGAGTAATTAGTCATAGTTAAAAATAGCATGTGTGTGAGTTAGTGTAGATTAGATAATATATGTTATAAAATTTGTTGTAACAACTCTCGTAATAGTCTTGAGATGAGAGTAATTATAGGAGGTTGTATTACATAATTTGATCATATATATGAAAATGCATCTTACTGAACAATAATATAGAAGTGTTCATAGATTTTTACTTGTTATATGTTCGGTGTACTACTCTACCAAACTTTACATTTAGTATCACAACATGTTTGCATTCAACAATGTGAATGTTCACATCATTTTCGGTTGATTAAGATTTTTTTTAAGTGTTCAAGGTTCATTAGGAAAAATTTAATGGCTAGGACTACACCTGCATGCAGTATTTCACACCCACTCCAAGCATGTTTCATTAGTTGAGCATTCAATTACATCTCTTGCATATATGAATTGCTCTCTGTCAAATGCCAAATTCATTTGCATCCATGTCTAACATCATTTTGCTAGTTGAATTTATTACAAGGTGGCTCAAATATTCAACCTTGTTAGTTGACACCCACAATAGCAGCTCAAACCTGTTAGTGCATGGGCACCCATAATTTGAATCTGTAGTTCTGCATGATAACCCACACAGAAGATTCATGTTGTATTACCATCCTTATATATCTGTTGGTTTTCTAACATCTCAATGCCATCAATCAATTTTATCATCACTTGTATATATGCTTTTGAAAGTATTTCTTGAAAAGAAAGCTGTTCTTGAATCTTTGCATTGACCTATAATTATATTACATGCATATAAATATCCAGTAATAACAAATCCATGCAAAGTTATTTTCTATTATTTGATTTTTTTTTGTAGAATGCTCTACATGTGTGTCTGACCTCTCATGTAGATTAAACACTCATGACCTATTAAAACTACACACCCCATAACAATGTGTAATCATGATGTGGGAGCATCATCTAGGAGGATCACACAAATCAATTTTCTACATATATACATGTTGGGAAGCATTTAGAGTAGGGTTGAATAAGTAGGGGGTTTTAGATTTTGAATTTGAGTTCAAATTGAGCTTTCCCACAAAAACTCAACCTTGAATTTCTTACTATTGTAACCTCCTAATTTTGGAAAATTTGGTCATGTTTGTGCTTTGGTGTTGGTCTAGGTTGATTAGGGGGTTCTAATACAAGTTTTGAGTCATGCATTAAGGGTATACAATATCTTTATAGGTGTTATTGTTATACAACTCTACCTCAAGAGTGATTCAAACATGTTAGCTTGAGTTCTTAGGTATGGTTAAATCTAGTTTTGGTGTGTAACTACGTAGGAAGTAGTTCGGGATAGGTAGTATTCAATTTTTTCACTGATAAAGATGAGAAAGTGTGAATTTTCTAAGTAGTAAACATTATTGCATTGAAAAATAAAGGTTGGCAGACTATGTGCAGGGTTCTAGTATCTAGTTGTGAAAAAAATGATGACTTTCAAGTGTTAGACTCCAAGCTTCTAAGTTGGGAGCATAAGTAGATATTGTGGACTTCATGTTTTCTATGATTAAGCGCCCTTTGATGATTGAATAAAGAAATTCATACACAAACATAGAACTTTGAACTGTGTAAGTGCATTTATAGTTTTCTTGATTGGTAAACACAAGTTTTCAAGCAATGTTGTGAGTGTCATATGAGTTAAAACATGTTGCTGAGGGTGTCATGAAGTCACAAAAACCATTTTATAATTTTAATAAGTCTTGAATTTTAAATTTGGATCAAAAACCTCCATATTCACCCTTTTGGGCCTGTGTAAACCCTGCCTAGGGTTTTAGACAAACTTTGTGGTTTCAGAGGTTTTACAACTTTCCAAAGGCAAAATTTGTAACTATTGAGCCTTATAAACTTGTTCAACCTATTGAAATTGGTTTTGAGTCTGTTGGCATGTGTGGAGGAATTATTCCCATAAAATCATTTTTTGAGGCCTAAGAAACCTAATTGAGACAGTCTATTTGAGGGGCTTTCATTGTTGGGTTGAGTATGAAATTTAGGGTGAAGTTGTAATTCCATAGTGGGTATCTGGAAAGGTGTATAGTTTCTCGTAAGTCTTCGTGAGTCTCCCAAAATGATAAGCCTTGTGTAAAACTAGGGCTACAAGGTCAATGCTTAAAGGTGAAAGATGCTCTAAACTAAGGAAAACTCATAATCCCTCTGCATCAACTAGTATCAGAGTAGTTTTGGCACTTCATGTTCAATTGAAAGAAGAATAAATTATCTAAAGGTAAGAGAGAATCGTTTTATTGTTAGATTTGTATTGATAATTCATAATTACACCAAGAAGAGTACCTAAAGGAGGTGGAAGAACAAGTGTCTATATGGGGGATGCTTTTCTTGAGGAAATAAGAAACATAAGGTTGAGTTTTGATTCTAGAATTACAGCGCTAGAGGAAAATCATATAAAAAGGAGGTTGTCACAAGAGATGTGAGTGACAGGGAGGAAGAACCACAAGCTCGAGAGGAAGAAGAGATTGAAGAGAACGAAGAAGGAGAAATAGATAGATTTCTCAAAATAGTAATGGGACAAAGATATAAACCAAAAGTAGAGATTACTACTTATGAAATAAGTCTAGATGGAGAAAAAATTATTGATTGGATCGCAACCTTAGACAAATACTTTGAGTATGATGATGTTCCTAATGAAAACAAGGAAAAAATTTCTTGTATAAGGCTAAAAGGGCATGCAACCCTTTGGTGGGATTTCATACTAGATGAGAGGAGAAATAAATCCAAGAAGAGAATTAAATCCCAGGATAGGATGGTAGTCAAACCCAAAGCAAAATTTCTACCCAATGACTATCAGACCCACATGTTCAAGAAGTTGCATTAGTTGAAACAAAAGGAGATGAGTGTCAAAGAGTATACAAAAGAGTTTTATAAATTTACTATCATATATGGTTGTGTGGAAGAGGATATGGAGAAGATATACAAGTATCTCAATGGGTTAAGGTACAATATTCAAGATTAACTCAACTTAGTCATCCCTAAAACAATGAAAGAGTGATATCATTTTTCTCTAAAAGTAAAAGACAAGTTGAGTAGAAGAAAAATGCAACAAAGTAGAGGTATGAGAATAAGCTTAAGAGAAAGAGGAAATAAAGGAGGAATAAGTTTAATCCAAAAATAAAATTAAGATTCAAGTACTTCCCAAGAACAAACATCTATTCAAAGAGGTGAATTCCAAGGAAGGATACCGTACTTTAGAGGAGGATACACATAAAGAGGTAGAGGATCTACAGGTGAATGCACTAAATTTGTAGGTCATATGTTTTGGGAATGTCCAGAGGATCCTCAAGACAAAAACTCAATGACTAAAAGTAGAAATAGAGTAGTCCAAGAAGAGAAGGAAAGTGTAGGATATCCATCTCATGTGGAGGATCATGAAGTTAGGGAGTCTTATTGATGAGAAGAGTGCTGATCAAATCACCTAAAGAGAAAGAACCTGATCAAAGAAAGAATTTATTCAATACAACATGCAAAACACAAGGTAAATGTTGTAAAATGGTTATTGATTTTGGTAGTATTGATAATCTAGTTTTAGTAGAAATGGTAGAGAAGATTGGGTTAAAAAATAATGCCACATCCAAATCTATATAAATTTTCATGGATTAAACAAGGGAAGAAAGTATTGGTGAATGAATAGCATTTGAAGAATTTCAAATTGGAGGTTATAGTCACTTTCTTTACCAACACCCTAGGCGCGATGACACCTCATCCATCAAAAGGCTAAACGCTCACCCAAAGCATGTAAAGGTACCAGATCCCTCTTTTGATGCCAGATTTGTCAAGGAGTTAACATGCATGAAGATACATTCCATAACCATAACAAATAAACTAGTGCAAAGCATAAAGTGAATAAATCACAACCATATGCAAGGTGAAATAAACAAGGATCAAGATCAGATTTACCATGCAATAATTAGTATCCATCCAAAAATATCCATTATATTAATCCACCATAAGACATAATATCTTAATACACCAAAAGTACCATTACAAGGTCATGTGCGCAAACATACTAGTAACATAACATTGTCACAATCCCGCATACAATGACCATCTAAACTATGTAAATCAATACATATATAAGGGGTGGGGAATTTCCCTTCACCACCCATGCACTTCTCAAAATAGGTTGCATGCTCAAAATAGCCATGCGCCATTACAAAATCATCTAAGGAAGCATGCAAGCTTCTCCTAATGATAGATTATCTATAAATATCTCTAGATCTAATCCTATTATTAGCTCTAAATTTGCATGACTCTTCAACTTCCTCTTATTCCCAAAATAGATTTTGCTTCATCCACAAGTATTCTCGTCTTTATCTCATGTGTGCTCCGCACTCAATCCTATTCCTAACCCATGCATACAAAATGGCTAAGTCCAAAAATATGACTTTCCCGGCACGCCCTTCTTCTGATGAACTTCCGCGTGCCTACGCACCCTCTTTCCATGCGCCTATGATACTTATGTAGTATTTTATTCGGTCAACATTACCCCACACTGGCTTCATTGCCAGCCCTGACAATGGATAATCATGCCTTGTATCTCTAAGAATAAAGAATAAGGAATAAAATAATGACTGTACACAATGAATGAAAATATACCAAAAATAATTTGGGTGGTCTATCCTTTAAAGGTAGAAGTAACTCAGGGTATTCATTCTTGATGTCCACCTCTAACTCATTACAGTCATTGAGCGTCTTCTTTGTCTTTTTAGGGATGTCTGTAAGTACTCCATCCATTTCATCCAAGGTCACATTTTCTCCCTCATTCTATAATACCCTAAGAACGTTCGCCATCATGTCCATTACATCCATATGTCGGACTACCATTTTTCCAAGTTCCTTTATCTTCTCCTTGTGAGGGTCCTGGGCTGCTACAAACTCATCACACTTTTCTGCTAGTAATGTCAACCTCTCCTCACACCCAAGAGTCTCATTCTTCTTCATGACAAGGACCTGGTTTTCTTCTACCAGTGTCCTTGTTTTAATGATCAGCTCTGGATCTACACAAAAATTTAATTCTGAGTCTTCCTTCTTCATTTCATCCTTTAATGTTTGTAATAACGAGTCATACCCAACTATTTGGCATGTTATTATAGCCTTTGTTCTCTCCTTCTTAGCTGCTTCATCCTCCTTAGCCTCTTTGCACTCTCCTAACTACTTCTTAATCATCAAGTAAACACAATACTATAAAAAGTGTAAGGATAACTGATAGGTTTTCTCAGTATATTCATCAATATCTGGATGTGTATCAATAATATCTTTCCCCAACCCTGCCACAAAATATAGAATATTCTTTTGTTTCTCTTTATCCTTCTTCTGCCCCTTAGATAACCATTCCATTTGTTCTTTCAGGATCTTATTTTCCTCCAATAGAGCTTTCAGCACAATTGATTTATCTATATTTCTTCATGCTACTTCAACTGCCATTTTTTTCAAGGCATTACTTGCCTACTCATTGGTAAACTCTGTAGGATTCACCATCTAGTGCATGGCTTAGGATTTCTTCTTCATCTTCCTCTTAATGCATGCATCTTCTTTTACATCAAAATCAAGCTCATCAATATGAGTATGCATGGTCCAAGAGAGTTGTTTTCTGGTGCGCAAGTTGGCAACCTCAAGGTCCATCAATTCCCATCCACCAAAGCTCCCTAGGCTCCAATGTGATTTGAAACCTGGCACGAATGATCTTTGTGGGATCATTAATATACCAAGCTATGGGATTTTTATACATCTCCCCCTTATCTCTTCCTGAGAACCTACTGTTATCTATTTTCACCTCCCGGGTGGGAATGGGCAACAAGGAGTTGACATGCAAGCACTCATCAAGAGACCCTCATAGGTCATTCTAGGGGCATAAAATTAGTTTTAAGTTTTTATGGGACATCATCATGATCTCCGGAGGGTTGAACTCATAAGAGGAATATTTTTTCTCTTCTTGGTTTTCATGGAATTCACAATTTTATTCAAAATGAAGAAGCAACGAACGGGTGGGTTCACTATTAACAAAAATGGAAAAATTAGGTACATTAATTCAAGGACACCCCATAGCATCTTCATGAAGGCCTTGGAACACTCAAAGTCCAAAGGGTTCTATAGAACGTCTAAAGGAGATGAGGGAACTTGAAGAATAACCTAAGCCCCTGAAAGGAGCTCACCGAGTTGGTTCCCTTAACTCGGTGAGATGAGATCCAAATTAGATGCTCAAGCTCGTGATGAGTGGACCGAGCTATTCTCCTTGCAAAGTGAGCTAAGATCAAAAGCACTACAACGATGCCTTAGAGTGGCCATACCATGCATTAAAGGGAGAGGTTGAGCTCTATTTTGCAAGGGTGAGCCGTAGTGGTAAATTGAGTTGATTACATGTCTCCGACGAGCTCTACAGAGATAGTCAGGGTTGGAGGATGATTCAACTCATACACATGATCCGAGCTCACACATTGAGGAAGATGAGCTAAATTCGAGCTCTGTACTGAAGGGAAAGTGATTCACACGAGAAAGATCCCATAAAAAATGGTTGGTGAATCAATATTGTAGAGTCAAGCCTCCCCAACGAAGGTCGAGCTAACATTGCGGGCACGTTACACCAAGACGGTGAGTTACAGGTGTGGCATAGGGAGGAAAACTCAACCAGTTATGTGTTGCATGGATTGAGTTACCAATGAGCTATCCAAACATATGCACCATGAAGTTGTCGATCTGATCGAATGGAGAGTTGGTGTTTCACATTGCAACAAACCCGATTTGGGATCTGTTCACAATTGTAGGGATAAGACGAACCATTTAAACGTTATATCAAGCTACCCTTTTAGGGATGAGATCAATAATGGAGGATTGCATTCTGAGCTCACTGAGCCATTTGACCCAAGCTAGCCATTGAGCTCACATATTGCATTGGTGAGCTATTCCATGTTGAATGACAACCAGGTTGCAGTGAGACATGCATTGTGGAGAAATTGGGTGCCCAATTGATGCTAGGATGTAAGCTTGATGTAGTAGCTCAGACCATCAAGACAAGGGGATGACCAAGCCACATGAGTACATTGAACAAGGTTCGAGTGATGCAAAGTGGATGCAAGTCTTAGAAAATGAAGTATGGCTGGAATGGGGGAGTGCTTAGAGGAAGCAGAGGCAAAGTTTTAATCTTGGATCTCCGAGCCAAATCGGTGAGCCAATGATGAGTTCAATGTCATGCTCCTATGGGCGAATCAGGAAATCATGTCCCAAGTGGCCTAGAAGCACTCGAGGACGAGTGTGCTGAACAAACCCGAAAGCACCGTAGACAATGTAGTGTGGGAGTTTGCAGGAGTCAATGGACCGTGCAGTCGGTTAGCGTAGGCCATGAATTCACTGCTGGTCTGAGCTGGACCGTGGGAACATTGCAGATGCGCTGGGGAGTTTTCGGGAACGCCTTGCAGGCCCGAGGGTGTGTACAAGGGCCTCGTTGCAGATGATGCGGTGATAAACGTCCCGGGACAAATGGGCGGGTTATGCCCGAAGTGGACGGATCGGCCACAAAAGGACACTATTGGCACATGGTCCATTATTAGGATTAAGTTCTCCACAAAGAGTTTAGGCCTAGAATGCATTGGGAAAGGTGTTTGATGAGGAGCCGAGCTGGCGTAGTGGGCATATAAACTTTGGTCCATTATCTGAGTCCTCCACGTAGCGTTGAGGTGCAATATTGAATGGACACGTAGGCTCGCTAGGGAAAAATGGTCTCAATGCATGTGGGAAACCTAATGCACTGTGGTAGGATCAACATGGATCTTGGATGATAGGAAAAAGGGGCAGGCGAGTAGGTAGAGGAGGTTCCATCTCGGCTGAGTTGGTTGTTTATTTAACACTCAAACATAAATCACTCAAATCCCCCTCAAATTTGCAAATGATGAAATTGGTGGTCCCCCACACATGATTTTAAATATTCCAAACATTCAAATCCCACAAGAAACATTATACAGTAGAGATTTTAATTTAAAATAATTTATTCCAGCCTACCAAATTAAATACACAGTCCTGTGACATGCAAGTAAGCTTGGAAAATTCCCAAAGTAGTTGCTCCTATTTAGATGGCCATATCTTGAGCGTTTCTCAACAAATTTTCACAAAAATTTTCTCATTGGAATCTTGGTTCTGATTCCTACACATAGGGAACAAGAAATTATAGAATTGATGAAGTTTTTGAAGGAGAAATTTACAGAAAATGAACCAAGTTCCAAACAGAGATTTTAAAGTGGTTGGGGAAGCATTAAATAAGCATGGGCAACAATTTTCTCTTACTGCAAGTTGCATATCAATCAGGGATAACTTTTGAATATTTTCTATCATGATTTCTACCCATTTTTAGTACTTTATAATTGGTACAAGAGGAAAATATGAGTTTTCTTGTTTCTCTCTCCTCCCCTTCATTTTATATAAATGGAGGTGCTCTCTCATTTGTAGGGGGTGATTCTTCTAACAAAACTCTGCTATTTTTGTTTTGGAACACCAATGTGTTGTAGGCCTTCATATTGGACTTCTTGCATGTTGATCCAGGCCTTTCTCTTGCTTTGTAAATGATCTGTACATATCATTGAAGTAGTAGATACAAATTTGTGGATGTTTTCTTCCCTTGTCTGTGTTTATTGTTTTCTACCTACCTCTTTATTTCATTTGCAGGTGTATTGTGTCTCCCTTATGATCTTGTAAGGTGCAATATTGTTGTATTTTCATGGAAATGATGTTGTAAGTGTTGTTTTTAGATAGTGGAGAACTGTTTTCACCCTCTCTAATCAACATTTCTTCTCATTTTCACACATTAGAGAGTCTTTCCCATTCCCTTTTTTTGGTGCATCACCTCTATTAGAGTATTTTATTTCATTTTCATGCTCTTTCTATCTCCTGGTCCCTTGGAAATTGTAGGATAGATATAGTCAGTAGTTTTCTTTCATTAGAGTTAGCTTGTACTAGATTAGGAAGAGGAACCAACCTTCTCTGGAGGTCTATCTCAAGTAGCAAGTCCCACAACTTGAGAGATAGTCCCCATGTTACCCAGTCACACTGCTTGCCTTAACACACTTACATGCTAAGAAAACAAAGGGTGCTATGATTTGGAGATAATAATTCTGGCACGCCCAATGGGACAACACAAAAGTTAAAGTTTCATCTTTCAGAGGTATTCCACATCAAGTAGTAAATCATTAGCCATCATGCGACCTTCACTGCTTGATAACAACTCTGACATGCCCGGTGGGACAACAAGAAGTGTTCATTTTTATTACAACAAGATTGGTATGCTCTTGTTGTAATTTCTATCCTTTTGAGGCTTTGTAACAACACATCTAACAACTCCAAAAGGAAGAATTCAGTAGTTTTAGATCCCAAAGCTTTTCAAATTTATGAGAAGGATCAAATAAGGTCTAGAACAAGAGAAGAAGATGTTTTTGAATACTTGCAGCTATCTCTAGGCAGATGAAGAAGGGGAAGAGAGAGATTAGTGGTCTCCATCTCCACCAAATAAGACATTATCAACACCTCCACCCGATAGGCCATTCATTCAATCAACTAGAGTTATCATACCAATCAGAATGGAACATCAACCACCACTAAATCCTTTTGTGAATTTCACTGACATCAACCCACTTTCTCTCAATGAAAAAAATCCAATCCCAGTTGTAGCATTGAAGAATATTGCATATTTCATTGGGGAGAATCACACAACCCTGATTGATCACATTAAAGACATTGAAAATGTCTGTGTCATTCATGAGGTCAATGAGATGGACATGACAGTCAAGTTATTGGACCTCTTCTTTCAAAGAAAAAACTCTACAATGGTTCAGAAGCCTAGGAGAAGGATCGATTCAAAATTGGGATTAGTTGTGCACAACTCTTTGTGGTCAATTTGGGGAAAAGAACAGACAATTTATCTCTATTGGAACAATTAACCAAAATCAAAAGGGCACCAAATGAGTAGATGGCTAATTTTAAATTCAAATTTCAAAGGACATGGGATAGGATTCCACTTGTCATGATGCCAACAACTGAAGGTTTTTTCTCTACTTTCTAAAAGCTTTAAATTATGATATTTCCATGATGATATAATCCATTGGAGGTACAAATTTCCCACAACCTATAAAATTTCTATTAGAGCTGAAAATTTTCTGATTCAAGCTGGTAAACTTAAACTTAGGCCCCCTATGCCTCTTTATCAAGAATTATAAAATCCAAACACTAGCCAAGCACCTACATTAGCTCCCATCCTTGACCCAAAAAATTAGAATTCTACAAAAGCTTCTACCTCTTCTTCTAGCATCTCAAATGAACTCCAAGAAGTTATGAAACAACTACAAAACTTAGGCAATGAACTGGTGACGATTAAGAGGCAACAAGATGAGAATTTTAGATCATATCAGGCTTAAGCCCAATCCAATAGACCTCTGTATCAGCCTAATAGGCCACCTAATCAAGCTGAAAATCTAAACCAAGTAAAACCACCTACTAATAGGCCATTCCAGCCCTATAATCCTAATGTTGCATCCATGTCTAGAGTGTTAGTACCAGTGCAAAATAACATGGCAAAAGAGTACAAATGGTGCTTCCTATGTAATCAACCTCACAACTAGTCAACATGTTTTAATGGTTCTTTTAATCAAGTGTTGATGGTGAAAAAGGTTGGTGTGGAACAAGAGAAAAATCAAGAAGAGAATCAGCAACATGCTAGTGCACTGGAAGCACCTCCAAGTGAGACTATGCTTGTGAATTGAAAATATGAAGATTTCTGTGGAATAAATTAAGCTCTTTCTCAAGGCGTAGTAACTAACACACGGTCTAAAAAGAGAAATTTGGAGGAATGACAATCATCTAACCAAAATTGTTCTCAGCCTTCTATCACTCCACAAGGAGTTAGTAATCAAAGTGCAGCTCCAAATGTGCAAAATTAGTCCAAACCACCTTTTAGACCAACTCAAGCATCAGTTGTAGCAGCTCATGTGCAAGAGAAAGTTGTGCCAAACAAAGGATAGAATAAGGATGACTCATCTCCCATTCAATGTAAACATTTCAATGTGGGAGTCATTAGTTATCCCCGGCCAAAGAGATCTGCTGCAAGCTGCCATGGAAAATTGGTCTACATCAAACAAATCATCCAAAGGCCAAGAAAGAGTGCTCACAAATGTAATTCAACAAGAAGAAAATCATGGAGGTTAACAAGGTAAAAAAATGAAACCTCCTCCATTTTATATATCTATAATCATTGGAAATAATCTTGTACACAATTGCATGATTGATTTGGGAGCAAGTAGTTTTGTGATGCCAAACCAAATAGTTGATCAGTTGAGCCTAGAGTATGAACCTATTTATAAGGGTGAAGTGTAGTTAGATGGGACAATAACAACAATAGATGGAGTAATCAAAGGGTTGAATATTATGTTGCATGCATGCCCCAATGTCACAGTCTTACAAGATGTATCTATCATTGACGTACCACCACTCTTTACTCTATACTTATCAAGGGATTTCAAAGCTAAAATTGGAGGCTATTTGTTTTCTAATTGGTCACATATGCTATTTAGAACGAGGTATGGAGCTAAGGCCATGATAAGATCTAAACCTATTGCAAAATTCCATATTGAGCCTCATGTACCAAGTCCAATCAATGCAAATTGTTCATCTTTCGATCAAGAAGATTGTCCAGGCACTCATGAAGTGGATACCAAGGTTGGAAACATTTTGGAATTAACTCTTAATGAATGGGCAAGTAAAATACATGCATTTGATCCTTGCAAGGAAATGGAAGAAGCTGAGTTAGGCACTTATTGCTTGCATGAAGAAAACCCACCTCTCCCAAGCATCACCAAGTTGGATGATAGAGATGACAATGGAGTTTGGAAGCTATTTTTTTATGGCTCAAGGAGTAGACAAGGTGCTGGAGGAGGATCAATGCTTGTTTCACCTCAAGGTATAAAATACTACTCAACCTTCTACTTTCAGTTCACTTACTCAAACAACACAACCGACTACAAAGATTTGATTCATGGGTTACATTAGACAAAAAAGAGGCATTAAAAACTTGCAAGTTTTTGGAGATAGTGAGTTGATTGTGAACCAAGTCAGAGGGAAAAATGATACTAAGAATGAACTTCTAAAGAAATACAAGAATTAGGTATGGGATCTTATTAAAGATTTTAAAGCTTTTAGCATCGATTCCATTTCGAGGAAGAAGAACGAGGCTGCAGACAAACTTGTAGCAATTGGGGCAACGTTTGATGTTGTGGAAAGTATAAAAAGTGAGAAAACTCAACCTCATATCAAAATGGTTGTAAGACCAGTTGTTCCGGATAACAATGTAAGTTGCCAAGTCTTCAAAAATGATCAGCAAATCATCAATTTTCTACAAGAATAATTTGATTTCTTTGCTAGAAACCAAGATAAATTGGAGTAGCAATATGGTGACCAAGTGGTGCAACTGAGAATGAAAAAATTACCAAGGGGTCTTATGACTTTGGAATCAATCTTTAACTCGAATGATGAGTCCTAGAAAGAAAAGGAAAACATTCAAGTCAAGGGTGAAGACTCAGAGCCTATTTCAGTGGGCGAACGCAAGGTGCTACAGATTGGCAAAGTAAGTACTCAACAAGAAAAATCTAAATTTATCCAACTTTGTCAAGAGTTTCCTGATGTCTTTTCCTAGAATTATAAGGATTTGAGAGGGTTCAATTCCAAATTGGCATAACATACTATTGAACTAGATCTAGAATCTAAGCCCATCAGGAAGAAGTAGAGGTCAATGAATCCTCATATTGAACCTCTTATGAGAAAATAACTAAATAAGATGATAGAGGCTAACATCATCTTTCCTATCAAACACTCAAGCTTGGTAGAAAATCTGGTGCCGGTGAGAAAGAAAAATGGAGAAATCAGATTTTTCATGGACTTCTGTGATTTGAATAAAGCTTCACTAAAATACCATTATCCGCTCTTGTCAATGGAGAAAATCCTCTAGGTTGTAGCTGGTTCGGAGAGATTTTCATTACTAGATGACTACTCAAACTATAATAAAATCATGGTGAAAGAATATGACTAGTTCAAAATAAATCTCACCACAAAATGGGGCACATATGCTTATAGGAAGATGCCATTTGGGATGTCAAATGTCGGAGAAACATTCTCGTGAGCTATGGATATGGCGTTCAAGGGATTGAGAAAAAAAATAGTGCTTGTTTATCTGGATGATGTCACTATGTTCTAAAAAACGTAGCAGACCACCACTTTCACCTAAGGCAAGTGTTTCAAAGGTGTACAAAATTCAGAGTGTTGTTGAATGTGAAAAAGTTTATCTTTTTGGCACATGAAGGAAAGCTCTTGGGTCGCATTGTTTTAAAAGAAGGACTAAATATTGATCATGACAGAGTTGAAGCTATCCGAACTCTACCATTTTTGAGTCACAAGAAGGATCTACAAAGCTTCTTGGGGAGAATAAAATTTGTTCGTAGATTTGTGCCTGATTTTGCCACTTTGGTGGCCATTGAAAATGATGTTAAAGAATAATCTTGCATTTAAATGGACATCAAAAGGAAAGGAGATTTTTGAAGCCATTAAACATGTAATATCTCAAGCCCCAACTCTCATTAATGCAGACTTTTCCAAATATTTCATTCTCTATTATTTTGGAGGCTTGAATACAATCTCAACCATCTTGGTACAACTGAATAAGGAGGGTTTCGAATAACCCATAGCATTCTTTAGTTAGATCTTGGAATATTATGAAGTGAGATATTCTTTCATTGAAAAGCATGTTCTTGTTGTGATTAGAATCCTGAAGAAGTCCAAACACTTGGTCTCAAAAATAAGACTCAACTATTAGTGTCTCATCTTGGGATCAAAAACTTTATCTTGAAAACAACTTTGAATGAGAAAAGAGTAGGTTGGATCACTCATGTGATGGAGTATGATATTAAGATCAAGATGACTAAGTTGGTTTGTGGTAAAGGCCTATGCAAGCAGTTAGCTTCAAAACATCATGCTGAGCCAGAAAGTGAAGAAGAATCTACCTTGGTGCTGCAAAATGATCAAGGAAAACCAAATGATGAGGTTCCCACTCCATGTTGGACTCAAGACGATGCATTATCTTCAAACTGGTCTATGCCCTCCAAAATTGAGAAAATAACAGAGAAGATACTTCATATTACAATCCATTCCATATATGCTTATTGATGGTATATCTTATTCAAGAAGTATGTGAATGGAGTTATCCTAAGGTGTGTCCTAATGAATCATAATATGAAAGTGTTGCAAGAATTCCATGACGGGGATGCATGAGGTCATTTTTCTCCATGAGTAACAAGTCTCAAGATCATGAAAGTTGGTTACTTTTGGCTTATAATGTTTAGTGACTGCTACGCCTGGATCAAGAAATGTAAAAAAGTGTGTAATTTTCATTGGAAAGGAGAGGTTAGCAATGCTACCCTTCATCCAATCTCAGTGAGCCAACCCTTCATGCAATGGATATTAGACTTCATTGGAGTTATCGATCAGAACTCAAGTCAAGGCCATAAATGGATACTAACAACAACATATTATTTCACCAGGTGGACTGAGGTGGTGGCACTCAAAGAGGTGAATGAGTCTAGCATACTGGACTTCTATGAGAGGATAGTGATAAGGTTTGGTGTCCCGACCACCATCATATCAGATAATGTGTTGGATTTTCTTGGCACAAAGATCACTGAATGGGCTGTTAAAAATGGAATATATCTCAGCACTTCATCAAATTATTATCCCCACGGTAATGGGTAAGCAGATTCCATGAACAAGAACTTGTTGAGAACCATAAGGAATCTAGATGAAAACTAGAGGATCTGATATACAAAGCTCAAATAATCCTTGTGGGTTGATAGAATCACACCCAAGATGTCAATAGGTAGCTATCCATACAAACTAGTATATGGAAAAGAAGCAATGCTGCCCATATCAATTGATTTTTCGACATTAGAGCTCATGAAGCAGCTAGAACTAGATGAGTTTGAACCCATGGAAATATGGTATGCTGAGCTCACGGAGTTAGAATAATTTAGAGAGCATGCAATGTAAACCATGGAAAGAGATCAAGCACTGATCAAGAGAATATTTGACAAGAAAGCTAAGGTTAGAATATTCCAGGAAATAGATTTAGTACTGAAATGGGATGCTGATCAGGAAAAACCAAGTAAGCATTCCAAGTTCAATGTAATATGGAGTGGACCCTACATGATCACGGAGTGCAAGAGTAGAAACACTTTTTGACTGGCTAAGTTGGATGGTGAAGAACTTCATATTCTAGTCAATGGGATCTATCTCAAGCATTATTACTAGAAGGAAAATTCTCACCCTTGTACATAATAGTATAGATTTTAATTCCTTAAAGTGTTTGTGCACATTGTACTATTGTTAGAATAGGTTTCAATTTCCCTAAGTGCCTTGGGAACATTCTATATTGCTTCTATTTTTGTTCTTATACAGTTCATCACACTTCCAAAAAGAGAATATGCAACAAAGGGACTCAAAGATGCAAACAACAATTGCTAAACTTCAAATAAAAAAAAATGCAGAGCAACTAAAATCAAATTGAGGAGAAAATTTCAATGTTCTCATTCTTTTTATCCTTTGGATCAACAACTAAGTTTCTCTTGCCCTTAACCAAATTTGAAATATTAGTTTGGGGTAGCATGTAGTAGTGAATGAAAGTGTTATGAGTTGTAGAAGCTTGACTTGTGTGTAAAAGACTCTAGCCCTCCACAGTGTCCTAAGAAACATGGAACATTATGAAGAAGAAATAAAATCAGACTTTAATAGAGTTCCATGATGTTCAAGTTGATAGGCGTTTCACCCCGATTCTACAGTATGCTTCACTTTGTCAAGAAAAATTATTCTCAGCTACTCATACTTGGCAAAAATCATATATTGGGGCAGCAGTTATAGATGTCCACCATTTGGCCTCATGGATCATAGTTGCGAGGAAAGGTGAAAATTACAGATGAACACAATTTTCCACTCTCACAAAATAAATTTCAAAATTTTCTTATTGAAGTTGGAGAAATCAAACAATAGGTGGCAGCCTTGGTGGCATCTCAAAATGGTTCTGAGGTCAAGGATTTCAATGTTTAGATCAGTTCACACACAAAATCCATGCCCAGTGGATAGTTACATGTCACTGGTCAACCCTATCTAGCAGGAAGATGGCCTAGTGAGTTGCTAAATTGTTATCTATTTTCACCTCCCTAGTGGGAATGGAAAACAGGGAGTTGGCATGCAAACACTCATCAAGATACCCTCACAGGTCATTCCAGGGGCATATAATTAGTTTTCAGTGTTTATGGGACATCATCATGATCTCTGGAGGGTTAAACTCACAAGAGGAATATTTTCCTCTTCTTGGTATTCATGGAATTCAGAATTTTATTCAAGATGAAGACGTAGTGAACGGGGGTGGGTTCACTATCAGAAAAAATGGAAAACTTAGGTACATCACTCCAAGGACACCCCAAAGCATCTTCATGAAGGAATCATAACACTTGAAGTCCAAAGGGTTGCATAGAATGTCTAGAGGAGATGAGGGAACTTGAAGAATAGCCTAAGCCCCTAAAAGGAGCTCGCCAAGTTGGTTCCCTTAAACTTGGCGAGATGAGATCCAAATCAAGATCCTTGAGCTCATGATGAGTTGACCGAGATATTCTCCTTGTAAAGAGATCTAAGTTTGAAAGCACTACATCGATGCCTTAGAGTAGCCATACCTTGTATTGAAGAGAGAGGTCGATCTTTATTTTGCAATGGTGAGCCATAGTGGTAAACCGAGTTGATTACATGTCTTTGGTGAGCTTTGTAGAGGTAGTCGAGGCTGGAGGATGGCTCAAATCATACATGTGAGCCGAGCCCACACATTAAGGAAGATGAGCTCTAGTCGAACTCTGTACTGAAGGGAAAGTGATTCACATAAGAAAGATTCCATCACAAATGGTTGGCGAATCAGTATTGTAGAGTCAAGCCTCCCTAATGAAGGCTGAGATAATACAGTGGGAACATTACACCAAGACGATGAGTTACATGTGTGGTACAGGGAGAAAGGCCCAACTAGTTATGTGTTGCATGGAGTGAGTTATCAACGAGTGATCCAAACACAGTGTACCACGAAGTTGTCGATCTGGTTGAATGGAGAGTTGTTGTTTCACATTGCAACATACTTGAGTCGAGAGCATTACAAATTACATGGATAAGTTGAGACATTTATACATTATATTAAGCTATATTTTAAGGGCCGAGCTCACTAATGGAGAATTGCATTTTGAGCTTACCAAGAATTTTACCCAAGCTAGACATCGAGCTCACATATTCCATTGGCGAGCTATTACATGTTAAATGACAACCAGGTTATAGCAAGGCATAAATTATGGAGAATTTAGGTTGCCCAATTGATGCTCAGATGCAAGTTTGACGCAGTAACTCAAACCATCAAGACAAGGGGTTGAATGAGCCATAAGAGTACATTGAACAAGGTTCAAGTTATGCAAAGTGGACACAAGTCTTAGTGAATGAAGTATGGATCAAACAGGAAGTGCTTAGAGGAAGCAAAGGTGAAATTTTAATGTTGGCTCACCTAGCCAAATCGGTAAGTCAACGACGAGTTAAATTTCAAGATCCTATGGGTGAGTTGGGGAATAGTGGTACCAAGTGACCTAGAAGCACTTAGGATGATCATGTCGAACAAAGAAAAAATCACCGCAGGAAATGTATTGTGGAAGTTACGGGAGTCAACGGCCCACGCGGTCAGTCAACGTGCGGCCAGGAGTTTGCTGTGGGTCTAAGCCAGGTCATGGGAACATTGTGGATGCAAGGGGAGTTCCTAGAACCCCTTGCAGGACTAAGGTGTGCATGAGGGCCTTGTTGCAGATGATGCGGTGATAAAAGGCCCAGGAAGCATGTGACAGATGGGTGGGATACGCCTGAAGGCAGACAGATGGGTAGTAAAAGACACTATCAACACATGGGTCACGTGTCAGGATTAAGTTCACCAGGAAGAGTATAGGCCCGTAATGCATTGGGAAAGACATGCAACGAGGTGTCAAACTGACACGGTGGGCATATAAAATTTGTATTGTTGTTTGATTCCTCCATGTAATGTTGAGGTGGAACACTGAATGGATGCGTATGTTGGCTGAGCTGGCTGTTTATTTAACACTCAAACAAAAAGCACTCAAATCCCTCCAATTTACAAATGATGGAATTGATGGCCACCATACATGATTTTAAAATATTTTAAGAAGTCAAATCATATGAGAAACAATAGGAAGAGGATATTTTAATTTAAAATGATTTTTTCTAGCCTACCAAATCAAATACACAATCCCGTGAAATGCAAGTAAGCTTGGAAAATTCCCAAAGTAGCTTCTCCTGCTGATATGGCCATATATTGAGCATTTCTCAATGGATTTGCACAAAATTGGTCTCGTTGGAATCATGGTTCTAATAACTATGCACAAGGATCAAGAAATTACATAATAGATGAAGTTTAAGATGAGAAATTTACATAAAACTAACCCATTTCAAAATAGAGATTCTAATGTGGTTGCAAAAGCATTAAATAAACACAGACAACAATTTTCTCTCACTACAAGTTGCATATTAATTACGGATGAATTTTGAATATTTTTTATCATGATTTCCACCCACTTTGGGTACTTTGTAATTGGTGTAAGAGGCAAATTTGAGTTTTCTTATTTCTCTCTCCATCTCTTCATTTTCTATAAATGGAGGTGCTCTCTCATTTGTAAAGGAGATGATTCTTGTAACAAAACTCTACTATTTTTGTTTTATAACACCAATGTGTTACATGCCTTCATATTAGACTTCTTGCATGTTGATCTAGACCTTACTCTTACTTTGTAAATGAACTGTGCATATCAATAAAGCAGTAGATGTAAATTTGTGGATGTTTTCTTCCCTTCTTTGTGTTTATTATTGTTTACTGTTGATCAGAGAACACTTGACAAAAAGCAAACAAGAAGTCCGTGTGGGAAAAAAATTCATATTCAAAGATGTGAATGGATAGGAAGAACACACGCAAGGAACAAAAATTTAGATTTTCAGGACTTAGCCGTTTTCGCTCATGAAGGTCTATTTTTAGAGATGGCGTGCAGAGCACACAAATGAGGCAAAGACATGTGATCCATGCATTGGATATTCTTGGAGGATCGGATATGAATAAATTTACATGGACATAGGCTGGAAATAGATCTACTACTGTCAGTTAACTGCTAGTAGTCTATAGTTAGCGCACTTGCATGTGTGGCTAGTTTTGTAAACGACACGTAGCTAGTAGTGGCATGCGACCTATATTGGGAATGGATAAGTGGTGAAGGGAAAGTCACCACCCTTATATATATTTAGTAAATTGTGTAATAGAGATAGAGAGAGGAGATATATGCAGAGTTATGGTGTTAAATCTGTTACGCGCATACTAAAGTTATTGTAATGAAGCTTCTGTATACTTATTGTATTGAATATAATAGAGGATATTAGCTAAATCTAAGTGTTAAGTCTTGTGTGTATCTGAATCTAGTATGTTTTTGATCTCATCATGGTTTGTAATTAATTCTGTAGAATGATGTGTTAGTAATAGAACTGCATGTACTAAGTCTTCATCATGCTAACAACCTGCAACAACAACCCTAAAGAGGGACCTGATACCTTTGTGCACTTTGGGTGAGAGCTCAGTTTAGGCTGAGTGATGTGCTAGTGTGTTTAGTTCTTATTGGGTTTGTATCACTGAAGTCTAGGCTGCATCATTGGTTCCATTTTCGGGACCCTCTTTTTCAGTTTTTTAGAGGATGGTTCGTGATGAAGACATACCGGTTGACCTTGAGCAAGTGTTGAAGAATGGATACGTGATCTGGAAGAAGAATACACATGATGATTCAACACTAGATTTGAGTTTAACACACGCATGTGGGTGGAACAAAATCTGTATGAAAGTTTAAATGAGATATTTTTTTCTATCTTTCTAGTAGAATTGTACTAGTGGTTGATTGCTTATGCATCTAAGTGGAATTGGAGGTATCACACACTTGTCTAGATGAAGAAATAATTTTAGGCCCTTTATGATGCTGATCTGATTTAAAATCGAGTGGTGAATACATGGTTCTAAGGTGTCTTGAACAAATATATCTTGGAATACTCAATTTCCACTTATTTGTGTCCAGAGGTAGCTGAATTCTAATTTTTACAATATCCAAGGGGAACTTACCTACAAGGCATTCCTCTGGCGATCAAGATCCTGATGGTAACCTTGAATTTGGAGAGTAAACCGATGGATAACTAAACCACACCACGTGCGGGGGCAGGAGCAGGATTGGTGAAAGATGGCATACCTAGCAACAAAAAGGAAAAGAGAGGAAAGGTGCATCTTAAGTATAATGAGGCACATGAGAGGGAGATAGAGAAGCAATGTACCATTGTAGAAATTATGGCATTGAGGAGAGAGATGGATTATGAAGGATTTGAAGATCATGTAGAAGATGTGGAGCCAAAGCATCAGGAGCTCCCCCATCTTGGAAAGCATGTCAGTGATCCCCCCTCGTTCTCACTAAGAAGCGCACCAGTAGAGACTACTTGGGCTGTGGGCGCGCATCTGAATCCACCTAGTAACCTAGCCCTTGTGCTTAGTTTTATAGTATATAGTACGACAAGTAATTAGCAATCAAGTTTGGGAAGTAAGAGAGCAAACACATCAATGGTAGGGAAGATGACTTCATTTTTATTTGGAGGTGTGTTTTCAGGCACATCATCCACACAGAACATGAGTGCGACAAATGTTGGATTCACCTCTGGAAGTGGAACTACTTCACATACCATAGGGGTTCAGTATAGTACTACTGTCAGAGCACATGGGAGTATGTCTATAGAACCTATTCTAGCTACAGGTTTGGGATCAAGAGGCATAGGTAGCTCTGGTTCAGGTGGATCTGGAGGTTCTGGAGGTAGGTGAAACACAGGAGGTTCTGGATCAAGTGGGCAAGGTCCACACCAACTCCAAAATATTTACATGGAAATTTCCCTTCGTCTTCCATAATATAGGGGCATAGAAGATGTTGCTGAAAATGTGCACATATGTGAAATATTGTGGTGCGTAAAAGGGATCACAAATTATGAGCGTAGGGCAAGCCAATTTACCACTACGTTACAAGGGCATGCACACAAGTTGGTATAAAAAGTTTGACCCTGATCAGACTTGCATAGATTATATAGATTTAAAGGATGCATTCCTTAAAGAGGTTTCATATCCCTGAGTTTGAGCAGAAGAGTATAAGTGCACTCAAGAATATAAAGCAAGGCACTACTAAAAGTGTTAGAGAGTATGATGCATGGTTTAAAACATTGTTATTAAATATTTATTATGACATACATGTAAGCTAGCATGCACAATGGTTCGTTGGGGGCTTGATTACCCCTTTTAGGAGGGAATTATCACATAAGATGTACACTAATCCATGCAAAGCACTTAAAGTAGCCTTGTGCGCTAAGGTAGTTAGAAGCATAGATACTGGGGTGAGCCCATTTTTAGAAGCACAAATAACAACAATGGAGAAACAATTGAAGAAACTATCAGCAAATTCAGCTCATGAGATGTGCACAGGGATTTGGTGCATAGATTGTGAAGTAGAATGTCACATAAAGGATAGTTTCCCTTGTAGCACAAATGCTCATTGTTGATGGATTGTGAAATATGCCACTTAAACCATGATGCTAGCCACTGCCCATTATTACAATGTGCACGATAAGGAAGAACGTTTCAAGCTACTGTAAAATCTACATTTCTACGACTCATGACACAGAGGACTGCCAGATGATTGGATAGATCTATGATGCTATAGAAATTGGTGTATGAAAAATAGGAGTTTTAGATAACTCTAAGGGAAAGAATGAGCATCAGGACTGAGAGCACAATCAGGCGTGCTATGATCAGAATAAGGGACATTTTGAAGGCAATCATGGTAGAGGTCGAGGATACCACAGTGGATTTGGAGGACAAGGCCATGGTGGTTGAAGAAGTGAGTTTCTTTGTGGCACATGTTATACATGCAGATCTCCTGACCACTATAGGCGCGATTGTCCTTAGAATAGTACATGTTCTTTCTGCGGAAAGAACCATAGCTATGAAGAGTTTCTAGAATTATATTAGCATCTAAGTAAGCAACATAAACAAGAAAAAAAAGGCGTAGGGATGGTTAGGATACAACACGCTGTGGAAAATCAATGGATGCCCAAGATGAAAGCATAATTTGAGGCACTATAAGTAAATATCATGAACCGAACTGAGGCGGCACGTGCTAGGGAAGCATTGCAATAAAATCCTACCATCACTAAAGATGAGGTTCTCCATGCACGGTACCCAAATCGCACCTATCAGAAGGAGGTTTATCAGGAAACCATGGAAGTTCTAAGGAATCTTCAGGGTGAAATACAATACTTAAAGGAGTAGAAGAAAGCATCAGAGATGGTCCAAACTGATCTAGATGACTTGAGAGAAGTGTGTAAAATTTTGTGCTAGGAAAAAATCATTCCATTGTTAGGGAGTTGGTTAAAAGGGAACACTCCGTGCGTAAGTACTGAGACTAGAAAACATATCTTACATGTAAATCTCCCTCCTCATAGCCTAGATCATGACAAGGAAATCACTCTGAATGCTATTTTGGATGGGTGGTTATTAAGTAATATACTTATTGATACATGCGTGGAGGTCAATTTTCTTACCTTGGATGAATGGGTACAAATGGGAAGACCCCCATTGCAGCCATCCTCTAATGTATTATTCATGGCTAATCATACTAAGGCTACTACCATAGGAGTTTTGAAAGATGCATCCATTGCCATACAAGGAGAAAAGTTCACTAGAGACTTTGAAGTTTTAGCACTAGTAGAATCAGACAACTTTCCAGCTCTATTGGGGCATCCTTAGTGCTATGCAAATAATGTCAATCTTTGGTTCAACAAGGGCTATATCAGATTTGAAAATAAAGAGGAAAGGGTTATTATCCCTTTAATAGATGGAAAGTCTATGCCTTATGTTGAGACCTTAAGTGAAGAAGATATGAATAGGATTTATGTACGTTCCATTCAAGATCTAGAGATGATTGAACCAACCAAAGAAGGACTAATTCAGTGGGAGGATGAATAGTCCATTAGCGATACTATGAGTGTTGCATGTGATAATTGGGCCCATAGCACTTATGAGTTGGTAGGGCACAAAGTCAAGAGCATATTCCCTCGAGGCACAAAACCACGTTATGTCCGGAGGATAGGTAACAAATCGGTACCTTGTTACACAGAAGAAAGGAGATCCCATGGTATTCATGCACGTCATGGAAGATAAATGGACAGATCCCTGGAAAGAAGAAATATTATAGCATATATACTACGTGGGACAAGAAAACATTGGTGGGTGGTCCACAGGGATAATCTAGTCGAATGGAATGAAATTGGGATTGCTCTTACTACTAGGTTCTTTAGGAGCAATGCACCTACAAAAACATGTAATTATCATGATAATCAACATGTTCAACACCTTGTTCAGAAGTGTGAGAGACTCTGAATAGAAGGGTAGGAAGCTTTACCACCTTTGCTATGGGTGCACTGGTTTTATTCCACCTTACAAGGCTACGAGTGTGCTTGGTATGTATATGCAGAACTCCATAGAGAAACTGGAAATTGGTATAATTTAATTGCAGGAATGGTCTAGAAGTTTGAATTATTATCTACAAAGCCTCTAGTGGAAGAAGCATTAAAAGTTATTAAGTGCTTAACTATGGGGGATAGTGCCAAGGATGAAAAAATCCTTCAGGAATTATTAGATAAAGAGGACTCATGGGTGTGTCTTGATAAAGAATGAGAGGCTGATGCAACATTACTTCAACGCACTTTCCTTGAGAGAGAAAGGAAAAATGGTCTACTTAGTAGATGATGAAGAAGTAGATAATTTGGATGTAAACCATTCAACAGGAAGGCGTGAGGTATTGGACAGTGTGGATAAGACCATGTACGTCTATCATGAACATATGAAGGCAAAGCAGGTGAATATTGGAATAGATACTGAGCCTAAGGAAGCCATAGTTGGAGACTATTGGTCAGAATCTGAAATGAAAAAAATCATAGAGTTACTAAGGGATTACCAGGACCTATTTCCTAGGGGGTACCATGAACTTAAAGACATGCATGAATCGTTAGGGGAGATGAAGATAAAGCTTAAAGAGGGTACACACCCAGTTAGAAAGAGACCTTACAAAATGAACCCCAATTTGCATGAAAATGTCAAAGAAGAGATTGATAACATGTTAGAGTATGGAATTATCAAACCCCTTGATGAGTAAGAATGGGTTAGTCCAATGGTCATTAGTATCAAGGATGGATGGATTAGAATATGCGTGGACTACAGGGAGCTGAATGCTGCATGTGTAACAGATCCATTCCCTATGTCATTTACTGAGGAAATACTAGAAGGAGTTACAGGGTCCAAAATATATTCGTTTATAGATGGGTTCTCTGGGTATCATCAGGTTCGAATTTCCCAGGAGGATCAAGAAAAGAATACATTTACTATTGAATGGGGTAGCTTTGCCTATACTATCATGCCTTTTGGTTTGAAAATGAGACTGCTGTATTTTTGCGCATAGTTGTCCAAGAATTTAAGGAATTTATTCACAACTTCATATAGGTATATTTAGACGATTGGACTGTGTATGGATTAGTTAAGGATCACTGTGACAATCTGTGCTTAATGTTTGAATGGTGTAGATAGTTGAGTATTTATTTGAACATCAAGAAGTGCATACTCTCTACACCATTTGGGATACTTTTAGGACACATAATTTGCAAGGAGGGTTTATTGGTTAACCCAACAAAGGTTACAGTCATTATAAGCCTAAGGGATCCTACCAATCAAAGTGAGGTGTGTGGATTTTTGGGTCATACAGGATATTACTAAAAGTTTATCAAAGGCTATGCCAAAGTTTTCGCACCCTTAGAAGAGTTAATGAAATGGAAAGGTACTTTATACTTGGGATAACAGTAGCAACACACATTCAAGACATTTAAGGAGAAACTTACCACCGCGCCTATTCTACGTTTTCCTTTGGCATGGAAATTAGTGTAGTGTTAGACCAACCTGGAGAAGGTGTTGTAGATCATCCTATCTATTTTGATAGTAGAAAGCTGACTCATGACGAATAGAATTACACAACTACAAAGTGCGAAGCTTTTTCAATGATCTATGCACTGCATAAATTCCGCCAGTACCTACTAGCTACACTATTCATCTTTTATACAGATCACATGACATAGAAGTATTTGGTAAATAAACCTATATTACAAGGGCACATATGTTGATGGGTACTCTTATTTCAAGAATTTGATTTCACAGTTGTGGTAAAACTAGGAAAAAGTAATTCTGGACCAGACCATTTATCAAGAATAGAGTCAGGAGAAGAAGCACAGGCAATTGAGGATACCATGCTAGATACATAGTTATATAGGTTACAATGTGTGCCATCAAAACTAGATGACATTGTTGTTGTCTTTCTACGCACAGGGATGACACTATAAGGAATGAAATCCTTGGAGAAGAAACAACTTGCTATACACGTCGCACCTTATATGTTGATCAGTGGTGACTTGTAAAAATTGGGTCATGATGAGGTATCATGCCGTTGTGTATTAGAACATGAGTGCATGGGTATTATAGAAGAAGATCATGGTGGAATTGCAGGTGGACACTATGCAGGTGATGCCACAACGTGTAAGATTCTACTCGTTGGATTATGGTGGGAGACCCTCTATAAAGATTGTAAGGAATTTTGTAAGGCATGTGACCATTGTCAACATCTTGGAAGACCAGGTCAGTGAGATGAAATGCCTCTGAGACCTATTACTAGCATATAACTATTTGAGAAATGGGTTATAGATTTTGTGAGTCCTATCTCACTAGCTATGTGTAGAACTGGATCGTGCTACATTTTAACTTGCACACACTATCTGACAAGATGGGCAGAAGCAACACCTACAAAGGACTGTAAAACAACTACAATAGCTTAATTTCTATAGGAAAATATTATTACAAGGTATGGATGTCCTTTAAGTTTGACTAGTGATAGAGGAACACATTTTCTTAATTACACAATCAAAATTTTATTAGATGAGTTCATGATTGCACACCATAAGACTACACCTTATCATCCTCAAGAAAATGGAATTGCTGAAGCTTTCAACAAAATTTTGGGCCAAAAATTGACAAAAATCTATGATGTTGGAAGAAAGGATTGGGATGATAAAGTATCTGTAGTACTTTGGGCATATCGAACAACATATAAAATGTTGAATAAAGCAACACCATTTCAGTTAGTTTTTAGCACAAAATTCGTTCTTCATATGGAATTTATGTTACCTTCTTTACGTATTGTGCATGATGGAGGTCTAGCTGATGAGAAAGATTTAGAAGAACGGATTGAAAAGATAATTCATCTAGATGAGCGATGAGCCATAGCAAGTTGGAGTCAGAAGCAAGAAAAGTCTAGGCAGAAGGCTTGACATGACATAAAAATAAGGGATAAGAAGTTTGAGATTGGGAAAATGGTGCTTCTCTACGACTCTAAGTTCTTATGCCATCCAAGAAAACTTAAGGTACATTGGTTGGGGCTGTATGTTATCACTTACATCCTTGAAATAGGCACTTTCTAGTTAGAAGCACTTGATGGAACACGGTTACTTGGTTACTTCAACGGGAGTAGGCTAAAGCCCTACTATAAATAAGTCTTCTTGGTGTTTGTAATAAGGTAGTATTTCCATTTAGAATAGGTTTTTAATTCTGTATTTCCTTAATGTGTTTCCTTCTTTGTTGCTATACTTTGTCAATTTAGTTGGTGTGTTGTGTAATAAGCATGCTTACGCGCATGGAGCTAATTACTATATGAAGCATGTTTATGTGTAGAGGACTACACATACTTTTAGTGTGGGTGGATTGTCGATATTTAGGTAAAAAATCATGGGAATTGAAAAGTGAAAGGAATAAGTTGCTACGAGTGCTTTTCGAGTCAAAGGATTGCTTCTAAAAAGTGACCAAAAATGGAGATGAATGAAGGGACAGTATAACGCGAGGTAAGTACAGGCCATAACAACTACCGGTAGAAGGTGTAGTGACGAGGTACTAGGGTGCAAGGAAGCATGCTAAAGAGAAGTCTTTGATTAGAGGGTAGGAAGGCACGCTAGAAGGTTATGGCTGGGGCGGGAAGATGTAACGTGTGGAAAGGATGGAATTGGTCAATTAATGAGAGGATATTTGGTAGGTGAAGGAGCAATGAATGCATTAAAAATTTGAATTTCTAAATAAGGATGGTATGTGAATTCATTTTTACCATTACGATTAAGAGTATTTGAAAAAGAGCTAAGTGTGAAGAGCCGAGTGATTGAATTGAGGTGTGAGAGGTGTGTAACCAGTTGTGACGAAGAGATCTATGCGCAGAAAGAGCTTACGTCCCCAGTGGTGAAGTGTTTGAGTGAAGCAAGGTGACAGAGAGAAGTGAGGGCACATGATTTCACCTGGTGCATGTTGAATCGAGCTGGGGTTTGATTTGCACATTGCAAATTCAATAGGCGAGTATCTACAAAGGATTTCAAGGTAGAAATGACACCCAAGAAAGAAGTTGTAGCAAGAGTGAAGGGAATAAAGAAGGTGGTCGAAGAAGAAGAGGAGATGGCTCTCGAAAGTAATTTTTCTAAAATGTAATATCCATAGGAGGTTATCATAGGCTAGGAGTGGGATTCTCACATAAGAAAAATCAAGGTGAGTGAGTACAACCATCATACCACAGAGAATAAGAAGTATCTTGATGCCTTGCTAAACACAAAGGCAAATAAACACATGACGGAAGACATACTGGTGAGAATATCTTGAAGAAGGTAGGATTTTACCAGCTATACAAACTCCCTTACTTTAGGAAATATGAGCCCTTGTACCAGTGGCTCATGAGAAGAGTGCATGGATATTTTTTCTACTTTGTAAGACGCAGAGTGAGAATTTCAGCCGTGCTCATCTCCACGGTAACGGGTTTGAAGGGAACAAGAGAATATTTGTGAGAAGATCTAATAGAAAAGGTCACGATATTAGAGACCAGAAAGGAGTTGGGGTACATGAAGGGTCCACGCGGCATGGACATTGATAAACTAAAGAAATATCTAGTTGTGCAGGCATCCACACATCTCATTACAAAGTTAAATGACCAGGAAAGGTGGTCACAAGTGAATACCATGTGGCTGCACATTGCTAAAAATATGTATGAAGGGGTAGTTTACAACATTTCACGTTATATTGCACAAACTATCATTGAGGAAGTGTGCACAGGAGGAAGGATCAGCTTTGGAGCTATTTTTTTTTCACTGGTGTTCATGGAGATCAGAGTGCCTGATGGACCAAAAGAGAAGATATGGGAGTATCCCATGGAGCACAAGTCACCTGCAGAATGCTTCAAAAAGTACTTGTGTGAAGGATCCATGAATAACATGTCAATCAAATGGTTGAGAAGTGGTATGATAGGCTTCGTGCATCCTTTGAAGAAGAATGACACATCCCCAAGGACTTGCCTTCGGTGGTTGGAAAGGCATTTCAGTTCACTGTATACTAGCATTTCTGTATAGCGCGGTTCACCATGAAGGATGTAACATGGAGCCCTTGGTGTAAGTTTTCATATGCCTTCGTAACTAGGTACTTCCAGGCATTAGTACACATGTTCTTAGACGTGCGGCGCCTCACATTCAATGCGAACAAGGTAGATTGTGACTACCACACGCTAAGGAAGAAATATGTGTATCCAGGGTGGGGTGCATATATTGAAAGGCTCATTTCAAATGTATTGAGCATCAAACTAGTAAGTTTGGTTATGGGAGATATTAGAGTAGCAATGGTGTAGCTCCAAGTAAAGCCCAAGTTGGAGAATAACAAGTATGTGGAAGATGAGTTTACACTTCCAACACCACCAAAGGGTAAGCACACGATGGATAACATCCTAGTGCCTAATCCCACAGAGCCAATTGAAGTGGAGGATGAGGAGGATGAGTGTGAGGATAGTGGTGGTTTGGAGCATAGAGGTAGAAGACATCCTACAAATAAGGGTTAAGCTGAGTGTGCCACTACACCACCTCAGCCACAAGAGGGGGATGATGAGGACTTAGATGTAGTCCAAGGAGAGAACATATTTAAGAGAGTGTTCAGGAGAACAAGAACCCAGGGTGTTACTTTGCAAACAGTGCATAAATCACCCAGACTCTCTCCACAGAAGGAGATAACCATGAAAATGAGAAGGAAATTGAAGTTGAATGAGGATGTGGAAGAATTAGAGGAAAGCGTGCCTAATTCTCCTACACCTCTAGAGAATGTAGGAGAATAGAAAGATGAAGAAATGAAGCAAGGAGAAGAGGAGGAAAAGGGAATAGATGAGATAGTTACAGAGACTACTAAGGACATGGAGGAACAAGTCCCAAATCTATAGGCTCAAGTTCATAAGCAGCCAAGATCTAGAAGAACAAGTGGAGAACACATTCCACTAACTATGGGTTATGCAAAGGACGTAGGTAAAATTATCTGCGCCTGTTTCCAGAGCACACTGTCACAAAAGGACTTATATGGCTAGGAATTAATGGATGAAGATATGGCTATAATGCGCACAAGGAAGCAATTATCATGGTCCGTGCACACACACATGGATGAGCTAGATTTTTATGTGTGTGAGGAGTCATGCGTATCAAGGAGGTTAAAGAAGACACCTCAGGCTAGACACATGACAATAAAGCCTACTATCATGTTAGATGAACAGGTAAGCAATGCATTGGTGAAAGTCTCAATAGAGGTGGCGAGGAAGAATATGGACAAGGCTGCCACAATTAGGGCACTCAAGGAAGAGATTATGACTAAGGATGGAGAAATAGCATGCCTAACGTAGGAAAAAGATGTAACATTACCATTTTAAGACTTTAGAAACTAGGGAATTTTTTTTAATATATAATGTTCACTATTCTAAATAAAGCATTATTTAGAACAAACATTCCATGCCAATTGAATTCAAATAGATAACCATATGCAGCTGTAAGGACTCGGTGATCCACCGATCTATTCATTCCATAACTCAGTAAGCTACCGATATATTTATGTTATCTTATGTATTGCATACATATCGTATACTTTGTATACCTAGTCCTTCTACCCTACACCGGGTACCGAGTGATCTATTTAAAGAACATATCTGAATATCTGTTACCAATATTCATCTGATATCATGTTGTTTTTTTAAACTTGGTGACATAGGAAAACACAACTAGCAACTTGCGATACTTTGGCCAAATATTTACAACATACCATGTATGTCACTATTCCTAGATGGCATACTCATCATATTGGAATATGTCCTTCATCTCACTCATCTATTATCATGATTGGTCTTTACTGACTACCTTCAGTCCACTTGTCCTAGGTTTAACCCTAGCCCTAGATAGAAACATAACTTATTATAGGAAGACGCTCACAATGGCCTAGGGTAGATGGGCATACTTGGTTGACCTAAGTCAACCATATGTGCCAAGGTACCCTGAGCCATTGGGAGCTAATTCCTATCCTAAATATGCTCTTATCCCGACCTAGAGAGAAACTAAGTTCAAGTCCAAGTTATTATTATGTGTAGATCTGGATGATCAATGTGGAAGGGTGATGCCACATGTCAAATACAATGTTGTATTCTTGAGAAGACCCAAGTCTTCTCAAAATTACAATCCTGCAGTTGGCGTGTGTGCCAACATCCTACATAAACTACCTCATCCAACACTCCTGGATTATGTCAATATGTTGTTAATTTGGATTATGTCTTGACTACAACAACCCTGCTAAACCCTAATCCAACACTCCATAAGTTCTTATTGTATACTTGTGTCAATCAAGTATTAAATAACTTTGTTAAACTTATGGTTGCTTTTAATGTTCATTTTCTCAGTTAAACCAACAATTAACCAAAACAGGATAGCGATATCATAAGTTTCTTTTAAAATGTTCTTTAACTTTCAGGAAGGTTTAACAACCGTATATAACTAATTAAAGTAGACTTCCTACTAAATGAAGTCTAATAAATAGTAATCATACTTCCAAACCTTTTAGGTTTATATTTAATTGAGAGAGAGAAAGAATCTTTCTCTACATGATTAAGTATTAGGGTATATCATTCCCAATGTCCATATTTCTTAATGCATGTTCATTATGCATCACCTTATTATGTTAAATTGCTTAGATAAGCACATCATATAATGCGACTCAACAAGTTGCTTCATTATAGGGGAAATTGAACTAATTCCCATTATCCATTTTATCAAGATAACAAGATAAGCATAACATAATATAACTAATATCAATATGATGGAAATTTCATCTTCTTTATAAAAGTACAAGATAATTTTCACAACCCATGCAAATAAAACACAACTCACAATTCATCATTACAACTTATAAAATTTATAAGACTATGCCCTGTAGGCAACTGCATAACAACAACCCTCATTCTATAAAGTATACAACTTTTCTTTACAATACAACAAAAGAATGAATCAAAATTCTTTACTAAGAATTATACATATATCAGCCAATACATCATATATGTTTTTTCCTTCTTTTACCACTTAAGTCATCCATCCGCAAAAATAGCTAGCACAGGTCAGTTCAATGAACTGAGCATGATAAACACTAATCATTCAAATGAAGTGCATTCCACTAACTGTATCATTAAAGTAACACTGCTTTAATGAGATAATTAAATCATCATACAATCAGCATAAGTGATAACAAAAAGAAAGGAAGTACTTAATAATCCAAGATCATCTTTAAAGAGAAAAGGAGAATATAATAAACAATATCTACCTAAGATCTTAAATTTGTTTTAATACTATCAAAGGCTAGAAAACAAACAACCAAACCTGCCATCCCATTATTTCATAATTCTATCCTAATAGAATACCACATTTATCTTTTCTAAGAGACAAAATAAATGTATACAACATGGTTCCTTCAGGGATGATTCATCTATATCCTAAGAAAGAACCATTATAAACTCATCCCAAACCTATAACATCAGAGAAAACATACCAGATTATAACATGAGTTACCTGTTCCTTTTCAGGATAACATTGTTGCACAATCAATCAATAGAATATACATCAAACAGAATTCCATAACCAAACAAGAAGGTAAGGAAAACGAGAACAACTCAACTGCAACTCCAATTCCAACTCTCCAAGAAGAAATTACCAATCAATAATAGAAATCAATGCTCACAAAAAAAGTAGCCATGAAGAGGAGTTAATCTCTACTCAAGTTCTTCTCAAAAGACAAAGAGTACAAGAGACAAACCTACTCCTTTCCATATAAACTAGAAAAGACTAGTCAACAATAGTCAATCCACAAGTATCAATGTACTTAACAACAAAACCATCATGGGTACTAGCTCTCAACACTATTTCCATCAATGATTCGAACAAGGTAGACCAACAGGTCAAGATAAATCACTATTTCAAAATGGAATCGAGTACAAAAAAGTTCAAACATTGAGCCTATCCAAGGACAGAGGAAATGGTAACTCAATAAGGAAAGAACCCAAGATAAATCATTGTGTTTTGACTGTACAAGAAGTTCCAGTTTTGAACAAGTTCAGGATGAAAGCATACTACAGAACCAAACCACAACTGATCTCAAAAGAATACGAATATACACATTTTCTTTCACAAAGAGAAATAAAGTCTTATTCACTGTTTCAGTCAAGAATTGTATCCCAAAACAATAAATGATAAGGTTCAGAATTACCCATGAACCCAAAATGGAAGTCTCACAAAGGCTTACCAATTAATACAAAAAGAAAACAATTCGTGATTCAAAGAATCAAACTCGATACAACTGAATAGAGAAGGAGTCCTTCCTAATTATTTCATTGTCCAAGGTAACAACCCAAATCTTCCACTAAGACCCAATTCATTCAAGAGACAGAAGAGAGGGAGTGCTAGAACCTAGAACACCCAATACAGAAGATGTCTCGGTCTTAAATTCCAAAGCAACAAGAACGGAACATCAAAACTAAACTTCACAACCATAAAATTATGACAATGGTGCCTTAGTACAAACTAATACAGTTAACCTAGACATGGGTTTCTTACAAACAGTGGGGAGATAACACTTCCTCTAATTCCCACACTCATACTATATCAAGAAGTCGATACAGTCAAAAATAAAATATAAGTTCAACATTCCTTAAGACATTTCCAGTTCCAAAGCTCAAAAGATTTCAAACAACTCAAAGAATTTTTCACCCAGTCTCCTGGTGAGTGAGTTGTAAAAATAAAGAGTTATAAGCTAAACCTTTAACAAAAGAATAACCCACTACTAATATGCCTGAACAGAATCAAATATATCGATCAAAATATAAGCTCATAACACTCAAGTGTTAAATCAGAGTTCAGTGTCGAACCCAAGCTTCATGCACAACGTTCAAAACTTCACAAGAAAAATAATGCGATTACAGTGATAAATACAAACTCCATGCAAAATTTCAGTAATACATAAGATTCCAAAATAGTGGTTCCATTCAAATGAAGCTCCAACACAAGCTTAAACAAAACACAAAGTTTCAATTCGAGTCTGCATCCAAAGAACGCAACCCAGAAGCAATATAAAACAAAACTAGAGTTTCCCTAAGCTCATATGCTTTTATTGTCATGAAATTTAGTTCAATTCACATAACCGTTGAATATAAGATCTAGAGAGTGTAACAGAGATACAAAACAAGTTCTAATACGATTTTTTTACTTGCATGTAGGTCTTAAAACTAGCACAAAAAGGTAGTTTTCAACCAATACTATTTTTCCATGGATTCAAATCAACACACAAGGATCCATAAAACCCAGCAACCAAAATAACCAAACAGGTAAGAAAACAAGAATCTCATGAGAGCAGAGTTGTTCTAATGATTCATTTAGAAGAACGCAAATAATTTTAATAGTTAGATCCTATCATGCCTGATAGTGCTTCCACCAAATCGAAGGAGACTTCCAGGTGAGCTTCCAACTCTTTTTCTCCTCCAAGACAGATAAAAAATCAAACATCTCTTCCTCCTTCGCCTCAAATACTTTCCTTCAATCAAAAAAAGGCTGAAGAAACCAAAAATAGCTTTGAAGTGAAGGTCGAAATGTTGGTTCGAAGAACCAGTTAGCTCTATGCAGAGTAAAATCCACCATGCAAGAAAAACCAAATGACCTCCTACAAACCCATCTCCTATATTTCCAAGATGGGTTACACGCAAAGACCGAGGCTCATAAATGCCATTCAATCTAAAATTCCTGCTTATATTTCCTTTCCACTGCCTCCTAAATCTGGTGAATGCCAAACTAACACAAAAATACAATTTCATCCGTTAGTGGAGTTTCCTCGTAGGCCTCCACCAAGTCCACTGGCCCTCTTCCAAATCTATCAGTACTTCTTCATTTAAACCCCTTTCAAATCATTTAAATGTCATTGGAACCGTCGCCCTTATGTCATGCAACCCCTTTAAATTCCCTTTAGTTTAGGTTAGATTCAAATAGAACTTAGGTTAATTTAACAATAACCAACATAGGCCTTATAACATTAGCCATTAGAGTTCCCACCTTAGGTTAGCTTTAAATCACAACTCTTTAGTAATAGGTAGTAGCTAAAATATTTTAGTATCCCCTTAGTAACTCTTCCCTTATTTGCTTAGCGTAATGCTTAGGTTAGGACAAAATTCCAATAAATAAACATAGCTGTTCTTACATGGCTTAGGTTACCGTTAGGATAGTCCTTAGATTTTTAGGACTCCGAAATTCTCTTCAGAGAATTGAATTTTGCTTAAGTCCTTAATGTCATGCCAAGATCAATCACCAAAGACCCGAGCACAAACATATAGCTAAATGAAAACACGTTGCAACAAGACCAAGAATTAGTATAATGCAAAATTTAGTCTTCTATGTCCCTTAAACTACTGAATGTCAATTTTACCATTCAGTTTATGAAGAAGACTTGAAACATTCCTTGGATCACTAAAAATTGATCCAAGGATAAATCAAAAGAAGAAATCAAGTCTGCAACTCTTAAAACCAGATCACAACTCATCTTTTTGAAGTGAAAATGAATTCTTGACAACCATATAATTTCAGTCTAATGATTTTAAGAACAGAAAAGATTTATCCCTATCAAACATGATCTTCAACAGTCAAAAGAACACATCTTTATCCAAAAAATCACATGTCAACACTTGAATGCAAAAGAGGAATATATCAGTTGTCGAGGGTGTTATATGCTTCCCTCCTAAAAGAATCATCATCTCGATGATTATCTCATTTTTAACATATTGCATCAAGGAAAAATCATCCTATTCACTTTTCTTACCATATGTCAAAACATATCAACATTAATTAAGTTCCAAAAATCAACATTTTATAGTGGTTTATTCAAAATAAATAAATATATGCCAAAAATTGGCATACTTATTGTATTACAAAGATAAAATCACACGTTTTTATCAGTCAACAGAGTCAATCCTATTCAAATAGATATGGAAAAGCAGTTTTCATATCCTCAAGGTTTTTGCAGGTTACAATTTCTTCATTAAACTGGTCCCATTGAACCTTGTATTGACTTATCTCACAATTTATCAAATGCAACTGACGAGTTTCAAGCACTCGTATCGGTTTAACCACGATTGTTCCTGGGTCCTGGACCTGCAAGGAATTCCAATTTAACATGTGTGATAAATCTGAAACGTATTTCTTAAGCAAAGAAATATGGAAAACATCATGCATTCGTGACAAAGCAGGAGGTAATGATAAACGATAAGCTACAGGGTTGATTACTTCAACTATCTCAAAAGATCCCACAAAACGAGGTGATAACTTGGTAGCCTTGCCAAAAGTTATAGAAATCTTTTTCGGTTTAGCCCGAAGAAAGACTTTCTCACTAAGTTCAAATTTCCTATTAACCCTCTTTAAGTCAGCATAACTCTTTTGCCTATCTGCTGCTTCTTTCAAGTGTTCATGAATCAATTTAACTTGTTGTTCCATTTTAGTAAGAATTTCATGTCTAATTACCTCTCTATCCTATATGCTATCCCAACTAACAGGGGTTCTGCATTTTCTTCCATATAATGCCTCGAAAGGTGCCATCTTAAGAGAAGCATGATATGTATTATTATATGTGAATTCAAACAATGGAAGGTAATATTCCCACTTATACTGTTGATCCATGTGTTTCACCTAATTTCTTAGTTTTTTTGAGAAGTACTTGACGAAACAGATAAGGTAAAGGTGGTAAGAGGAATACCTGGTTTGAGATGGTTGAAGGTTGTATGCGCGCGTATCTGAATTCTGAATCAAAGTGATTGTGAGACCTTCCTTTTGGCTAGGAGGAACTACCTATATAAGAACTAAAACAAGACCACAAAAGAGAGTTAAATGATATATGCAGTGGACTGCCTAGCATGTGCTAGATCCTGGAAGTGCGATACTTCCTAGATGGCTGTTAGTCCACTGTTTAAAACAATTCAATGCTGAAATCAAGTAAATATTGTCCTACTGTAGTTTAATATGATTTAGGCATCTCATACAAATGCAATAGGCTAGATCTAATCTAACAGGATAGGCTAGAAGGAGATCCAGAGGTCAAATAGGTTGGTTATAGGTGAATCTGAGCTAACAGGCTAGGTTAGATACAGGTCTGAAGGTCAAATAGGTGTTTAGATAGGTATATGTCAGAAACAGGTTGTTATTCTAGTAGAAATCAGGTGACACAGAGACCAACCATGGTTTTACTGTAACCGATGATGGTTTTACTGTAACTGACGACAGTTAGAGAGAACCGATGACGGTTAAGTCAGAGGCTGGTGGAATCACACAGTCCAGGTTTTTTGGAGTTTTGGGGTGAAAGTGGAGTGGATAGAAGGTAGGGATTAATCGCAGAGGGGGTGTAGATATGTTACGAAGGTCTGAGACTACTGAGGAGGTCAAAATGGGCAATTGGGCCAAGTATTAAGATGATTGGGTATGGAAGGTGGATTGCAACTAGAGAGAGGAAAATGGACAGAGAGCAAAAGACTAGGTTCCTTTACCAAAAAGACTACAGCTGATGATAAGAAAATGAAATAGATGGAAGGAGGATACTTACTCTTCTGTGAGGTACAAGTCTGAAGAATAATGAAAAGTTTCTCCTTTGAAGAATGCTGGGAAGAAAGTCTCACTGTTGTGCCAGTGTATTTGGTTGCCTTAGTTGATCCCAAATCAATCTTTGTTCTGCTGTCACATCTAAAGAGATCGAATCTGAGATCAGAAGTTTGCAAACAACAACCCAAGCCCTATTACAAAGCTGTAGATGGGTCTAAATAGGCCATTTGGTCCATTCTGGTATAACTGGTGTTGGTTTAGGGTGAATCGACATCATTTTAGGGTAAACCGACATCGGTTTGGGTGAGATATCTCAGGTTGTTCAAAAGTTGCCTAGGAAGTTGTTCCGCCATTTGATAAGGGTCTCTTCTTTTCCTTGGGACGAAAACCAACCTTAGGAGGCTTTTAATGTGAGGTGAGGGAATAGGTCTAATGTTAGGTTTTATTTAGGACATTGGTTTAGGGTTTAGGTTAATGGGTCAAATGATGGGGGGTGGTTAGGTGAGGTGTATTTAATAAAAGCAATTATATTAAATAGGTGTGTGAGGGTGGTGAAATTAATTTAATGTAAATAATTAAATTAATATGTGTGTGGGTAAAAGGTCATTAACTTAATTAAATTAATTAAATTAATATGTATGGAGATAAATGACATTAATTTAATTAAAGTAATTAAATTAAAATGTGTGGGGTGCAGAAGGTAGGTGCTAAAGTGTTGAGGATGAGGAAATGATTATAGGGCTGTGGTAGGGGACCAAGGTGATTATGACATGATTTTAGTGTCTACATTTTGCCCCTTCTTGTTGCATAGCTTGTATTGGTAAGTGACGTGAACAAGAATAGAGTGTGGTTGCCCCAAGTGGGAATGAGGGTGATCCCCCTCAAACCAGGAACTGATGAGTTAGTAGAGCACATCGGCGAGTGGTTTGATAAAAGTGGATGTGAAGAAGAATAGTGAAAAAATGGGGAAAGGAAGTAAAGGGTAAATGGGGCATATAGGTAAACGGGTAAATGGGCCAAGGTCAAAGGTAGTGGCAGTTGACCATGCACGCACACGTATAAATTGTGACATGGTACCAGGTTGAAGAGCTTGCAAACTCTACATCGTCTAAGGTCGATAGGTTTATCCAAACAAGGTTGAAGTGATTCCGGTATCCAAGGTATAGGATATGGTCAGGAAACACAACGTAGGTTAGGGGCAGGAACGTTTAGGTATGTTCCGGTACACCAAAGGTAGGGTCAGGATAAACAGTCATGTCAATAGGCTAGGTAAAGTCATTAGGTCAAACAACACAGGTAACCGTGTCACAAGGTATAGCGAGCACATTGGTTCAAAGGTCACAAATAGTGTTTCGGGTCTAGGTAGATAGGTCACAACATGGGTAAGGCAAAGGTAGGGGTGAAATAAGGAGACGCCAATTGGTTAACAAGGTGAGGTTAAAGAAGGTGGAGGGCCAGAGAAGAAGGTAAAGTGGTCCAGGTAGGGGTAGGGGAGGCAAAAGAAAAAGAGGTAAGGAAAATGAGGTCAATGTGAGGGCAATGAGTAGGCAGGGTAACCGACAGTGGTCAGTATGAACCGATGATGGTGGAGAGGAACCGACGGCGGTATTCTAGGGCATCAGACTGGCAGCGGTCAAGGGTTAACCAACGTCGGTTTAGTCGGGTAGGGTATAAAAAGTGGAAAACCCACGTGTTTTAAAATTCATTTGTGTATTGTGAAAAAGGAGAAAAGGACAAGAAGTGAGAGAAAAGAGGAAGAGGATAAAAGAGAGTGTCAGAGAGCTTGGTTGGCGAGCCACATAGGCGAGATTGGGCGAGAGGTGGGACCACGAGGTATCAGGTGGATTGAGTGGATTGGTTGGAGAGTCGGAGGTGATTTGAGGATGGCGGAGGCTGGAGAGGGATTGAGAGGAGTGTGCATGGAGGCCGGAGGTTCCACCACGATGGCGGCAATGGGATCAGGTAGGATTTAAACTTTTGTTATTGATTTGTGAGTTAATTTGGTTAAAATATAAAAAATGTGAAAAAATGGGGGTTGGGGGAGGAAGAAATTTGAAAATAAGGGGAAAAAAAGGGGGAAACTGGGATAGTGAAGAGTAGGGGGTAGGTTAAAAGAGAGAAAGAGGAATAATTAGAGGTGAGAAGAGGGATTTTGGTGGGTAAAAGGAGTAGGAGGGGGAAAAGGAGGGTTGGGAAGTCGTGGTGGGTGGCACGACAGTGACCGATGTCGGTCAACTTGTGGCCGATGTCGGTGGGTAGAGACTGGTATCGGTCACAAGAATAGTGACCGATGCCAGTCAAGGGGAGACCATGGTCGGTTAGGGGATAACCGGGGTCGGTTGACCAGTGCCAGTTAACCTAAGGGTAAGTTGGGACCAAAAATTAGGTTAGGGTGGTTTTGGGTGAGGGTAGGTAAGGGATAGGTTTGGGTAGGTTTTGGGAGGTTGGGGTAGATGAGTTTGGGTAGGTTTGGGAGGGTAGGTTAGGTTTTGGGTGAAGGGTAGATAGGTGGGTGAGATGGGTTTGGGTAAGGGTTAGGGTAGGGATGGGGTTTGGTAGGTTTGGGTGAGGGTTAGGGTAGGGTGAGATAGTATAGGTTTGGGTGGATAGGTTTGGGTAGGTTTGGGTGAGGGTTAGGGTTAGGGTATCAGGTGGATGGGTTTGGGTAGGTTTGGGTGAGGGTTAGGGTAGATTGGAATGGGTTTGGGTAGATTTGGGTGAGGGTTAGGGTAGATAGGTTCGGGTGGATGGGTTTGGGTAGATTTGGGTGAGCGACAAGGCCAATGGGATGGGGGTGGGGAAAGAGATTAGGTTGGGATGTGGGGTAAAATAGGTAAGTTGGGAAAGGTATACTAATACATTGCTTTTGTGGGATGCAGGTGAGAGACGAGCTGCGGATGAGGGCCCGGGTGCCACCCTTGTTATTGACAGTATGGGTGAGCATGACGCAGGTGAAGTGGCAGCATGTTGCAGAGGTGGGGCTGATAGGGGTGAGTTGCTACCGGCATGTAGTCCAGGAGGTGAGTCTTATGGTTTCCCTCATCGATAGATGGGACTCGGTGACCAACACCTTCCATTTGCTGACGGGTGAGATGACGATCACCCTGGAGGACGTCTACAGGATCCTGCGGTTGCCCATATTGGGGGCCCAGGTTTATTCCATCTCTTCAGAGGCATCTAAGGAGTTACTAGCACCCATTTTTGGTGAGGGTGTAGCAGATCTGACGTTCCATAGTGCTAGCATGAGCTATGGAGTGATGTATAGAGCTCATCCAGAGGAGATGAGGTTAGTTGTACTCTTGATGGAGGTAGTGTGCTGCTTCACATTACCGGATGCAGAGGGTGGGAGATTCTTGAGGTCACTGATGGGAGTCCTCCATGACATGATGATACAGCAGACATGGTTCACATGGGCACCTGCATTGCTGACGCAGGTGTATAGAGAGCTATGGGCCTACGGGTGACTACGGAGATTCAACATCTGCTGCATCGTATTACTACATTGCTGGGCTTACAAGCACATTGTTTGTGTTCGACCAGTGGGGATGCCCCAGGAAGATGCATTCCCACAGAGAGTTTTGAGAGTGGGGTACAGGTGGTGGGTACCGGCCATGGGAGAGGCCCGAGGAGCCAGAGCTACCCATGATGTAGCTTACTACAGGAGGTTGTTGGAGGGGCTGTCTAGGGTGGACATCATTTGGAGGCCATATGTGGGCTTCCTTCATATAGACAGATGGCCATGGAGCTAGCTGGGCTATAGATACATCTGTGGATAGAGGGGAGGAGAGTGGGAGAGCATGAGTGGATACCCGTAGAGTGGGTTAGATGCCAGTTTGGATTAGTCCAGGGTGTACCGCCTCCATTCCTGCAGTACAGGAGAGATGATGTGGAGAGACCTATGTCTCCACCATGACCCACAGTGCCGACTGGACAGGAGGAGCAGCCTGTAGATACTCAGATTGATGATGCTAGGGTTGCAGATGGGTACAGGTAGTGGTGGGTGGCACATAGCTAAGAGCTGTACCACTGAGGCCAGGGTAGCCAGACTTAGCCACCATCATAGTTCAGAGAGATGCCCTACAAGGGTAGGTGGCTACTTTGGTGACGTAGCTTGGGATCATGCAGGGGTAGCTGACAGGTACAGAGGCACAGGTTGCCATATTACAGGTCCAGATAGTGATGTTGTAGGCTCAGGTAGGGTAGGGATAGGTACCTCACAGGCGGAGGTAGGGGGAGATGGAGATGGAGAGGAGGTAGGTAGAGATGGAGGGGAGATAGCCACTCTATAGGTAGGTGCAGGCTTTACAGGGCCAGTTGGCCATAACGCAGGGGTAGGTTACAGGTCTACAGGGCCAGCTGACAGTAGCACAGGCACATATTACTACCCTACAAGCCCAGATATAGGCACATGCATAGATTCCAGGGCCGACTCAGGCTCTAGTACCAGCACAGGGCTCAGTGCAGGTTCAGGGATAGGGTCCCATTGTACAGGCAACCCACACAGGTAGCGGGACCCATGGCACCTCCACAAACAGTGCCCATGGCCAGGTTCAGAGATGCCCTAGGAGAGGCATGGTATTACCAGGATCATTTGTTAGCTATTGGGCTAGATGTGCCCTCCTATGCCGAGTACAGAGCACAACAGGCCTCCAGTGAGAGGACTAGATCCCGCACTCATAGTGTGGAGAGTACAGGGGTTGGTGAGCCCAGGGACAGGGTCGTGGTGAGGCCACTAGTGTGCAGAGGCCAGCCCAGGTGAGGGGCCATCAGCAGGAGGTGAGGTAGGTGCTGGACCCTAGACAGGTGTGGCAAGAGGGGTCAGGAGAGACACAGTCACAGGGAGCATTCCCCGACATTAGATGGGGAGATGATTGACTTGCTATGGACCAGCCTATGTGCCGAGTCATTTTGTATGTATTATATATGAGACCGGCTTGTGTGCATGAAGAGATTTTGTATTTATTATTATTGTTGTACATGATACCGGCCTGCGTGCCTAAGATTTTTTGTATTGATTCATTCATTCTTTTTGTATATATGAGACCGACTTGCTTTGCCGATGAGATATTTTGTATTGGATAACGACCTACGTGCCGACATTTTTGAGATGATGGCCATGATGAGACAGGTCATGTATTTTGAGATGAGTCAGTATTGATTATTGATGAGATACATGGTATTTGGTGGATGTGTTAATGTGTTGATGAGCATATTGGTATGGCTTGTTTAGATGATTATGTGATTTGTTACTGTGTATTTGAGATATGGGTTTACTTTCGTTATGATATGAATGGGATTAGGTGAGTTAGGCATGATGGAGTCAGGTTAGTTTAGGCATGGATCGAGTCAGGTCGGTTTAGGCATGGATTGAGTCAGGTTGGTTTAGGCATGGATTGAGTCAGGTTGTTTAGGCATGGATTGAGTCAGGTTGTTTAGGCATGGATTGAGTCAGGTTGGTTAGGCATGGATTGAGTCAGGTCAGTTTAGGCATGGATGAGTTGGTTTAGGCATGGTGGAGTCAGGTTGGTTTAGGCATGGTGGAGTTAGGTTGGTTTAGGAATGGATGTTCATATCGGTATTTTGATAACAAATGGCAATATAAATGCATGAGATGGTGTAAAATGTGGAAAATGCTGGTTATGTATGAAAATGTGAAATAATATAAGTGGTAAAAGTTCATGTGGTATATGGTATAGATGTCGAGGTTTTTGATATGAACAGGAAATCAGGTAAAGGGGGGGAAAATGGTTAGGGTAAAGAGTGGCCGAGCTAACCTTCCAGGGCCCCATGCCCTGGAAGTGCTGCCTACATAGTCCCAGTGAAAAGGAACCTCAGACTGATGTAGTTCTCCCATAAGCTAGGAAAGAATATGAGAAGATAGAAGAAGATGTATGAGGTTGATAGTTAGGTTGGATTTGAGGTCATAAGTATGATTAGGTCAAGGTCAATTAGGTTAGGTGGAATATAGGTAGATAGGTATGGGTGATTTTAGGTCGATAGGTAGTGTTGATTCCAGGTCATAGGTATAATTAGGTTGAGGGCATTGATGTTGGGGTTGAGAATAGGTAGATAGCGTAAAGGTGATTTTAGGTTGATTGAGGTGGGAGAAGAAAATCCCAAAAGACAGGTGTCGAGGTTCTAGTCCTATATAGGAAGATCAAAAGGTAATGAAGAAGAGAAAAGATAAGAGGGGGCAAGAAAGCCACCTGATTGGAAAGGATCAAACATATGAAACACATCTACAGATAGGCTAGTGAACGTAAGACCCTAAAGACATTGCATGATTGATTACTCTAAAGGTGAAGAATAGTCACAGAATCACCAAATGTCATAGGTTCAGGAGGTCCCTTGAGGCAGAAGTGAAAAGAAAATGGGTAAGGAGGTGAAGGTAATTAGGTCATAAAATGGGAAATAGAATGCCTTAGGCAATAGAGCCAAGATCACAATAGGCAAGTCCATGACGAAAAATCTTATTTTTCTTTTTCTTTTCTTTTTGACTTTTTAGATAGACTAATCGATGTGGGAAGTCTATATGGGAGGAATATATGTCTCCTTGAGGTCTTCGCGAAGCTGATCGATGCTGGAAGCTTCTGGATTTGGATTTTTGAGAAAATAGTCCTCTTTTTGGAAAGACTATGTAGAGAGTTGCGAGCTTTTTATAGTTGTCCTTCGAGGGAGCAGTCTACTTATAGTGACAATTGAAGGTGAGAAGATGTCCTTTTGAGGGATTCATATTTTATATTGGAAGTTTGACTCAAGGAGTTAATCCCTTATTTTGGAAGATGTCCTTATGAGGGATTCATCTTTTTTTTTTGGCTTTTAAGTCATGGATGAGACTATAACGAAGCATTTGGTTCTTGTTGAGAAGGCAAGGGTGAACGACCATGGGATCTCATCTAAAAGAAGACAAAAAGTATCCATGAGAATCATGCCATGTGCAGAGCCGTGGTGCACATATTTAAGATAAAGGCAAAAGGGTGACGAGTAATCACATGATTCTTGTTTAGTCATTGGAGATGAGGTGTGGAAAATAAAAAGGTAAATGGACACTCAAGGGATGAGCATGGACAAGATAAATAGTGATGTAGGACTAGAAGTCAACAATAGAATGGTCGAAGATGCAAGGCATTGAGGGGCTTAGGTTTGGGCTTACCATCAAGTGAAGACAAGCGATAAGCACCTGATCCATAGTAATGGGTCATGATGTATGGTCCAAGCCAATTAGGAGCAAATTTTCCCCGTTTTCTTTTTTCTACTTTGGTTACGTGTTGATTTTCCTTGAGGACGAGATCACTAACCTTGAAGGTGCGTTCATGGACACATGTTTTTCATAGGCATGCTTGATGCATTTTTGGTAGACTTGGAGATGGTCGAGAGCATGAAGACGACGTTCGTCTAATAACTCAAGTTGTGCTAAACGGTCTTGGCAAAAGTCATCATCAGTGAGCATATCTTGAAGGGAGATACAGAGAGATGGGATCTGGACTTCGAGAGGCAAAACAACCTCGGTACCGTAGACCAGAGAAAAGGGAGTGGCAACGGTGGAGGTGCGAATACTGGTACGGTATGCCCAAAGAGTGAAAGGAATGTGCGTATGCCAATCCTTCCCAGTATCGTTAACCACTTTCATGAGAATTTTGTTGAGGGTTTTGTTGGTGGATTTGGCTTGGCCATTGGTTTGTGGGTAATATGGTGAGGAGAAGCTAAGCTAGATACCAAAAGTGTCACAAAGCTTCTGTAGAGTTTTGTTTTTGAATTGTTTTCCATTATCAGTGATAAGGCGATGTGGAACACCGAAGCGACAAATAATGTGATGATTGATGAACTCACATATTTTCTCAGCTTTAGTGGAGATGAGGGGTACAGCTTCAACCCATTTGGTGTAATATTTGGTAGCAGTGATGATCCATTGATGTCTTAGGGAAGAGTGAGGATTGATCTCTCTGACAAGATCCAAACCCCATTGAGAGAAGGGCCAAAGGTCACGAGTGACTTGTAAGGCATGACTAGGTGTGTGATGAAGATTGGCATGTTGTTGGCATTTTACACAATGCTTAATATAGTCACAACAATCATGATTGAGGGTCGGCCAATAATAGCCTAGGTAAAGAATGCATTTAGCAACAACAAGGCCACTGAAGTGACCTCCACATATGTCATCTTGAACTTCTTTAATGGTATAGGGGATTTCAGAGCTGGTGAGGCATCATAAGAGAATATTGTCAAAGCCTACATTTATAGAGAAGGCCACCCATGACGACATAATGAGAGGCCTTTTTGAGAAAGGCGCGCGTTATCCATTATGTGTGAGATTAGGAGGAAATATAGAAAGGGAAAGGTAGTCTACACACTACTTATACCAAATGTCTTGTGCGTTTAGTGAGGTAGTTCAGATAAGGTTAACACAACAAGATTTATAAGAAGGTCTCGGTATGAATTCTACAGTAACAAAGATGTCTGAATCGGTAGGTGAAGTGGGTATTTGGGACGCGAGGCAGGCCATGGTATCCACGAATTTATTGGTGGATCGCGGAACGGTTTGAATTTTATAGCAGTCAAAGGTAGTGAACATGATGCCGATGTAACATTTGTACTCCTGAAGTATATCATTATGAAACTGATAAACACCATTGACTTGGTTTACTACCAGTTGAGAATCACCAAATATATTAATGGACTTGACATCTAAGGCATAGGCAGTCATGAGACCTAATACGAGTGCTTCGTATTCGGCAATATTGTTGGTGCAATCGAAGCGGTAGTTTGAATGATAAAGGCATGGGTTCACCATCAAGAGGAATGAGGATAATACCCAGCACCACCCCACGCTGACATTTGGAACCATCAAAGAATAAGTGTCATTTGGTAAGGGTCATCATCCAAAGAGAGGTTAGTAATGGACTCATCAGGGAAATCAAAATTCGAGGGTTGATTCCCGGAAAGAGGTGCATCGGCTCAAGCTGAGTCAGCAATGTGCTTGGCCCTTGATATATTTTTGGTGAATGAATTCTGAGGTCGAGGTTAGCTAAAACATAAGCCAACATGCGATCACGCTGATTTTGGTAAGGTTTAGCATGGTATGATGATGTAAGGGGTAGATGTTGGTCATGACATAGGTTTTATGGTTGAGTGTTAATGACGAAGTTTGGTGGAAACTAACTAAGGCTAAGCAAAGTTTTTTCAGGGATGGGTGTATAAGGTTTCGTAGGTCCATAGAAGAGGTACGGCTTATGTAATAAACCACCTACTCGCTGTGTTGTTCATCATGATGAGTGAGCATGGCCCTGTAAAGAGTGATCGGTAGTTGAGATGTATAGGTAGAAGGGTTGGCTTGTCTTTAGGTATGAGAATGAATTACGGGTGGTTGGAGAAGGTATTATTTTGAAAGGTCAAAAGCTGGTTTGGAAGTGGTCATCCCATTTGAAAGAGATATCCTTCTTGAGCAGATGATGAAATGGTTGACACTGATGCAGATAGTTGGGAAATGAAATCGGTGAATAGATTACAGTTTACCTTGCAGGCTATGGAAGCTGTCTAAGGTTAGTGGGTGGAGGAATTTCGAGAATGGCCTTGACTTTAGCAGGGTCAACTTCTATACCATTTAAGGAAAGTGATAAAGCCCAGGGGCTTTCCTGAGACGAACCGCGAAGATGACACTTCTTAGGCTGAAGGCAAACACAATATTTAATGAGACGGTCAAATGATGGTTTTGATGGATGAGGTGTAACGCGACATTTAGTCGCTAAGAGATCATCCACGGCAATACATGATATAATGGAAGATGTAAGCGCACATTTGAGAATGGTTGACACCAATCAGAGAGTTGGGAAATAAATGAATATGAGTTAACCTTGCACGCCTCCAGTGGGTGGAGGCATTTAATCTTTCAGGATCAATATACCATGTAAGGAAATGATAAATCCCAGGGGCTTTCCTTGTATGCAAACACAATATCAATGAGGTGGAAGATATCGAAGACTGTGAGGTGCTTGACGCGACATTTAGATTTGGCTAGATCATCCACGTAATCTTCCAATATGCAATACTGATATAATGGAAGATGTAAGTAGCACACTGATATGTAGCACCAACATTTTTAAGGCCAAAATGCATGACTCGATAGTAGAAGGTCCCCTAAGGGGTAATTTATGTGGTTTTAATGTTGATCCTTTAGAGCAAGTATGATTTGGTTATAACCCGTAGAAGCCATCCATGAGTAATAGCATGTCTGGCCAGCGGTAAGGTAACCAAGTGGTCAATAAGGTAAAGGAAAGTCATCTTTTGGGGCAAGCTAGGTTGAGGTCATCATGGAAATCCATGTAAATGCACGAAGTACTCCCTGTCACTTTAGTCATAGGGAACGATGTTAGAAATCCATTGGGGGTAATCGATGGGTAAGATGAAGGAAACTGAGAGAAGGTGTTGAAGTTCTTCTTTGACAAGAAGAGCAATGCGAGGGTGCATTTTACTCAACTTTTGCTTTACGGGTTTTGCATCGGGAATGGTTACAATATTATGGACTGTCGACACTAAAATTTTCCTCCATAATTTCTATTTCATTAATGTATGTATTAGGAATAGGATGTTGTTAAGTATAATTAGTAGTAGCATCTGATAGAAGATAACGGCGCCGTCAGTACGGTGTCGCCAATAATGTGGAGTACGGTAACAGTCAAAGTACAATAGGAATGTTGTAAAAAGTAAATATTTGTCGTAAGTGGTCCGGTAATGTTAAAATGTCAAAGTTTGGGTAATTAGAGAAGTAGGGTCTACATGATTAGGAATTAGAAATATTATATTGGTAATAAGGACAAGGAGTGAGGTCATAAATATTTTGTGTATTTTATTTGTAAAAAGTCTAAAAATGTGGAACCCATGTAAAATGATAAGGTTTATCTTATCTTAGAAGATAAGCTTACATGTACAGATAAGAGTTAAGGTATGGAATATGATTCGTCAGAGTGGATTTCTTATCCTATCTTAGAGATAGGATGGATAATCTTGGAAGTTCTATAAATAGAGAGGCCACCCCCCTCATTTAGCATAGAAAGAAGTAGTGAGAAATATTGTAGGAAGTGTGCAAAGGAAGCCATCATAGTTTTGTTTAAAGATTACATCCACCAAACTAAAGGCTGTGCATTAGTAAATAATCATAGCACGAGGAGTTCCCGGTGAAGAATTATCATAGTGCCGGATTGGTGATGACATTTTGGTTCCGTTGCCGGGACCATTCCTCGTTGGTGGATTTTCTGGAGAGATATTCCCACTTAGTCAAAAATCAATTGGAGGGTAACCTTGTTTTTACTGTGCATAGTAGTTACCATGGTAAAGTCATTTTTACCGTGAATAGTAGTTACCATGATAAAGTCATTTTTGCTGTGAATAGTATTTATCACAGTAAAGTCACTTTTTACCGTGAATAGTATTTACCGCAGTAACTTCACTTTTTACCGTGAATAGTGTTTACCACAGTAAAATCAGTTTTTACCACAGTAAGTCAAGTTTTACCATAGTTTACCGTGGTCATTTCTATAGTAATTCCAATTATTTGTGCACATAAGTCTTGTTGATTGTATTTGTGGGTTGGTATTTCACGGTGGTTACTTTTGAAAATGGGAAAGATTCCTGTTTTTTCAGCTCAATCTAATGAAGATGCTTCTTCTTTCATTCAAGAGTTTAAGCAATCTTGTATTTGTAATGGCCTTATAAGAAGGGAACAATGGACTGAATTTTTTCCTACCTTTTTGGATGGTTCAGCACTTAGGTGGTTTGAAACACTAGGTGATAATGTGAAAAATTCATGGGATTTATTAACTGAAAGTTTTCTTGAAGAATTTGGTGAACAACAGAAATATGCAGATCTCATGATCGAGATCACAAAGCTATCCCAAGGAGAGAAGGAGAAGATAAGGGATTATCATGCTCGTGTTCTAGAGCTAAGGAGGAAGCTCGATGCCCAGATCCGGAAGGAAGGACTAGCGGATGGGTTGATGAATGGCGTGGATAATCTCCTCTGTAAGCACTTCATTCTTGGGATGAAGCCAGAGATCAGACAACGAGTGAAGTATGACCGCCCAGCTACCATTGAACAAGCAAAGGAGATTGCAAGAAGGCAAGAAGAAAGCATGGAAGAGGAGCCCAAAGAAATTGTTGCTAAAGTAGAGCCTACACCAGCACCTTTGGTCCAGAATCCACAACCACTCCCGGTGAGCACAAATATTTCTCCTAGTACATCTACTGAGTATGAAGATCTGCTCAAAAAGATGGGTCAGTTAACTATTAATCTTCTTCAAGGAAAGGAATTTAGTTCTCAGGGAGGAGATAGAGGTCCAAAAAGAAATATTTCTGAAGTTGTTTGTTATGGTTGTTATAAAAAGGGTCATTATAAGTATAATTGTCCAGATAGAGCTTCTACATCTGGTAAAGGAGATAATGATAAAGGAAAAGCACCTGTGAATTCTTTTGATGTAGTAGATAAGAGCAGAAATAATGAAGTAGATGTGTTTGTAACAAAAAGAAAGAAAGAAAAAGATAATCAAGATGGAAATGATCCTAAGAAGATGAAAGAAGAAACTAGTAAGAAACATAGGAGAAGAAAGTTGGGTGTGCAGGATTTTCTGATTTCACAGGGGCAAGGACCATACTCCATCTTGGAAGATCTGTCCAAAAGGCCTGCAAATATTACATATGGTCAACTCTTGGCTATGTCTTCTGAGAAGAGGCGGGAGTTGCGAGGTGGACTCAATGCTCGAAGAAGGAAGGAGGTTGAGGTCCCTGTTTTGGAGGCAGAGGCAGATCCCTATGCTCCACAAGCTGAGGTATTATGTAATGGTATTTCAATTCATGATGTCTTAGTTGATGGAGGTGCTGCAGTTAATGTAATGACCGAGTCTGTAATGAATATGTTGGGTTTAAAAATTGATCGCCCTTCAACACTTATGTTAAGGTCATTAAATAAGGGAAAAACTAAACCAGAAGGTGTAGTTTCAAATGTGGCAATATCTGTTATGGGTGTTGTATGTGTGGTAGACTTTCAGGTGATGAAAAATGGTACTGTTGCGTACCCAATGTTGCTGGGAAGACCATGGCTAAGGAGAGTTCATGCAAGAAACTACTGGAATGAAGGTTTCATGACACTTGGACGTGGTAGAGAGAGGGTGAAGATAAATGTGATCCCTCGACATCATAAGGCAGAACCTATGGATTCAAGTGATGAAACTGATGATTGGACATCCTCTGATTACTCTAGTACCAGTGAAGTGGACACTGAAGATGAAGAAAGCGAGGTGGATGTTTCAGTCATGGATATCTTCCAGTCACACCAACTCATGACCCCATAAAATTATCTGAAGAAGAAGTTGATGATCGTCTCCAACAAATAAAGATTGGTGATGCTGTGATGGAGAGTGAGAAGGAATCCTACCTCCAGCTCTTTCGAAGGTACATACACCTATTCACTTTTGATTACAAGGAACTCCGTCAAGTAAGTTGGGTAGAACATTGTATTGAGCTGGTAGATGGTGCTAAGCCCATAAAGCAAATGCCATATAGAATGAATCCTAATTTTTCCAAGACTGTAAAAGAAGAAATAGATAAGTTGCTTGATGCAGGATTCATATTTGCTGTGGAGAATTCAGAATGGGTTTCTCCCATTGTGATCTCAATAAAAAAGAATGGGAAGTTACGCATTTGTGTTGACTACAGGAAGCTCAATAAGGCAACAAAGAAGGATCATTACCCTCTTCCATTTTCAGATCAGATCTTGGATGAAGTAGCTGGCCAGGAGTGCTATAGTTTTGCTGATGGATATAGCGGCTACAACCAAGTTCGTATAGCAGAGAAAGATCAGCTGAAGACCACGTTCACCACTCCTTGGGGAACGTTTGCTTATAGAGTTATGCCTTTTGGGTTGTGTAATGCTCCAGCAACATTCTAGTGTTTGATGAATAGGGTGTTCGAACCCTACATTAGGACCTTCATCAGAGTATTTCTAGATGATTTTTGCATCTATGGGAGCAAGTTGGACCACTATAGAAGGTTACACCAAATGGAGACAACATTTCAAAGGAAATAAGGTGCATGAAGCTTTTGGACAACTGAAGGAAGCCCTGGTGTCTTCACCTGTTTTGAAGAATCCAGATTGGAGCAAGCCATTCATTGTGTACACTGATGCCTCAGATACAGCACTAGGAAGTACTTTGAGCCAAAAGGATGAAAATGGGAATGAACATCCAATTTACTTTGGGAGCAGACAAATGAGCAGTGCTGAGGTAAATTATACTGTAACTGAAAAAGAGGCTCTGGCTATCATTTTTGCTATAAAGAAGTTTAGAAATTACTTGCTAGGGTAAAAATTTCTAGTTGTAACAGATCATCAGGCTCTAAAATATATTGTAAATAAGCCTAACCCATCAGGAAGGATAACAAGATGGATAATTTTTCTACAAGAGTTTGAATTTGATATTATAGATAGGCCAGGAAAGAAGCATGTCAACGTAGATGCACTCTCTCGAGCCTATGATGGTTTAGGATCATCTTGTGATGATGATGATTTTCCCGATGCAGCATTGTTCTCCCTTAACACAATCCCTAGTGAATACATAGATATTTGGAATTATCTGAATGAATTCAAGTTTCCTGATGGTGCCAATGCAAAGACTAAGAGAAATATTACTCAAGCCAGTCGTCCATATTCTATTCTGCATGGAGCATTATTTCGAATAGGACCTGATGGACAGTACAAGAGGGCAGTTGGACGTGATCAAGGAAAGGAGCTGCTAGAAGAATTCCACAATGGTACATGTGGAGGGTACTTCTCTGGACAACTTACAACAAGAAGGATCTTGGATGCAGGTTATCACTGGCCCACCCTTTTCAAAGATTGTTATAATTATTGTAAGACATGTGATATTTGTCAAACACATGGTAACCGTAAGACTTCATCAGCTCCATTATGTCCTATTCTTCCACTTGGTCCCTTTGAAAAGTGGGGAATAGACATTGTAGGTCCACTTCCAACTACATCACGCCAAAATAAGTATATTGTAGTTGCCACAGATTATTTAACCAAGTGGGTTGAAGCTAGGCCATTGAAAACAGCTTCCATGGATGAAGTGGCAAGGTTCATATATGAATGCATTGTCACTAGATTTGGTTGTCCATTAGAAATTGTAACAGATCAAGGAAGCCACTTCATTAATGAGGTGGTAGAAGCCCTAGTCAATAAGTTTTCTATTAAGCACAGGAAGGCAACAACATACAAGCCAAGCACAAATGGACAGGTGGAACGAATAAATTTTGTGCTATGTCAAATTCTAGCAAAAGATGCAGCCTTGCAGGTACATAAATGGGATAAAAGGATTCATGCAGCATTGTGGGCATATAGGGAAACATCAAAGTCAGCAACAAGATACTCCCCATTTTAGTTGGCCTATGGCATTGATCCAGTTCTTCGTATTGAGTTTGATATTCCCACTGTGAGAATTATGAAAAATGAAAGGATGGATGAAAGTGATTCAGTAAAAGAAAGGTTGGTACATCTTCATTTACTGGAGGAAATGAGAGAAATAGCAAAGGATACAAGCCATAAGAAGAAAATGAAGTAGAAGGAATACTTTGATCAAAAGATCCGGTGGTCTCCATTTCATGTGAATGACTTGGTTCTGGTATATGATTCCAGATACAAAAAAAGAAGACAGAGAAAATTTCTTCCAAAATGGATGGGGCCCTACAAAATAGTAGCTGTGCATGAAAATGGTACGTACTGACTGGAGGAATTGGATGGCACTCCCATTACGAAATGGGTCAACCACGACAAGTTGAAGATTTTCCAAGCACCAGAATAGTCTACTCCGAGGACGGAGTAGAAGCTAGGAAGGGGGAAGATGTCGACACTAAAATTTTCCTCCATAATTTCTATTTCATTAATGTATGTATTAGGAATAGGATGTTGTTAAGTATAATTAGTAGTAGCGTCTGATAGAAGATAACGGCACCGTCAGTACGGTGTCCCCAATAATGTGGAGTACGGTAACAGTCAAAGTACAATAGGAATGTTGTAAAAAGTAAATATTTGTCGTAAGTGGTCCGGTAATGTTAAAATTTCAAAGTTTGGGTAATTAGAGAAGTAGGGTTTACATGATTAGGAATTAGAAATATTATATTGGTAATAAGGATAAGGAGTGAGGTCATAAATATTTTGTGTATTTTATTTGTAAAAATTCTAAAAATGTGGAACCCATGTAAAATGATAAGGTTTATCTTATATTAGAAGATAAGCTTACATGTACAGATAAGAGTTAAGGTATGGAATATGATTCATCAGAGTGGATTTCTTATCCTATCTTAGAGATAGGATGGATAAGCCTGGAAGTTCTATAAATAGAGAGGCCATCCCCCTCATTTAGCATAGAAAGAAGTAGTGAGAAATATTGTAGGAAGTGTGCAAAGGAAGCCATCAGTTAAAGATTACATCCACCAAACTAAAGGCTGTGCATTAGTAAATAATCATAGCACGAGGAGTTCCCGGTGAAGAATTATCATAGTGCCGGATTGGTGATGACAGGACCACAATAGTGGGATCGATGCCAGGCATGTCAGCATAGGACCAAGCGAAAGCGTGGCTATGATTTTTATGAAAAGAAGTTAGGGCTTCCTGTTCAGTAGTATCCAGAGATTGTCAAATCTTGAGAATGTGGGGGTCGTCTTGAGTGTGGATGTTGACTTCGATAGTCGATTCATTCAACATTGTTTGCATCTCAGAAGGTAACGACCGGTGAATATAAGATTCTTTAGCACCAAGCTAGGTGAGTATGGATTCATCATCCTGACATTGAACGACATTAATAGAAGGAGTACCATCCCCTATAATGTCAGGATACAAGAAAGGAAGAGAGGAAGGAGCCTCACCATCGCGGTGATAGGTAAGAGGCCCCAAGGAAATGGTATTTATGAAAAAAAAGGTAGGAGGGATAGATTCAGGATCCATCAACTCCATTGGTGAAGGTGGTGAAGGTGGGGTAGGTGAAGAAGGTGGAGATGGGTCAATGTCTTCAATGAGTTCAATACGGGGCTTTTTGGCAGGTAGTTCGGTAAAACTGATTCCATTACGATCATTGTGTTTATGTGTGGTACATGAAATAACGGTGTGATGACCTTGTTTGTAAAGGCCAAAGCTGAAACCCTTCCACACACAACGGTGTAGGAAAGTGTGAGCAAAGCAACGGTTGGTAAGTGACTAAAGGTCAGCTGAAAAAGGTCGGGTTTGTGATGGTGGTTCGGGTGTGTAAGTGGAAATGTCAAGTCCCCCATAGGTAAGATGGGTATGGAGGTGGGGAGGACCATAAAGGAGATGCTCTCCTATGTAGTGATGATAGTGAGGATGTTGGTGAAGGTTTCCATACTCTTGTGGAGTAAGGAATGTATTGACATTATACAGGTGATACTCCCCCATAGTGAGGCATTGAAAAACACCTTCTAAGGGATCAGTGGTTGATATATTGGTGGCTGGAATGGAGGAAGCATTAGAAGTTAGATTGGCGAAGGTGTCGGTTAGTTGGGAAGTTGAGGTGTGACTGGTAGAAGCGACATCAACAGAGTGAATAGAAGATGTAGGCAAAGGTGAGGTTGCAACGGTACTGGTGGATGGGGTCATGTGGGAAGAAGATGTAGGAAGGGAGGTAGACACCTTAATAGGTACAAGGAAATCATTGGGTAGGTAAAAGCATGTTGTAGGTTTTGAAAGGTGATGGGTCAGCTGGAATGGTATGGGAATGTCCTTCATGCTTAAACTTTACACATCAGTGCAAAGTAGAAGGAACACAACCCATGACACGAATCCAGGGTCTGCCGAGCAAAAAATTGTATTGAAACTCCCCTTCCAACATGTAGAACAACTCAGGAATAGTACGGGGACCCACATGAACATGGAGGATAATAGTGCCGAGTGTAGAGGTGATAGCGTTGTTGAATGAATGCAACATGACTGTATGTTTTTACATGTAGTTTTTGGGTATGTGCATTTGTTCGAATGCATGAGAGGAGATGATGTTAATGCTAGCACCCCCATCGATCATAAAACATCGGACATGTATATTATATATATGGATGGAGATGAAAAATGTAAGATCTGGGTCATCGGTCTAGTGGGGGACAATTTCGTCATCGGAGAAACTAAGGATAACAACTTGGTGAACAGGTGGAGGTGGTGAGGTAGATGGAAATTTGGTGAGTGAGGCGGCATGATGCAGTGTGATAATTGATGCTACAGGTGTGGGGTCATTAGGTAAAACCTCAATAGATTGAAGGACCTCCATGAGAGGTTAACGATGTGACTCTGAGGTTTGGATGAGGTCATATAAGAACATTTTGAGGGGAGATTGATGTAATTTTTTGAGCATGGTGTGATGTGTGACACCATTAGAAATAGGGTATGCGGGGCCATAGATAGTTATTTTAGGTATGGGTGCAGATGGTATGTTGGGTATAAGATTGGTTGGTGGGTCAGCTACCTTTTCTTTGCCCTTCTGTGCACGTGTGGTGATGTGTACCATGTTGATTTGAGGGGAGTTGGAAAATGGAGAAGGTGTAGGGTGAGTAGTATAACGACACAACGGGATCAAACCTACTGCAGGAGAAAAGTCTTGTGAGATTAGTTGGGTGCAACGACATTTGGGTGGTACCGTGGAAAGTTCTCTAATGCAAACAATGTTAATTTTGAATTTTGGGGGTGGCTCTATGAGCTATGACGGTGGAGGTTGTGGTATAGGTGTAGGAGGAAGATGTGAAAAAGGTGGTGAGGGTGAAATAGGTTAATCATCCAAAAGGTCATCGTCATCAAAATTGGGGTCGGAAGGACATAATTGAATGAGGGAAGCCTTTAGACCCTTACAGTTCTCAACATCAAGTCCTAGCACATGATTGTAAGTGAAAATTCTAGTATCATCAAACCCTTCCGGCTTAGGTTTAAGAGGGTCGTAAGGTCTAAGAGGAGGGAGAGTGATAATAGAGCTTTCGAGGAGGTTATCCAAGATGGTGGTGTATGATCCCACCAGTAGATCACAATGCGAAGTAAAAGTAGGTTTGGTTGGAAGATTGGGTAGTTGTGGTGGTAGTTGAGGTGATGCAGTCTTGGATTTGGGTTGTACTTTCTTTGGTGTAGGTGCAGCAACAAGAAGAGGGGTAGGTTTAACCACCTCTTTGGAAATTACTAGTTTTTTTTTAATTTTTGGTGTTTTTTCTTAGGTAGAGGTGTAGGGGGAGCATGTGATGTAGATGGCTTTGTAGATGGTGGGAGAGGATGAGTAACACAAGGGGACAACTAAGGTGCAACGGTAGGTGTTGGTAGAGGTCGAGAGGGAGGTATAGGTGAGGTGGAAGAAAATGTCATGGGTAGTGAAGGAGGTATAGAAGGTAATGGTGGTATAGGAGGCAGAGAAGTTATAGATGATGATGAAGAAAATAAGGTTCACCTAGGTAGAGATGCAGGCTATAGTAAAGGGGTCAAGGGAATTTTAGGTTTACCCCTGGAGACAATAGATTTTGTTAAGGTAGAGGGGTGAGGTCCCAAGATGGATGGTAAGGGTGAAGGTGATAAAGGTGTAGTTGGTGAGGTCGATGCGTGCGGATTAGAAGGTTGTGTTTTTTGTTTAAGTTGAGGGATTGGTTCAATAGGTATATGAGAAGATGTGGTCAAGCGTATCCTGATAGGAGGATGTGCAAGGTTTGGTGTGGGTGTGACCCCTAGAACACTAGTGGGTTTAGATATAAGAGATGGTGTTGGAACACGTCGGCTAATAGGTAGAGAGGTGGGTATAGATGATGATAATGTAATAGAAGATGTATCGAGATTTATGTTCATGTGTGGTTTGGGTTGTTGAAACATCTTGGATAAATGGTTGAAGTGTCGGTGGAAGATGATTGCATTTGGGTCGAGACCGGGAGTAAGAGATGCCCCCAAAGTGAAGCCCTATCAACATAGTCCAGGCAGTTGGCCAAACATGAGAACGGAACTGTGTCAGATGAGGTAGGTGTGGAGCAAGTGGTGATTCCCGTAAAATGTGTCTGAGAAACAGGGAATTTACTGGCTTCATCCTCTATAGGTAAGAGAGACAAAAGTAGGTCTGCAGATCTTGGGTAGCTGATGGAGAGTGTTCACCGAGTGGTAACAAAAAATCTATTGGATCCTGAATAGTTGGAGAAGACGATGGGTAATCCTTTGTGGGTGGAGGAGGTACAATTGGTAGCGGTTCACTGGGTAGCGAAGTTGAAGGGGAAATGATATTGGTGCTAATGAGAGACTCCTCCGTAGGTGTACGGGGAGGTGAAGGGCTTTCCTCTATGGGTAGAGGAACGAATAACATAGGTTCCTGTACGGGTAGAGGATTTCGGGCTAGGATTTCCTCGATGGAGGGGATAGGAGATATTTGGGAAACAGGTGGTAAGTCAATAAAGATAACATGTAGCTCATGTGTATTACTTTCGTTGTGTGAGGCCTCATTGGTTTGATCATTAGATGGGGAATGGTTAGGGAATGGTTTCTTGAATATATGAAGGTTTTGATTGGCAGGTGCATTAGGGTTATCCAAGACTAACTCGCCGCTCTCGAGCATTCCCTAAACAATGTTTTTAAAGGTGATACAATTACTGTCATTGTGACCATTTACCCAGTGATAGTTATAATAGTCATTTTCCTTGTACCAACCTGGTATGGGGCGAGAGGGGTCAAAACTAGTATGTAGTTTGATAGGAGGAAGGGTGATGGCATTAGCTTTAATAAGCTTTTCCAAAATAGATGAATATTGTTCTCCAATTGAGGTATATTTATTTTTTTCACGTCTGAATTGGAAGGTTTGGACTTGTGACATATTGGATGAAGGTTTAGCATGATTGGATGGATGAGCAGGGCCAACCTTAAGTACCACTGCATTAGCAGTTCCCTTGGCTTTGGAATAACTTGTCTAAGGTTTTGAGGAAGAGGAAGTATTGTGTGATTTAAACGAGTTCTTATTTCGTAATTGTATCTTCTTCTCTTTGATGGCGTGAATTTCAAGCTTATGTGCCATGGTGAAAGCCTCATAGAATGTGTGGAAGGTTTGCACCTGTAAAGTAGGTGAGATATGTATAGCACATGCTCATGTGAAGAGCTCTATGAGTTCAGTTTGCGGTAATTGGAAAGTGAGTTGGTTGATTAGGCTACGCCAACAAGCGATAAAATCTGTGATAGATTCATCATCATATTGACACATGGAATAAAGATCAGTCATGGCAACCTTCTTTACAATGTTATTAAAAAAATGATCCAAGAAGGCTTGGGCTATTTGGTTGAATGAGAAGATGGAATGTCTAGGTAATCCACTATACCAGTGCAATGCTGGACCTGTTAGGGACATGGGAAAGGTTCGCAAAAGCAAAGCATCATCATGGACAATTAAATAACACCCATGTTTGAAAGATCGCAAATGCTACTGTGGATCTTCCTTACTTTTAAAGTAGTTAAACTTAGGCATTTCCCAGTGTATAGGATATGGGTGAATGGGAATGGATGGGTGAATAGGCTCATTACAAATCTCATCATAGGTGAGAGAATTGTGGGAGCTAGAAACAGATGCTTCTAATGTCTACATCTTGTCCATCATTAACTTGATAAAGTCATTGTTAGGTTGTGAGGATTGGGTACCCCCCAGAGCGAAAGGAGGTTGTTGTGGGACATATGAAGAATACAACATACTAGAATATGGTGGTGTCGAATGAGGAGGCAGGAATTGAGAGACAAACATAGAGGGTACATATCCAGACTGAATGACCGATGAAACAGGAGGTGGCTAGTAGTAGGTATGTGAGGGTGGGACACTCGTAGTGACCCTGGTAGAGATGGGAGGTAGAGATTTGAGAATAGAAAGGACAACGTTTTGAAATGTGGTGGAGGTTACTAACACAAAGTGTGGTAGCGTTATGACTGGTATATATGAGACAATAGGTGCGGATGATGCTATGTTTTAGGTAGTGGATGAAGGTATGGTGGAGATTGCGGGTGTAATAGAGTTGGCAGATGTGGCAGTCAAAGCTGGAATGGGACCTAGCTACAACACAACTGGGGATAAAATGGGTGAGGTCACCGTGGTAGGAGGTGGAGCCGAGGCAGAAGTGATCATTAGGGATGGAGATAAGGATACGGGCATGCCATAGATCAATTGACCCAAGGCATCTCGAGTGGAGGCATGAGTGAGGTAATGGCTCAAAGTAGTGGGATTCTGATCCAGGAGTCGTGTAAACTCCATGTTGCCTATAGGAATGGTGATGGGTTGACTAGGATCCATGGATGATAAGATGGAAGGTGGCAAAGAACTAGGTGATGAAGGGCTATGTGGGAGTAGCAGTCGACTAGTGTGAAATATGAGGGTGCTTTCTTGACTATGGGTTAGCACCATGTGGATAGGAACTTATTTGGTGAGACTATATTATGTCTGAATGGAATAGAACACAACATAACTAGGAAAATAGTCAACAGTGAGTGAATTAGGTCAGTTGGTGAGCTGTAAAACAACACAGGGTGACCGACGTTGGTTTAGGTAAACCAATGCTAGTTAGGCTTAACCGGTGCCGGTCACTGTGAAAAACCAATAGTCTGTTAAATGATAGTCCCAGAGATAATTTTTACACAGGATGAGATGTAAGGTGACTGTGATTTGGGTAACAATAATATGAAAGGTGATAGGAGCCTTTTACAGCTCAGAAAGTGAAATAGGTGTCTTTTGGATAGGTATCCAAGAAGACTTCAGACCGACGCTGGTTGGGTTAAACCGATGCTGGTTAAAGGTAACCGTAGCCGGTTACTATGAAATTGAAATAGATAATAAGAAAGATGGTTGTGATTTAAAAATTTGGTGTTGAATCAAACCCAGTAGTCTGAGAATGATGTATATGTGGTCTAGACACAATTAGCCGAAGTCAGAATACATCGACTATGATTGGGAGTGTGCAAGGAAAGACAAAAATGATGATCAAAATCTCTCACCTCAAAATGCAAATCAAGAAGAACACTAAGAAAGAACGTTCCTAGAGTGCCTTATTCTATTACGTTTGTTCAACTTATGCTATTTGTATGGACTGATTGTTATGAACAGAACAATAAATTTCTTGGTGAGGAAGGCTTCCTACGAAGAAAGAATTCTAAAGGGTGAGGTTTAAGGAATGTTATGGCAGGGGTGGGCTTCACTTTGAAGTATGACTCGACAGAGCAGTGAGTTGGGTGCCCACTGTACCGTGATTGTGTGATCACCTACACCTTCTTCCAGGTAGGATGTTGTTTAAGAATGTATGTATTTTGAATTTTTGTGTGGTTTGGTAAGATTCAGAGAAAGAGAAAAGGATAGAAGTGATTTTCTACGATTCGTTTGTCAACCATTAGTTGGTCATGACTTCCAGCGTATAGGTTGCCCTCAATTAATGTGAGCTAATGAGATAAATCAGAATGTAGTGCACTTGTTTTAAACCCTAATTGAAATTATGATGTTCGATGACAACAATAGATGAACAGGAAGAGGGATGCTCATTCACTAAAATGTATAAAACAAAGGGGAAGAAGGTTCTTTTTAAATACACCAAAAATAAATGTGTCTTTCGGAGCAAATAAAAACAAGAGAATGTTACCAAGGAGAAGGTATTAATGTGAATGCTATTAGAAGGGAAACAAACACACACAATTTTTCACCTAGGGATGAAGAAAGATGCAAGGAACCCCTAATGGATCCCACTGGGTGTGCCAAAATGTTTCACCCAATTTCTTAGTTTTCTGAGAAGTGCTTGACGAAACAGATAAGGTAAAGGCGGTAAGAGGAATACCTGGTTTGAGATGGTTGAAGGTTGTATGCACACGTATTTAAATTCTGAATCAAAGTGATTGTGAGACCTTCCTTTTGGCTAGGAGGAACTACATGTATAAGAACCAAAACAAGACCACAAAAGAGAGTGAAATGATATGTGCAGTGGGCTGCCTAGCATGTGCTAGATCTTGGAAGTGCGATACTTCCTAGATGGCTGTTAGTCCATTGTTTAAAATAATTCAATGCTGAAATAAAGTAAATATTGTCCTACTGTAGTTTAATATGATTTAGGCATCTCATATAAATGCAATAGGCTAGATCTAATCTAATAGGCTAGGCTAGAAGGAGATCCAGAGGTCAAATAGGTTGGTTGTAGGTAAATTTGAGCTAAAAGGCTAGGTTAGATATAGATCTGAAGGTCAAATAGGTGTTTAGATAGGTATACGTCAGAAACAGGTTGTTATTCTAGCAGAAATTAGGTGACACAAAGACCGACCACATTTTTACTGTAACCGATGACGGTTTGACTGTAACCAATGATGGTTAGAGAGAACCCACGACGGTTAAGTAGAGGCTAGTGGAATCACACAGTCTAGGTTTTTTGGCGTTTTGGGGAAAAATTGGAGTGGATAGAAGGTGGGGATTGATTGCAGAGGGGATATAGATAGGTTACAAAGGTCTAAGACTACTGAGGAGGTCAAAATGGGCAATTGGGCCAAGTATTAGGATGATTGGGTATGGAAGGTGACTGTAACTGGAGAGAGGAAAATGGACAGAGAGCAAAAGACTAGGTTCCTTTACCAAAAAGACTACAACTGATGATAAGAAAATGAAATAGATGGAAGGAGTATACTTAATCTTCTGTGAGGTACAGGTCTGAAGAATAATGAAGAAGTTACTGCGTTGGATAATGCTAAGAAGAAAGTCTCACTGTTGTGCCAGTGTTTTGGTTTCTTTAGTTGATCCCAAATCAATCTTTGTTATGTTGTCGCATCTAAAGAGATTGAATCTGAGATCAGAAGTTTTCAAACAACAACCCAACCCCTATTACAAAGTTGTAGATGGGTCTAAATAGGCCATTTGGTCCATTCCGGTATAACCGGCGTCGGTTTAGGGTGAATCGACAATGGTTTAGGGTAAACCGACGTCAGTTTGGGAGAGATATTTTGGGTTGTTCAAAAGTTTCCTAGGAAGTTGCTCCATCATTTGATAAGGATCTCTTCTTTTCCTCGGGGTGAAAACCGACCTTAGGAGGCTTTTAATGTGAGGTGAGGGAATAGGTCTAATGTTAGGTTTTATTTAGGACATTGGTTTAGGGTTTAGGTTAATGGGTCAAATGATGGGGGTGGTTAGGTGAGGTGTATTTAATAAAAGCAATTATATTAAATAGGTGTGTGAGGGTGGTGAATTAATTTAATGTAAATAATTAAATTAATGTGTGTGGGTAAAAGGTCATGAACTTAATTAAAATAATATGTATGGAGATAAATGGCATTAATTTAATTAAAGTAATTAAATTAAAATGTGTGGGGTACAAGAGGTAGGTGCTAAAGTGTTGAGGATGAGGAAATGATTATAGGGCTGTGGTAGGGGACTAAGGTGATTACGACATGATTTCGGTGTCTACACCATGCAATACATCCATAACATATCTTCTAAAACTTGATTTACTCTTTCAGTCTATCCATCCATTTCTGGATGATATGCAGAACTGAAATTTAGCTTAGTCTCTAAAGCTACATTAAGCATTTGCCAAAATCTTGACGTCATTCTAGGATCTCTATCCGAAATGATTAATTCAGGTACTCTATGTAATCTGAATATTTCATGTAGAAATCTTCTTGCCAAAATAGGAGAATCATCCTTCAGATTCCCAGTAATAAAATGTGTTACTTTTGTTAGTTTATCCACAACTACTAAAATAACATCATGCTTATTTCTTGACATAGGAAAACCTTGTACAAAATCCATGCTTATTACTTGTCATTTGTACTACGGTATGCTATGAGGATACAACAAACTGGATGGGTGTATATGTTCCACCTTAACACGTTGACATTCAAGGCAATGTGTCACAAAGTCTAGAACATATTTTTTCATTCCTTTCTAGAAATATTGTTGTTTTATATCAACAAGCATTTTTATAATGCCTGGGTGTCTAGAAAAAGGTGAGTTGTGAAATTCTACTAACAATTTATTTCTCAAATCATTTAGCGAAGGTACATAGACTCTGTTTCCAAATCGTAAGATTCCTTCTTTATCAAAGAAAAAACCCTTATACCTCAAATCATTCAAATCTACAGCAAGTGCTGTTTTTACTTGCTGAAAGTAAGAGTTAGATTCCATTACACTTTTTACTTCATCCTTAAATCGAGTTCTTAACATTATAAGAGTAGAAATGTGCTTCCTACGACTTAGAGCATCCGCCACTCTATTTTCTTTCCCCTTAATATAAATGATGTGAAAATCATATCGGGACAAAAACTCTAACCACCTTCGTTGTCTTGCATTAAGATTTGGCAGAGTGAAGATATACTTCAGTCCAAGGTGATTGGTTTTCAATTCAAAAGGTTTACCAAGTAGGTAATGTCTCCAAACTTGTAGTGCATGAACAATGGCAACAAGCTCTAAATCATGTGGAGCATAATTCAACTCATGTAACTTTAGTTTTCTACTTTCATAAGCTATGACATGACCATTTTGTAACAAAATACCTCCCAGACCTTCACCTGATGCATCAGTTACCACCATAAAATCTCCATTAGGATCAGGTACTGTAAGTATAGGTGCTGAAGTTAACTATTCCTTCAAGGTTTTAAATGCAATTTCACATTTCTCACTCCAAAAAAACTTTTTATCTTTCTTCTGTAAGGAAGTTATTGGTGTAGCTATCTTAGAAAAATATTTTACAAATTTCCTATAGTAGACATCAAGTCCCCTGAAGCTTCTAACTTCATGTACATTCTTAGGTGTAAGACACTCTATTATAGCTATAATTTTTGAAGGATCTACAACAATTCCATCTTTACTTATTACATGACCCAAATAGTGTACTTCTGTGTCATAGAAAGAACATTTAGACAGCTTACCAAATAATTGTCTCTTTCTTAATATTCCCAAAACTATCTTCAAATGCTCATGATGTTCCTCAATAATTTTTGAATATATGAGAATGTCGTCCAAGAATACGAGCACAAATTTGTCCAAGTATTCTTGAAAGATATTATTCATTAAATTCATAAATGTTGTAGGTGCATTAGTTAATCCAAAAGGTAAAACTGTGAACTCAGAATGTCTATACCTTGTTCTGAAAGTTGTTTTATGAATATGCTCATCCTTATTTCGTAATTGATGATATCCAGATCGAAGATCTATCTTAGAATATACCAATGCTCCACACATCTGATCAAATAAATCATCAATCCTAGGGATTGAGTATCTATTCTTGATTTTTGCCTTGTTTAACATTCTGGAATCAATTCACAATCTAAGTGTTCCATCTTTCTTTTTCACAAAAATTACAATTTCTCCTTAAGGTGAAACACTTGGTCTAATCAAACATTGAGACAAAATTTCATGCAACTGAGCCTTAAGCTCTACTAGTTCCATAGTAGTCATTTGATATAGTGCTTTAGAAATAGGTTCACTTCCAAGCTTGATATTAATCATGAAATCAAATTATCTTTTGGGTGGAAGACCTAACAATTCTTCTGGAAATATTTCACTGAAGTCTCGTAATAGTGGATATAATTCCATAATATCACTACTCTCTTCTATTGATTTAGTAATTTTTACTACATATAAGGTACATCCTTTATTTTTGGCCTTTTAAAGTTGCATAACTGACATTTTTCTAACAGAAATATCCCATTTCACACCTTGAATCTCTGCTATTTTCTGCAGGTCATCTAAACAACTAATGTGTTTTTCAAAACAATCCACTTTAGCCTTATGTTCTGCTAACTAATTAACACCTGTGATTACATCATAAGACCCCAAAGGTGCAACATAAAGATCAAACTCAGTGGAAAATTTAGGTAAATCAAGGACTGCTCCAAAAAGATACATACTAACCGTATGAACAACATTGGTGCCATACTGTACAGTCTAGGTTTTATCCATGTTTCTAGCTTTTATTTTTAGTTTTGATGCTAATTTACTAGAAATAAAACATTCAGTAGCTACGGTATCAAAATAATAGTTATATGTAAACCAAATAACTTACCTGGAACTTCTATGGGTGTGACCTATTTCTCGGCTTACTTGTTAGCTACTGCAGTGTGTATCTTGTGCTACTGATTACGATCATCCTTCTTTAGAGGACATTAATTCACGTAATGATATTTTCCACAGTTATAACAACCTCCTATAGGTCCCTTCCTAGGATTGGGTTTATTTCCAACCTTAGAGTTATCGATCTGACCCCCATAGGACTTATGTCTGTTATTATTGTTCTTACCAAAGTTGTTCCATGCATTACCAACAATTTTTTTTGCTGTTGCTTTCTTATTAGTATAAGATGAAAAATTACTTTTCATTCCAAATTTTTTCCATGGTCCTTTCTTGGGTGCAAGAGATGATGAAGAGGAGTTGGGATTTTTCTTCCTTACTTCCTCCTTGTGAGCAGAAATTTCCTTTAATTTCTATTCCTGCATTATGGATTTTTCAACAACCCCTTCCATTGTGGTTGGGCTGTGAACATCCACCTCTCCCCCTATAATGATATTCAATTCCATAATGAATTTCCATATCCTGAACTTCTCATCAGTTTGGTACTAAGGCACATACTTAAGGAGTTTTGTAAATCACTCATAGTACTCAGTTACAGTTAGCTTTCCTTGAGCTAAGTTCTAGAATTCAATCATTTTCTGATCATAGTAGAGTTGTGGCAGCCATCATTGCCTAAAGTAACCTTTAAATTGGTCTCATTTGATAATGGCTTCATCAATGTTCAATTCAGCTTTATGGCTATCCCACCATGAAGATGCTTCATGAGAAAGCTAATATGCTCCCCATATCACCTTTATTTCTTTGGAGAAATTCCTTATTGCAAAGTATGTAACATCTCCATTTTATACCTTAGAACAAGTGATTTTTTTTTTTTTTGATAATTGCATCCTGGTTCTAAATACATAATTTAGAACTCACAAATCAAATAACCATTCATATAACAGACAACCATATGCAGCTGTAATGACTCAGAGTACCTCCGATCTATTCATTCCATGACTCGGTAATCTACCGATCTATTCATGAGTAAAAAGAGTTGGTGTTTTTTTTAGTTAACACTTTACTCTTGCGGTTCTCTTCCCTACTCTGGGATTCAAAATGCTCTATCCAAGGAACCTAACTGAATAATCGTTACTATTATTCATCGGCATCTCATCCCTTAGACTAGGTGAATTAGGACAACGCAATCAGCAGCTTGCGATACTTTGGCCAAAGATTTGAAACATACTGTTTATGTTTCGTATTCCTTAACGGCATACTTGTCAATCTAGAATACGTCCTTCACCCCATTCTTATGTTATATAGAATGTCCTACACTGACTACTGTCAGTCCTTCCTTTCACAACTGAATCACTCGGAGGTAGATTATCAAGGTGATAATGTTATATGGATGCCCATGAGGATTAGGGATATGGTGACATACTGGTTCAACCTTGCAGTTCAACCAGTGTGTCATGATACCCCGAATCTCCTAGGCAGCCTTATAACATGACCACGTTCATAATCGGACCCTGAGTAACTCGTGCGAGATCAAAGTGTAAATCTTAGCGATCAATGCAAAGGGTGTCGCCATAAGTCTCCTGTATTGTTGTAACTTCGAGAAGATCCTAATCTTCTCAGAGGTACAACCTTGCAGTTGACTTGTGTCATCAACCTTTAAATCCGCCTCGAAAAGATCTACTTAACAACATGCGTTACGCACTTGAGTTTAAATTACTTTAAAAACTTTTCCCTAAGGTTAGCCTTTCCCGATCCCTGGATTCTTCGTCTTAAGACGACCCTCCTCTATAAAACCCATTACATGGTAGAGGTATTAAGGTCAAGCTCTCATCAAGGAGTCATTAGAATACACCAGATTCTAAACAACAGAATTGGACAATATCTCATAACCTTCACATGAGATTGCCATCCGAACTTCATTTGATTTATATCAGTTCTCTTAACTGAATTTATATCATACTTATTAGTATAAGGATATAAATGATTAAGAATCCAATTTAATATTGTCCTGTCATACTCAGGACTAGGGATTAGTAATTTAATCCAGCTTGTTTAGCGTTCTGCTTAGGTTCATTTTTAACCTAACTTTTAGAAAGACAATTATTTAAATTCAATATTGCTTTCGCTAGAACAATAAGATCTGCTAAAAACTCATATGAATTCAACCACATTTTCTTGTAAGCTTTCATTTTCAATCACAAAAGCATCCAAAATTTTACAAAGATATCATTGCCATTCTGGTATATAAACCGAAGAAGGTCAACTATCAGAAATAGAATACAACACATAAGTATCAAACACTTATTTCCATTCCTTTCAAAATTATACAATTACATTTTATGTAAGCAACATACTTGATACAATGCTTAACGGAAAAGAAACATCTTTCCACATACAGTACATTTATATAATCAAGCTGTAATTCATTATGAAACAAATTAAATAATCTGATCATCCTGTCAGATCTGCATTGCTTTTACCACTTATGGCAACCATCTGCAAAAATAGTCAACATGAGTCAGTTCGATGAACTGAGCATGATAAGCACTAACTTTTAAAACAATTGCAATCCATCAATTGTTTTCATTAAACACCCTGTTTAAATGAGATCAATTATCCAAACAAGTAAACATATTCAGACTATGCCTTTGTAATACAAAATGTCTACAAATGTGTAACTCTATCATCGTTACAAAATAGTCTTACTCACTTCTCTAATATTTCATCAAATATTAAGAATCAAAGAACGAAAGTATTAGAACAATCATCTTGAATCCAAGATCAGTAATATTGAACAAATCGTCACTTTCATCAGAAATGGAATATCATAGAAAATCGTGATTCCACCAATATGTTACAAAAGCAATACCAACTGTTAGACAGATCTCTACCAGTATTATAATAATAGAAGAGAAAGAACATATCATTCATACCCCCTTTCATATAAGTTCACTACTGTACCGTCTCCACATATGGAAAACATTCACCCAGTATGTATACCAACAAGTCCGACAAGCCACAAGAAGGATCACTGTTTTAAATAAAAAGAACACAGCAAAAACTCCTGTACAGTAGCTAACACGTCATCAATCCCATATATCAACCTATAGCTCAATACTAGTTCCTTTAAAACACAGCAAGGTTTTCGATCCAAGTTCGAAATCAAAGAACCTCTGGCATATCGCTGTCAACAACAGACTTCATTGCTTTAAGCAATTTGAAGTTTCCTAAGGACTATGCCAAGATGACCACATAGAATCTCCGATACATGACCAGTCTCAATCGGACTGAAATAAACAAGAAGGAACATAGCATAACTATACTCACCTGGGCACGTTCAAATCTAGTATGGTATTCGCGACTCACTTCAACAGAGCCAGGACACAAGATAATTATCCATACTCAAGGAACAGTGACAAAACGACAGTGTCCCAAAAATCAGGTTCAATAAGGTACAAAACAATACAGGTTACCTTCCAAGAATTCTTATGAATCCGAACAACAGTAACAAGTCAAATAATTGCATACGATTCCATCTAAGCCCATCAACGGAGCTTATTAAAAATCAGGCAAGAAATTCCAATTACTGATTTCAAAACAAGGAATCCGACTGAACCCTTGCCAATCTTTTACACAAGTTTGCACAGACTGAAGACGTAAAAATATACCAAGAGAATCTGTACCACAAAATCCTTGCGACACGAAGGTACTCTTACAGAATAACAGTGATTGAAATACAAGTTATTCCCTTAGGTCATTGGTACAACATTTCCCAATATTCATTTATATTCAACTTGAACAGTGGATCAAATATATATACAAATCATTCCATCGACTCCACAGAGTCGTTCAGATTAAAACAAACATAAATATATATATATATATACATTGCATGCTGTAAACGGGTTTATACCAATAACCGCGGAACCCAACAACAGTATAGATAAAAACAAATAGTTAATGAATCCTTCTATGCCATCTATGGCAAGCATTCAGAACAAATCAAGTGTAAGAAAATCAAATACCAATTTCATTCCGAGGACTCCACAAAGTTGTTTAAATAAAAAATACATTTATCCATATTGTATAATGTCAATGGGTTAAATCCTGTTACCACAATAACAAGGAAAAACAACTTCCCCTGGGTCGTAATGACTACTGTAACACAATAGTTACCTGTTCCCCAACAAATTTAAAAGATAGAATGAAACCCACAAAGTATCAATAACTACCATCATCAAAACCCACGACAGAGCCTACAAAGATTTCATAACACTGAACAAACAAACAGTTCCATCAATGTTTCTTCCGACTGTTTCCCAAAACAAGAATCAACGACCAAAAATCGACAGACAATCAATGGCCTATACCCATCACAGGAACGATTCATGGGCTCACGCCGAACAGGCCGAGCATTCACACATTTCACATGTTTCGCATAATTAAGCCAGAATGCAAACACAAGAAAATAATGCCACAGTTCGAATTTAATAAACACCCAACAAAGGATAAATGAAGATTCGAACCAGAAGAGATACTGAACCAAGAAAAATCACACAAGACATCCATAGATAAACATCTAATTCCATAAATCATTTGAACAGAGTTGTTCTAATGAAATCACTTGAAAGACAGCAAGATTTTTAAAGGTTAGGGCCTAACATGCCTGGATTTTTGCTCAAATTTCCGAAGCAGACCAATGGAAGAGCTCAGACTTCCTTTTCCTTTTCCAAGTTAGAGCGACCAACAAAATTTTGCTATCTCCAAAACATATATACTCTCCTTGCCAGAGAAAAGAGCTAGATAACCTCATGCTCGCCATGCAACACAAAGAAGACTGGTGCAAAGAACCAGTGAACAGGCAGAAGAAAAACCGAAAATCGCGATAAGCCAAACAAACCAACAAACTTCCTGTTTGCATGCCTTCTCGCGAGTTCCGAGCTCGTCTACCGAGAGCATTGAATGCAATTACACCAACTTTCCCGCTTAAACTCCACTTCCACCGACCGCCAAAGTTGGCGACAGTCAAATAAAATCCCAAGTTCATTTCCAGTTTTGGCGACCTGCCATGTCGGCACAGGTTAGCCGTTCCCAAAACCTTCGCCAAGACCTGTCCTTCATCCTTATCCCATGAATTTAATAACATAGAAAACGCCGCCCATGGTTCGCACCCCTCCATAGGCCCCTTTACATTCTTGATCATAGTTAGGTTAGTATCTTAGGTTAGAATTTAGGATAAAACAAATTCTAACCACATTACACATAGATACTAACTTAGGACATTAGCACTTAGCCTAGGTCTAGGTTAGATTTAGTCTTAGGTTACTAATCACTTAATAATTCCAGTTAGGTCTACATTCTGTACACTCAGAAAAGACCTACCTCATACCTTCTTGAACAGGGTTAGCTCCTGTTCTGCTGCAGAATCGTATGTAACCGAATTATTACCTGGTCCACGATCGAGACCTTCCAGATATACTTCCATATCGGGAACCAATTCATTTTACTCGATCAGCCTGAGTCATACTCCTAACTAGCTTATTAAATGCTTCTAGACCTTGCAACCTGTTCAAGGTCTGTGATTTTAATTCATCATGAACAAACTTTAAGCATTACTTGGATCAATTCCACTGATCCAAGACTAGATCTTATAGATGGATAAATCTATAATTCATTCCGAGATCAAACTAAACTCGGATGCAAAATGAAATAAATAAAAGAGTCTAATCACATTCTGACTCAGTCAAGATCTGCAATCTGCAAAGAAATTACAGTACATATCAAGCATGATTTCTAAATCGAGGAACACATCCTTTTACAAGAAATCACATATCAACACTTGTATGCTCAGGAGAAAGTAACAACAGTTCAGGGTGTTACAAAGTATTTCTCCATTTCCCTGAGCCATTTCTCAACTCCATCTCCTAATGTGGTGCCATCAAACTTAGGTGGAATTATCCTTTTTATATCATTAGTGAGTTTAGGTGCTACCCTAACCTTTTTGTTTTTAGGCTGAACAGGTATGTTGACATTGTTATTATCAACACCCACATTGGCATTGTCCCCTGAAGGTGGCTGATTATTGTTATCATCTTCTTCTTCCTCCTCATTACCCATTACTTGCTATTTAAGCACAGCCAAACAATCTCTTGTGTCTAATAGGGAAGAAAGGATCTCATCGAGTTTTTGGGTAGTTGCTGCTCCTTCCTCATACGGAGGGTTATTTTAAACATTTCCTCTTATTCTAACCATTTTCTGTTACAAGAAAATTTAAGTTTCAACAGATTATGGAAACAATAGGTCCAAGAGCTGCAACCTTCAACTTTGATACCAAGACGTAACATTCCCATTTTAAGACTTTAGAAACAAGGGAAATTTTTTATATATAATGTTCACTGTTCTAAATAAAGCATTATTCAGAACAAACATTCCATATGAATTAAAATAGATAACCATATGCAGCTGTAATGACTCAGTGATCCACCAATCTATTCATTCCATAACACGGTAAGCTACTGATCTATTTATGTTATCTTATGTATTGAATACATATCGTATACTTTTATTTTTAAACGTTCTTAGACATCGATATCATAAGTTTCTTTTTAAACGTTCTTTAACTTTCAAGAAGGTTTAACAACCACATATAACTAATTAAAGTATACTTCCTACTAAATGAAGTCTAATAAATAGTAATCATACTTCCAAACCTTTTAGGTTTATATTCAATTGAGAGAGAGAAAGAATCTTTCTTTACATGATTAAGTATTAGGGTATATAATTCCCAATGTCCATATTTCTTAATGCATGTTCATTATGCATCACCTTATTATGTTAAATTGTTTATATAAGCACATCATATTATGCAACTCAACAAGTTGCTTCATTATAGGGGAAATTGAACTAATTCCCATTATCCATTTTATCAAAATAACAAGATAAGAATAACATAATATAAAGAATATCAACATGATGGAACTTTAATATTCTTTATAAAAGTCCGAGATAATTTTCACAACCCATGTAAATAAAACATAACTCGCAATTCATCATTACAACTTATATAATTTACAAGACTATGCCCTGTAGGAAACTGCATAACAACAACCCTCATTCTATAAAGTATACAACTTTTCTTTAAAATACAACAAAAGAATGAATCCAAATTATTTACTAAGAATTATACATATATTAGCCAATACATCATATAAGTTTTTTGCCTTCTTTTACCACTTAAGTCGTCCATTTGCAAAAATAGCTAGTACGGGTCAATTCAATGAACTGAGCATGATAAACACTAATCATTAAAACTAAGTGCATTAAACTAATTGTATCATTAAAGCAACACTGCTTTAATGAGATAATTAAATTATCATACAATCAACATAAGTGATAACAAAAATAAATGAAGTACTTAATAATTCAAGATCATCTTTAAAGAGAAAAGCATAATATAATGAACAATATCTGCCTAAGATCTTAAAGTTCTTTTAATACTATCAAAGATTAGAAAACAAACAACCAAACCTTCCATCCCATTATTTCATAATTCTATCCTAGTATAATACCACATTTATATTTTCTAAGAGACAAAATAAATGTATACAACATGGTTCCTTCAGGGATGATTCATCTATATCCTAAGCAAGAACCATTATAAACTCAGCCCAAACCTATAACATCAAAGAAAACAGACTAGATTATAACATGAGTTACCTGTTCCTTTCTGGGATAACATTGTTGCACAATCAATCAATAAAATATACATCAAACAAAATTCCATAACCAAACAAGAAGGTAAGAAAAACCAGAACAACTCAACTGCAACTCCAATTCCAACTCTTCAAGAAGAAATTACCGATCAATAACAGAAATCAATGTTCACAAACAAAGTATCCCTAAAGAGGAGTTAATATCTACTCAAGTTCTTCTCAAAATACAAAGAGTACAAGAGACAAACCTACTCATTTCCATATAAACTAGACAAGACTAGTCAACAATAGTCAAACCATAAGTATCAATGTACTTAACAGCAGAACCTTCTTGGCTACTAGCTCTCAACACTATTTCCATCAATGATTCGAACAAGGTAGACCAACAGGTCAAGAGAAATCACTATTTAGAAATGGAATCAAGTACAGAAAAGTTCAAACATTGAGCCTATCCAAGGATAGAGGAAATGGTAACTCAATAAGGAAAGAACCCAAGATAAATCGTTGCATTTCGAATGTACAAGAAGTTCCAGTTTCGAACAAGTTCAGGATGAAAGCATACTGTAGACCCGAACCATAACTGATCTCAAAATAATACAAATATAAATATTTTCTTTCACAAAGAGAAATCAAGTCTTATTCGCTATTTCAGTCAATAATTGTATCCCAAAACAATAAACGATAAGGTTTAGAATTACCCATGAACCCAAAATGGAAGTGTCACAAAGGCCTACCAATTAATACAAAAAGAAAACAATTCATGATTCAAAGAATCAAACTCAATACAACTAAATAGAGAAGGATTCCTTCCTAATTATTTTAGTGTCCAAGGTAACAACCCAAATCTTCCACTAAGACCCAATTCATTCAAGAGACAGAAGAGAGTGAGTGCTAGAACCCAAAACGACCAATACAGAAGTTGTCTCAGTCTTAAATTCCAAAGAAACAAGAACATAACATCAAAACAGAACTTCACAACCACAAAATTCTGACAATGGTGCCTTAGTACAAACTAATACAGTCAACCCAGACGTGAGTTTCATCCAAACAGTGGGGAGATAACACTTCCTCCAATTCCCACGCTCATACTATCTCAAGAAGTCGATACAGTCAAAAACAAAATAAAAGTTCAACATTCCTTAAGACATTTCCAGTTCCAAAGCTCAAAAGATTTCAAATAACTAAAAGAAGTTTTCACCCAGTCTCTTGGTGAGTGAGGTGTAAAAATAAAGAGTTATAAGCTAAACCTTTAACAAAAGAATAACCCACTACAAAAATACCTGAACAAAATCAAATATATTGATCAAAATATAAGCTCATAACACTCACGTGTTAAATCAGAGTTCAGTGTCGAATCCAAGCTTCATGCACAACGTTCAAAACTTCACAAGCAAAATAATGCAAGTATAATGATAAATAAGAACTCCATGCAATAGTTCAGTAATACATAAGATTCCAAAATAGTGGTTTCATTTAGATGAAGCTCCAACACAAGCTTAAACAAAACACAAAGTTTCAATTCGAGTCTGCATCTAAAGAACACAACCCAGAAGCAATATAAAACAAAACTAAAGTTTCCCTAAGCTCATATGCTTTTATTATCACGAAAGTCAGTTCAATGCACATAACTGTCGAATACAAGATCTAGAGAGCGTAATAGAGATACATAACAAGTTCTAATACCATTTTTTTACTTGCATACAGGTCTTAAAACTAGCACAGAAAGGTGGTTTTAAAACAATACTATTTTTCCATGGATTTAAATCAACACACAAGGATCCATAAAACCCAGCAAGCAAAATAACTAGATAGGCAAGAAAACAAGAATCTCATGGGAGCAGAGTTGTTCTAATGATTCAATTAGAAGAACGCAAAGAATTTTAATAGTTAGAGCCTATCATGCCTGATAGTGCTTCCACCAAATCGAAGGAGACTTCCAGGCGAGCTTCCAACTCTTTTTCTCCTCCAAGATAGATCAAAAATAAAAAATCTCTTCCTCCTTTGCCTCAAATACTTTTCTTCGATCAAAAATAGGCCAAAGAAACCAAAAATAGCTTTGAAGTGAAGGTCAAACTACTGGTTCGAAGAACCAGTTAGCTCCATGTAGAGTAAAATCCACCATGCAAGAAAAACTAAATGATCTCCTACAAACCCTTCTCCTATGTTTCCAAGATGGGTTACATGCAAAGATGGAGGCTCATAAATGCCATAAATTCCATTCAATCCAAAATTCCCACTTATATTTCCTTACCACCACCTCCTAAATCTGGTGAATGCCAAACCAACACAAAAATACAATTCCATCTGTTAGTGGAGTTTCCTCATAGGCCTCCACAAAGTCCACTAGCCATCTTCCAAATCTATCAGTACTTCTTCATTTAAACCCCTTTCAAATTGTTTAAATTCCATTGGAACCATCGCCCTTATGTCATGTGACCCCTTTAGGTTCCCTTTAGTTTAGGTTAGATTCAAATAGAACTGAGGTTAATTTAACAATTACCAACATAGGCCTTAGAACATTAGCCATTAGAATTCCCACCTTAGGTTAGGTTCAAATCACAACCCTTTTGTATTAGGTAGTAGCTAAAATAGCTTAGTATCCCCTTAGTAACTCTTCCCTTATTTGCTTAGTGTAACACTTAGGTTAGGATAGAATTCTAATAAATAAACATAGCTAGAACATAGCTGTTCTTACCTGGCTTAGGTTACCGTTAGGATAGTCCTTAGATTTTTAGGACTCAGAACTTCTCCTTAGAGAATTTAATTTTTCTTAATTCCTTAATGTCCTGCAAAGATCAATCACCAAAGACCTAGGCACAAACATACAACTGAACAAAAACATGTTGCAATAAGACTAAGAATTAGTATAATGGAAAATTTAGTCTTCTATGTCCCTTAAACTACTGAATGTCAAGTTTAGCATTCAGTTTATGAAGAAGACTTGAAACATTCCTTGGATAACTGAAATTGATCCAAGGATGAGTCAGAAGAAGAAATAAGTCTGCAAATCTTAAAACCAGATCACAGCTCATCTTTCCAAAGTGAAAATGAATTCTTGACAACCATATAATTTTAGTCTAATGATTTTAAGAACATAAAATATTTATCCCTATCAAGCATGATCTTCAATAGTCAAAAGAACACATCTTTATGCAAAAAATCACATGTCAACACTTGAATGGAAAAGATGAATATATTAGTTGTCGAGGGTGTTAAAAAATACTTAGCACATAAAAAGAACTCTATATTTATCAGCATCATAGAGGAAATTGGTGATAACATCATAAGAGCTAGGCCAAACTTAGAGCCAAAGGTACCAAAGACATTTCCTTTAGTAATACACTATGTAGGTACATTGGTGGACCTAGTACTTGAAGATAAACCTCTGCGCATGCCAGCGCCAAAGGATCTAGCACAAGAGGCAGAGCACGAAAAGGCTTTAGTGATGCGGAAAATTGCATTGTATGAATGACTTCTCCAAGCGTTGTAAGAAGAACTGAAGAAAACAGACCAAATGTTGAACATTTGCATAGCTCCAGAGGTGCTCATGAACATAAAAAACCTAGAAGAGAACAATGAGGTCCAAAAATTGATGAAGGATGAAACAATGGGCCAAGGCCATGCAAAAAGATTATCAATGGTTAAACAGAAGCGTAAGGCCCTGCAAGTAGCCCAAGAACCACACAAGATTCGACTGAAGGAGCTTGGGAAGCTCATTGCGTAGAAGATGAATTTACTAGAGGGGAGGATGACTGCAATGTCCAACAGTGTGTTGGTCTTACAAAATGAGAAAGGAGAGATCGAGAAAGATGAACTGGAGTTCATTACTGTGGAAATTCCAGAAAGAGCAGAGGAAGCACTCACTGAGTGGAAGACCTTGGAGGTTGAAATAAAACAAGAATATCTCGAATTAGTTATTCAGACTATAGAAGAAGAAACTGCAAAGTAAAAACATTCTTTCATTCTTTCCATTCTTCTATTCTTTACTTCTTTCCATTCTTCAATTCTTTACTTCAACTTTAGAGATGACCATTTTTAGGGTGACAATGAAATTAGTGTGGGGTAATGTTGATTAGAGAACACTTGATAGAAAGCACACAAGAAGTTTGCATGGGAAAACAAGTCATATTCAAAGGCACGAATGGATAGGGAGAACACGCGCACGGAAAAGAAGTTCAACTTTTCAGAACTTAGCCATTTTCACTCATGAAGGTCTATTTTTAGAGATGGCATGTAGAGCACACAAACAAAGTAGAGACGTGCATGCCATACATTGGCTATTATTGGAGGATCAGATACAAAGCACTTTGCATGGACACATGCCTAAAATAGATCTACTACTATTAGTTAACTACTAGTAGTCTATTGTTAGTGCACTTGCATGTGTGGCTAGTTTTGTAAATGGCACGTAGCTAGTAGTGGCATACGACCTATTTTGGGAATGGATAAGTGGTGAATGGAGAGTTCCCACCCTTATATATATGTTATAAACTGTGTAATAGAGAGAGAGGAGATATATACAGAGTTATGTTGTTAAATTTGTTACGTGGATACCAAAGTTATTGTAATGAAGCTTCTATATACTATTGCATTGAATATAATGGAGGATATTGGCTGAATCTAAGTTTTAAGTCTTGTGTGTATCTGAATCTAGTATGTTTTTGATCTCATCATGGTTAGTACTTAATTCTGTAGAATGTTGTGTTAGTAATAGAACTGCATGTACTAAGTCTTCATCATGCTAACAACCTAGAACAACAACCCTAAAGAGGAACCTAATACCTTTGTGCACTTTGGGTGAGTGATCAATTTAGGCTAAGTGATGTGTCAACGCGTCTAGGTTCTTATTGGGTTTGTATAACTAAATTATAGGCTGCATCATCTACCTGCCTCTTTATTTTATTTTTAGGTGTATTGTGTCTCCCTTATGATCTTGTAAGGTGTAATATTGTTGTTTTTTCATTGAAATGATATTGTAAGTGTTGTTGTTAGACTATGGAGAACTGTTTTCACCCTCTCTAATCAAAATTTCTTCTCATTTTCACACAAGAGAGAGTATTTCCCATTCCCTTATGTTAGTACATCACCTTTGTTAGAGTAGTTTCTTTCATTTTCATGCTCTTTCTATCTCCCTGGTCCCTTGGAAATTATAAGATAAAGATAGACAATAGTTTTCTTTCATTAGGGTTAGCTTGTACTAGATTAGGAAGAGGAACCAACCTTCTCTAGAGGTCTATCTCAAGTAGTAAGTCCCACAACTTGAGAGATAGTACCCATGTTACCTAGTCAATCTGTTTTCCTTAACACTCTCACATGCTAATAAAATAGAGGGAGTTGTGATTTGGTGATAACAACTACCTTTAGGAACATGTACCCCTTCATCCAAAGTTGGGCCTTCCCCTGCAACACCTATTTGTTCATTCATGGGATCACTAGAAGGTCTAGCCCATATCTTTCTCTTCATCTCCACTCGCATCTTCGCATTCCTCAAATATTTATATATCATATTTTACCTCTTCCTCCCAAGGCTCTTCTACATCCAACTCAATGATAGGTGGTTTTGTTTCCATGTACATGATATCATTCAAATCCTCCTCCTCACCCTGTCTTGGTATATACTTCTATACTTTCTTCTTCTCTTGAATAGGATTGGTGGGAGAGGCCTTAGGATTCTCAATCTAGGAAGGGCTTGTGCTCATGCTTTTTCTTGGTACATTTTTTCTTATCAGCACCCTTTTGAATTTTTTCTCCTCAGTGCCTCTAATATCTACCCTTATCTCCTTAGTGCATGTATTGTCTCCAAATTCCTCTACTTTTTGTGGAAGAGGAGTTTTTTCACGCATTATCTTGACTCCAATTATAGGATGCCTCTATGAACCATGGTCCAATCCACCACTATATTCCTTTAATTCTCCCTCTTCTTCATCTACGTGGGAAGGATTGGGATCCTCGTCGTGCAGTGTTCCCATTGTATGATTTCCTTTGGCCAATTCAGGAAGCCTAGACTCATTTTCAATTTATCTTCCTTTTTCTAATTTGGGCTTGGGTAGATGTATACCTTAGCCATGCCAATTTTTCCCACCACCAAGCTCATTGAATTAATACTTATATCATCTGAGATCATATTTTCTATGTAAGCAAACACACCAATGTATACATATGTCTTCCGCAACATATGATAATCATAGTCTACCTTATCTTCATCAAAAACAATTCTATTTGCATTTGAAAACATGTACACTAAGGCTTAGAAGTAACGTGTGGTGAAGGCATATGGAAACTTGCACCAAGGGATCAAATTTCCATCCTTCATCCCAAATATTCCTATTCAAAAATGTTGATATACAATGAACTGGGTCTGCTTATCCAATACCAAAGGAAGGTCTTTGGGTATTCTCCATTCATGTTCAAATGCTTTGCACAGGAGCTTATACTAGAGCTTCAGCCTTTTCTTGTAAGGTCCACTCATAGATCCATCACATGTATATTTTGTAAACATATCTGCAAGGGAATTTTTCTCTTCAGGGAACTACCAAATATTCTCCTTTGGCCCATCGGGCACCCCAATTTCCACAAACACAGGAGACAATAAAATAACACCAAAACTTATCTTGTCTCCATGGTGCACTTTTTCAATAATAGTCTCAATAATGAAGGAAAAAAAATTGTATACCATCCCCTCTATTATTTTATTCATAATATGGAGCCACCTTCTATTTACCTTGCTCCAACGCTCCTAGTTATTTAGTTTGATGAGGAGGTGCGTGGCTGCCTAAATCATAGGGTACTTTTCTAGCTTGACTATATACATCATGCACCCTCCCTTCATATAATCCAGTGTAATCCTTGTAGATTTTACACCCTCATCATCAGTGAGGTCAATGCTTATCTCAGTGCCCAAGCTTCTCAACCCTATCAACTAACCAATCAAGGGTGTGATAAGTCACCTTCGCCACCCTACAAAATAGAAGAAGTCCTCATGTACTTGGGAAATCAACCATTGATACAATTTCTTGAGTTGCCCAAAGTATGGCAGCTCATATAGTTACATGACTCCAACACACTCCAAAAAATTCTGACCTACATCCTCATAGATGACCATGTCATTTTCCATCCGCAAGTCTATTTTTACTAATAACTGTTTATCCAATTCATCCCTATTATCCTTAGTATGATGATTGTAGTCACTTGTTTTTCTTTGTCTGATATGTGACTCCTGATCCAAACCCATTGTGACACCTTCCGAGTACTGCATTTCTGAAAATCTACTTCCAGGGATATCCTCCACCTCTAATCCCACTTCTTTTTTCTTCCTTCCCATTGTGGTTTCTCCAGGTGCTCGTTTAGGTGCCATATTCGAGCTTTGTAACTTCAAACTTGCATGCCCTAGCTCCTCCTTGAACCCTAACTCCCATATTTTCTCCCCATATGCCTTTTCTTCACTCAAACACCCTCTCTGATAGAGATCCAAACAATGTCTTACACAAATCTCTCCAGTTCAATGTCTATTATTGCTCTTTTATGCACTTCCCCACACAACTCACTCTTCAACTTGCTCTTCAACTTGGTTGAACACTTCACTTCATAATGCAAGGTGACAATGATATTTCTAGCCCACCTTTTATAACTTTTGCAATTTTTCCCACATTTATTGCTCTCCATCTACCACCGTACTCACCATTAAATGACATTTTTTTCTTTTTTTTGTGCATCACAAATAAATTTTCTTCACTGAGTTTTCCACACCCTATTCATAACCTTCTGGCATGCCCACTACTTCTCGTCCACATACCTCCTCTCATGCACTTTCATGTGTCGAAGTATAAAAATTCTGTGCACAATACCAAGTAGTTTCCCATGTTGTTTCCTACCTTGTGTTATACTGCGCGTCCATCCATATATGCATGGTCTTCATTTATGAGAAATTTCTCTTGATCCACACCTTTACTTCAAGCACCTGCACCATTTTTCTTTTATGAATACACATCTTCCAGAGGATGGTCAATCTCGGCCCATTTATCATGTATCTACTCCACCCAACACTAAAAGTATGCAGGGTCCTTGTGCATGAATTCAATAGCTAGTAATCAGCTACTTACATGAAAACATGCTTATTAGAACAAAAAATTGAACTAAATGGACACAACATATCAACACTGAAAGGAAACACATCTAAAGGAAATTCATTAAGGGAAACCTAATCTAAATTTCACCACTGCCTTATTACAAACATTAGGAAGACTTATTTATAACAGGGCTTCAGCTTACTCTCATTGAAATGAGTGGGAAACTATGTCCCATCCAACATATAAAACTAAAAAGGGCTTGAATCAAGTATATATGTCACTACATAAGGTCCCAACTAATTAACTTCAAATTTTCTAGGGTGGTGTACAAACTGGGATTCATAAAGTAGAATCATCTTTCCAACCTTAAACTACTTATTCTTGATATGCCTATCATACCACAGCTTCTTCCTGGCCTTCTCTTTCTTATGATTCTAACGTGTAATGATGGGCCTCTCATCCAACTGCATTAGTTTATCTATATGTTCTTTAAGTTCTTGTTCATCATCCAATCCTCCTTCCTGAGTAATCCTTAGGGAGGGCAACTTAAATTCCACCAGTAGAATAGCCTCCATGCCGAACACCAACTGAAATAGTGTGGATTTGTTCAATCTTTTGTAAGTTATCTTGTATGCCCAAATTACATAAGAGACTTTATCATCCCAATCCTTCCATCTAAAATCTCAAATATTTGTCAATGTATGTCCCAATATCTTGTTGAAATCCTCAACAGTACCATTGGACCATGGGTGATATGGCATTATCTTATGGCGTGTCACCATAAACGCAGCCAATACTATTGTGATAGTCTAAGTAAAAAAGTGTGTGCCCCTATCACTTGTCAAACTCAACAAGCATCCATACCTACTGATAATGTTCCCCCATAAGAACCTTGCTACTATAGCTGTTGTGCAATCCTTTATAGGTGTTGCTTCTTCCCACTTGGTCAGATAATATGTACATGTAATAATATATCACGATCCAGTCCTACACGAAGGGGGGGAAATAGGGCCCAAAAATTTAATTTCCCATTTTTCAAAAGGTTATGCACTTGCAATAAGCCTCAAAGGAATCTCATCCCTATGCTCAAGCTTCGTAAGGTGTTGGAAATGATCACCCACCTTTGCATACTATTTACAATCCTTATATAGTGTTTCCCACCAAAGGCCAACCAACAAAATCTTGCATGCGGTAGCATTACCTGCATAATGTGCTCCTGCAATCCCACCATGAGCTTCCTCCATTATAGTTTTGCACTTATGTTCAAGTACACACCAGCGCAAAAACTCATCAAGGACTAAATTTTATATATCTCCCCTAATTATCATGTAAGACATGACACATATTACAATTTTTTTCCTCTATAATCTCTTCATCCCTTCAGGTGCCACACTAGTATGCAAAAACACAACAATATATTCTAAGTCAGAGGGTGAAAAATTTAATCTGAAAGGTTGTGCATATGAAATTGTGTCTTCAATGCTCTACATGTCCTAACCTGAGTGAATCCTTGATAAATGATACGGTTTGGAATTGATCTTTCCCAGCTTTACCATGACGGTAAAGTCAAATTCTTGAAACAAGAGAATCCACCAGCATATGCACCCATGTAAAAAGGGCTTATTAACCAAGTACTTAAGTGTCATGTGATCTGTATAAAATATAAAAGGAGCTATCGACAAGTATTGTCTAAAATTGTGCAACGAGTAAATCATGGAAAATTTCTCTGTAGTTGTATAATTCTATTAATATGGGGTCAACTTCTTGCTCGCAAAATAAATAGGATGATCAACAATCCCATCACTAGGATATGCTAACACTAGGCCAATGGCCATGTCAGATGCATTAACATGTACATGAAATGATTTTTCCCAAGAAGGAAAGAATAGAATGGGTGCATAAGTAAGTATTTCCTTTAATGTCTCAAATTATGGATATTGCACCTCATTCTAATGGAAATTTACTTTACTTTTCAACACTTCTTCCAAGGGCGTGACAATCTTAGCATATCCTTTAATGAACATCTTTTATGTTCAAAGAACCCATGCACCTCACTTTGGTTGGTAGCCTCCTCCAAACCCAAGATAACTGTGACCTTAACATGATCTACCAACACACCTTATTTACATATAATATGTCCCAAAAAATTTCCAAAGGGTGTAGCAAATATACACTTCTTAATGTTCAGAGAGGTGTTCAACTACCTATACCTCTCAAACCCGAGTCTCAAGTTGCCACAAGTATCTTTAACTAGTCCATAAACTATCCAATCATCCATATAAACATGTAGAAACTTATGTATGAAGTCCTCAAATTCCTGTACAACAATGCACGAAAAGATAACAGGCGCATTCTTTAAACCAAAAAGGTATTAATGTGTATGTAAAAATTCCCCACTCAGTGGTGAAAATTATCTTTTCCTGATCCTCTTTAGTAATCCACACTTGATGATAACCATAAAATCCATCAGTGAAAGAGTAAATACTGTGCCTTGCAATGCACTCCAAGATCTCCTCATTAAATGGGGTGGGAAAAGAATGTATAACACATGCAACATTCAAATCTCTATAATCCACACATATCCTTATCCTACCATCTTTCTTTATGCTTATTACCATGGGGTTGACGCACTCAGACTCCTCAATGGGATTAATGATTCCATATTTCAACATATTATCAATTTCTTCCTTTACTTTGATGCACAAATTAGGATTCATCCTATAAGGCCTCTTCCTAACCAGGCGTACACCTTCCTTTAACTTGATCCTCATCTCACTCAAAGAGGGATGCACTCCCTTAAACTCATGATAGCCTCACAAAAATAAGTCTTGGAAGTCATGAATTATCTCAATAATATTTTTCACCTCTTTTTCATACCAATAGTTGCCAATAATCACCTCCTTAGGTTCTGCATTCATCCCAATGTTTACCTTCTTCATTTCCATAGGCTCATGATAAGTGTGCGCCTTCTCATCAACACTATCTAATACCTCACATGTACCTATAGTGTGATCAACATCCAGATTCTATACTTCTTCATCATCAATCATGTAAACCAACTTACCCTTCTCTTTTTCCAGCCAAGCGCAACCAAGTTGTTCCTCATTTGTCTCTTCATCTTTAAAGCGTGTCTCCAATTATAACTCTCCAAACATGTCTAACAGGAGTTCCTCAGATTTTTTTCACTATCCCCCATCTTAAGGCACTTCACAATCTGTAATTATTCATCCACTAGAGGGTTAGTAGAAAAATATTCAATGGTATGAATCATGCTTGAAGTCATCTCCTACCAATTAATTGTTTCTCTTGTAAGTTCTACTTGAACATACCATACTCGTGCATAACCTCTTAGAGTGGTGTAGAAATTATGTACCTAGAGTGATGGTGGCAAGGCCTCCTACCCCTCCATCCAAAGTCTCTAGCACTTATGAATGTGGTGTGAAGAAAAATACTTCCCATGGAATTCACATATCTATGAAGGTACATTTCTCCTAAGAAACCTAGTAGAGAAGGCGATTCTCACTTCTCACAACTCCAAAAGGTTATCTCTATGTGTAGTCCACAAACACATTGTTGTCCCACGTAGGGTATAAACTAACATATTTCTTCTCTCCATGTGATATTTCCATTGGGCTTCCATGGCGCACAAAAATAGATCAAGGTTTCCTTCAGTAGTGTACCGAGGTACCTGAGCATGACTCAAACACCAAATAACGTGCAACCTGATCATGCTAGTAACTATATTCTTGATCTCTCACTTGAAAATTTCATACATTCCATGCGCCTAGTTATCACAGGCAACACTGGTTGTATCACTCATAGATTGAGCATCATCCCACTGAATAATACCTTATTTAGATGGCTCAAGCACTTCAGGATCCCTAATTGTGAGTGCAAATATTCTGTTCAGATCCTATTCACTCAAGGGTTCTACATACAGTGCAGCCTTTCCATCTGTCAAAGGAATAATAATGCGCTCCTCTTTGTTCTCAAAAATTATGTAACCTTTATTAAAGTGAAAATCAACATTATTCGCGTAACACCAAGAGCGCCCAAGCAATGCTGGAAAACTATTTGCTTCTACAAGCACTAATACCTCAAAGTCCCCAGTAAACTTGGCCACTTGTATAGTAATAGTGACATCCTTCAATATTCCAATGGGTGTGGATGTAGTCCTGTTCACCATATATAACATGGAAGAGGGTTGTAACAGTGGTCTTCCCATCTGATTCCATGCATCCAAAGTGAGCATATTTACTTCTACACTTGTATCAATCAGTATGTTACTCAATAACTGTGTTCAAAGTGATCTCTTTATCATACTCAAGACTATGAGGAGGTAACTTCACATGTAATATATGTCCTTCACACTTAGATATAACATATGGTATCTTCTCCCTCATCCATTCACCTAATAGAGGAATGATATTATCCTAGCGCAACATCTTACGAACCTCCTTCAAGTCATCAACATATTCTCAAGGAAGCTCAACTTTATTTTCCTACTCTAACTTCCATGATAGCTCCTTCAAGCACTGCATTTCACCTTATAAGTTTCTAATAACCTCCATAGTCTCTTGATAAACTTCCTTCTAATGGGAAGGATCAGGATATTTCAAATTTATCACCTCTTGCTTTGTAATAACAATTTTCTGCTTTGGAATATCACGAGGGTGCGTAGCCTTGACATGTGTAGTCACTAACACATGAAGCATCTTAGGATCAGGCACAATCTTAGGAATCCATTGGTCTTCTACGATGTGATGTAATTTAATCATCCTCACACCATTATCATTCTTCTTATAGTTATTACTCATATGCTCATATAACTCAAGAGATTCTTAAAACTTATGTTGCTTCCCGCACCATGAGAAAACTACGTTATCATGGAATTCACATCTATAATGGTCAAGGGATCTGCATGTAAAATAGGTTCCATGAGGAAATTCACTTCTTCCACTATAGTAACCTTAGCCTTTGAATCCTCCGCGGTAACCTCTACCTCTAACCTCCGTCAAAGTGCCCTTCATTATGGTTATGAATATGATGTTCACCTTGTTCTTTAGAACTGTTTGCAACACTAGTCTGACATACACCAGTCTCAATAGCCTCATGAATCTGATCAATTAATCAAAAATTCTCCGTATCATGAGTGTGGGACTTGAAAATCTTACAGTAACAAGACATGTTCTTCCTGATCGTACGCTGCAGCAAGGGGCACCTACTCAAATCATGGTATAAGTAACAGATCTCACAATCCAACAACATGGTACTCATTGATTTACGAGGGAAAGTATCCTTGGTATGTCCTTCCACCTCACAATCTATCATCATATTCTATTGAACGTCTCATGAGCCAAATTGGCCGATAGTTTCTCCAACTGCTTCACCATAGATGAAATATGTTCCTCCAAGAATGGGCTAACTCCTCTGTTTACACTCCTAACTTCCTCAGCGTGTAGAGATTCCTTTAATGCATTACATGGATCTATAAAATTCTTATGAGTTAGCACCCTTCTGAAAGGTGTGATAAAACCACCAAAAAACCATTATACATGTTGGCTATGGTTAATATCATAAGACAACTTTGATAGTAAATTTTAAAAGTGTGCATCATACTCCCTTATGATCTCAGTCATGCCTTGCTTAACCTCCTTCAACGTGCTGATGCTCTTCTATTCAAACTTTGGCATATGAAACTCTACCAAGAAAGCATCATGCAACATGTTGCAATTTACAACGGTATAGTTTGGATCATACTTACTATACCAAGTATGCACGTGCCCTTGCAAAGTAGTAGCAAATGACCTGCGTTACACTTAGGATTGGTAATTCCCTTAGTGCAACATAATATCTCACACATATACACATGCTCTATTGCATCCTCAATACCTCCATACTCTGGTAGGTAAAGATACATCTCGTAATAGACTTGTAATGGTTAGTGCAGACCATGCCCACCAAATCCAAAACTTGTATTACCTCCAGTATTCCATCCACCTTCAGAGCCATTAAATCCACTAGATCCTGAACCTCTTGATCTTCTTAATCCACCTCCTATAGCGGGCATCGTACTAGAGGATGAGATACTTAGTATTCCAATTGTTTTACTAAATCAAACTCCCACAGTTTGTGAAGTTGTGCCACCTCCAGATGTATTACCCACATTCTACGCACCCACGCTCTGTCCTGATGATGTGCCAAAAAATATACCACCAAACAAAGAAGATGCTTACATAGCCATAGATGAACTTATCACTTGATGAAATTCTATACTTAATAGAAAATGAAATCTACCTGTCGCTACTCTATCACCAACATTATCCTGTTTCTCAATAACTATTTCAGGAATTAGAACACTAAGTACAAGGGCAAGGTCTCTAAGTGGGATCAGATGCACGCCTACAGTTCTCAATATTTCATCATCAGACGTGATCTCATCTGAAGCTAAAGGGGATTATTTTTCTACGCTTTCCTAAGTGGGGGATATCTTGATGCTACAACTCCACGTATTCCACGTGAGCTTTAAATCCTTCATGAGACATCATCCTCTGCAACTCCACAGACTCCTCAGTATTGTGCTTCTTTGTCAATTCCCCCTCTTGCACTTCATTATACTTAATTCATCTTTCCTCTCTTTCCTTTTCTGCCGTAAGGTCTACCATATTTCACGGGCTACACAACCTTTTTTTGCATTCCCTCTTTCCATGCACCTATGATACTTATGCAATATTTTATCCAATCAACAAAGGTTATAAGGATAAGGTGCTTTGTGATATAGTGCTAATGGATGTGTGTCATATGAGCTTAGGAAGGCCTTAGAAATATGATAGGAAAAATACTTATGATGGAAGAAGGAATATTTATACCTTATAGAAGATGGCATAAGTCATACATTGTTTCCTTTGAAAGAAAACAGGAGATGGAAAAGAAACTAGTCCAACTTTAATGATGATAAGTGATAAGGAATTATTGAATGCAATGAAATATGAAGAAATTGATTTTGGATTGGTAATGAAACCTATGACTATGATAACAACTTCCAATCTAGATGAGTTACATCAAGAAATACAAACCATGTTGGCAGAGTATGTGGATATAGTAATGGATGAATTACCCGAGGAGCTACCACCTATTATGAGTATTATTCATCATATTGACTTCACACTAGGTGCAAGTTTACCAAACATGGTTTCTTACAAAATGAAATATCAAGATAACATAGAGATAAAGAAACAGGTGTAACAAATTTTAGACAAAGGATTGATAAAGGAAAGTCTCAGCCCATGTGTAGTACCACCTATTTTGGTGCCAAAAAAGGAGTTTGGAGGATGTGCACTAACTCAAGAGAAATAAATAAGATTACAATAAGGTAAAAAATTCCCTATTCTAAGAATAGGTTATTTAATGAATTATTTGTGTGGATCTAGATACTTTTATAAGATTGATCTCAAGAGTGGGTATCATCAAATACAGATAAGGGAAAGAGATGAATGGAAATTTTCCTTTAAGACTAATGAGGTGTTGTATGAATGGTTTGTTATGCCATTTTGCCTCACCAATGGTCCAAGAACATTTATGAGGCTCATGAATGAAGTATTAAACCCTTTCATAGGATTTTTTTTTATTGTTTACTTGGATGACATACTAGTCTACAACCCAAGCAAGAAAAATCATCTTCAACATCTTATAATGGTAATGCAAATATTGCAAGAGGAGAGGTTATTGATTAACCTTAAGAAGTATATTTTCATCAAGATAAAGCTAGTGTACCTTGTTTTTGTGATCTATAAAGGTCGATTGAATATGGATAAGGAAAAAGTGAAAGCTATAGTTGATTGGCCAACTCCCAAAAAAACTTATGAGGTAATAACTTTTCATGGTTTAGCCAATTTATATAGGAATTTTATTAGAAACTTTAGTGGAATTTGTGCACCAATCATATATACTATAAAAGGGGATTAAAAGAAGTTTGTGTGAAATGATGTTGCTGAGAGAAAAATTCAGTTCTTAAAGAATAAATCATTGAATAACCTGTATTAGCACTTCCTTCTTTTAATAAGGTTTTCCAAGTTAAATGTGATGCAAGTCGGGTAGCCATTGGAGATGTCTTAAGACAAGAAGGTAAAATTTTTACATACTTCAGTGAGAATTTAAATGAAGCAAAGAAAGGTACTCTACTTACGACCTTGAGTTTTATGCTATGGTACAAACCTCAAGGAAGTGGAGGTACTATATAATGCCTAAACAATTTTTATAGCTCGCCATTTAAAAGAAACGTCAATGAGTTTTTATAGATTGTCTTTAACTAATACTGCAACATGTGTATGCATTTTTCATATATTTTATTTGAAAGGTTTTTTGTTGGGTTTTAACACATAATTGTGGAAAACTATATTAGGATCCATTCTTGGCATATAAATGTATGAACAAGTGAAGACATTGAAAAAATCACGTAAGAGTGATGTGTACTCATCACGTTCCTCGTCATATAAAATTTTTCCAAGGAGTACAATGTAAGGTTCATGGAGTGTACCAACATTAACCTTAATAGCTTCCTCGATGAGAATGTAAGATGCCTCATCAAGGTGTCCAAATTTGGGGAGTTCATCAATATTATCTAGGTGTATATCTTTAATTTCCCTAAATTATGCCTTGCTATGGAGTTGTGTGTCTTGTGTGATGGATTTGTAGGGATCCTTATCTTTAGCACCCAAGTAGCATAAGATAACATCTTCTAAAGGGAATAAATCAAGAGGTACAGGATTGTTCACAAGATGGTAATCGATGGGTAAAATATAAATGTGGTTGATGTTAACATTATCTCATATGACATGACAATCCATAGGTGGGGAGCTAGTAGTTCTAGCGATGTCATCGTGAGGAATAAGTAGCATGTATGGAATAAGATGATCAATGGAACAATATAATATGGTCCCAAAATAATGGAATAACTTGAAAAATAGGAATCATGTAGCCTCATTAAGCAATATTTGTGAGTGATTCAGTATAAATGAGACACTAGGATAATGTGTATGTGGATGATTAGTTATTTCAATCTAGGTTGGTAAATCATATTAGTAAAAGCCTCTGTCATATTTTTGATGTCATCATAAAGCTTGGTATGTCCTAATCTTGATTTTTCAGAAGTTAGTTTGTAACATGGATGAATCAGAGTAGAAATTCCCTAGTCAAAATTTCATAGACTATAGCCTTTCTATCCTTTGTCGAGTAAGTAGTGCAGAGAAAAATATGGCTTTGAAAGGTATGAAATGTCAAAGGTAAACTGGGATTTTGAAATGGATAAAATTTTTATCAATGGAGAATATATGGTGTCATATTCCCCATACAAAAAATATGTGTTTTTGAGAGGAATAGAAAATGAAAGTAGTGTTGTCATGCAAATTTACAATATGAAAATTCCCAATTTTGAAGCATGACAACGAACCCTAATGTCAGAATTTTGATTGTAAACCTTCTCAATCCCTCCTCTAGATCATCCTTCCCCTGTATCAAGCCTATCCTACCCTTCTAAGTGGTCATATGTGTTATGTTAACCTGGTCCATATGTTACTTATGGATATCAAGTTCATTCAAGCAATTCCAAGTCAAGATCTTTCAAGATAGGATTTTCAATAAGCTTAAGAATGACTATTTTTGGTCTTTCTAAGGTTGGTGGATCCCCATGAAGTGGAATGAAAGGATAAAATTCATCAAGGAGGTGTATTGAGGAGCTACATTTTAAAACTTTTTTTGGAATATTTTGGGAAGATTAAGAGGTTTTGAAACAAGTTCAGGAAAAGTGGGTCTTTAAGGGTGAAGGAGCTTGCAGTACAAAATATCCCTTAAGCTTTGGGAATTGATTTTGGGAGCTCTGTAAGGTTTTGGATGTAAAAAAAATATAAATGTAAAGGTATTTCAATTCTCTAAGTGATGGTGGTCTCAAGTTTTTCACAAGACATGATAAATTGTTCCCATAATCTACTTTTTGTATGCACAATTGGCGATCCCGAGAAAAATCCTATTTTTTTAGGGTTTTTTTCAAAAAAAATCATGGCATTAAACGCAATAAATTCTTATCAAAATAATATTTCTATTAAAAACCATATAAATAACTGCATTAAAATACCTATGGATGCTCAAGTTACACCTCTGACAAGCTTCTCTCCAATGTATGCATCTAGGAGTTAGTCAATTTTCTAGGTGGACATGTGTGACTCCCAGGCTCAAAGCATAATTTCTTGCACCAAATTTCCCAAAAAATTGATGTACTTGGGACAAAAAATTGTTCCCAACTCCATTTTAGACCCCTAGACCCTCACATGACCTCGACGGAGCTCAAAAAAGTAAGTTAAGCCCCTGTGCACCATTAGCACTCTCCATCATCGAATCACGCTCTGCCACTTGTCAAGACCAGATGAGGTTGCATTTTTTTGCATCAAATGTCCCAAAACATTGGGACACAAAATTGTGCCTAACTCCATGAATCTTTAAAATGTTAAAATTTTACAATTTTATAATTGTCGTGTTGTTTCTTCCCTTTGTGCACGAGAACTTCACTGCCAAAAACTTCATTCACATCCATTTCTATTTCTTCCACCACACAAGTTATTCATTAAACATACATTTCCATTATTCCACTACTGCAATAGCCTCTAAAACCTCACTTTTTTCTCTGCTACCATGGCCATTTTTTACTAGAAGCTTCCATGATTAAGAAACGGTGAAATTTTCATAACTCATGATCCTTAAATCGAATGCTCTTAAAACTTTGGCCATCTCGTCCTCTCTCAGACACCTTCAAGATGAAAAAATAGAAGTTAAAATGATTCCTTGGACTATTAATGGAAACAAAAACAACATTTTTTCCCTAGCTCTCGTTCCTCATATTTCACATCAATCTAGAGAGCGAGTGAAGCTAAAAATGTGAGCACAGACTCCAAGAGATAAACCTATCCCAATGGAGTTATTTTCATTGAAATCATAGGTGGGAAATAATGTTGTCAAAATATTCATGAATCCATTAATGGCTGCCATTGTATCTTCGTGCCTAAAACTCTCACAAGGTAAATTTTAATTTTTTAATTTCCAAGCGTTCAAATGGGTGAAACACCGTAAAATTTTGAGCACGAGATCATGATGAAGATCCGATTCCAAAAATTTCATCCCCATCACAAACCAAGGCTATTTTGGAAAGTTACTATAAATAGCATATTATATGTTCCTCCATGTACTAAAACTAGTAAGTCTCCTAAATTACAATTATGGATAATTTTGAATAATCATAAAAGATGCAAAATGAAAGACAGAAAAATATCAATTTTCCCAAAATAGTAGGTCAGGGAAAAACAACCTGCTAAAAATAGAAATTTTCTTAAAAATTACAATGCATCATCAACCAAGGAGGATGAAGTGTGTCAAAAGGTTTAGAAGGTCATATTGAAGTAAAATGAGGTAATATGTCCCAAAATAATAGGTCACGGTCCTACCTGCTAAAAATAGAAAATATTTATTTTGGGTACAAAAATTTGTAGATGGTCCTATATTCACTCATTTTTCCACTTTTTAAACTCTTCATATGGTTATAAATTACATCATAGCTCAAAAAGATAAATGAAGCCTCTGTATGGGTCTTGGAAACATCTTTTTGGTCCTAATTGTGCTCAAGAACATGGAAAAGCATGGCATAGGAACATATAGACCACTAAACAAATGGAAAAAGTTTAAATATCATCAATAAATCCATTGATTCATTAGATTAAGTGATCATACTTATCATATGGTCTTGAAAACATCATCACCTCATCAAGATGAGCTAGTCGAAGTGATATTATTGACCTTACTGAGTTGAGCCCAATGAGCTAGGTGAGTTAATGGAAATGAGATAGTTGGCTAGTTGGGTGGATTAAAGTAAGTTGAGTTGAGCTGGTAGTAGTGATTTTGAGTTGGGATGGTTGCGACGGTGAGAAATTTCATGAACTCATCCTTTTTCAAGAAGATTCTTGTGCTAGTGAACCGAGTCAAGCAAGTTAGGTGAGCTAGTTGGATCACAGTGAGATGAATTGGTAAACCAGATGAGTTTTACAAGCTCGATGAGCTAGTTGGAGTGAGTGTTGAGTTTTGGAGCTTAATTTCTTCACAAATATCATTCTTTATTAACTTGTTGGAATACACAGTAACCAACATCAGTTGGGTAACTGTCATTGGTCACCTAGGGACTGACATCAGTCAAAGTAAGTAGGAACCAATATCGGTTAGGGTAGCTGACATCGGCTACCTATGCATGATTATTTTATTTAACTCCCAATAATTAGATCTAACCTTTGATATAAAGTGGTTCTAATGGTTGTAATTTTATAGCTAAAGTGCCCTAAGTTTTTATATGCCTATATAAGCTAAAAAAATAGGGTGAGAAGGAGAGAACTCATTAAGAATTAGAAGAATTATAAGAAGGAATTCTTGGAGAGAGAAAAGAGAAGCTTGCGAGGAAGAAAGTACTGTACATCCGGGAGAGGTGCAGAAGATTACATATCTTCATTGTATATCCTCTATTAAAGATTTAAATAATATATTGGTTGTTTCTTGGTGGATGTAGCCCACACTGGGTGAACCACGTTATATCTTGTGTATTATTTCTTCTGGTCTATTTCCTCTTTTATTGCTTGTATGCTTAGATATGAACATATGTTTGTACAATTGGTGTGATTAACCCTAACAACTGGTATCAGAGGTTTTTTTTAGAGGGTTTTATGTGTCGACAGATTTACTCACAGAGGGATTTTTGATTGAGTGGGAGCTACAACAATGGCAGAAGATGGAAAATAAAGAGTTGAGAAATTTGACAACCGTAATTATCAATTATGGAAGATGTAGGTGGAAGATTATATGTATCAGAAAGATATATACTTACCATTGGATGAGAAGGAAATATCTACAAAGATGATTGATGAAGAATAGAAAATTCTTAACAGAAAGGCTCAAGGATCTATAAGATTGAGCCTAACAACATTTGTGGATTTGAATATTACCGAAGCACCAACCACGATAGAGTTGATGAAAATTTCTTCTAATAAAGTTTATTTGACGAAGAAATTATTTAATTCTAAGATGCAAGAAGGTGAATATGCATCAAGTCATTTGAATGATTTATGTTCTATTGTAAATCAATTAAAATTGCTTAATATTCCATTTGATGATGAAGTGAAAGCATTTTTATTCTTATGCTCTTTTCTAGATAGTTGGGATAACTTGGTACTGGTTGTTAGTAATATAACATCTGCTACTAATATTTTAAAGTTTGATGATGTGGTTAGTATAATCCTGAATGAATAAGTATGAAGGAAAAGTACAAGAGAATTGTCATCTGGTAATGTTTTGAATGTAAAAAACATGTGAAGGAAGAAGTAAATATCCAAGAGCAATAATAATGGGAAATCAAAGTCTAAGAATGACATATTTAAATCCAAAGGTAAAGGAATAACCTACTGGAACTATGGAAAGAAAGGACATGTAAAGAGGAATTGTTGGTTCATAGAAAACAAAGACAATTTACCAAAGAAAGGTAAAGAGACAAATGTTACATCTTCTGAGGTAATGCAAGATTCCCTTATTCTCTCCTTGGGTATTAAAATTGAATCATGGGTTTTAGATTCAGGAGTTTCTTTCCATGCTACCCCTAATAAGGGTTATTTCAGAAATTATGTCCAGGGTAATTTTGGGCATGTTTATTTAGGAGATGATGAACCATGAAATATTATTTGTAAAGGAGAAGTTCATCTAAAATTACAGAATGTAAATACATGGATATTGAAAGATGTGAGGCATGTGCCAAGCTTTCAGAGAAATTTGATTTCTGCAGGATAACTAGGTGAATCTGGTTGCATGGTTACATTCACATCCAAATATTGAAAGGTTACCAAGGGATCTCTTGTTGTAGAAAGAGGCAAGAAGGTAGGAACATTGCATTTGTCAACCTGTATTACTGATTCTTTTTCTGTGCTATCTACTTCAGATTCAGATGCAAGCATGCGATAATTGGCTAGCCATATGAGTAAAAAAAGAATCCAAATCTTAAAGGATAAGGGTAAGTTATCATATTTTAAATATGTAGATCTTGATTTATATGAACATTGTATATTTAGAAAGAAAAAGAGAGTAAGATTTATCAAAGATGGTTCAATAAAGAAGGAGCAAAAATTGGAGCTTATGCACTCAAATATGTGGGGACCAACCCAGGTAGCTTCTCATGGAGGATCCTAATATTATGTGACTTTAATTGATGATGCCACAAGAAAGGTATAGGTTTATTTTATTAAATGTAAATTTGATGTTTTTGAAACATTTAAAAGATGGAAAGCCCTTGTGGAAAATGAATCAAATTAAAAGTTAAAATACCTTGGATCTTATAATGGTGGTGAGTACAACAGCAAGGATTTCAATGATTATTGTTTAGTAAATGGAATACATAGAGAAATAATGGTGCCTAGAAGACCACATGAGAATGGTGTTGTAGAAGAATGAACATGAAAATCATGAAACGTGTAAGAAGAATAAGGATACACGCTGGATTACCCTTATAGTTTTGGGCAGAATCAATAGACATTACAATTTATTTAACTAACCATGGGCCTTCAAGTGCACTAGATGGTGGAATACTAGAAGAAGATTGGAATGGAAAAGAGGTAGATATTTATTTTCTTAAGAGTATTTGGTTCAAAAGCTTTTGTGCATGTTGATAAAGAAAATAGAAAGAATTTGGATGATAAATGCAAGACATGTACTTTTATTGGTTATGGATTTGGTGATTTTAGATTCCGTTTTTGGGATTTAGAAGATTCTAAGATTGTTAGGAGTTGTGACATTGATTGTAATGAAAAGATAAGGTACATGGATCAAGTTTTGGTACCCAAACATGAATTGGTAGGAAATTTTGTTGATGAAAATGCATTCTTGGATTTAAAAGTGAAACCTACAGGTTTATACAGTAACCAGTGTCGGTAGACACTGGACCAACGTCAATTTCCTAAACCAATGTCAGTTATAGAAGAGCCATAGCGAAATTGATTAGCCGAAACGATGTCGGCTATAGGTGATCGATGTCGATCACTATTTGAGATTGATAAAAATTTGCAAAATGATAAGATTGAGCCTCTAACATGACAAATCTCAATGAGAAGGTCACAAATGGTATGTAGACCTCCAGATAGATTTACACCCTCCTTATCTTATTTATTATGTACTGATAGTGGTGAACTATAGAGTTTTGAAGAAGCAATGCAGGATAAAACCCACAAGAAGTGGGAGCATGACATGGATGAGGAGATGGAATCCTTGGAACAAAACCAAACATAGGATTTAGTTAAGTTTCCAGCACGTAAAACAACATTGTAGAATAAATGGGTTTACAGGCTCAAAGAAGAAAATGGTGGATAAAAAATATACGAATCAAGGCTTGTGGTAAAAGGATTTACATAGAAATCAGGTATTGATTTTGGTGAGATATTTTATCCTGTAGTAAAAATGAATTCCATATGCATTGTATTGAGTTTAGTTGTAGTAGAATATTTGCATGTAGAGAAATATGATGTTAAGATGACTTTCCTTCACAGTGATTTGGAGGAAGAGATTTATATGCAGCAGTTGTTTGGTTATGAAGTCAAGGGTAATAAGAAACTTGTGTGCATGATAAAAAAGATCTTGTATGGGCTCAAGAAATCCCCAAGGAAATGGTATATGAGGTTTGATAGTTTATGAATGACCGTGGTTATATGAGATGCGAATTTGACCATTATATTTATTTCAAGAAGATTGAAAATGGAAGCTATATTATTTTGTTACTGTATGTGCATGATATGCTTATTACAGGATCTAGTATACATGACATTTTTGAGCTTAAAGAAAATTTATCTCATACATTTGCAGTGAAGGATATGGGAGCTGCAAAGAAAATCCTTGGCATGCAAATTCATAGATACAAGAAGAATAAAAAGTTATATTTTTCTCAGGAACATTATATCAATAAGGTGTTGGAAAGGTTTAATATGGAAAATTCAAAACTTGTAAGTATACCTATGGTTAGACACTTTAAATTGAGAAAAGATAAGTGTCCTACATCACATGAGGAGGTTGAGTACATGACATGAGCTCCATATGCTTTAGCAGTTGGAAGTATCATGTATGCTATGGTTTGTACCAGACTATACATTACACAGGCAATGGGAGTTGTGACCATATTAATGGCCAATCTAGGTAAAAAGTAGTGGACAACAATCCAATGGATTCTTGGATATTTGAGAGGTAAATACAACATGCAGTTATGTTGTGGAGGGTCAGATACTTCTTTATATGGCTATGCTAATTCAGATATGACTAGAGATTTGGATGATTGGAGAAGCACCATTGGATATGTATTCACAATAGGTGGGATGATAGTTAGTTGGATTTCAAGATTACATAAGGTTGTGGCCTTGTATACTATAGAGGTTGAGTATTTTGTAGCTACAGAGACTAGAAAAGAGATGATATAGATGATCAGGTTCATGGAAGAGTTAGGAAAAGAGCAAGAGGATTTTAGATTGTACAATGATAGTTAAAGTGTGATTCATCTGGAAAACAACTCAAAATTACATTTAAGAATGAAACACATTTAGTTGAGATATCACTTCATATGACAGGTGTTGGAGGATGGGCAACTAAAACTGGAGAAAATTCATACAAAGGAGAACCCTGCAGATATGCTAACGAAGTTGTTGGCAAAGGATAATTCGGAGCTACACTCCACTTCTGTTGGTCTTCGAGTTTGAGACTTGAAGAGGAAGAAACAAGCCAAGGAAAGGATATAAGAATGGAGCTATATGGTAAAATGTAGTAATTTATCTCCAAGTGGGAGATTGTTGAGTTGTGGAGCTTCATTGCTTCACAAATAACATGCTATATTAACTTTCTAGAATACATAGTAACCGATGTCGGTTGGGTAACCTCCATCAGTCACCTACGAACCGACATCAGACAAAGAAAGTAGGAACCAATATCGGTTACCTGTGCATGATTGTTTTATTTAACTCATGGGAATTATATCTAATCTTTGATATAAAGTTTATCTACTAGTTGTAATTGCATAGCTAAAGTTCCCTAAGTTTTTATATGCCTATATAAGTTAGAAAGATAGGGTTAGAAGGAGAGAACTCATTAAGAATTAGAAGAATTTTAACAAGGAATTCTTGGAGAGAGAAAAGATAAGCTTGTGAGGAAGAAAGTATTGTATATCTAGGAGAGGTGTGGAATATTGCAGATCTTCATTGTATATCATTTGTTAAAGATTTGAATAATATATTGGTTGTTTCTTGGTGGACGTAGTCCAAACTTGGTGAACCATGTTATATCTTGTGTATAATTTCTTCTTGTTTATTTCCACTTTTATTTATTATATGTTTAGATCTAGATATATGTATGTAAAACTGGTGTGATTAACCCCAACACTGAGCTTAACAAGATAATGGAGTTGATCAATCAAGAATTAAGGGCATCATCATGAGCCATTTCTATGGTCATCTTGAGATTACATCGGGGGATATCTCAATAGTGTTTCTAAACACTCATTTGGCAACTCGAGGGGTCTGTGCATCATGCGAAAGCAAGATATTGTAATCATCATTGACAATTTCTTCATCATAGGGAGCCTCTTCATTGGATGTGACAACCTATCCTTTATTCTCTCTTCATCTCTCTACCTTCTCTTCCATTTATAATTCTTTGTTGGGCATACTCATTGTTTTTTTATCATTCACTTAAGCGACCTCATAAAGTTACATTGTAGAATTCCCTCTAGTTATAAAAAGGGAACTTGTTTTCCACTTCCTAGGAAGATGAAAATTTACAAGTTGAATGAGACTATGAAGATTCATGTGGGGGGTAGGCAAAGATTCAATTCACATTGATATAAATTGGGATGAATTCTTCATTCTAAAGGATCTTGAAAATTAGAGATTCTTGGTAGAAATTGTGAATCATCGTAGCTTGATTGAAGCAATTTACTCAACACTACACATGAAATGAAAGCTACTTTTCTTGCATTTTCCCTTTCTCATGTTTCCCTCCTTTCCCCTATTATATGCACTTTGTAAGTACGATGATTAAAGAGAGAATTGTATCTTTGATGAATGGACCTCAGATAGCTATGTTTCTATGTGGGTTTTGTTTGTCTCACTAATATCTTTATTGTTTCTTTCTTCTATATTGAATGTTAAACTAATCTGGTTACTGGGTGTGAATTCTACAATCAGCCTAATCATGACAGTAACCTTCCTTTCCTAATTTCCTTCCTTTCCCCACATCTTAATGATTTCCTCCCTTATACCCCATACAAGCACTTTGCTACAAGTTTAGTGGAGTGTCCTTATGTGATACTCAACTTATTTGGCCAACCCATAACATTTAGATTAGGTTTAGACTAGTTACATTAAATAGTGGGAGTTGCACCATTCAATGCAGAAGGGCGAATCCTCGTGAACATTGGTGGAGACACCTAATTTTCCTAATTAAATTTTTTCTCACCAACATAGATATACTTTGACACATTGTGTGGGAGATGGTCTACACATTTATTTGACATTTGGCATATTAGGTAGAGACATAGTGGAATAAGGGTGTTTGTATTCCCCAATACCAATAGATTTTACATCATGGGTCATAGGATCCTTACTATGATATTCAGATGTTTCAGTAGTTGTAGCTTTTCTACTAGAAGGAATAAAAATTGAATCCAATGAAGGTGAATATGACAAGGATGGTGAAGGGAACTGAAGTATGATTACTTCCTGGAGTGATGTTGATGGTTGGTCATGAGATTATGATGAAGAATGGGAGGGGTCTTGTGATTGTGGAAAGATAGAATATTGCATTGAGGGTGATGGGTCAACCGCGGTAGGTATATGAGTGGATGTATAAGATATATCCACAGGGGTTAAAGAAACTAGTATGACATGTGTAATGTGTACCACAATAAAAAATGAGAACATGATATCGTTGGAATAATTAAATGGTTCTACATTAGAGGTGACACAATGTGTAATCACACCTTGTTTTTATTTGAGACATTGATTGAGGGTAGACAAAACACATCTCATCTCGTGAATCCAATGACATCCTAACAAGATGTTATATTGCATCTCTCCTTTTATAATGTATAAAAGGGTGTGGAGTATTTTGGATCCAAATTTCAATGGTAAAAATATGGTTCCTAATGTGGTGCAAGAAGTTTCGTTGAATGCTCACAATTGTAATGCCGAGGCCGAAAGATGTGATAATGATCTGTGGAGCTAACATAAGGTTACAGATTATATGATATTAATGTTAGATTCATTGTCAGTAACACACATTTGAATGTTTTGTGTTTGATTTTGGCGATGATAAATAGGGGTTGATCACGAGGATAAATTACCCTTTATGTTTTGAGAGGGGGTCCACACTTAATATCATAGTTGTAAAATGTGGTTGATGATGAAATCAAAGTATGGAGATTTCCCACAAATTGTGTAAAGGCATTGAGATTTTGAGTGGACAAATCAATTGAAATTAAGACTTTAGTAAGTTCCTCGTGATTATTAGAATATTTCACAATGAGATATTATCAATCATACTCTTTAAATGGTTAATTATATTTTTCTTGAGAGTGATGATCGATTGTGGAGGTGAGATCACATTTGGTGATGGTGTTGGTGTACATGTCGATGTGTTTATAGATTTAAGATTTGTATTGGCAGCTTGATTTCTTATCATGATATGAATCATGTACCAATTTTTTTTTCATGATATGATGTTGATGTTTTGTGAATAACCTGATTGATTGAAGCTGTGTGTGATGGTAATGGATTTTTGAAGACATCTAAGTTTTGATTTTTTAGAGCCATGACATTGTAAACTTGAATAACACATTATTTAATTAGGTATTGAATAACATTACACAATTGGCAACACTTTTCAATTGCATGGCCCAAAATCATATGATAATAACATTTTCCATTGGATTGTTGTTGCCAAAGTAGTTTTGGTGCATTAACGAAAATTCTAGTCGTATTGGTGGGAGCGAGATGAGTTGAGCATCTAGGAATTTTTACAAGATACAAGAAATTGATTTGGTTAATGGAATGTATTTCTAACGCATCTGAAAGGGATCTCGTGATGTGGTTTGTGTGGCTCATAAATATGGGTTATTAGGAGCTGTGGAGGAATTCTTGGTGCATTTGATGTGGAACCTTAATTAGCTACAGACTAGAGAATGACCTGATTAACTCGGGGAGTATTATTAATGAACTTGGAGAAATAATTCTTTTTACAAAGCTTGAAATCACTAGTACTAGCATGGACATCCTTAATTCTCTTGGCCATAAGTATGGATTCCTCAAATGACTGAAAAATGTTGGATTTGAAGATTTTGTGATATATGTTTGGCACAACTCTTGATGAACAATTGGGTGAGTTTTGGTTGAGGAATGAGAAATGTAAGATCATGGAAAACTATCCTCCAATGTGACACATAGTTAGCTAGAGGATTATAATTGAATTATTTTAGGTTATATAGGTCGAACAACATGGCATGCTTAGAAAATTTGACTAAAAAATGATCAAGGAATAATTTGGAAAGTTTATTGAATGGGATGACATTATGTTGCATAAGATTGGTGTATCGATATAAAGCTTGGCCACCTAGTGACAGTGAAAATGTTTGGAAACATAAGCACATCATCATGGTTGATGAGATAAAAAGTGTACGTAAACATATGTAAGTTATTTTGAGGATACTCATTTCCCTTAAATTTTTCGAATGCGGGAATAATAAAATATGGAGTATATGGTTTCATAGGGACCAATGGGTGGATAGCTTCAGTACATAATTGACTATATGTGAGTTTATGAACTCCCATACCTTGATTTTGAAGTTCAAGGAACTACAAATTCTATCCAATACTTCTTGATTAATGTTTGACACATGTTGGAAAGAATGTATTTGGAGTGGTTAAGTGTATGAATGTGTAGAATGGCGATGTGTTATATGGGTGTAAGTTTGAGAGAATGGAGGGGATATATAATTAAATGATGGAAAATATGGTGGATTATATTGGGTGAAAGGAGGAATCATTATATTGGAATGAGACTAAAATGGTTGTGTATTTCCTGTAGAAGGAATATGATGCATTTAGATTATAGTAGATGGTGTGGGACCAAAAGATACAATTGTGGTATAGGGTGCCTATATGGTAAATGATGAAGGGTCATGTTATGCATAATAGATATTCAAATTGAAAGCATCTAACTTGTAATATTATCGTTTAAGATATTTTGGAAGGGCTTCCACATTACGATCTGAGGTATCATCAAAATTAGGATCAAAAGATGAAATATTGTAAATGTCATCATCGTCAAGAGGTTATTTGGTTTGTTTAAACACACATAACTATTAAAAGTATTTTTTTATACTATACAATTCATATATACATTACAACATACCATGTGTGGGTAATATGGTTATTTTTTTAACCATTAATAAAAGTGTTATATTTTCCTATTCACATTTACATTCACACTTTTGTTTATTAACAAACTATATACATAATGAGTTGATTGTAGTACCATTCCACACAATATGTGCACTTTTAAGTTACCCCATTCTCTCAGATATACTAAAAAAAAGCCATACTTGATCCTAGGAAACATGTATATGGCATAGTTTTTTCCCTCTCATAGTTGAATATTATACCTTTAACATTCCATTATTTGTGGCATCTTCTCTTAGCTTATTTAAAATGATTTTAGGTTTCTCTTGGATTTGTACCTTCATAGTTGTCTCTTCATTACTGCATCAATGTGCTAAGTTCCTTTATAATAAGTAATTGGTTACAATGAGGTATACCACTCAAGGACCATATATCTCAATAACTTAGCTTGATACATATGGTTACTACTCCTAGTTCTAGTGCATCTACATCTCAAAATTTTGATTCTCATGCTCCATCTAGTTAGACACTCCCTTCTAGTGCATATATGCATATGTATCCTCATTCACCTACTATTGATATCCTGTCACACACTCCTTGGCATTCAGCTCAATTATTCTTGTTGCATATGACTTATCTTAGGAACATTTTACCTTTGCCTCTACCTAGGTCACCCTCTTTTCACATTATGCATCATGGATATTTCCCCCATATATATTCTACTTCACATACCATTGTTTCTACACACATAATATATACATGAGTATCCCTAATCTCTTCTAACACTTTTCGGTCCTACACCTCTTTTACCCTCTGAGTGTGACTTGCCTCTTTATGAGAATATTATTGGGTAGCTATTTTGCAAGCCCTTTTCTATATAGCGTTATTTTAAAAAATAATAAACATTTAAACAAATACAAAATAATTCACATGTTTTCAAAAATGCAAAATAAGTAAATGTTTATGGTTTGATTGGATAGCTTTTTATTTTGTACGTTTTATTTGTCATGTTGGTTTGATCGATCATATATATTTTTATATATTATTTACACAATGCATTCATGAAATATATTGAGCTTAATCCAAGACACATAAAAGGTGATGCATGATGACAGGTGTTGGTTTGGTTTCTTATGATTATTACTACTCTTTGGGGGCCTCTCCCACACTATCCACATGCTTTTGTTTCATTAATATTACTTTACACTTCCTCATCACACTTGATTATATGTGTATTTTCTATGCTATATTTTTATCTAGTAGGACTAACAAATGTATTAATTATATAATGGTAACAAATATTGATATATATGCTTTTATAATCACTATTTTCTGTACTTTCTTGATACAATTATAAGTACTTTCTTATACAGATTATTTCCTTCTTTGAATACTTGGTTTTGATTGTCTATGACTTACTTATTACAATTATATGGTTTTTACTCTATACAGATTGAGTGCCTTGATTTTCTTGTGATAATATGGGTGTCCCATGTTTGTGGCTCTATGCACATCTAAAATTTATACACTTCTTTATATGCATGTGGTCTACAATTTATTCTATTTTGATTGTAATGTGATATCGTGGGTTTCTCATGTTTGCGTCTCTATGTTTTCATGTTACTATGCTCCCATGCTTCTATAATATTGATTACTTTTCTATATATATTGTTGATGTTATTACTATACTAGTAATACTATGTCTTATGACATGATTGAATCTTAGTAATCTAGTGATTTTATACTATTTTTTTATATGATTAAACACTTTTGAATAGAGGTATGAACCGGGGGGTGAAGGGCCCCAACCTTACAAAGGAGAAGATAAATGGAAGAAAGAAGAAATGGAAGAAGGGCTGAAAAGGACCACCCAGAAGAAGAAAAGAGGGAGAAGGAGAAGAATAGGACAAAGACTAAAAGGCCCAACATTAGAGAAGAGTGATTTGAGGGGAAAACGTAAAAAAACACCCAAACCAAACAACACAAATGAAGAGGTCAGCTGAAACTAAGTACCTGCACGGGTATTGGCTTCCTTGAGCAGAAGCCTAAAAGCCTCATCAACTCGGTCTCTAAGTTCGTTCAGATTATCGATAGCAGAATGAACCAGAAAGAGAGCAACATCAATGTCTACCAGAGGAAGGAGTTTGTGGTCCAACCGACCATAAACAATAGAGAATTCACATTTTGAGCATAATGCAGAAAATCATGATATTGACCACATAGCCATTGAATGCCCCGACCCGAGCCCAAAGCTAGCTCATCAACTTCTTCAACCCATAGAAATGGATCAGGTAGAGAGAAGTCCAATAGTTCTTCATATAATCCCACATGGTGAACAAGATAAATATTATCAACAATGAAAAACTCCATAAATGTCATATCTAGATGAAGTAAGAGGTAGAAGGATATAAAGGCTGCAGTGATATCTGAGTTAGATCTGGTGCGACGTGATTGGAACCGATAGGAGTCACCAAGGATGGTTTTAATGGCCTCAGCTTCACTGTGGGACAAGTACCAAAATATTTTAGACAGCCGGTTACGGTCGATTTCCTCATAAGTGGCTGATACCGGATGCTCGTTATGGAGAAAAAATGAAGGGAAAATCCACAAAGGCCATTGGAAGAGAAACCAAAAAGCCACATAGTAGGTTAAGGCCGAACCAAGTGGCTTAAAACAAAGGAAGATACGTGAGGGAGCATGATGTCTTTGTAATTAAATGTCATACCTTTCAATTGAAATGATATACGAGATCCCATCCCAAACCTTCGCATCACTTGAAATTTTGATGGTGGTGGGAAAATCAATCGCATAATTGGCAATGAGATCCACTGCAGAGTTGGTTTCTCAAAATTTATGATGGATGCTCCAATTTTTTAGTTTTCTGAGCTAGAAAAGTATGTTAGAAATGAAAGGATTGAGTTTCCAAGAGAGGGTTGACCCTTTTAAAATAACATGTATGATAATCTGAGAGTCCCCTTCTATGAATAGAGAATCACAACCATATTAGACATCCAGTTTGACACCTTCCAAAAGGGATTGGAATTCAGCCAAATTATACAAAAAATCGTAGAGCAGGAAGGAGATGACTGAGACATAGAGACCATTTGCGTTTCTAATAATGAAACCAATGCCTGCTTTCCCAGGGTTACCTCTGGAGGCTCCGTAAAAGTTCAATTTCTAGGAGCCCTGAGGGGGAGGCCTCCATCTGACCTGTTTCCTCCTCAAAATTTTCTCCACTTGAGATAATCCTCACCTTATAATGAACCTGGGGTTTGGAATTTTAGTGAGAGGCCAAGATTTTCTAATGATAGCTTCATGCGAGAACAAAGGGTTATTGTAACTTTTTTTACTAACTTTTTCAGATATGGCCACTTCCAGTTTGATCAGAAAAGTGGGCATATCAAAAGACTATTCTCTAAATAAATGTAGATTGCGCTCCCACCAGATATGCCAAATAAGAAAAAAAGGAGCAACAAGCCTAATTGAGCTTAGGGAGCTATTAGAATTCATTTTGGGCCAAGCAATAAGAGTATCTTTGATATTATTACTGGGCACCCATACAAGATTGAGCTTACTAAAGAGCCAATGCCAAATCTTAGTAGCAAAGGAACAAAAAAGAAAAAGATGATCAATATCTTCTTCAGCAACACTGCAAATAACACATTTAGAGGTTCTGATGAAACCTCATGATCTTTTGCACAATTGGGTAAGAATTTTTTTAAAGATCCAACCAACCGAACAACGCTACTTTGGGAAGGATAGAAGAATGCCAACAACCAAAATTACTGGGAATCCCTTTACCAGGCATTGAAATAAGCTTAGAATATCCTTCTTTGACAATGTATATGCCCGAAGATGATCCTAACCAAATCAAATGATCATCACAGTCCTTGAAGGATGCACTTCTAGAGAAGAGAACCTCCTTATAAGAGGAGACTTCCGGAGAGGAAGCACCGAGGGGGGAGATATCCTTCCATAGCCAAGTGGGTGAGCCGTTAGGATGATGATAACCATAATTAGCAATATTAATTCCCAAAATAACTTTGGTAACATTCATAACATGATTGATAGTGGGATCAAGATTGAGAGGTGGATAAGTCCTCCCAAAAATTAATCAAATAACCGTTGTTGACGTGCCACGAGATGAAGTCCGTGATCAGAAATCTACATTTGCAGATGAAATTCCAAATGTGAGATCCTTTAGGAAGTTATTTGCTTGAAAGAATGAGCTCAGGCCGACCAACCTCCAAATATTTATGGGAAAGAACCTAGAATACCAACCTCTTAGCATCTGAGATAAATTTATAGACTAATTTCACTCCAAGGGTGATATTCTGGAGAGAAAAATCCACAATCCCCAGACCACCTAAAGATTTGGGAAGTTTGACACTGTCCCATTTAACCAAATGAAAATTTCTTTCCTCATTATTCCCCTGCCAAAGAAAGGATTTGACAACCTTCTCAAAATTAAGCAAGACTGTTTTGGGGATGGCCAAAACTAAAAGCATATAGATCGGAAGGGTACAAAGGACCGATTTGATTAGAAAATTTATTCCTGCCAAATATAACCATTTCTCTTTCGAGGATTGCAACCTCGACGAGAGAGAATGGAGAAGATCATCCCACAAATTAACTTTTCCTTTGCCAAAAAATAGAGGTATTCCAAGATATTTATGAGGAAGGGAACCCACTGTGAAACCCATCACATCCTTGATTCTACGTTGCAAATGGGGAGAAACATTAAAGAAGAAGATGACATATTTATGAAAATTGATTACCTAGCTAGCAACAATAGAATAGGAGTTCAAAATATTAGACAAGGCACGAGCTTCCAGGACAGAAGTTGAACAGAAGAAGAAAGTATCATCTGTGAACTATTGATGAGAAAGGGGAGGAAGAACAACTATGAGGGATATTCCCGAAAGGGAACCAATACTAATCACCAATTTGATACTTTAGCTCAGAGATTCCATGATGAGAATAAATAGAAAAGAAGAAAGGGTATCCCCTTTCCTCAGACCCCTTCTACTACTGAAAAATCTTTCCATTGAACCATTAACCAGGATGGAAAAGAAAGGGGAAGAAATGTAGTTAAACACCCAATCAAAAAAGTCGCTGTAGAAGCCCAGAGCTTGAAGGGATTTGAGAAGGAATCTCTAATTGATATGATTGTAGGATTTGCTAAAATCCATTTTAATCATCATACCAGGATGAGAAGAAAGGTGCAGTGTATGAATTAGCTCATGAAAAATGATGATACCGTCAGAAATGGATCTCCTGGGAATAAATCCAATTTGTTCTTTGCTCAACAATATTATGAAGAAGGGGACTGATTTTGGAGGTGATGGCTTTGGAAATGATTTTATATGAAGTATTACAAAGAGAGATAGGGCGGAAGTCATCAAGATTTTCTATAGGAAATTTTTTGGGGAACATAAAAATAAAGGTGTGGTTCAAAACACCTAAAATCTTACCAGTACTTTGAGATTCTTCCACAACTTGCTAAACATTATCCCCTATGACGTCCCAAAAGTCTTGAAAAAAAGTGGCCGGAAAGCTGTCTGGACCGGGGGTCTTTGTCCCTTTCTATAGAAATGACAATTTTACGCACTTCTTCTTTGGAAAAGGGGGAAATAAGAAAAACATTATCAATATCATTAAGAAGATTTTGAGAGTGCGCCAAAAGATGAATCTAAGAAGCCAAGGAGGAGTGTAATTCGTCATTCAGAACATTTTGAAAAAAGGACACAAACTTGGATTTTATCTAAGGTTGGGTGGAAATTTGCTTGTCATCATCCAACTTCAGGGAAGATATATAGTTAATGTTTCTTCTAGCTTTAACAAAAGCATGAAAGAATTTTGTATTTTTATCCCCATCATTCAACCGAACTTCCCTCAATTTTTGCCTCCAGTAAGTTTCTTCTTTCAAAATAAGATCACCGAGCTCACTAAGAAGAGATTTTTCTTTGAGATGATTCTCCTGGTGTATACCATTTCTGAGGAAAAGATTGTTGAGAGAACGGATCTCTTTCTCCACTCTCAACTTTTCCTAGAAGATGTTTTTGAAGGAGGAAGCATTCCAGGAAATCAATTGATATTTTAGTAGAGAAAGTTTTTTGGAAATGATGAACATCCTGGTACTTGTCACTGCAAAGAAAGTCCACCAAGATTTGACATGGGTCTTGAAAGAGGGATCCTGCATCCACATAGATTCAAAACTTGAAAGGAGAGCATAGTGGAGGAGAGTCAAAATTGATGTTGAGAGAGATGGGGAAATGATCAGAACCCATCAAGGGGTTGACAGTGCATTTAAGAAGAAATTTTTGATGTAGCCAATCTTCCAAGATCAAGAGTATGTCAAGCTTGACAACCATATAGCCAAACCCAGGACACTGATTCTTCTAAGTGAACCAACCAGAGTTAGGTTCAACATCTATTAAATTAGAAGTATCAACAAAGGAAATAAAATCAGCTTGGGAATGTGGCTTCCAGCGAATGCCACATCACTTATCCTTATTCAAGAGGGTAGCATTGAAATCCCCAACAATGATAGATTTGGAATCCATGATGGAGCCAAGGGCATCCTGGACCTTAGATGAAGTATCCCATTTCTTTATAGGATTATTCGGGCCATAAACATTGCAAAGAAAGAAGAATTCATCTGAATGTTTCAAACTAACCTTGCACCATTGAAAATTAGGATTCTCTAAAAGTTGATCGATACTGCAGCTACATGTCTTCTAAAGAATGCCTAACCCACTTGAGGCTCTGTCCTGATTTAATGAAGAGACCCTCTCAACCTTTCAAACTACGAAACCATCCAGTAAGACAATCCACACTAGAAATTTTCATTTCTTGAATTAAACAAATTGAAACGTCCAACTCTGCAACATAGCATCTAAGCAGATGTTTTTTGTTAGGGGCATTTATGCCCCTAACATTCCAGGAAAGAAGATTCATCTTTTCTTTAGAGAGGATGTGCCTCTCCTACTTGAAGATAGGAAGAACAAACAAAGTTGCATTTATTTACCAGTAGCAATCTTCTTTAGGGAAAGACTATCTTTGGATGAATGACCAGGAGGGGCTTTCAGACCCAGATCCATATTGAGAATTACAAGAGTTGGAAGGATAGAGCTCTGCAAACCAGTATCTTTAGGAAAAAGCTCAAATCCATCCTTTGATTCAAAATTCTCATCCCTCAAACCCACGTCTTTAGATCCAATCAGATCCTCTTTATCACTAACCCATTTTTCTAGGGAGGTTGCATCAGCACCAAGCCCCAAAGCAATTCCCTCTTGAAACAAAGAAAGGATATGAGTGGAATCATGAACCACTGACGTAGTCTCTTTGACCAGAGATATGGTTCTTAGGTCAATAGCCAGGGGTTCTAGGGCCTGGAACTTTCTAGGAATGTCCAAAATAGGGCTAGAAGCCTTGCTAGAATATTGAGGAATAAAGACTTTAAGATCTGGTGTATGAGAGATCTTCTTTTTCCATACAGTGGGTCTTGAGGAAGGAGAGTTTTTACAAGTAGTTTGAAAATGTCTAGGATGTTTGCAACAAAAACAATAGTTAGAAACCGCCTCATAGTTGACCTTCTAAACTCATTTACCATTGGATGAAGAGATCACTATGAAGTCTTGCAATTTTTTGGAGGGATCAACAAAGATGCAGACCCGAGTGAAAGAGTAGAGAGAACCTTCGAGGGTCACCGGATCAATACGGTTAACTCATCCCAGGCTAGAGAAAATTTTCTTAAGGATATTAGGGGACCAAAACTTTCTAGAAAGAGAATAAAGTTGGATCCAAACTTGAAAGCCATCCATATCAGCTTGGTCCGAGTCAAAGTGAGCGATCCACCCATGAATATGAATCCCAGAGTCAAAGAATAAAAAATCTTTCCTTGCTAGAGAATTATCCCTTTGAGCTTCGCTGCAAAATATCACCAAGAAAAAACCTTTATCCAAGAATCAGATGTGAAGGCCACTCCCCAGTGGGTGTCACACCAACAACGTATCCCTTCAAAAAACAAGAAATGACCCAAAAATTTGGTGATTATTACTCTTTTTCTAAGAAGATTGAGCTGTGTGTTGAGACCATTTGAGCCCTCCAAAGTGACAGACACAAAATCCTCTGGTAAAGAATATTTTTAAATAGAAGCACTCCCCAAACATTCTTCATTTAACCATTCCAAAATGACCACTCTGGGTCCCAGACGATTTAAGAGAGCAGACGACAGGCCAGGACCAATTGTGCTTCCCTGCACACTTTCTGAGTTACGGGTAGGTTTGGATTTGGAGCCATTGTGGCGTTTGAATTTTAAAAGAAAAAAATGACTATTCTGAAACGGTCCCCAATATTTTTCTGACCATCATGCCCATTTTTTCTACTTTACAATATTGTTAGGTACCATGTTTATTTATACTATTACTAATTTACTTTATGACACAATTGATTTCTACTACATTGTTATATTATTGCTACTCTAGATTATGACATGGTTGACACTTTTTACACTATTGTTCTTACTTTTATACACATGTATTATTGCTTGTTATGTGTTGCACGTTGTTTTCACTACGTGTCATGGTTTCCACCATGTACAACTACTTTTACAGGTATATGTTCCCAACGATGGCTAGCATTCTAACCTATTATGTGATATTATGAAAAATATTAGACTTATCACAAATAGGAACACATGATTTATTCTTTTTATCTACATGATCAAATGCTTTATCACATGTACATCAAAAGAAAAGGAATTCATCATGATATATTCCACATATATAGAATGATTACAAGACACATGAACGTATTTTTATAAGGCCCATTTCCTCATATACATGCACACATATTAAAAAGTGATATAATTCAAAGTAGGTCAATATTGTATAGTACATTCAAGACTTTGGTACAATCTTGACCATAGTAGATGTTCTTAGACTATTGGAATACTCTCACAAGTTTCTAATTTTCTCATGTATTATATTAACTATTTATAGGTTTCTTTTACAGTTTCATACATATATAACTAATTTTAGAACATGATACATGGGGAATGAGTACTTGATTCCTTATCCTCTACACTGTTCAGTCACAATTACAAGAATAGGTTTTTGGGGCATAGGAATTTTTCCCTATATGATATTTCAAAATATATACACTCAGTTTAAACAACTGAAAACATGATGAGGACATGGTATATCCATTCCTTTTAGACATGTAGTTTTATCTTATAAAATTGTTATAACCGTTACAAAATTAGACCTAGATATTTTTGCAGTGGTGTGGTTTGTAGGGTCGTCAAAGGTATAAAAGTAGATAAGTTATTTGTAGGTTTTCTTCCTCTTATCTCACAAGTTTCAAAATGGAAGATATCTAGTCTTCTCTCTTGGTGGGGTGCTTTGGTTCATACCTCTCTCTTCTCTAATGTTGAGTTGTAAGCACTCAACACTATAGTTTCTCTTTTAATACAATTGGGTAATTTTCACCCCCAATCCTTCAACATCTCAACAACAATTCAAAATATCCAAATTACAATAAGAATGGAAGATCATCCATCACTAGAATAAAAATGTGTATTCCTTCAATTTTTTCTTCTCCTTTAATTTTCTTTATGCAAGTTTAAAGTTACAAAAGTTATAAGTCTTATTTATTACTTTGAGTTATAGTTCAATTTATATCATAACAATTCACTACAATATGGGTTACATGTTTAACCATGGATCATGCCAATATGAACACATAATATATCAACTATCAAGCGAAAGAAAAAAATTATGTGCACACTCAGGTATGTTTTAATTTCAAGCATGTAATTTTCAATTACACATTTAAAGGGGGAAAATGTAGAGTCTTAAATTTGGTAACTTGTCCTTTTGCAATGCTAATTTTTATATGATTCATTTCTAAGAAACATTACTCACATTTTGGAATCTAAACAGTAAATATCATAGATCATTCATGACTTTCTTATTTTTACACTCTGTGTTGTCATAAAATTAGGAAATATTAATTAATCAAAAGCAGTAAACCTATCCCTATGCAACATTTTATAAATTTTTGTTTCACATAAAACTTATCATGCCCTAGACCATATACTCAATTCAAGATGTGGAATACGATCCTAAATGATTTGTATGTTCATTATATTTCACATTATCTTACTATGTTTTCAATTTGAATATTTTTATTATGTCATTTCAACCTTCCTAGGTTAGCCTTATTAGAATAATCACTAATGGAAGACTATATAAGAAAAGTCAATATCACTTTATAACTCACCCAACATTATTACAAGCTACTATTACAAATATTATTCCCAAAATTTCTAAAGAATCCTCTAAAATCTTTCTAAATTAGTTTCACATCAATTAGGTAAACCCCTATTATAGGTATAAAGCACTCAAATAGGTCAAAGAGTCTAGCTTATATCTCTAAGCATGAAAATATCCTAGATCCATGTCTTAGGAAGATAAAAGTGATTCCAAACATTATCAAATGGTTTCAAAGGACAAAGGGTTAGGTCATGCGGCTGAAGCACACCATATCACACAAATACCATGATGGGTGCATTCTATATTATATAATTAGCCTTCTATTATTTATGTTAAGAGACATGAGGGAACCCATATGTGGTTGTCTCAAACCACACTCACACTTACACAAAAACCTAGGATAACTACATGATTCTTGATCTCATGCAAGGGAATGTAATGCAAACACTTGGATTGGTTTGGACTAGGTTGATTGCCAAGAATAGTTATATCTTCACTACACACATGATTTATGCTTTATGGTTTTCTACTACTTTGAAGAATGGTATTTTATAGGGTTTCCAATTTATTACAGGTTATTACAAGTCATCCTAAAGTTATGCAAACAAGGTGTTGGACCCTATAATATTAACCAAGTATGAAGGTGCGTGGGCGCGTAGGGTCCCAGTTATTAAAAGGTGCGCAAGGAAAAAGCGCGTGAGAGAAAGGATTAGGGAAGCACATAACACATGCAATGCATGAAAGGAGGCTCAGGACTTAGTCAATTTGAGTGCCCAGGGTAGAACAGGTGAAAAGTGTGATCGGTTACACGTGGATAAGATGCCAACCTGGCGATAGGCTAGCCCAGGAAAGAGCATGCCCCATGGATGGAATCTTCTAGAAGAACATCATGAGGTAAAGTGGAAAGCTCAGGCCTGAAGAAGCATGCTCACATTGGACCACATTCAACACTTGGCACCAGATCTGAGGACGCTGGAAGGAAAGTTGGTAGTGTAGGAGAATTATAAATACAAGTTCCTGCAGAGTAAAAGATATAGAAGTACGAGGTATAGTGGGTTAGAGAGTGAGAGGAGCTCTGCAGAATTACTACGAGTGGATATTTGTATTCAGGAAAGAATGCACTAAGCATGGAGTTGTAATTTTTCTTTTTCTGTTAGCTTAGTTACATACGTCGAGTGATATGCATGACTACGGTCTGCTCTCTATGACACTCTGTAATGAATCAATGAATATAATGAGGTTACCTGTTATAAATAGACATGGATATCAATGGTTTTAATGCACATTTCTCTCATATGAGTTCTCTTTCCTTTCATGCTATGTATGAATGCTTGTATAATTCTTTCTATCATAATGCATGTTCTGGGTTCTGTTAAAATACTTAGTCTAAGGTGACTGCAAGGATCTAGAGGCCGTTCTGAGCCCTATGGTCCTTGTATGTTTCAACCTCCCTCATTAAAACTCTTACACTAATCATAAATGATGCTTCCCACTAAAATCACATAAAAGAGAGACTCGGTACCCGCGCGTGCCTTGGGTGAGCGCTCAGCTTCTATTGGGTGATGGGCTGGCATGCACATGGGGTTCCTTCCTTTTGTGATGGGAGTAAAAATGACTACATCTTGGTTCCATTACCGGGACCTCTTTTCGAAGTTGTAGTGGGATATAACATACATCATGATCTGTGTAATGAGTAATGACAGATTGGTTGACATTGGAAATTGTTGAATCATGGTTCAAGAGCACAGAGGATGAATTTTCTTGGAGATACAACACTGGACCTGAGTTTAATGCACGTAGATGGGTAGAAGAGAACCTCTACCATGATCTGTATGAAACCTTCTTCTGCTGCTTCCCAGTAGAACTATATGAATGGATTTCAGCCTATACGTCTAGATCAAGTTGGCATTATGGATCACATGTATGGACCGAAGAAGACTACCAAAGGTTGCAGGATGCAGATATGACATGGACCCATGCTGTAGATCATTGGTGGAGAGGAGTACTGACTAGTTACACTCTGGAATATGCCATTTCCACGTATTCTTGTCTGGAGGTTGCTGAGTTTGAATTTTTACAAGAACCTAGAGGAACGTTTCTACGTGCTATTCCCCTAGCTATGAAGATATTGATGGTTACCATGAGTTTAGAGGCTTTCCCAATGGCCAGCTAAACCATTCTGAGCACTGGGTAAGGGAGCTTGGGTGGAGGAAGATGAAAAATATCACAACAGAGAAGGAGAGGGAAGAGAGATGACTCAAGTATAGTGAAGCACATGAAAGGAGATTGCTAGATGACGCTGAAGCTACTAGTGTGATGGATCTATGGAGACAAACGTTATGGGAAGGAGTTGAGGTTCACGTGGAGGATGTGGAACCTGAGCAGTTTGTGCTACCCCATCTTGGCAAGTGCATAAGGGAGACCCCTTTGGCTTCTAGTGAGAGTTCGTCACATGGAGAAAGGAGATTCATTGGCACATATCTGAACCCACCCAGTGACTGAGCCCTGGTGCTTGGTTTTCCTGAACTAGGAAGAAGTGTTATTGACCCAGTTGATATCAGTGGAAGAGACAGATCTGCACCTAGGAGATACAATTTTACAGTCCCTTCTTCTATGGCTATGCACATATTCTAGTATTTGGAGGAGTCTTTGGACAAGGAGTGAGTGTACAAGATTTCGGTCTTGCATCAGGGAGTGGCACAGGACAAAGTAGTGGTAGCGGAGCGCTATCATAGACCATCACATGCATAGTTTAGTGGGACCGTGGGGGTGCTTGGCACAGCTCCTATAGGCCCTATTAGACCCAGTGGTTCTGGTGGATCTGGTGGCTCTAGAGGCACAAGACCTGGTGGATCAGGTGGTGGAGGAAACACTGGAGGGAACCAAGGCTCAGGCTTGGGAGGACAGGGACCCTAGCCACCACCTCAAGTATTCTTTGAAATGTCTCTACATTTCCCAGATTACAGGGGCATTGAGGATGTTGCGGAACATGTTCACAAGTGTGAACTGCTATGGCATGCGAAGGGTATCACAACCCCAGAATGGAAGGCTAGTCAGTTTACAACCACGTTACAAGGGTGTGCGCATAGCTGGTATAGGAAGTACGACCCTCATCAAATGGTGGTGGACTATACTACCTTAAAGAATGCATTCTTGGTAGAGTTCCACATCCCTGAGTTTGAGCAGAAGAGCATCAGTGCTTTGAAGGAGATTCAACAAGGAATGACAGAGAGTGTGGTGGGAGTATGATGCATGCACTTTAAAAATCTCTTGTCTAAATTATCATATGATATCCATCCTTCTCAGCATGCACAATGGTTTGTTGGAGGATTGATCACCCTTTTAGAAGGGCCTTGTCTCATAAAACTTTTATAGACCCGCGTGAAGCATTGGAAGCTGCCTTACGTGCCGAGGCTGTTGGTAGTATTGATACTAGCATTAGCCCATTCTTAGAGGCTCAGATTGCTGCTATGGAAAAACAGTTGGAAAAATTATCTGCGAACACATCCCATGAGACTCGCAGTGGTTTGTGGTGCACAGATTGTGAAATAGAGGGACACGTTAAGGATAATTTCCCCCAGAGGATGGTACATGCTTTGACAGTGGATTGTGAAATTTGTCATGGGGACCATGATGTAAGTAGATGTCCCTTGCTGCAGCATGTGATCAGGAAGAATGTATCTTGTTATTGCAAAATTTACACCTCTACAACCCATGACACTAAGGACTGTAGGCTCATTGATCAGATCCATGAGGCCATTGATCATGAGGTGTGCCAAACCAGTGTTGCTAGTGGTCCCAAGGATAATGATCTCTGTTATGAGGAGTGCACATAGAAGGAGGTGCACGCATGGAAGAGGTTTTCGAGGAGGATTCCATGGTCAAGGTAACCACGGAGGAGGAAGGAGTGAGTTCCTACGTGCAGAACATGTTTCAACTGTGGATCTACAGAACATTACAAGCGTGAGTGCCTCAGACCTGTTGCAGTGCTCATGGTGTAGAAAAGAAGCATAAGTATGAGGAGTTCCTGAAATTATTTGAGCACATGAATCAGAAGCACTGATAAGGACAAGGGCACTACAATGGTCAGTATTAAGAAGGCAGACATACAGTGGATGCCTCGGGTAACACGGGATGAAGGTTTGGAGCTTGTCTTGGTAACAACAAGGGTAGAAGCCACACACACGAGAGAGGTACCAAGATAGAAAACCCTAGTTTCAAGAGAGGAGGTCGTTCATGGAAAATATCTAGACCCCACGCATCAAAAGGAGATATATCAGGACACCATAGATGTTATTCAAAGCTTACAAGGGGATATCCAGTGTCTAAAGGAGAAATCCAGGAGGGAGGAACAAGGAAGGAGAGTCGAGGCACAAAAGGATGACCTGGATGAGGTCAAGGAGGTGTGTAAAATGCTAAGGTAGGAGAATATCATTCCCTTGTTAGGATCCTGGTTGAGAGAGAAGGTACCACACACTGGAGAAGAGCGCATGAGAGATAGGTCTTGCATGTGAACCTTCCCCCTCACAGCCTCGACTATGACAAGGAGATTACATTGAATGTAGTTGTAGATGGATGGCTCCTCAGCAATATCCTCATTGACACAGGCGCGGAGGTTAATGTTCTGACTTTGGATGCATGGCATCAGATGGGAAGACCTACATTATAGCCATCTTCAAATGTGTTGTATATGGTAAACAAGACTAAGGCAATTCCCATCAGTGTCTTGAAGGATGCGGCTATTACTATCCAGGGAGCCAAGTTTACTGGGGACTTTGAAGTCTTGGCACTCACCGAGGTGGACAATTTCCCAGCACTACTTGGGCATCCTTGGTGTTACAAAAATAATGTGGACCTTCAGTTCAACAAAGGGTACATCAGCTTTAAGAATAAGGAGGAATGGGTCATTATACCTTTGGTTGATGGGAAGTTGACACCCTATATTGAACTGTTGGGAGAAGAAGTTCTAGACAAGATTTATGTGTGCTCAATCAGAGACCCTGAGATGATACACCCTACTAACGGGGTTATCCAGTTTGAAGATGCTCAGTCAGTGAGTGATACCACCAGTTTGGCATGTGAAAATTGGGCACATGGAACTTACAAATTAATGGGATGGCAGTTGAGAGGGTCAGTGACCAAGGTAACAAAGGTGCACATGGTTAGGCACCTTGGAGGAAAAGAACTGCCCAAGTATTCAGGAGGACCCTTCCCTGAGATCTTTCTACAGGAGGTAGAAGCTCAGTGGAAGGATGAGAAGGAATAGAGGGAGATGTTAAGTTATGTCTTGCTTGGCACAATAGCTTGGTGGTGGGCCACACATCAGGAGAGCCTTTTAGAATGGTGTGAGGTAAGAATTTCTCTCTCTGTCAAATTTTCTAGGAGTCAATGTACCCACCATCATCAAGGAGTACCTGTGGGAAGGAGCCCACCTCTTTCCATATCCAGGAGTGTGAATGGGTTTAGAGAGAAGGTTCGGAAGCTTTTCCACCATCCCTTTGGTGCACAAGTTGTATTCTACATTGCAGGGTTGTGCGCATGCATGGTACATTCATTCAGAGACATGCCACCAGACAAGGAATTGGCAAGAACTCACGGCTAACCTTATTCAAACCTTTGAATATCAGAGTACCAAGCCATCAGTTGATAAGGCCTTGTAGGGTATCAAGAACCTTACCATGGGGGATAGTGCCAGGATGGAAGATAGGTTGTTGGAATTACTAGGTGAACCAGGATTGGAGGTGCGTTTTGAAGAAGAAGAGGAAGCAGAAGAGTTACAGCTTGAGCATGCGTGTTTGGAAAAAGAGAAGGGAAAGTTGGTATATGTGATTGATGGAGAGGAATCAGAAATCTTAGATGTTAGCCATTCTATAGGGACACGTGAGGTAGTGGACAGTGTAGATGCTAAGTACGCGTGCCTACCATGAGCCTTTAAAGATGAAGAAAGTTAACATCGGTTCAGAAGAAGAACCTAAGGAAGCTATTATTGGGGATTACTAGATAGAGAAGGAAGTATCAAAAATCATTGATCTGCTGCATGAATTTGAGGATTTATTTCTGCATGGGTATCATGAGCTCAAAGGCGTTCACCATTCCTTGGGGGAGATGAAGATAAAACTGAAGGACGGTGCGTGCCCAGTTAGGAAAAGGCCCTACCGAATGAATCCCAACTTGCACGTAAAGGTCAAGGAGGAGATAGAAAAAATGATAGCTTTTGGGATCATTGAGGCAGTGGAAGAATAGAAGTGGATAAGTCTGATGGTAATCAACATCAAGAAGGATGGGTGGATTAGAATTTGTGTGGATTATAGGGAATTGAACGCAGTTTGTGTCATTGATCCATTTCTGACCCCCTTCACTGAAGAAATTTTAGAAGGAGTCACTAGGTGCGAAATCTATTCCTTTACGGATGGATTTTTAGGGTACCACCAAGTCTGGATTGCAAAGGAAGACCAGGAGAAGACAAATTTCGCCACTGAGTGGGGAAGTTTTGCATATACGGTCATGCCCTTTGGGTTGAAGAATGCGCCTAGCTATTTTTTCACGTATAGTGGTGCAAGCATTCCAGGATTTCATCCATAAGTTTCTTCAGGTCTATTTGGATGATTGGACAGTATATGGTCTAGTTAAAGACCATTGTGACAATTTGAGGTTAATGTTTGAGAGGTGTAGGCAGTTGAGGATATCCCTCAACATTAAGAAATGTGTGTTTACTACACCCTTTGGGACTTTATTGGGGCATATCATATGTAAGGAGGGCTTGCTGGTAGATCCCGCTAAAGTTGTAGTTATTGTGGGGTTAAGGGAGCCTACTAGCTAGAGCACAGTGCACGGATTCCTTGGGCATGTGGGCTATTACAAAAAATTCATTAAGGGATATGCCAAGATAACTCTGTGCCATTAGAGGAGCTATTTAGACATAAAAGTGCCTTCCATTAGGGAGAGGTGCAGCAGAGGGAATTTGATACATTAAAAGATAGGCTTATTACCGTGCCTATTTTACAGTTTCTCTCTTGGGACAAGCCCTTTCATGTTCATGTAGATGCCTCAGGGACCGCCATTGGAGTAGTGCTTGCACAAGCCAGGTGAAGGGATTGTTGATCATCCTCTCTATTTTACAAGTAAGAAGCTGACACCAATAGAGCAGAATTATACCACAATTGAGTGCATGAGGCATTGTCAATGATCTACGTGCTCTTCAAGTTTAGGCAGTATTTGTTGGCAACACCCTTTGTGTTCTACACCGACCACATGGCATTGAAGTATTTAGTGAACAAGCCTATTCTACAAGGATGCATATGTCGATGGGTGTTGTTGTTTCAAGAGTTTGAATTCACCATGTTGTAGTAAAACCTGGAAAAAGTAACTGTGGGCCTGATCATCTGTCAAGAATTGATTCAGGGGAGGATGCACAGAGTATTGAGGAAGCAATGTCAGATGCAAAACTATTTAGGTTGTGGTGTGTGCCCTCAGATTTAGAGGAGATTGCAGTATTCTTAAAGGAAGGTGTGGCGCCAGATGGAATGAAGACATTGGAAAAGAAGCAGTTGGCCATACACGCCACTGCCCTACATGTTAATCAGTGGAGAATTATACAAATTGGGACGTGATGAAGTTTTGCGCAGGTGTGTCTTAGAGCATGAGCGCCTGGCCATCATGGAGGAAGCACACGAGGAAGTGCGGGTGGGAATTATGCAGGTGATGCCACCGTGTGCAAGATATTAATGGAAGGTTTATGGTGGGAAACCTTGTACAAGGATTGTCAAAGATTATTGTAAAGTGTGTGACCATTTTCAGTGCATTGGCAAACCAGGAAGGAGAGATGAAATGCCTTTGAGCCCTATTCCTAGTGTGGAGCCTTTTGAAAAGTGGGCGATAGACTTTGTAGGACCTATTACACCAGCAGTGCACGTAGGACTGGGTCACGTTATGTCATCACTTGCACAGATTATCTCACAAGGTGGGCAGAGGCAGCCCCAACTAAAGATTGCATGGCAGTAACAGTGGTAAAGGTTCTTATGGGAAAACATTATCACAAGGTATGGATGTATATTGAGTTTGACCAGTGATAGGGGTACACATTTCTTGAATGAGACCATCAGGATCCTATTATCAGAGTTCATGGTAGCTCATCACAAGACTACGACCTATCACCCACAAGAAAATGGAACCCCAGAAGCATTCAACAAGATACTGAGTCATACCTTGACCAAGATTTGTGATGTCGGAAGACTTGATTGGGATGACAAGGTATCAAGTACTATGGGCTTATAGGACAACGTATAAAAGACTAAACAAAGCCACACCTTTTCAATTGGTGTTTGGCGCAGAAGCTATTTTGTTGGTTGAATTTATGTTGCCTTCTCTGCGAATAGTGCACGCAGGAGGGTTAGCCAATGAACAAGCACTGGAAGAAAGAATTGATGAGCTAATGAAACTGGATGAGAGACGATCACTTGCCCGATGGATCCAAACAATAGAAAAGGCAAAGAAAAAGGCTTGGCATGATCTCCATATTAGAAACAAGAAGTTTGAGGTTGGGAAGATGGTGTTATTATATGATTCTAAGTTTCTGTGCCATCCTGGGAAGTTGAAAGTCCATTGGTTGGGTCCTTACACAATCTCGTACATCCTTGATTCGGGCACGTTCCAGTTACAAGCGGTGGATGGGATGAAGTTTCCTGGACACTTCAATGGCAGTAGGCTGAAGCCCTACTATAAATAAGTCTTCTTGGTGTTTGTAAATAAGGTAGTTTTTCCAGTTAGTTTAGAAGTTTCCTTTATGCATTTTCCCTTTCTTGTGTTTCCCTTTCACGTTGTTGTTTTGTTTTGTGCCTTGGGTGCCAGTAACCTTATTGCTATTTTTGGAGAATTTGTGAGTGCACAGAGGACCACACATCACTTTAAGTGTGGGGTGGAGAAAGGTGAAGAAGCGCATGATCAAAGTACTAAGGAAGTTGTGTTGAAAAGCCTTGTTGAGTAGCCAGGTTGAAAGAGGTATATAAAGAGGAAGATGGAAGAATGGTTGGTGCCAGGGTAAAGCTACTTGTAGATCCCATGTACTAAGGAGGAGAAAGCACATTTGAAAGAAACACAAGGTAGGCAGAGAGAAAGGATCAGGACAGAAGAAGTGCCTTCGGTGTGGGTTACGTGTGCGCAAGAGTCTCTGTCAGGTTGGATTGGTTGCGTGCCAGAAGGTTGGAGGAGTTTTCACGCAGGTTGGGCATGTAAGGGAAGGCACTGAAGATGGGATTTGTTTGAAAAAGCCACATTAAATGAAACAAAGTATGGTGGTAGGTGAAGTAGCATTTAATGTTTAGAAAAGAGAAAAACTATAAGTAAAGGGTCGGGGCACTCTCATTTTTACTTTGTGAAATAGAAGAGTTTGAGATATAAGTGAGTTCCATAAACTAGGGCTTTCAGATTCGATCGAGTGAAGGAAGATCTGTGAGATTGAAGCAGCCAGTTTGAGTTTGCGAACTAGAAGGGGTTACATGGGCATGGAGAGAGTGAAGAAATGCTGTCTTGTGAAGATTTTATCCCAGTTAGGGTTTGACAAACTAGGGCATGGGTTAGAAGAGTTGTATCACGAATCTGAGATCGGAGGATTGGAAGAAGTAAGATAGAATAACAAGGAGAGGGTAGGAGTGATAAAAATACCTCGACCATGGCACCCAAGAAAGGAAAGGGAAAAGCCAAGGCTAAACAACCAGAACCTGTGGTAGACACAAATGAAGAATGGTATGCAGAGATGCAATACCCAGATGGGGTGATGATGGGGAAGGAATGGGAATCCCACTTGAGAAGTGTACCTGTTAGTGACTATAATCACCACATGAACACAATAGAAAAATAAATGGCACTGGAATTAGTACGCCCCACCAACAAACAAACACCTGAGGGTTTGCCTATATACGATGATGACGTTAAGGTTAAAATGGAGAAGGTAGGGCTATTGCAACTCTATGAGTTGCCTTATTTTGGAAAGCCAGAGTGCCTGTACTAGTGGTTGATGTCACGGGTGCACGAAGATTACTTCCACTTTGTTGGGCACAAGATGCGCATGAATCCCCAGCTGATTTCATAATTTACAGGCCTCATATGTGAGGGAGATAGCCTAGAAGATGACCTTGGTGACAAGGAAGCTATTCAAGAGACCATCACCGAGTATGCCTACAAGAAAGGGTCGTGGTACTATGACATTTCAGACATCAAGGACCCCGTAATGAAAATGGTCGTGCATCTGGTGACTAAGCTGAATGGCCAGGAAAGATGGACACAGGTCAACAAACCTTGGCTACATGTCTGCAGGAAGATTGCAGAGGGAACTATATACAACCTATCCATGTACATTGTAGAGGAAATTGTCAGTTGTGTGAAGGAAGGGGATATGATCCTCTTCGGCAATGTCTTGCTCACCATTGTATTCATGGAGATTGGGGTGCCTGACGCACTGGAAAAATTTGTATGGGAGTACCCCACCGAGGATCCTTTTCCTGCGAAGAGGTTTGAAAAATATGCCTATGATACAATGACAGCACCCCACAAGGCGTGGCTGGAAAAATGGTACACGCACCTAAGGAATGCATTTGGGGTAGAGTGGAGAATCCCCGAACAACATCCCAAGTAGCCACTGAGGGAGAAGTTGAATTCACGGTCTACCAACACTACTGCCTAGGTAGATTCAAGTTGATAGACGAATCATGGAGCCCTTGGTGCAAGCTCCCCTTCGCATTTACTACCCAATACTTCCAAGTGGGAGTGAATAGGTTTAAAGAGTCAAAGAAGCTAAGACTGGAACTGGGTAGGCTAGACCGGGAACACAGGGAGATGAGAAAGAAGCTGAATTACCCCAGTGGCAAGCATGCATACATGGAGAAGTACATATCACATGAGATTCAAATGACAAGGCCGATGACACTACCCATCGCTAGAGGATCAGCGACGCACGTGTACTTGTGCATAAGGCTGAAGTTCGAGAAGGGCACGTATCTGGAGGATGAAGTCTCCATACCTGAAGATCCCTTGGGTAAGAATGGGCCTGTGTCAAAGAAGAGAGGGAGAGAAGGAGAAGCACCAATTGTGCAGACTGCTCAGACAGTGAGCATGCCATCCATGAGCACTAAGCCAAGCAGTTACATGTGGAGAAAGAAGTCTCCGGTAAAGGAGAAGATGCTAAGAGGTAGAGGCTCCTAGGAAACCCATCTCCAAGGAAGAATCACCTGAGGAAGGAGATAAGGCTGAATCCCCTGATCAGGAGCCACCTCTCAGGAAAAAGTAGAGGGTTGATGAAGAAGCTGACTCAGAGGTAACCAACAGCTTGGAGAAATACATGGGCGGAATAGGGGATGAAAGTGAAGAAGATGGTGGCAAGGAAGAAGAGGCAGAGAAAGACCAAGAGCCACATGTGTTTAGTGTCTATGACTTGGAAGAGGAGAGTGGAGGTGAGAACCAAGAGTTCGTATTCACATGGTGCAAGGGTGCACAGGATGAGGAAGATGCCAAAGACATGGAGGATGAGGAGGTTTCTAGGGAAAAGGAGGGAGCCATAAGTTTTACAAAGGAGCAGATCACGGAGGTGGTAGAGAGAGAAGCATAGAGAATGCTTGAGGTCTTGGTAGACCAAAAGTTGGAGTGCAGTATGGACATAGTGCTTGAAGGAGGGGAAGGAGGAGAACATTGAAAAATAACATGACAGCCTAGGAGGCCCTGCTCTGACAGTAAGCTTCCCCAAAGGCGCGCGCTCGGGTAGAAGAACTCTGGATGTAGAACAGAGACAGGTAATGGGCTATGTTGATGACACAAGGAAGGTGTTACACGCGTGATTCCAGAGCACCGTACCCATGGAAAGGCTCATAGCCATGGGGTCTTTTGAGAAGGATGTGCATGTACCCCAGAACCAAGAAGATGCTCTCTTGGGCGTTTGAGTCCCATGTTGATGAGCCAAACTTTGAAGTCTACCAAGGAGTGCTCATCACATTTCCAGAATCTAAGGGGGTCAATCCCTTAGTGAATGCTCAGGAGCTCTCGGATGAGCAAGTCTGCAATGCTCTTAACAAGGTCACGGTTGAGACCGAGGCTAGATTATTCACGTGCAATGATAGGATTAGAGTGCTGGAGGTGAAGTTAGGGAAGGAGGAAGAACTGGCGGAGAAGGCCAAGAGCTTAAAATAGGAGGAACTGATCAGTGCATAGTTAAGGCATGAGTTAAAGGAAGAGAAAGTAAAGGTGCAGGAAGTGTACAAGAAAATGGAGTCTATCAAGGGTGCCATCCTCCTGAAGCACCTGGACTTAGTGCCACCCCGCACATAAGTACTCGTCCCTCCTAGAGTGTATGGAAGATCTAACGTGCATCCTCACTATGGAGAGATGACCCTTGGCCCTGGAATCTGCTGAAGAAGTGGCACATGCGCTTGAAAGAGGAGGACCAGTTGAAGGTGGTAGCACTCGTTGCAGAGTACAACCAAGTACTCATGGAGGTTAAGGTCACTTCCCAGTCTGCAGAAGCCGCATATGATACATGCACAGACAGAGATAAGGTGGTGAGCTCCTTGGTCACCATGCTTGAAGCAGAAGCTAAAAGAGTTCCAAGAAAAGAACAAGGGGAACAGGGCGGAGAGAGACAAGGTTCTGGCTGAAGTAGAGAAGAAATCAGAGGAAATTGAGGCTTTAAGGAGCTCAATTAAGGCCCAGCTAAAGGAACTATACCCCCAGATCACTAGAAGGATGGATAAAATTGAGGACCTGGGAAAAGAGATGGAGTAGATTGTGGACATTTTGGGCACACAGGGAGTTGGCCTGAGTTTTGATGAAGTGAGCACCCTGGTGGGCGACCTCTTCCAGAAGGCACAAGGTGAGGTTGAAGTATGGAATAAGCTAGAGGCAGACCTCCGAAAAGATTTTCCTAGCTTGTTGAATTGATGCTCCCCCCATTCTTCATTCTTTTCCCTGATTCTTTCATTCCTTATTCTTTTTGTAAAGTGTAAGACTATTCATTGGTTCCCTGGACAACATGCATCTTGGTCAAGTTAAAATGTTTCTCGAGGATGGAGAACAGGCGTAGTGTGGGGTGATGTTGGACCCCTGTAATCTTAACCAAGTATGAAGGTGCATGGGCACGCAGGGTCCCAGTTATGAAAAGGCATGCAAGGAAAAATTGCATGAGAGAAAGGCTTAGGGAAGCACATAGCACGTGATGCATGAAAGGAGGCTCGAGACTTAGTCAATTTGAGCACCTAGGGCAGAACACGTGAAAAGCATGATCGGTTGTGCGTGGATAAGATGCCAGCCTGGCGATAGGCTGGCCAGGAAAGAGCATGCCCCGGATGGAATCTTCTAGAAGAACATCATGAGGTAAAGTGGAAAGCTCAGGCCTGAAGAAGCATGCTCACATGGACCACATTCAACACTTGGCACTAGATCTGAGGATGCTGGAAGGTGAGTTGGCAGTGTAGGAGAATTATAAATACAAGTGCCTGCGGAGTAAAAGAGATAGAAGTACGAGGTATAACGGGTTAGAGAGTGAGCGGAGCTCTGCAGAATTACTGCGAGTGGATATTTGTATTCAGGAAAGAATGCACTAAGCATGGAGTTGTAATTTTTCTTTTTCTGTTAGCTTAGTTACATATGTCCAGTGATATGCATGACTACGGTCTGCTCTCTATGACACTCTGTAATGAATCAATGAATATAATGAGGTTACCTGTTATAAATAGACATGGATATCAATGGTTTTAATGCACATTTCTCTCATATGAGTTCTCTTTCCTTTCATGCTATGTATGAATGCTTGTATAATTCTTTCTGTCATAATGCATGTTCTGGGTTCTATTAAAATACTTAGTCTAAGGTGACTGCAAGGATCTAGAGGCCGTTCTGAGCCCTATGGTCCTTGTATGTTTCAACCTCCCTCATTAAAACTCTTACACTAATCATAAATGATGCTTCCCACTAAACTCACATAAAAGAGAGACTCGGTACCCACACGTGCCTCAGGTGAGCGCTCAGCTTCTATTGGGTGATAGGCCAGCACGCATGGGGTTCCTTCCTTTTGTGATGGGAGTAAAAATGACTACACAAGGGTGACATACATCAAGGGAATTTCAGGGAAAGCGAAGCACACAGAAATTTACAAAGCCCAACTATCAAATGGAAAAAGAATGTACACTTCTAGTCAGAAATGTATACCTCTACATTTGGCCCATATATATTTCCTATGGTCATGACCCAACTTAGTTTCTAGTTCAAAAATTGATATCGGAATATTTTCAATTTATGGGTTTTCTTTTCTACATATCTGAACATCTAGATATTATTTGTTTGGACTTGTATAACTAATTATTCACTTCCTCTTATGTATTTGATCTAATGTTTATCTTTTTTTTATAAATATTAATGAATCTATCTAGTTGTGAATGGTTAGTTATAAATTGATTAGATTATAATAATATCATGTTACAAACCCTTGCATCATCTTTATTATTGTGAAATTTCCATAACTTAAATTAATTAGGGTGTAAACAAATAAATAGATCATGAAGTTTGTTATCCACAAGTATATTGCTCATTTTCGTAAGCATAGTCTTATAGCACAAAACATAATCACTAATTGGTTCATTGGAGAAAAAATTCATTTTATCAATTTGAGTATAGGATACCTTATCACTAATGTTAATAGAAAATTATGCAATAATTTGACTAGCCAATGAATTGAAAGCCTTCATAGATTGGGTAGGTAGGTCATAGAACCATTACAAAGAATAATCTTTAATACTTTTAGGGAAAAGTTGGGCGAGACACTTATCATTATAAGAGTAATCTAATAAAGCAACATGAAAATTTAAAATGTGTTTCTAATGATCACCTTTACCCTCATAAATAAGAAGCTTAAGAGGCACAAACCCCAACCAAGTACTATCATCATTGATAAAAAAACATTACCTTCAGAAATGGAAATAGATTGATGTGACTTAAATTCATAATTGTTATTATTGACACCCAAACTTGGTCTTTTGGCATTTGATAATGTTTATTTTAGATTATATGCTTAACACACGACTTATTTACATAAACTGGGTTCAAACACATTATCCTAAGTAATCCTAATTCTTGTAATCCCTCATTCCATTGCTTATAAACCTATATAAATACCATTGTCAATTAAAAACAACTTATATCTTATGTGTAGTCCCTTCTAGATCATAAAATAACTTTTAATCCCTACTAGAAAAAAATTAATTGTCACATATCAACCGATTGATTCTGTCCACATTGATTGATTCTTTTTACAAATCTCCAAAGTTCAAATTTTCATATGGGGATTTTCCTATGAATCATTTTCTCCCTGCAAGTCAGCCTTAGTGTAAAATATTACCCTTGGAGCCATATAAATAAAAATTAACAAAAATCATTTACTCACTTGGTACTACTTTGTAGTCACTTGTAATCACTTAGCTACACTTTTTCTTCATAAAAAAACATAAAAAAATCAGCCATGTTCTTCCCTATTGGAGGATCATACATTAGGAGAAGCCTAGGATAATTAGGTATAATGAATTATAAACTAAGTTAAAAGCATTCCAAGACAATTCAAAAAGTATTAAAATCCAAATTGTCAAAGAAAGAATTATTAAATGTTCAAGAGCCAAATTATATCCACATACATGTAGATGAAAATAGAACAATTCACATCCAATAGGTTGAGAATTATGCGGGGTTGAATCCTCTTTAGAACAATACTACATAGGTGGTGTAATGATGCCTCAACCCAAAATGCTAACATGTTTTATAGTGATTTCAAGGAAGATAGGGTTTCAATAAGAGAATACTTATTTTGTAAACTTGTGCACATCTTTTGGATCTCAGATCACACATAGAGAAACACATTTAGGGGTCATAAATACTTGTGCACTCAACTTGAATTTTTGAGGGAAGGATACGTCTTTTTAGAATTGGAAATTTGATGTAGAGAGTACAAAATTTTTCATTCATTAACCTATGTTGGGAAAATAAATTAATCTCTTTCTCCAATATCTACAAAAAGGAGGATCATTATTGTAGCTTAAAATGGTTGAACTTGCAATTTTTGACTTATTTTAACTTAAAACGTTTATCTCAACATCATCCCTTGTTTACACACACTTCTTACACCCTGTACAATCTCATTTCTCAAGCAACTTCTCTTCGCACTTACCTTTCACTTACTTATCCTTCACCCTTCTTGTCTAGCCTTTTACCCAAGATAAGAATTTTTTGGATTTTAGCCTTCGTCAATGACTTCTAGCTCATTCACCCAATTACACACTTCAAACAAGTGATGTTCCACAATAATTTTTGATATAAAATATCATAAACATCAATCTTTCCCTTATCTAGCTCTTAGACTACCCTTAAGACCAAGAACTATGTTACCTCCAAGGTTGGAGACTTCCGGACATACCCAAACCAATGTAAAAAAACATTTAGATACTGTTTATAATTAATAAGGTGTGTGCAAAATTCTATAACCCAAATCATTTTTCTTCACTCTCTACCACACTTTTTTCCTTTCAAGTTTCAACTTCATATAACACTCCTTTTTAACATTTTACTTCATGATTTCTAAAATTTTTGGTTTCAACCTTAAATAAATGGTTTCCTAGACACCTATTTATCCTTATATTCACTTTGCAAAGTTTCAATGGGGGTTACTTTAGAAAATTTTATCCAAAACCACAAAATTCAGGCTTTCACTAGGCCTCTTAGGTCTATGACAGGTTGGGGTAGTAGAATGTCAACAATATCTAGAGATTCATCTAATAAATATTTAAATTTCCTTCTCCATAAGTTTAAGGACCTCCTCAACATCAGTTATACCAAATTATAGGCCACAATTCCTTGATTTAGTGCTTCAAACTTGTAATTATCCTTTGAATCCCTAACTCTAACTGTGTGAGCCCGCGAACATTCCAAACCTTATATATTTCTTTCTATTTTCTTTCAAAGCCTCAATTTTCTTTTGTAGGATTATTATCACCCTATCTCCAATCCTTCTCTAATAGTATTGACCATCAGTCAAATTTTCTTCAACCACAAAATTTAGCCTTTGCATGCATGCTAAAATAAGGTATAATATACCCTACATAACAAATAATTTTATCGCGAGGTTTCTTGATCATGTATTTTACATTATTAAGGTTGAATTAACTATTCAAAATCTTCCCATGATGATTTTAACATCACTCACCTTAATTCATTAAGAACTAGCTTTGTCAACAAATACAATCATGTATATTTTATCCATTTCGAATGTCGACTCACTGAAATTAAATATTATCAATTTCAAGGCTACAAAATCTCTATCAAGATCTCCCCCCACAAAGTTACTCTAATAAACAACTCGTTATTAAGATTACAAAGAAAATACTAGCAAGATTTTCACAAAGAAACCCGTTTTATGAGCATATACAGTCTAAGTTTGAGTCTTCTTACTAGATTTAGATCTTGCATATTACAACTTCCTAATCACTCATTAAAATTCAAAATTTACTCTAATTTCTCATCATGACTAATCATGAAAGGACTAATCCACACTATCATGCAAAAAATTATAGGAAAGAAATACAGATGTTCTACGAAACATAGTCCTTTATTCTCATAATTATATAGTTCATACAAAATTTACAATTATTTTCTCCTCATCCTTGAGGAATCTCTTCTCCACCACTTCTTTACCTTTCTCAGAAGGTTAAATACCTTCCATCCTTCCTTTCTCATTTGAGTTTCCATCTTCTTAAACCTTGTTTATAAACCCTAGCTACTTTTCCATAACTCATTATGAAGTTCCATACACATCTAAATAAATGGATCACCACAATATATAAACCTTATTCTCACCTCTAGGACCCTATTTCACATGTGTAAATACCTATTACATATTTGAACCATCATCTCCATCACTTACAAGCCATTTTCCTTTTTTACAAACTTTTAAAGTTTGAATTACACACTTGGAGGGGGAAAAGACAATTTGAAATTTACTCCTTCTTAGGTCTTCATCATACCCTAAAACAACTATCTCATCCTTCATAACCATGAAGAAGGTTATTTTTTCATCTTTGAGGTTCATGTAATTATGCCCCTACATAAACATTTTATAGCTTGTCAATTCTATCCTACTAGGTGTTCCTATATAGAATGAAATAACAACCTAATTTTAGAGACAAAGCAAATATATCAAAATTCATACATTTTCCCTTCAGTTTCACATCCAAATCAACCGTCAATAATACAAAAAATCTAAGAGGATTATCCTCCTCTATTTTTACTATATTTAACATGTTCCCTAAATTATCAAATCTCTTAATCATTTGTTGTATGTTCAAATATGTAAATTGAACGTTGATTTAATAATTTCAGTATACATTTTTTAGATTGTAATCCTGACTAGGGTTCTATTCACCAAAATAAAATTCAATTTAGGGTTGAATTAGTTATATGTATATTTGAATAGGGTTATGCAATCTTAAATCTAAAGGGTCTTCAAGTTACTATAACGTTTCTATCTCTTGAATGGAAATATATCCTTATCCTTTTGTATCTACTTGTCATCAATAATCTAAAAGTATCTTACATTATGGATTTAGTCTAAAAGAATATTCTGATTTTGTGAATGTGAGTTGAAGATGGTAAATATTTTCGCTTGAATATGATTTTTCAAATCTTAAGTTCTGAACCTCCTTTTCATTGGTTGGTATTCAAAAATTAAGAAGATTAGAAAACTGCTTAATATTATGAATTTATAAGAGTGATCAAATTGGAAAAATTATAAGATAAATGGAACAGAGTTTGGGTTCATATCATAAACTTGAGAATCTCATAGAAATTGTTTTTTCATATATTATGATCGACATTATCACTTAGAGTTATAGGAAAACTATCATGGAACATTTTAATTTAAATTAGGAAAACCTATCCTAATTTTACAAATCGGAACCATCTAAAACCTTATTTTAATATGGCCGGGTTTAGTTAACTAATCAATCTAGTTTAATCAAGAAAAAGTTGTCTATATTATTCCAAGACATAATCATGTTGTGCTTAATCTCCTCAGATTCAATTTGGAATTTATCCTAACTACATGCATTCATGTTTAGCGGTTAAGTCAGTAGAAATTATTCACTTTCTTGTGGATGATTTTCCACTCTAAATTTGTTTGTTGGATTGATTTGTCAATAAAAGATTTAGTGGAAAATTTTGATGGCTTGAGTAGAGGGAATAATTTTTATCTATTCTTTCATAAACTCTTGTTACTTCTTGAAACTTTGAAAGTTGATCTTAATTCACTGTGGATTCACATTCTGAATGACAAACCATTGGATCTTCATCATTCATTACTCTTCTTGGCTAATATGCTTTAAAAATCTTAAATCTACCTAATTTTACATAATTTGGGAATATATTTCTATCCTTCCAACTATGTATATTCTTACTTGACGAATATGCAAATTTTGTATTAAATTACATGTTGAGTTGAGGAAAAGGAATTTTTTTTAAGGTCACTATTCTATAGACCATGTACATAAGAATACCAACTGCATGTGTACTTGTATACATACATATTTGTGTCCTTGTATAAAATGGTTAACATTTTTGGGATTTTGCGTGAGATTGAGTCCATAAGAATACCAACATGCATGTGTATTTGTTCACATGCATATTTGCATCCTTGAATAGTAGGCTATCTTTTTTGGTCATCAAGGGCACCCCCATATTTAATAAAACTTCCTCTTTTTATCCTCATTGATGTGTTATGTGCTTGTATGGTATTGTGGGATGGTTGTGTATGGCTTAGGACCCAATTTCATAATGTTTGCAACTAAAATTGACCATATTGAGTGGTTTCTAAATTATTTGAAAAATTAATGTTATAGAAAGACTACATACATGTTGGGTTAGTCAATAGATGGTTGTGGGAAAATTGGTTCAATCAGAGAACTTGTATGTAGTGGGGCGATATATACATTATATACAAAGTTTCAAACTAATTTTTTTAGGAATTATGAAGTGAATTCTTTTATTTCCCCATTAATTGAAGAGAAGGGGCGCCACTCATATAAAGAGGTGAAGGAAGATGTTCTTAGTATTTAGTTGGAGGTAAAATGCCTTGATGATTCTCTCCCTCATTGTTGAATGCTTGTATTAAATTTTCCTACATGATTTGGAGTGTTGTTTTATATTTGGTTGTGCAAATGTATTATATATTTGGTTGTGCAAATGTATTATATACATTTGTACTTGATTTGTCGTTATGTGAGCCAGTGGGTAGACTTGCCATAAAAAAAAATCATTTCTGATTCTCTATATGGCTGGAAAGTAACTCTATATTTTGAATATTTTAGTGAATGAATCATGTATATTTATCTATTCTAAAAATTACATCATTTTTAATGGATCAAAATTGAACAAATAGGTTTGTACTTGCTATAAATAGATACATTACTATTCATGATTGGAATTTGAATTGTCTCATGAAAAATTATACTTGGTTATGAGTGTTTCATACTTGTTGAGATACAAACATCTATTGTAACTTATTTATATTCAACTTATTATATTTTGGGGAAAAAAATGTTTAAATTTGATTTGGAAATAAATCCAATTACTGGGAATTCTTAACTTGCTGATTTTTAATGAATGAAATGTATTTTCCCCATTCATTTATGATCTAAATTTCTTGTACGACTTATTAAACTTTAACAATTACGTAAATATTCTAATTAGTTTTAGTAAATAAAAAAATTCGATTGCTTCGTAATATTATCAAAATGGTATTATAGTTTGTGATAAAAAAATCATCCCAAGTCTGAACATGTTCTAAATTGTTTTGCATGATGCATTGTATGTTTCCCACCTATGTGATATTAAAAAGGACATCTTCAACATTGTGAAGGTGATATTATCTTCATCATCAAAGTGATTGATGGAGAAGTAGGTATCAATGTGATAAAAAACATTTACCGAATGTCACAACATGAGTTTTACTTTTCAAAACTTGGGATATTAATATTAATTTGGACCTTAAAAAGGGTTTTCTTTTGAAAACCATAGTTGTATGGAAAAAACAAGGGTTATTTCTGGGTTGATTTGTATCATTAGTTTGTGGAATAGACCAAATATTTTAGTGTGTTGTGCTTATACAAAATCCTTAAGTTAACATTTTACATATGGGGTTGCCTTAGGCTAATTCTCGATATTACCCATCTTTCTCTTTCTACAATTCTCTTTGGGGTGGTTTGAATGAAATTTGAATACTTCCTTCTTGATCATGTTCTTATCATGTGTTTGTATGAATATGCAAGCTCTGGTTCTAATATCAATGATCCACACCACAAGGCCCATGATGTCATCTTGTTGGAAAATTTCGCACTCAATAGAGAGTTGTGGATTGTAGAATGTATAGAGGTGATCTTAAATAATAGAGAATAATAACACATTCAAATGTTGAAGATTGAGATCTAAAATAATATAACTTATATTCACTATGCAAAATAAGGAAATGCACATATGCGTACAAGATTCATTAAGACTAGGAATGTGTTCCTAGGATGAGAAGGGGAATGATCTCCTTGCTGATTTGTCTAGATCAAATGAAAGAATGTGGAATTTATGCATGTGTTTGAATGCTACATAAAAAATGATGTAGAGAATCCCTATCTAATATGTGGTGTGTTTTCTAGGTCCAGGACTTTAAATCCAATGATTTGATTGTTCTTATAAGTCTAGCAAATGAAATGTATGTGTACTGAAATGTATGTGCTTTGGGTACAGATGACCATTTTAAGCATCACTAATTCAATTAATGGGAGGATGGCAAATATATATATATATATATATAAAAAGCTGGTTACAAATGTGAAGCCGTGTTTCACGATGATATATATATATATATATATATCATCTATATATATATCATCGTGAAACACGGCTTCACATTTGTAACCAGCTTAATATAATTTAAACCAAAATATAGTCTTCTATTTATTGCCTTTCCCAAAGTGCTGCTAACATGAAAACAAGCATAGACCATGATAATCACGAAGCAAGCATTTTAAAGCCTAATTTTCCACAATTTATATCCCACAAAGCCGGCTGAAGAAAGCGACGTGGAATTTGAGTATGGCTAAAAACAAATATACAACGTCAAACAAATGAATAAAGGTATTCGAGTATTTTGTAGCTTCTTCACTCAGCTGCAGGTTCGAATCTCCATCACAGACTTTTCGTAAAGCAATTGTTTACAAAACAAGCTTGTCAACATGGAGGGGGAAGGACCCAATAATTATGATTAGATATATGTTTATTAAATTATTAATAGTTGTTCAATTTGCATTTTTAAGATTGGATTGAAGGACCCTAGTTAAATGTTGTGCTTATGTGGATGTTGGATATGCCAATAGACATAGAATGCTGATGGAATATTGTGTTTCATGGGCACTACCACCATAGTCAATATGTGGTCGATTTTGCATGACACTAAGATATGGGATTCGCTAGAGTTGTTTCGAGTGGAGAGGTTCTTTGTTGGTGACAGAAAATAGTGCAAGTGTGGTGGTGGAGAACATATAAGAGGTGAGGGAGTTGGGTAATGACAAGGTGTTTGCCTGATGTGGCATGCAAAACAAGGACAATGTGGTGGTAGAAGTGAATTATATTGTTGCAATGGGGTCCTTGTGCAATGAAGTCGACGAAGAAGGGAAAGGGCAAAAGCGTGAGGGATCCAAACGTATGAAAGCTTCCTATCTATTGCGGCGGCGAAGGTTACTCTATGAAGCCTTCGAGAATAGGGAGGATGTTCACATTATAGGAAATTGCTTGAGGCATTCCCCCTTTGGTGTGGGTCATCAAGATTGCCTCGGGTAGGCTCTTAGCCTCTCCATTGTTCAATTTTAGGTTGCCAAATTGTTGTATAATTTCCATTGGCTTCCCCATTTGTAAAATCCCATGGATTTGTCTAAGGCACTCTAGTTGTCTTGTGAGATAGAATCTCAAATTCATGTTATTCCCCTTATAATGATAACGCTAAGTGTTATCCCCTACTTTGCCTTTTTTTAGTACTCTGAAGAATATGTGTGTGTGTGTGTGTGTGTGTGTGTGTGTATGTATATATATAATATATATACATACATACATACATACATACATACATCATGTTTATAGTTTTTTGTTGTATTAGTTAAGTGCTTATGTTATTTAAACACATAATAATGTAATTACAGTCATCCCAGAAAGTTAAAAAGTCATTCAAATGTTAAGCTTTTTAGGTTAGTGACTATTAGCATAGATATATTACTCAACAAACATATTAATATCTATGTTTGTAAAGGTGTCATTAGGAAATTATTTAATTTTAAATATTAGTGTGCGAATGAGGTCAAGAATGGTCAATTGGAACATAAATCAAAGGGAACGGAAATGTTCAAAGCGAAATAACGACATGATGTTTTAGAACCAAGTAATGTAGATGTGCATTTTCGGCTTGTTTTTATACTTTTATGGAAATAATGAATATTATTATTGTTAAAAATCATGCATATCATTGAGTGGATATTAAAGTTAAATTTATATTTAAGTTTATTATATGGCAATTAATACGATGTAGTGATCATAACAATTAAGTTATTATTTTGGTTGAGCATATGATTTGATTGATTTTTTATTATTGGTTTGTTGACACATCAAATTATTATCAATATACCTCTTCTAATTTGATGTTTTTGTGTCTTCACATTTTTTGTTTTTAAAATTTGTAATTTTCCTATAAATCTTGGAAGATTTTAAATTCAATAAGATTTAAATTGTCTTTCTTATAAACTTTTAATATTGCTCTTAATTATTTAATTATACATGTGTCGAGACAACCTCATAAATCTTATCTAAACGGCCTCATAATACATGTTTAAATGGTTATAAATAATGCATTCTCTTGCGGATTATGTGTTTACATGGCTTTGGAGAGATGGTGGAGGGATTAAGTGTTTACCATTGAGGCAGTGCATCTGCATGTAAAAGGACAACTTGTTGTTATGGTTTGGGATGAAGATGATAACCATATATTTTTTAGGTATTGAACATGGGAACCGACTTATGATTCCTCGCCATCATTGTAAAAACTGTGTAAAGCTCTCCTTTGGTCATTGTTTGGCATTGCAAAAATCCATCATCGTGACCTCAGAATCAAGGTTGAAAGAGAAGTGTTTGACAAACTTCTAGGAGAGGTCTATGAAGGTAGAGATAGATCCCTTTAAAATGTGTAAGAACGAGTCCAAATATTTTCCTCCTAGAATCTTAGGAAAGAGGCGCAAGAGAAAGATATCATTATAAGCCACCTCTTGGCATGCCATGAAAAATTCTTTAACATGCTCTCTAGGATCAGTTTTTCCCTTGTATTTGTCAAATTTGGGTGTCTCAAAAGATCGTGGGAAGGATATGCATAAGATGTCCACCTCAAAAGGGTATGGACACAATTCATCAAAATTGAATTATTTGCACTGTTTTTGCATGCCAGAAATTGTGTCTTTCATCATTTTCCATTCTTGAGAAAATTTTGAATTGGTTTGTGGGATAAAGGGTGATTTATCATTCGTATGATTATTTTTCTTGTTATTGGTCTCAAAATGAGTTTTGATAGTGTCTTGACTTTTCTTTGTGTGTTCAATACCTTTGGTATCATTATTAGTGACTATAGAGGGTACGAGATCCAATTATTTCGCCATTGCATTGATTTGATCGAGCAGGGATTGGTTAGGATTAGAGGACGAAGCATTATATTTTCCTTTATTATTGGCATTTATTTTACTTGGTCCTGTGTCGTCATGTTTGTTTGACTCAAGTGGTAGACCCTTAGGGGATTTAGGTTGTCCTTTTAAGGTTTTGAAATCATCCTAAGAAAATGGTGAATTGGTTTATGGGATAAATGGTGATTTATCATTCATATGATTATTTTTCTCGTTATTGGTCTCGGAATGAGTTTTGAAGGTGTTGCTACTATTTTGAGGAGATGAATAAGGAATTGGTCTTTTTTGTTGCAAACTGACATCTATAAAAATATTTTTAAGTTGGTCTTCCTCCTCTTCATAAGAGCTAATATGGAAAGGATCTCTTTCCTCCCATCGAAAAGGGATATAATCACGATGTCATGTTCCCACCATTTTTTTGAAAGAGGGAAGGAACAAGAAGAGGTGTGACGGAAAACTCAACGCTTAACAAAGCGAATGCTAAGATGGAAGAGGGGAAAATATGGAAATGCTCAATCCTAGCAAAATGAGTATGAAGAGGGAGGAGGTGAAAAGTGTTATTTTATTTCCCGAAGCTTAACAAAATGAGAGTTAAGAGAAAAGGGACTAATGGGGGTTATATGCACTCTAATCTGTAACAAAAATGGATGTTAAGGGAGAAGAGACCTAGCAAGGTGAACGCGATCATTTCCTATCAAAATGAGTGATAAAAATGATGAAGAGATGTGATAATAGTGTTTGCGAATGTGATGACATAAGATGATGGAAGAGAGATATAGAAGATGTCACCAATTCAACAAAGTGAATGTGAAGTATGAAAACGTAATATGGAATGTTTAGAGTTCAACAAGAGGTAAGTGTCAAACTTTAAGACTTATGAAAATGAAAGATCAAGGTGATCAAAAGGGTGCTTAACCATGATAAAGTGAGTATCATGATGTCAAGACATAGATGAAAATGATAAAAGTATTCAAGTTTGGATATGGATGTCTGCAACCCAAGACTTATACACGTTTAACAAGTTATAAGGTGGGTGAGAGAGAAAATGTGGATGACAAGAGTGAAACAGAAGTATGCAACACTAACAAACAATGAAAAATTATGGAGTGAAACTTGGAATCTACTTTAGATTGTCTTGGAAAAGGTGTGGCTACCCAAGCAAGTGCGGTGCTATTGTTATCTCTCAGATTTAGTTTACCCCATTTGAAACAATGAGAAAATATCTTACTCAAATGAATTGTAATGGGGTCGCCACTAAGGATATCCGTGATTCTAATCTGACAAGGTGCACTAGTTAGTTGGGATGGGGGTACTTGTTTTGTCAGCGAGTTCCCTTAATGTGTTGAATACTTTGGGGTTTTTGTGCTACTCATCAAATGAGTTTTATGGATTGTTGTCCTCTCAAAATTCCCCTCTTTTGAAAGTCGAAAAATTTGAAAATTTTGAGTTGACACCTTTCAGTAGTGTGTTAGTAAAGTAAAAATTTGAAGAGATGGCAAAAATTCCGTTTTGTGGGGTATTTTTAGTAACTTGCGGTTATGTCGGATATTTTTGTCCCTCATGTCCTAAGTACCGGTGGGCCTCTTGTTCACTGATTGGCTGATTTCCCCGCAAGTCCTTGTCTATCGGCCTTTTCAGACTTTTTCATCCCATCTATCCCAAGTGTGCCTGGGCCTCCTATTCACCGATTCCCCGCATCGGCCGAATCGGCTTGTCGCATCCTTCATGTTTCTGTGTCCCTTGGACCGCATGTGCTCTTTTAGCCCGCATCGACTGAATTGGCTCTTCGTGTCCCTCATGTCCCAATGTCCCATGGGCCGTTCGAGCCATTTTTTTCCACTTTTCTTGCATTTCACCTTTTTGAGTCAGTGCAAGGTGTATTTAACGCACATTTATGACCTTCTCTCTCCTGAATGGTTATTTAAAAGGGCAGCCATGTATGCACTTGTCACATTACTTTCTCATTATCTCTTGCCCACATTTTTGTAAATTGAGTCATTTATCCACCTTCCTATATCTCTTTGAAATTCTTGTCATGGATCCGTTCTTTAAAGGTTAGTCCTCTGTTCACTGTCAAAATAAAGATCAAGGTTCAATTTCACGAGCATTTGTCCCCTTTGGAGACCTCTGTACCCAATATTGGAGATAACGAAGTTCAAAATTTAGATTTCAATGATTTTTGGAGCAGATTAGCATGTGAAAACCCTGCTCCCATGGCCCAAATGATAAATGATAGTGGAATCACACACGCTGCTAGTTTCCCTCTCTTTGCAATGTGCCAACACTGTGCTCGCCTGTAGGGCTAATTTCAACCCTAATACCAAGGAGGTTGTCAATGTGCATGGTGAATGTTATTATGAAATCACAGCACCCCCAAATGAGTTATGGATCTCCTTTTCTAAGGTAGGGTCATTTGGTGTGATTTGCATAACATTGGATCATTCCCCAAGCTGTGGGACTTGCAAATGGGAATGATCCTCCAGAGAAGGCTGGTTCCTCTTCCTAATCCTAGCACTAAACTACTTCTAAGGAAGGAAATGCTACTATCTACTCCTAATCTAACAATTCCAAGGGACCAAGGAGAGACAGAGAGCATGAAAATAAAGAAATCCTACACTACAGAGGTGATAGCATCGAGAAAAGGGAACTGCTGATCACAAACCCAAATGCCTAAAATGGAGAGAGGTGAGAAATGGAGAGGATGGACAGATGCATCACAGACCAAGGATAAAGTTCACATAGAATACCATTTCAAACCCCTCAAACACAACTCCCAAAATCTGTAATGGACATTAGAGATATGCACAATATACCCTGCAATGGTGAGAGGTGAGAAAAGACAACAAAAAGCAAAGGATGGACAAAACGCATCACAAAAACATATTTTATTTCTCCAGGAGGTCATACAGTACACCATTAATAAGAAAGAGGCAATAATATTCCATTACAAAGCCAAGGGAGGAGACTTAAACTCCACATTCAACCCTGGAGAAGAAAGAGAGAGGGGGGCAGTGAAGAAGAATGAACAACCCTTTATAATGAATCCTTCCCCTGTATTTATAGATTTGATCAGAGAGAAGAAAGAGAGAGGGAAATGGGAAAAGTGGGTTGAAGCTCAAATACTGTAGTTAATGCTTCTAATAAAATATGCCCCAAATCCATCTCTACTGCATGATTCCTTGATTCAGTGCCTTGAAAGAAGAGGAAATGACGGAAACAGATCGAATCCGATCTGGTTGTTGAGACAGATGGATCCTGCATTGAATGCCTGAAGACATTTCCTCCATTTTCCTTTACCTAACCTCCTAAAAAATTAAAGTCTCAGACCTCCATGGCATAGGTGAGGCCAAGATCTTTCCAATGGTGTTAGATTTGTAATATTTTGAGCCCTGAGTCGAAAGATATGACCCTTTGAAGTTTGTATCGGTTCATATAGGACGACAAGAAAATAGCTTGAAAAATGGGTCCCCTTTTAATAATGTGGGACATGTGGCAGCCAAATTAGGGAAAAATTGGGTTTGCAGGTTCATAATTTATCTTTTCCCCTTTTTCTGCGAGAATCACAAAATCTAGAAAACTCTTGCAGCCCCACTGCTCTGCTTGGACACGTGGCACCCTTTTGTTGGCTGGGGAGGTGCGCTCCAATATTTTCCTTTGTGCCATTTTGTCAAAAGGAAAATTTTCAACTTTTCCTTCGACTGCCCGCTTTGGTTTGACTCAGGCTCAAACACTGACTTTTTCCTCTTGGCGGAGTTGCGGCCCATTTTTCATCTTTTACACCCTTTGGGGTAAGGGCAACAAAAATAACCTTTTCCCCAACGACCCGCTTTGACCTGGGGACACGTGGTGACACCACGCTTGTTTGAAAACCCTTTATCTATTCAATCCTTGAATTAGTGCCATTTTCCCCCCTTCTTGCTCCTGGCCACTCTGTGGCACTGCCCCCTTCTTCTCGGACCCTACAATTCCATTGTTGAATCTTCTTGAAGCTTATAAAATATTTAAGACACGAAATGGCTTGAAAAAGTCGTTTCTTCTCTTTCTTCTAGCATAGGGTCATGGCTGATCCAATATTTTTCCTGGGGGTGAAATATGGATAACAGTGAATTGATTGCAAAATTGGATGTTGCTACTGTCGCCTCTTCCATACACATTCCGAAGACATAAGACTCCATTATTCTCACTCTTTCTCAAGCTCAGACTCCATGGTTCATCAAGACAGTGAGAAATAAAAGGCCCAAGTAGCTAAATCATGGCTAAAGTGTCCTAAGAAGGGAACGTCCCTACTCTCCAAGGCATTGTTTAAGGGTTAATTTCAATGAATAACTATCATATTTCGTCACTTTGCTCACCTGGATTATAGGAATTCCCTCTACCAATGAATTTCATTTTCAGATGTGACCCTTTCATAAATATCATCTTCGAGGGTAAGAAAAATATAAATTGGGCTGAGATTATTTGTGGAAACCTGACTAAACAATTGTCAAATGTTTCAATAGATAAAAAATTTCCTACATGACCTCCTATCTCATGTACACCTTGGCAGCATCTTGTGAGTGGTTGGGCTTCACTTTCATTGAAGGAAAGAAGGATGAGCCCATCTACACATATTTCCCTCATTTTACCGTCAAGGTTAGTAATCATAATTTCATAAGGTTAAATGATGCCTTCACCATGTACATTGTGAGACTCTTAGAGCGTTGACACTGCCAAAATATTATCTGATGAGGCTAAGGCTTTGATAACCAAGTATGGGGCTTTTTTCATTGAATTTTGAAAGTTCTCATACATCCAGAAATGGCTTGTTTTGAAAGCACACCTCTCAAGATTCCAATGTATCTGCAATGACAAAACTGGCCTTGGTTGAGGTGTGCAGGAAGATGGATAAACTTCATAGAACCTATCAAGATAAGAAGATTATAGGTTTTCATTTCCCTATCACCTTAGGGTAATTATACATGTAGGACAGCTCTGGATGCCCAAAATATAGAAAGGGCTATTACTCCTCTTACAGTTCATTTCTTTAATCCCAGGACTTGTCTTTGATTTACAATAAATTCAATGACCGAATTCTCAGAACTAACTTATCATCACCATCCTGACACTGAGGATTACTGGGTTGATTGTGGTGATGATTTTGAAGCCAGGAGGAGGAATTTTGGCATATTTTCTCAACAACAAATCATATATCTCAACCTCTACTATGTTCCTGAAGGGCTTAAGGACAATGATGAAGATTTTTAATCCTTTGAGTATGAAATATAGATCAAGCACACTCCTCTAGAAACCCTGGATTGGTATTTGACAGGAAAGAGATGACTTGAATGAGATAATCACCTTTGTCATCATAAAAACTAAGATTTGGTTTGACAAGAAGGTGCATGAACACAGGATGAAAAAAGGTCGATCCTCTTCAAGAGAAAATTCCACACCAATGAAGGAGGTACATATTCTTAGCATAGTGGTAATTGAGCAAAATCCTTGTTCTTCTTCAATGAAAGAACCTAAGTCATCTACTCCTTCATCTTCCACTAAAGTGTGTCAGAAGAAGGTCAAGGAGGTGAAACAAGAACTGGTAGAGGAGGATACTCTTCTGGAGTAGTCAGAATTTCATATTGGGCCACATAACATTATTATTCTAAGTGATAATGATGATGATGAGATGAAATACCAATAAGATACTCCTGAGGCCACTACTAGAGTGGAGAAGAAAGGCCCAAGGGCCGAACTTCCAAGTTTAATAGACTCCTTTGCAAAGAAAATTCTTGAGGTTACATTCATTTCCCCACTAGAAACAATAGTGGTTCATACTCATAGTGCCATGAGTTCACTTGCACTAAGGCCCCTTGATTCCTCTTTTTCTTCTTCTTCCTTTTCTTGGGTATAGCCCCTAGTTGATAGCAGGAAAAGGAGATCTTCCTCCCAATTAACAAGGCCTGATTTTGATGTTGTGGTAGCTCTTCTTGGAACTACTCCTCCTCCTCCAGCAAAGAAAGAAAAGACTACTTCAAGGTTGGTAACTGATGTACTCATGGCCAGTAGTTCCTGGAGGTTACAAAACCCAAAGTGGACAAAGAGGAAATATATCTTTAGATCTCTGACTTAGAGCTTTCCAGGATTCATATGGGAGAAAATACATCTGAAATTCAAGTTCATAACCTTTGGGAACCTGTCAGTAAGGTTATCAAATGGGTTGAGAAAGGCAGGAAAACCATGGAGTAGTTGGAAGTATAGAACCAGGTTCTTTCCAACTTTATCAAATCATTTTTGGTAAAGAATTAAGTTTTGGATCCAGCCCCATTGGACACTCTCCCACCTCCCATAGGTCTCAGCCAAGATGAGGTTCAAACCATCAAAGACATCCACAAGTATTCTACTTATGGTAAAGCCGTTGAGCCCATGGTGGATGATATGAATGTAGCAGGTTTAAACTTCATTGAGGAAGCCTTTAAAACCAATGAGAAGGTGATCAAGCTGTAGCATAAACTCACTTCCTCAATCAAGGATGTGGAAAAAGAATTGATAGTCTAGAGTGGATGTATCACAGATCTCCATCTAATGGGTCAAACCGATGAGAGAATACTATTGTCCAATAATGTGTTTGATGATGTCAAGAATAAATTGTCAAGGACATGGATCTTTAGCATTTAATGGAAGATTAAAGTTCTAGAAGAGGAACTGGGGGAATTGAGGAATGTATGGTAGAAATGGGAGTCTTTTAAAACTTGTGTTATATCCACCTTCAAAGATATCTACTGCCATTTTAAGGATGAATTCAAAGGTGTTTCCTTCTCTCTCCAAGAAATCAAGGCTCAGTTTAAAGCCTTTATCAAGGATGATCTGTTCAAGGAAGAACCAATTACTAAAGATAAAATGAAGGACATTTATTCTCTTCATTCAGCTATAGCCAAGGTTAATAAGGAATATCTGGAGCATACTGGGTTTGATAAAGATATGGAAAAATGCCTGGGCATGTGGAATCATGCTACTTCTAACACAATGATTCAAATGGGCATGGAAATAGTGAAAGCATTGAAGAGATTCAGGCATCGGATCCTCAAAACAGTGGGCCCCATTCAACCACAACTAGATGCCTCTACTTTTGGCCCATGACTCTCTTCTTTCTATTGTTAGTTCGGGTCTCCTTGTAAATTAATTAAGGACATTATATTGTATATTTCCTTAATTAATCTTTTGGTTAAAAAAAATGGGTATTAAATATAACCACTTTGTAAGCTATATTTTGGGATCTCCACATCATTCCAAAGGGATCGAACTCTATTAATTTTTGAAAGTGTAAAAGAACTTAAAGCTATCAATATAGAAGATTTCTCTTCCTATTTCTATCTTCATCGACTTACTTTCTCTTGCTTGTCTAAAGTTTGGGAATCATTTATCCATTGCAATAAGAAGCTTTGTATTCTTATTGATGTCATTTCTAGAAATTTGTGTCTATGAAATAATATCTGGTTATTTAATATGAATGATTTTATTCAATATATCACCTTTTCTCAACATTTATAAGGAACTATTTTGCTATCTATATTTCCTGGGAATGTTGTTATGTTCTACCTTTTCCCTCCCTTAGTTATTTTGTTATTTTGTATTGATCATCTATCTTGGCATTAAAACGCTTTCATGATATCAGAGTTCCTCATTAAAATTGAAAGTTATACATTTGTAAATAGTTTTGTTTCTCACTTTCAATAATGGAACCTCTCCCATCAAAGAGAAGGAAATTTTTGTCTCCTTGACAGTTGCTTTCATTAAAGTCCTAATTTGATAACCAACAATTTTTGGTGACTCCGTTGGGGATTTGTTTCAACAAATTCAAGTTTTAAAGAACAGTTTCTTGATCATTTCTGGATCTATCAAATCTAATATTTACTCACGGAATAAGGGATCTTGGAATTGAGGATTCTCAATTTCAAATCCTAGAGAAGCAAGGCTTTCCCCTTCCTTTAACATGGAGAAATAGAAGATCTCGTTCTACAAGCACACCACCTATTGAGGACAGAGCTTTTGAGAGTGGTGTCCTTCAAGGAAAAACTCAGCCCTAATCTTCACGCTTTAGTTCTTGCTGGTGTTTCAGTTCCACTTCAAGAAATTTTTCCCAAAATGGATAGTTCCACTACCTTGGGGTGAATGAGTGGGGCATCTTTCCCTCCCTCAACCGTTGCATGAGTTACGCAAAGGTAACAGAAATAAATTTCCCAAGTTTAGAGGTGATGGAAAGGTACATCCTGATGAACACATTGCAGCCTTCATAGTTGCATGTGGAGTCCTTGGAGTTCAACATGAGGATGTCTCTATAAGGATTTTTGTGGAGAATTTTGCAGGAAAATGGGGTAGATTGGTTTTACCATCTCCCCGTTGGGACCATCACCAATTGGACTACCATGAGAACTAGATTTGAGAATCATTTCAAACCTGTTGAAGATGTGCATGCGTTGCTAGCCCAGATTTCTCAAATCAAGAAAGAACCACAAGACTTCCCATGAGAGAATTTGTAGCCAATTTCAATAAGCTGATTAACAAGATCCCACTAGACACCTGGCCTATGGATCAAATTCAAAAATGTTTCTTCCTAAACACTCAATTTCCTGAAGTAAGCTATGCACTGAGAAGAGCCAATCTTGTAACTTTGGATGCTGATCAGAGATTAGCCATCAGTGTTGAAGATGACCTGATCATGTCTGGAAAATTAAAAAGAGACTCTTCAAAATCCTAACCTCTTCTTCCTCTTCCTCTACTCTTGGAACCAGTGCAGATCAGTTAGTACAAAAGCTTGCTAATGACCTCATTGCCATCAAGAAACAATTGGCTCAGCATGCTCCTTATCAAGATGTTCCTAGGAAGAACTTTTAGCCCAGAAATCATTTTCCTTCTTCTCAGAAAAGGTTGGCTAATAAAAGGACCACCCATCAAGGTCCCTTTTAATGCAAGATGTGAAGGTGAAGAACCTAATGATGAGGAAGTTAATGAAGATTTTGAAGAACCTTAAGAAGAGGCTAAGGAAGAACTGGAAGAACTTGATGGGTCTCAGAGTTAATTTCCTCACCATTGAGGGTGTTGATGAGGAATATGATTATGATGAAATATTGGCAGAGATGAACAGTGAGTCATATGCTCTTATGACTCGAGAGAACACAAACAAGAAATAAAAAGTGATGTAGCCCACTAAAAAATATAAGGAGTATCCCACTGACTATTCCAATGGTGGCAAGAAGAGGATCTCCAATTCCCACTACATCCACGCAAAAGGTGAGTTCTGCTAACTCTTCTTCTTCTACTCCTACTTCTAAAACTTCTTATTCTCCAGCTTCAAAATCTGATAATCCTAGGATTCCTAGTGATGATACCCCATCCACCTCTAGCTCTTTTGATATCATTGACCACCTCAAGAAGACAAAAATCCAAATTTCAGAGGTTGAGTTTTATCAAACCCATCCAAAAGCCTTTGCCAAAATGGTCCACTTTGTCAATTCCCATTCCAAAATTCATCCAACACTTCTAAAGGTATTTTTCCCACTCCCTCTTCCACATCCCAATCAAATCTTATGGCTGCAGTCACCTCACCAAATGAGAAAATCAAACCATTCTATGCGACCCTCCTCATAGCTAGCCACAAACTCAACAACTGTGTCATAGACTCAGGAGCATTGGATAATGTGATGCCTGCCAAAGTAGCTCATTCTTTGGGTCTTACCCTCACATGCACTTATGGTTCTTGCTATTCCATGGAGAGTAGGGAGGTTCCTTTGGCCGAAAGAATTAAGGATGCACAAGTAGCTTTTGTTACTTTCCAGAGAAGAAGGTTTTAGCTACTATTTTGGTAGCTGATATTCCTCCTTCATATGACATTTTGTTGAGTAGAAATTTCTATAAGGATGTGGGAGGATAAATTCAAATGGATTGGTCACATGCCCTTATACCATTCAATGGAAAGATGAAGAAGCTGCTTCCCGAGAAGCAATCCGAATATATTGTGTAAAAGATAGATGATCCTAAGGCACAAATACTTTATGAAGATATTGGGCATGAAAATTACATGATCATGTCTCAAGGATGAGTTAGAACATCCTAAAGAAGTGCTCCATGATCCTAATAGTGTTTGGAATTTGGAATTTGATGGAAGTTTCTCTTTAGCTGGTGCTGGGGCTGGTGTGGTATTGATATCTCCAGAAGGAAAGATTCATCCTTTCTCCTTCAAGGTACAATTTAAAAAATACAAATAACACATCAGAGTATGAAGCTCTCATCCTTGGAGACTGAACACAACAAAAAAAATAGGTGTGAAGAACCTCCTGGCTCGTGGTGATGTGGAACTGGTTTTCAAACAAGTCAGAGACCTTTTCCAAGTAAAGAATAGAAGGTTAAAACACTATAGGAATCTAGTTTGGGATTCTATTGAATTTTTTGATACCTTCTCCATTGAAGTGGTGCCAAGGGAGAAGAACACTAGGGCTGACTCCCTAGCTATTTTAGGATCTTTGCTGATACCTCATCCTAATTTTTCTCAGGAAAAATTCACCATTGAAATGATCCATAGACCGAGCGTACTCGGATAATGCAAATAACTAGCAAGTTTTCAATGATGATCAACATTTTCTCTCTTTCCTGGAGCTTAAGGATAACTTTGATCAATTGTATTTTGAGGGAAGTGATAATCTGCCTCGAGAGAGTGTCTCTTCCAATGAGGAAGGTGTCAAGGAGGAGATGGATCAAGATGGCTGCATCAAACTTAAAGGTAACAAGATCCCTAAAGGGCTGATAAGTCTGGAGGAATTGTTTGATAAACATGACATGTATGTCAAGTCCAAGACTTCCAAAGGAGCTCAACAGTCTGCTGAATATGAAAATATTAACATTGGGAGCCCTGTTGAACCCAAAATGGTGAACGTTGGAAAGTGCTTGTACCCAAGAGGAGAGGCAGAAGGTGATAAATCTTTTGAAAAGGTATGTTGATGTCCTTGCTTATTCATATGATGATTTGAAATCTTTCCAACCAAAAGAAATGCAACATTTCATTCCCCTCAAACCTAGGATTAAGCCTTTCAAGTAGAAGAAAAGGCAGTACAATCCAAAGATTGCTGACACCATCTTCCAAGAGATACAAAATCTGTTGAAAGCCAAGATCATCTTTCCCATTCATCATTCAACATGGATTGCTAATATTGTACCTGTCAGGAAGAAAAATGGTGAAGATTCAGATCCATGTGTTGATTTCAAGAATCTAAATCAAGCCCTCTTTGAAGGACAACTATCCCTTACCCATGATGGACCAGGTGTTGCAAGCTGTCATAGGTGTGGAAATGTTGTCCATGCTTGACGGTTTCTCAGGATATAACCAAGTGGAAGTCAATACTGTACAGATCAGCACAAGACTACCTTTACCACTCCTTGGGGTAATTTTTCCTACAAGAGAATTCCCTTTGGTCTCATTAATGCTTGGTGCCACCTTTCAGAGAGAAATGGATTTGGACTTTCAGGGGTTTGAAAGGAAATTGTATTGTTGTGTATCTAGATGATTTAACTGTGTTTTCCAAAACTAGAGAAAATCATTTTTAGCATCTTGAAATAGTCCTCTTGAAATGCAGAGAACATGGAGTCTCTCTGAATCCCAAGAAGTCTATTTTGTGTCACAGAGGGCAAGTTTTTGGGACATGTTGTCTCCAAAGAAGGAATCAAGATTGATCCTGAATGAGTTCAACCCATCTAGCAGATTCCTCTTCCCACAAGCAAAAAGGGAGTGCACTCTTTCTTTGGTAAGATCAACTTCTTGAGGAGATTCATCCCTAATTTTACAGAGCTGACTTTGAATATTTCCCAAATGATGAAGGGAAAGAAGATGTTTGGTTGGTCCTCTGAAAGGAGAGGAAGCATTTGAAGGCATTAAGAAAGCCATTGGTAAGACTCCTATCTTAGCATGTCCAGATTTTAGCAAATATTTTATTATCTATTGCTATGCCACATAGAGTACCTTGGCCATTGTGTTGACTCAGAAATATTCTAAAGATCTTGAGCTCCCAATTGCATTCATGAGTTATATTCTGAAGACTCATGAGTTGAAGTACACTATGATCAGAGAAACATGCTTTTGCAAGTAGTTAAAGTTGTTAAGCAGTTTCAATTTTACATTCTTAACTCTCACTTTGTTGTGCTTGTGCCTGATATTACTATCAAGTCTATTCTTACACAACAAGAGTTTGGAACCAAGAGAGGAAATTGGGTAGCAAAGGTTCAGGAGTATGATCTCGACATCAGACCAACAAAACTAGTTTGGAGGTAAAGGCCTGTGTGAACTCATCGCTGAAGGAGCTGGTCATGAGTTGCCTAGGGATGAAGTTGATATCCCTACTTGTTCTGTTCCTCAGCTCAATAGATGAATGGTACGCTGACATTGCTCACTTCCTCACCTACGGTGAGTGTTCATCTCACTTAACTACCAAGGAGAAGAGAGCTATCAAGTTAAGGTCAGCACAGTACGTCGTTGTGGGAGAATGCTTTGTTCAATGCAAGGAGTGGATGGAAGATTCTTGAAGTGTGTTGAAAAAGTACAATAGAAGAAGTTGTTCTCATCCTTTCATGATCAAGCCTGTGGGGTCATTTCTCATTTGCTGTCACTGCTCACAAAATTCTTCATGTGGGATACTATTGGCCTACTTTGTTTAGAGATGCATCAAAGTGGGTCGACAAGTGTGAAGCTTGTCAAACCTTTATGGGAAGAGCTAAGTTGGCTACTTTACCACTTAAGCCAGTTGTGATTGAAGAACCCTTTCAACAATGGGGTTTGGATTTCATTGGAACACTCAACCCATCTTTAAGTGTAGGGCATACTCATGTGTTGACTACCACAGATTATTTCACCAAGTGGGTAGAAGCCATCCCAGTTAAAAGTACTACTTCTGAGGTAGTATGTAATTTCATCAAAGAAAACATCTTGATAAGGTTTGGAGTACCAAACAAGATTGTGACCGATAATGCTTCCAATTTTTCTTTTGCTAAGATGATGGATTTCTGCTATGGGTATGGGATTTCCCTCGCTCATTCTTTAGATTACTATCCTCAAGGGAATGGACAGGAAGAATCAACAAACAAGAATTTGGTGACCATTGTAAGAAAACTTGTCAATGAATCTCAGAGAAACTGGCACAAGAAGCTTTATGATGCTCTCTACGCCAGATAGGATTACACCCAAAAGAGAAATTGGGATGTCCCCTTTTCAAGTAGTGTATGGTGTGGAAGCTCAACTACAAGTGACAGTGGAACTACCAACTTTGCATTTGATGAAAGCTATTGAGGATCCCAGTTTAAGTGATTCTTTGGATAAGAGGATCATGTATCTCCATAAGCTAGATGAAGACAGGTTGCAGGTTTTTGATAGGATCTCTACCCATCAGTAGAAGGTGAAATGTTTATTTGACAAGAAAACTAGATCTAGAGATTTCAAAGTTGGAGACATTGTTTTATTATGGGACAAAAGGCATGAACCTTGAGGAATCCATGGTAAGTTTGACTCTCTTTGGCTTGGTCCTTTCAGAATCAGACAACTTTGCTGGTGAAAATTCTTTCTATCTTGATTACATGGATGGATCTTCTCTCCCACTTCCTTATAGTGGGCAGTACCTAAAATTTTTCAAATCCTAGATGGATAGGAAGTCCTGTGTATATTATGTACAGTGTGTGTTTACCTTTCCTTGCCTTTGCTTTGTTGTTTTTTTGTGTGTTGCCTTCTGTATTGTTTTTCCTTTGACTCTATTGCCCAATGGATAAGGCACTGGTCCTCTTTTCTAGAGTTTTTCTTGGATTCTTGTCTTGCGTCATCCCTGTGATCTAGTCAAGTCATCCCTAGAAAGAGCCAACTGTTGTCCTCTCAAAATTACCCTCTTTTGAAAGTCAAAAAAATTGAAAATTTTGAGTTGACACCTTTCAGTAGCGTGTTAGTAAAGTAAAAATTTGAAGAGATGGCATGAAATTTTGTTTCGTGGGGTATTTTTAGTAACTTGCAGGTTTGTCAGATATTTTTGTCCCTCATGTCCAAGTACCAAGCGGGCCTCTTATTTGCCGATCATCCAATTTCCCCGCAAGTCCTTGTCTATTGGCTTTTTCAGACTTTTTTAGCCCATCTGTCCCAAGTGCACTGGGCCTCCTATTCACTGATTCCCTACATCACCTGCATCATCCGAATCGGCTCTTCATGTCCTTCGTGTTTCTGTGTCCCTTGGACCACCCGTGCTTTTTTGGCTCGCATCGGCCGAATCGGTTCTTCACGTCCCTCATGTCCCAATGTCCCATGGACCATCTGGGCCAGTTTTTTCCACTTTTCCCGTGATTTCACCTTTTTGAGTTGGTGGAAGGTGTATTTAATGCACATTTATGACCTTCTCTCTCCTGAATGGCTATTTAAAAGGGAAACCGTCTATACACTTGTCACATTTCTTTCTCGTTATCTCTTGCCCACATTTTTGCAAATTGAGTCATTTGTCCACCTTCATGTATCTCTTTACAATTATTGTCGTGAATCCATTCTTTGAAGTTCAGTCCTCTGTTCATTATCAAAATGAAGATCAAGTTTCAAGGGCACAAGCATCTGTCCCCTTTGGAGACCTCTGTACCCAATATTGGAGATAGCGAAGTTTGACATTTAGATTTCGATGATTTCTAGGGTAGATTAGCATGTGACAACCCTACTCCCATGGCCCAAATGATAAATGATAGTGGAATCACACACGCCACTAGTTTCCCTCTTCTGTGTAATGTGCCGACACTGTGCTCACCTGCGGGGCTAATTTCAACCCAGACACCAAGGAGGTTGTCAATGTGCATGGTGAATTGATTACAAAATTAGATGTTGCTGCTATCGCTGCTACCCTACGCATTCCTGAAACAGAAGACTCCATTATTCTCACTCTCACTCAAGATCAGACTTTTTTTGATCAAGATAGTGAGAAATACAAGGCCTGAGTAGCTAAATCATGGCTAAAGTGTCCTAAGAAGGGAGCATCCGACTCTCCAAGGCATTGTTTAGGGTTGATTTCAATGAAGAACTATCAGATTTCATCACTCTGCTCACCCGGATTATGGGAATGCCCTCTACCAAAGACTTCCATTTTTGGATGTGCCCTTTCATAAACATCATCTACGAGGGTAAGTAAAACATAAATTGGGCCAAGATTATCTCTGGAAACCTGACTAAACAATTGTCAAATGTTCAACAGACCAAAAAGTTCTACATGACCTCCTATCTCATGTACACCTTGGCAGCATCTCGTGAGTGGTTCAGCTTCACTTTCATTGAAGGTAAGAAGGATGAGCCCATCTACACATATTGCCCTAAGTTTACCCTCAAGGTTAGTAATCATAATTTCAGAAGGGTAAATGATGCCTTCACCATGTACATTGTGAGACTCTTGGAGGGTGACACTGCCGGAAGATTCTCTGATGAGGCTAAATTTTAATAACCAAGTATGGGGCTTTCTTCATTCAGTTCTAAAAGTTCTCATACATCAGGCTGGCTTTTTTTGAAAGCACACCTCTCAATCTTCCCATGTTCTGCAATGAAAAAAATGGCCTTGGTTGAGGTGTGTAGACAACTGGATAAACTTCATAGAACCTGTCTGAGATAAGAAGATTACAGGTCTTCATTTCCCTATCACCTTGGGGAATTATACATGCAGGACAACTCTGGATGCCCAAAATATAGAAAGGGTTATTGCTCCTCTTATAGTTCATTTCTTCAAGCCCAGGACTTACTTTGATTTAAAGAAATTCATTGATCAAAATCTCAGAATAACTTATCATCACCATCCTAACATTGAGGATTACTTGGGCCGATTGTGTTGATGATTTTGAAGCCAGGAGGAGGCATTTTGGCAGATTTTCTCTACAACATATCATAGATCTCAACCTCTACCAGGTGCTTGAAGGGCTTAAGGATGATGATGAATATTTTCAATCCTTTGAGTATGAAAGATCCATCAAGCACACTCCTCCAGAAACCTTGGATTGGTATGTGAAGGAAAGAGATGACTTGAATGAGATAATCTCCCCTATCATCATTCAGAACTAAGATTTGGTTTGATAGGAAGGTACAAAAATTTAGGAGGAATCAAGGTAGATCCTCTTCAAGAGAAACTTCCACATAGGAAGGAAGTACATATGCCTAGCACTGAGGTACTTGAGAAAACTCCTTCTGCTTTGATGAAAGAACTTGAGTCGTCTACTCCTTCATCTTCCACTAAAGTGTATCAGAAGAAGGTCAAAGAGGTTAAGCAAGAACCGGTAGAGGAAGAGACTCTTCTGGAGCAGTCAAAATTTCCTATTGGGCTGGATAACATTATTGTTCTAAGTGAGAATGATGATGATGAGATGAAAGACCCAGAAGATACTCCTGAGGCCACTGCTTGAGTGGAGAAGGAAGGCCCAAGAACCGAACCTCCAAGTTTAACAGACTCCTCTGCAAAGGAAATTCTTGAGGTTCCATTCATTTCCCCACTGGATACAAAATTGGTTCATACTGTGAGTGCCATGAGTTCACTTGCACTCGGGCCCCTTGATTCTTCTGTTTATTCTTCTTCCTTTGACTGGGTACAGCCCTTAGTCGATAGCAAGAAAAGGAGATCTTCCTCCTGATTAACAGGGCCTGATTTTGATGCTGTGACAGCTCTGCTTAGAACTACCCCTCCTCCTCCATAGTAAAGAAAGAAAATACTACTTCAAGGTTGGTAACTAATGCTCAAGGCCAGCAGTTCCTAGAGGTTTCAAAACCCAAAGTGGATAAAGAGGGAAAAGATCTTTTGATCTCTAACTTAGAGCTTTCCAAGATTCCAATGGGAGAGAATCCACACCTAAGAGTGAAATTCATAACCTTCAGAGAAACCGTCACTAAGGTTATCGAATGGGTTGAGAAAGGTAAGCAAACCATGGAGCAGTTGGAAGAACAAAACCAAGTTCTTTCCAACTTTATTAGATCATTGTTGGAAAAGGATAAAGTTTTGGATCCAGCCCCATTGGCCACTCTCCCACCTCCTATAGTTCTCAGCCAAGATGAGGTCCAAACCATCAAAGACATCCACAAGTATTCTACTTATGGTAAAGCTATTGAGGCCATGGTGGATGATATGACTGTAGCAGGTTTAAACTTCATTGAGGAAGCCTTTAAAACTAATGAGAAGGTGATCAAGCTGTAGTAGAAACTCACTTCCTCAATCAAGGCTATGGACAAATAATTGAAAGTCTAGAGTGGATGTTTCACAGATCTTTGTCTAATGGGTCAAACTGATGAGAGGATCCTATTGGCCAACCATGTGTTTGATGATGTCAAGAATAACTTGTCAAGGATGTGGATCTTTAGCATTAAATGGAAGATAAAAGTTCTAGAAGAGGCACTGGGGGAGTTGAGGAATTTATGGCAGAAAGGGGAGTCTTTTAAAACTTGTGTTGCATCCACCTTCAAAGATATCCACTACCATTTTCAGGATGAAATCACAGGTGTACCCTTCTCTCTCCAAGAAATCAAGGCTCAGTTTAAAGCCTTTTTCAAGGATGATCTATTCAAGGAAGAGTCAATCACTAAAGAGAAAATGAAGGATGTTTGTTCTCTTCATTCAGTTATAGCTGAGGCTAATAAGGAATATCTGGAGCATACTGAGTTTGAAAAAGATATGGAGAAATGCCTGGGCACGTGGACTCATGCTACTTCCAACACAACGATTCCAAGGGGCATGGAAATAGTGGAAGCATTGAAGATATTTAGGCATTGGATCCTCAAAATAGTGGCCCCCCTTCAACCACAACCAGATGCCTCTACTTCTGGCTCTTGACTCTCTTCTTTCTATTGTTAGTTCGGGTCTCCTTGTAAATTAATTAAGGAATTTATATTGTATATTTCCTTAATTAATCTTTTAGTTAAAAGAAACGGTTACTAAATGTAACCACTTTGTAAGCTATATATTGGGCTCTCCATGCCATTCCAAAGGGTTGGAACTCTAGTAATTTTTGAAAGTGTAAAAGAACTTAAAGCTATCAATACAGAAGATTTCCCTTCCTATTTTCTATCTGCATCGACTTACTTTCTCTTTCTTGTCTAAAGTTTTTGAATCATTTATCTATTGCAATAAGAAGCTTTGTATTCTTATGGATGTCATTTCTGGAACTTTGTGTCTATGAAATAATATCTAGTGGTTTAATATGAATGATTTTGTTATATATATCACCTTTTCTCACCATTTATAAGGAACTATTTTGCTATTTATATTTCCTGGGAATGTTGTTATGTTCTACCTTTTCCCTCCCTTAGTTCTTTTGTTCTTTTGTATTGATCATCTATGTTGGCATTAAAACACTTTCATGATATTAGAGTTTCTCATTAAAATTGAAAGTTGTACATTTTTAAATAGTTTTGCTACTTGCTTTCAATAAGGGAACCTCTCCCATCAAAGAGGAGGGACTTTCTGTCCCCTAATTGTTGCTTTCATTAAAGTCCTAATTTGCTAACCAACATGGCTTAAGCCAAAGCACTTCCCACAGTTATGACTATTTGGAAAAATCCTTGTCAACTGCACATGTAAATACAATGTGTATTTTTTATTTTATATTGATTAAAAAAATTCCCTACACACAATAAATTAGTAGTTTTCTTAGCACGTGATCAAGGCAACTTGCAGTTAGTAGTTTTGATTGGTCTTCGGTATACGGTCCTGCAAACAATTATTAGTAGTTTTCCAAGGTAAAAAAGAGAAAACAATGAAAAGAACACAATCACGTTTCTGATTCTCAAGATCACTTGTAATAAGTGGGAGAGAAGAGCATACACATGAAGTGTTGTGACTAGCTTCACTAAAATGAAAAACGACAAGAAGGAAAATCTAGAAAAAGATGCCAAAAAGTGTTAGTATGGTGTGAAAATGATTCAACGTTTGTAAAAAGTTGTTAAAAAGTGAAGTGAAAGGGAAGGGAATGTTCAATAACCCTATAAAACCAAGTTTGATAGTTAGCCCAATTTAGTAAGATGGACAAAGATTAATTACAATAGGCTTGATTAAATGAAAAAGACCTAAATTAAATTAGACTAAAGTAATGAATGAATTAGACTAAACTAACAGATGAATTAGACTAAACTAATTAATGGATGAAAATAATTAATTAATGAAAAGATCAAAGGAATTAAGTAAAAAACTGAAGCCTTATTAAAAAAGAAATGTCTAAGTAAATTACTTAAAAAGTATTTAAGCAAAAATGAAAGCATTGAAAAACTTGTAGACACCCTAAAAATAAATGCATATTGCTATCCCGTTGTTATCCAATCAGAATTCTATTTCTTAAGTCACATCTCTAACTCTTAGAATTAAATAATTTAATTCTATTATGCCTTTGGAATTAACTAAATTAATTCATATATCCTTCTAGATAATATAATTAAACATTTAATTAAATAAATGGTTAATTATTCCCTCACAATTAAATCCTAAGTAATTTAGTTATTTAATAAATTCCTTTTATCCACTCATGATCCACTTCACTTCTCTTCCAGAAGCCTACAATGGTGGGGGGCAATAATAATGTACATGTAACCACTTCTCTAATAAATTCAAAGATAATGATTGCCCCTATAAAGCTGCAACTGCACATACATGGTCATCTTACTATTTTAGCTAATTATAATGATTACCTATGGAGCTAATTCAACCCAAGATCCATTTCTCATGGCCTCACCCATAGCTATACAAGATTTCCATTTCCTTTGTCAATCCATCTTTGGAGTTTTTGATCAAATAGCATCCAATTTTCGCCAATTCAACATCCACTTCCTTGTGAAAAAATGCTAGTAGCATCTACAACCACATTTAGAGATTAAAATACAAGAGCATCCACAATCCAAATCTTTAACAAAACCAACAACCTTAAAGATTATGCGGTTTTATATTGAGGTTTGTGAGAGATCTACAGTGAAGGTAATCTTTGCTTTATTTGTTTACTTTCTTTATCTATGATTTTTACTTTTTTACAAAACTAAACTAAAATGAAGACAAACAAAACAATGCAAACATTCTCATAGCTTTCCAATGCAAACCTTGATGTAAGGTTGTGTGAAACTTTTAAAGATTGTGTAACCTTGTAGAATATTGATTATGGGTGCTCTTAAATGACCTCTAGAATGGTGATGAAAATTTCTATGAGCAGAGGTTTTGATCTTGGATGGATCTTCCAAAATGCAAATATTGGAGCAAAGTTGACAAATGTTTTGAGTTGTAAATCCAAGAGGATTTGGGATAGGATAAGCCTATTTTTTATAAGGCTAAGTGATGGTTGGAAATTGGTTACAGATAGTTGAATGCACATGCTAAAAGCATCACTCGAGGAAGTTGCTGCAGTTATGAGAAGATAATGCCATTAAGGGGTAGTAAATGAATTTAGTTGAAAATTTTACATCTGAAAAGGTGGTTATACATGTAATTGTATTTCCCCCACCTTTCTAGGATTCTAAAAGTACATTTGATTTTACTGGTGAAGTGGAGTTCATGTGGAGTTGACTGAGAATAGGATGTGAAGTCCAAGTAGGAATCTAAGTGGCACACAAATTAATTGATAATTTATTTAATAAATAATAATTAAACTAGCTAAAGTGGTACTGTACACACCCAATTTTACATGTGCTAACATTTTTGGAATGGTTTAAAATCCCCAATGATGAGTAAATATCTTTCCAATGGTGTTCGATTTTGATTCCTCACTTGTAGTATATATTTGTAGCTTAGAATGCTTCTCCTATCCTTTTCCTAGCTTCCCCCGTTTGCCTTTATCATTTTTTGCATAAGCCTCGATGGCTGCATAACCATCAGTCTTCCTTGAACATAGGTTACACAATCACTATGGTGGTTGTGTAACTATCAGTCTGTGTAGATCGGAGGTTCCATGCATATTTCACACGATGGAACAAGTATTCCCTATACGTCCTTTGAACTTCATCTTAGTCAAGACTCATTTTAGCCAAGAATTCTTGACCAAATTGGCTTAAAAATCTTGAGCCTGTTAGGCATGCGTACAAACTTCTTCTTCCCTATGCTTCAAGTTAAATGTGAGCCAACCAAACTTTCCTTGGGTGAGGTTGAAAGTCTATGGCATTCCAAATTTGGATTAGACCATATCCTTAGAGTTTCCATATAAGATCCAAGCTTTAACCCATAGCATCTGGTTGGAGCACTATCTATTTTGAATTGCACTATTATGTTGCTCGTAATCTTGCCAAGAATTTTACATAAGCTTGTACCATGACAACTAAGCCAAATGTTGCTACCAAACATGTTACAAGCCATTCCAACTCCAACACTTCATCTTATCTTCGAGTCAAATTAGTCACGGTTCCCTAGACTCATATTGAACACCAAATTAGAAAATAAGTTGAGGGGACAATATATTGAATAATCAGTATTGTAAGTGTCACAGTTCTACACTTCCAGGGTGGTGATGAATTTGGATGCATCAAATTTTCATTTATCGAAGTACACCTAATTCCATAGTTCTGTTAGATTAGGCCTAATTCAAAGGAACACAATTAATGTATCATTTCAAGGCAGTGTGCATAATCCGAGAAGGTTCTATTGAAAGATAATTCCATGCATCATTCGGAGTTGGTTTACATGGAGAAGAATGTCTGGAAGAGACTTTTGGACATGTTTAGTGTTAGTTGAATATTTAGGGAATTCATTTTTGGTTAAGCTTCCATACTATGCAAAAGTGGGTTCTTTCAGGGAAGTGTCAAGGAATGAATTGCTTCCAATAATACGAACATGAACTTCTCTAGATAATTTTGAGGTAGATCCATACAGGAGTCAGAAGTTGTATATACACAAGTAGGAAATTTGAATCTTATCTATCCTATTAGATGAGATTAAGAATACTATTTTATACATAGGGATTTCTCAAGGCAAATAGCCTCAACATGTTTTTTACAGGTGCACCTCACTGTCCTGATTAAAAAAGAGCCATTTTTGGAATTTAAGGAAGAATTAGGTTATGAAACCTATTCCATATGTTTTATAATTTTCCTTGTTAGTCATAATCATATAAAATTTTACCTTCAAATACCTTTCCAAGCTTTGGGAACATGGTTTTCAAGAATTCACAATGCAGAGTGTGTTGATCCCATACTTAGCCAAAATTTTGACTGCCACATGTCATGATTTCACTCATGGTGCTCATTTGTGTCCCTATTGTCCCTATCCCAATGGGATGTATGGGACTCAAATGATTTCCCCCATGTAAGCACCCTCTCTGGTAAACCCCCATATGACCCTCTCCAACTCCATTGGGGGCTTAACTGGATAAACTCATCTCCCTCACATTGCACAAGATCTTGCCACTTGGAACCATATTTCTCAAAGCACCAATTTATGTCCCTCTTGTACATTTTCACTAAGGGGAAAGAGGGTATTGAAATGAGCACCCATGCCTTAGAAGATCATTTAACCCTAGTTCTTAGCCACAACTCAGCTTTCATCCAATCGAGGTTGAACTGCAGTTGCTAAGGAGACATGAATTAAACTAACTTAATTTTAATTTGATTTATTTGCACTTTTCAATCTTCCACCATTTCTGCTACTATAATACCATAAAATAACATTTAAAAACACCATACATTCTGCCATAAAATTCCAAAATAGTCATTTAGACCATGGAAATTGAAAATTGTTCATAACTCTTCAACCAAAAATCTAATTGCACCGAGATTTTCATAAAATGATCTACTCCCAAGTGAATTTTTGGTGAACCTTTTTCTGCATACCAGAGGATTCCCTAGTTTTTACAGCTGAAAATATGAAATGTTATCATCTGGAAGTTTCCTTTTTGATTTTTCAGGAGTTCTAGCGAAAGGATCACAACGAAAATTGTACCACGGGATCCCGGTGCAGAGTCAAATCCAACAATGGTATTTTTGTTGTAAAATGACACCAGTATGCTCAGTTTCTAAAAATATAATAGTATCTATATAGTTACTTAATAAAAATAGTAATTTTCTCAAATCAACAAGCTCCCGTCACCTAGAACATCCTAGGAACAATGCAAAATAACAAGTAGGGAAAAACATGTAATTTTCCCAAAATAGCAGGTTCTAATAAACAACTTGCTAAGAATAGAAGCTTGCTAAAAATAGAAGCTTCCTAAAAAATGATAAAGCATCATCATTGGAGGTAATCTATGTGTGATAGGATCTTTAGAAGATAAAAATTGAGCAAAAAGGAAAAAATTTCCAAAAACGTAGCTCTTGGTCTCAGGATTGCCAAAAATAGAAAGTGTCAGTTTCTAATGCAGAAATTTTTGTTGGCTCCATTTTCATTCATAGTGCTTCTTTTTTCCATATTCACATGGTTGTAAATATGTCTCACAACTCAAACAATAAAATTAACTCTCTGCAAGGATCCTAAAGCATCATTAATGATCACAATTATAGTCAAGGAGCTTAACGACAAAGTATATCGAGAATGTATCAAGTAAAAATTAGACCAATCATTATGAGGCAAGAAAAGAATTTGAAAAGAGTTAAGAGCCAAATTGTTCTTCTTCAAAATTCAATTCAAATTACCCTCATCACAATCATAATTGAGTGATAATACTCCCAAATATGGGTAAGTCTGCAGAAGGACCAATTTATAGTATTGACATCATATCATCATCTCCTCCTAAGAAGGCTCAATATATGCAAAGTGGGTTAGTGCAACACCATCTTCGGATGCATGTCATTTCCATCATGTCGTGGATAGAATCAAGGGAATTACCCCTTTCTCATCGAAATCATATGATCATGAAGCTAAACCATCTTCATGTAGTCTTTATTTTCCCACTCAAAAACCTAGGCGTATTGGCACATCACTCAAAAAGATCTAGGCACTCACCCAAAGCGCGCAAAGGTACCAAGTCCACTATTTGTTATTGTCTTACTAGGGTGATGGCATGCATGTTCATCATAACCAAAATTCAAAGTGCATATTCCATTCTAACAATCAGATCTATGAGCTCAATTTAGAAAAACACATAATAAGTAAACACACAAGGTTCACATAAGGATTAATACCAAATTCACCATATAAGTAACCATCAGTAGAGACATCAAAAATAAATATCCATCCATAAAGATTCATTATATTAATTCATGACCGAGCACAGATAGTTGAATACACCCATAACCATCAAAAATTCATGTGCATAAAATCATACTAGCAGCATAACTCCTTTACAATCTAGCGATACCAAAACCATGTAAATCAATTTGTTACATACACACACACACATACATACACACACACACACACACACACACACTAAATAGTGCAAAACAATACATATATATAGGTAGGTAGAGGATTTTCCCTTCACCACCCATGCACTCTCAAAATAGGTTGCATGCTTAAAAATAGCCATGCACCGTTTACAAAGATAACAAAGGAATCATGCAAGCTTTGCCTAATAATAGATTATATATAATTAACTCTAGATCTAATCCTATTATTAGCTATTGAACTCTGCATGACTCTTAATCTTCCACATGATCCAAAAATAGATCCTTCATAGCCATCCAAGTCTTCTAATTTGATCCAATGCATGCTGAAATTCACTCTATCCTATTAATCAGCCTGGTCCATTCAAAAATGGATAATTCCAAAATCTTATCTATCCTAGGCACGAATCCTTAGGGAAACAACACTTTCAAACCTTTCACACCTCTCCATGTGCACCCTCTTCCTTTGCGCCAATATCAAATGATACTCCTAATACTTAGTCATTATTTCACCCGGTCAACATTACCCCACACTATTGTCATTGCCACCCATGGAAATGGATACTCATGCTTTATCCCTCTAAAGAATAAAGAATAAAGAAGTAAATAATGACTTTTCATAACTGAAAGGATGTAATACATACTTCACCAACTATGGGCGCTATTCTGCATGCAAGATAGAACAATAGCTCAAGGTACTCACTCTTAATGTCTATCTTCCAACTCTTCCCAGTCGCTGAGTTCCTTTCTTTGGCCTTAGTAGGAATGTCTCCAAGACATAACATCCATTTCATGCTAAAGTCATATTCTTCACCCTTATGCTTCAAGCACCCTTAACTACATTCACCAATCCTTACACCATGCCATCCATCACATATCCATATGTCATGCATCATTAAATTTCCCAATTCTTTGATCATGTAATCATGAGGGTCCATGGTTGCCTTTAAGTGTGTTACACTTCTTTGCTAATAATGCCAACCTCTTCTCACACCCCAAAGTATCATTATTGTTCAGCACAAGGACTGCATTCTCCTCTTCCAATGTCCTTATCTTAATAATATTCTTAGGCTCTTCACATATCTTTCAATTCCAAATTCTGCCAGTTTTCAATTTATCCTTCAAAGTATCAAGTATGGCATCATACACAAATATTCGGTATGCACATCTATGATTATTGTCTCTTTCTGTCTCTACGAATAACATTCTTCTACTTCTCTATAGCAATTGTCTCTACCTCACTCGATCGTAAGCAACTGTACTCTCATCCAACATCAAATGGGAACTTATGTACGCAACTAATGTAACAATGATGGAGGTGAATATCCCCAGATCCCTCTTTCTTGATACTAATGTTGCTTCTACCTGCAAAATTTAATGTCGCAAATATTCTTCAGTCATATCCCAGAATGACACACACCTTCACCTCTGCCCTCTCCTTTTTCCTATGTGAAGAATTGAATTTCCTCCTCTTTATCCTTCCTATCCTCAAGTACAAGGTCCTGAATCAGTAGCCACTTTGTCAACATTGTTCCGGTGAGTAACCTCTGTAGATATCTTTGTCAAAGCATTTCTTTCTTTCTCATCTGAGAACTTGAGTTGGCATTTGATGGTCACATGTCTGGAATGTGGATCATTCTTCATACTTCTTGTAGGCACACGAATCTTCACATACATCAAATATAGGATCATCCATGTGAGTCTGCATACTCCATGACAATATGTTTTCTGGTGCACGTGTTCATCATCTCCAGGATCCATCAGATCTCCTATTCATATCATTGTTCCATGGAAATAATGCTCTAGAACCTGACGCATATAATCTTTATTGGTTCATTGATGTACCCAATGTTCTGTTATATCAACACCATCTCTTCATCTCTCTGCCTACTAGTGCGCTTTCACTGCTCAGATGTATCCTTTTGTCTCCCATTGCGCCTCTCTATTCTTGTCTTCTCTAATTTCTCCCTTTTTTCCACCATGTCGGTTGTTCAATACTATCTTCCTTCTCTGTATCTCTTCTAGCGTAACTCTTCTTCTTCATGTTCATGTATACTTACACTGGTGGGCATGTCTAAATCAAACTCTAATGGTTGTTCTTCGTTGATCTCTTCATCCTCCTCAAACCTCAAGGCTAGGCATGTGGAAACATCATGTGTGTACACCCCTATGTGATGACTTCTCCTCGTCACTATCTTTTACAAGTACATACTTTCACCTTTTCTTTATTCTCTTCTTCAACTCATTCTTCTTCATGGGCATTATGTGTGGTGATCATCCTCAAAGGATGTGAAGTACTCAGTGCCCACATCTGCATTTTTGCATATTTTACACAAGTTACCTCATACTATGATAAATTTGTAGTACTATCTTCATGTTCTCCCTCTTCTAACTCCATGACATTCTCTAAGCCCTGTCCTTTCCTACCTTGGGGGTGTTTCTTCAAGTGGAATCCCCTTCATTCCCACAATTTGTTTACCTTTAGGAGGACCTAATAGCGACAAGTCCTCACCTACAATAATTTTACCTTCCTTAAACCTCGGCCTAATATACACATACACATGCACAGGCTCAATCTTCCCTACATACCATGACCTATGGAGTTATATCAATATTGTCAAACTCCATTATTTCTATATATGCCTCCTTATTAGGGTAGATATATGTTTTGCATAGAATATGGATATATGTGTATACCTTCATCGGCATCAAACTATAACATTACGCATGTTATGTATGCCAGCTTAATCACTAAATATCTAAAATAATCAAGCAGTAAATGTGCAAGGGAAACTTACACCATGGGCTCTTCTCGATGCCAGTCTTCATGAAAAAGTAGGCCCAAGACAAGAAGTGTTAATATACCGCGAACTCCTCTTGTCCCTTCCAACACACTAGGAAACTCTCATTGTATGTGCTCACTCTCCTTCAAATGCATTGCACATCCTCCTATGTACCAATATTCTCTTAGCACTATGTTGTAAGTATTATAAATTGTGCCTTCAGCAAGTAATACTTCACAAATTTCTTCCCCGATAGGACTTGTTCTTCAAAGTGGTTACACCCACATCTTGTCATTTCATCCCGTCAGGCACACTAATTTCACTAAACACAATTAAAAAGATAAAGGTGACGCCCCAAGTAATCTTGTCACCCTTATCATCCTAGATGCTCGCCTCTGTCTATTATACTCTCTGCAATGTAGCTTGTGATTTTATAATGATGTTTGTTTTGCCATTTTGTGCATTATATACAACAAGATCTTGTTCACCTCCTTCCACCTCTCCCAGGAACCCATAATCGCAACTGAACTAGGTCACATTTCTACCCTTGCTAGATAGGTAATCTATGTTTCCAACATTAAAATCTCGGCCTCCCTTGTGATACTTAAAATCAATAGTCATTTCCTCTACTGCATAATAAACTCGACAGATCCGCCTGCAATCTCTTCACCAGAATCACGTGCAAACCTGTAACTTTTCCAATCAACTTTATTGTAGTATCTAATTCTTATCTACCTAACAAAGTAAAAATAATCTCTCATGCATGCGCGACATGATGCCACTGGTACAGACCATTCTGGTCTTATCCAAAGAATGGAAACCTCATAAAATTGTATAACCCAAACACTCTCGAGTAGCTTGTAGATTGAATTGTCCACTACTCTTTTCCCATCTACAGTCCTACCTATGTTCATCCTTCAAAATGGTCTCTGCCTTTATGTTCGTTCATGGTTTGTTCAGTATGATGGTTGAAATGTCTCTGATCTTACATTTTACTGAGTGGGATGTCCATCCGCAACCTTCCTTCAATAACTTCCGTCTGGGTACATGCATCTCTTCAAACCTCAATATTTTGGTTCCTCTTCTGTTATCATTGGATCATTCACCACAACTCTCCTTGGTTTCATCGTTATGTTTAACTAATGACGTGCTTCTAAAAAATGTAAACTTTCCACTACCTTTACCCTCACACTCCTTGATCTCTAATTTTTCTTCAAACACCTCGTTCCCTAGTATGTCCTAGCTGAAAATATATCTATTTGAAACCTTAACCATGCAAAAATTCCTTTCTTAGACATGCCCAATTAAGCTCAAACACCCTTCCATGCATGGAGCTCTATCAATGAAGTGTCTCCAAATTCACTTGGTTTTCCATTCAATCAAATCGCTCTTTGCACTTTGTACTTCTCATCTCAATAACCCACAGACGATAAGGTAAGAAATAGCATTGCACATTGTGCTCCTTCCTTATATATTTTGGTTTTCAAAAAAAAGATTTTTCCGCATTAATTTCCCCTTAACTACCACCATACATGGACATTAGTTCCACCCTTTCACTCTTACGTGCATCTTGCTCCGTATTCTTTCACGCCCCTAGTTCGTAACCTTCTGGCACACCTACTACTTCTTGGCCACAAACTTCCATTCAAGTGCACTTCTATAAACCAAAGTACCTTATCCACTGTGCCTCATACCAAGTAGTTTCCTATGTTGCTACCTACCTCACATTACACTGCACATCCATCCATCTACACGTGGTTTTTCATCTGAGTAACTATCTTTAACTACCTCAAATCCAAACACTTGTAACACCTTTCTCTTATGCGCACCAATATTTAAAAAGATGTTCATATTCAAATACCTATAAAAATACTTATATCTTCTCTACCCCACACTAAAAGCATTTATGGTCCTCTGCACTTGAATCCAATAAATAGTAATCATCTTTTGGTGTGAAAGCACACTTATTACAACAAAACATTGAACTAAATTGAAAAATCATATCAACGATGAAAGGAAACACATTAAAGGAGTTACATTAAATGGAAATCTAATCTAAGTGGAAATACTTCCTTATTACAAACACCAAGAAGACTTTATTTGTATTAGGGCTTCAGCCAACTGACATTGAAGTAATCGAGAAAGAGAGTTTCATCTAACAATTATAAATGATAAGCGCTTAAATCAAGTATATTTGTTACTAAAAATGGTCCCAAAAAATGAAATTTCAACCTCCCAGGGTGGGCACATGAAATTTTAATCATACAAAAGAACCTTCTTTCCAACCTCAAATTCCTTATTTTGAATATGTCTATATGCCATTATTTTTGTCTCACTTTTTCTTGTCTTCTGGTTTGATTAGACAATAGCACATCCTCTCATCTAACTGACATTAGTTTTTTCTATGTGCTCTTCAACAACTTGTTCATCATCCAATCCTCTTGCACACGTAGGGATGGAAACACAAATTTCATAGGCAATACAACCTCCATGCTAGAGACCAACTGATAGGGTGTGGATTTATTCAATCTTTTGTAAGTGGTCCTATATGCCAAAATTACAGTAGAAACTTTTTCATCCCAATCTTTTCTTCCAACATCACAGATATTTGTCAATGTTTGTCCTAGAATCTTGTTGAAATCCTCAACAGTACCATTGGCCTATGGGTGATAGGGTGTTGTCTTGTGGTGTGCCACCATAAATTCAGCCAAAATAATTCTGATGGTTTCATTAAGAAAATGAGTTCCCCTATCACTTGCCAAGCTCAATGGACATGAAAACATGTTGATAATATCATTCCATAAGAATCTTGCTACTGTAGTTTCCATATAATATTTTGTAGGTGATGCTTCTGCTCACCTTGTGAGATAGTCTATAAAATTTATAATATAATGCATGCCAGTCCTACACATGGCTGGGGAAATAGGACCTGCAAAGTCAATAACCCATTTCTCATCTCTAGTACCAGGCTTCCCAAGGAACTGACAATGATCACACAACTTTAAATCCTTATATAAATTTTCCCACCATAATCCAACCATTAGAATCTTTTTTGTGGTGGAATATCCTGTATACTGACTCCTGTAATTCCACCATGAGCTTCTTCCATAATCCCCTCACAATCATGCTCTAGAACACAACAACAAAAAACTCTATCACGACCAAGCTTGTATAAATATCCACCTATCAACTAGTAATGTGTCGCGTGTATTGCAAGTTTTTTCTTCTCTAAGGTCTTCATTCCCTTATGCATCTTTCTAGTGTGCAAGAATACAAAAATGTCCTCTAGTTTAGTGGGTGCACGGTTCAATATAAAGAGTTGTGCATCGGGAATTGTGTCCTCAATTCTCTGCACATCCTCACCAAAATTGATTCTCAGTAAATGATCAGGCCCTAAGTTGATTTTTCTTAGCTTCAAGATAAATGTAAACTGAAACTCCTAGAATAATGTAGACACCCCAAAATTACACTTATGTTTCCACTTGTTCCAAGTATTATTCTAGTACACCATGTTATTCACCCATTTGCAATTAATTGATTAAATTGATTAATCAATTCACATTGTCCCCTTTGGATTAATTAAATTAATCCCATGTACCCTTTATACTAATTTATCTAAATTAATTGTTATTTATTAATTAAATAATTAATTAATTAAGTGTGTGCACATCCTATTCATATGCCACTTGATCTAATTTCACTTAGAATCCACTTGGACTCCCTATCCTTACCCTAGTTAACTGCACTTCTAGAATCCTTGAAAGGTGGGGGAAATTAAAACTCACGTATAACCACCTTTCCAGATGCAATTTTTTTTAATTAATCTATTTACTACCCCTGACACTATTGCAACTTCCCACAATGATATTTTTAGCATACTCATTTATCCATGTGTAACCGATTTCAACTACCTTATGCCTCTATAAATTACAAGATTACTTTGCTTTCAAATCCTCTTGAATCTGACATACAAAAAATTCTCTGAACTGTGTCTATAGCATTTGTATTCAAAGCTTGGAGAGCACTCAAGAGAATCCACAAATCATCTCTAACATCCATTTTGTAAGGTTTCACAGGAGACCCTTATTTGAGGTTTTGCACAGAAGGTTACTGGAAAGGTTTCCATGTTTTGTATATATTTCATTCTTAGGTGATTTTTCTCTGCATAAAAATAATAGTACCCACCTATAAATGCGCCCTTACAAAATAGGCTTGTTGATCAAATACTTAAGTGCCATATTATATGTGAAGAAGATAAACAGTGTCAACAATAAGTATTGTATGAACTTATGCAGTGTGTACATCATGGGACAAATCTTCGCTCTTAGTAGTTGTATATTTTTTGTCATCTAGTGTCAACATCCTACTTGCAAAAAAAAACAGGGGTGGTCTACAATTCTTTCTCTCCCGGTTGTATTAACACGGTGCTAATTTCCATCCCAGAAGCATCGACACGAACATGAAATGGTTTATACCATGAAGGAAAGCATAAAATAGGTGTATTGGTCAACCTTTCCTTTAGTGTTTCAAATTTCTAATGTTGCGCCTCACCCCAATAGAATTTTCCTTTAGCTTTCAAAAGTTCCTCCAAGGACACGAAATGTTTTGCATAGCCCTTATTAAATTTTTGGTAATACCCTTTATGTCCAAAAAATCCACACACCTCACTTTGAATGTTAGGTTTCTTCCAATCCCAATATCACAATTACCTTGGATGGATCTACCAACAAGCCTTCCATTCAAAAAATATGCCCAAACAAAGTACTAAAGGGGTGTCGCAAAGATAAATTTCTTAATATTCACAAAGATACTCAATTGCCTACACCTCTCAAACATAAGCCTCAAATTGCCATAATGATCCTTAACTAAACCATACATTATCCAGTCATCTAGATAAACCTATAAAAACTTTATGAATGAAGTCCTGAAAAAGTCTTGCACAACAATGCGCGAGAACATAGCTGGTGAATTTTTTGTTCCAAAGGCCATAACTGTGTATGTAAAACTTCCCCATTCAGTGGTGAAAGTTGTATTTTCATGACCTTCCTTTTCTATATGTACTTGATGATATCCTATAAACCCATATGTAAAAGAGTAGATCTCGCACCCCATAAATCCCTCATGGATATCCTCAGTGAAAGGGGTGGGAAAAGGATTAATGACACATGAAGCATTCAAATCTCTATATTCCACATATATCCTTATCCTACCATCCTTTTTAATACTTCTGACCGTGGGACTTACCAAATCTAACTCCTCAATTGCCTCAACTATACTAGAATTGAGCATTTTATCAATTTCTTCCTTCACCTTAACACACAAATTAGGATTCATCTTATATGGCCTCTTCCTAATCAAACACATGACTTCTTTAAGTTTTATTCTCATCTCACCTAAAAAAGGGTGTACTCATTTCATCTTGTGATAACCTTGCGGAAAAAAATCTTGAAAGTCACACAGGAGTTCAATAATCTTAGCCACTTCTAGCTTTGACTAGTAAACACCAATAATGTCCCCTTTAGGCTTTGCATATGTCCCAATATTAACCTTATTTGATTTCATAGGCTTACGATACATGCGTGTCATTTCATTTGATGTGTCCATCACCTTGTGCATACCTTCAGTGTGTTTAATATCCAAATTATCATACTCCTCCTCATCATCATCATTTATCATGCATACCAGTTTACCTTTTTCCTTTTCTTCCCAGGTGTAGACCATTTCTTCTTCTTCATTCTCTTCAAGGTCAAGGTGTGCCTCTAAATCTAGCTCTCCAAACATGTCTAATAGAATTTCCTCAACCTTTTCACTATCTCCCAGGGTAAAGCACTTCAAAATCTATAGTGCTTCATTGATCCAAGGCTTAGTAGAAAATTAATCAAAGGTATGGATCATAGATGAGGTCATTTTTTTCCAATTAACTATTTCCCTTGTCAATTCTGCATGGACATACTAGACGTGAGCACAACCACCTAGGGTGACATAGAAATTATTTACCTAGAGTGATGGTGGTAAGGCCTCCTACCCCTCTGTTTGAAGTATCTCACATTCCCAAACTTGATGCAAAGTAGGGGACTTCTCATGGAATTCACATATCTCTAAAGGTATGGTGTTCCTTAGAAACCTAGTAAACAAGGTGATTCTCACCTCTCATCATTCCAATAGGTTGTTTGTGTGTGTATCCACTAGTGTGTTGTTGTCCCTCGTAGGGCATAAACCAACATATTTCTTCATTCACTCACATCCTTCTACTGGGAATCCATGATGCGCATAAATACATCCATAGGTTTCCCTCACCAATGTATTGAGGTACCTGGTTATAACTTAAGCACCTAACCATGCGTACCCTGATCATGCAAGTAATTGTGTTCTTAACCTCTCACTTAACCACTTCATACGTTCCATGTGCCTAGTTTTCACAAACAATACTTGTGGTATCACTAACTAATTGAGCATCATCCCACTATATTACTCCTTCCTTAGATGGATTATTTACCTCAAGGTATCTGATTGTGAACACGTATATCTTATTCAAGTCTTCTTCACTCAAAGGCTCAACATACGGAGCAGCCTTTGCATCTGTTAAAGGTATAATGACACATTCATCCTTATTTTCAAAGCTAATGTACCCCTTGTGTAAGTGCAAATCTACATTATTCACATAACACCAAGGGTACCCAAGTAATGTTTGGAAACTATCTGCTTCAGCTAGCTCCAATACATCAAATTCCCCAGTAAACTTGGTTCCCTGAATTGTAATAGTTCCATCATTTATCACCTCAAGTGACATGGCTCTATTTATATTCGCCATATATAATATACTTGAAGAAGGCTATAATGGTGGCCTTACCATCTGATCCTATGTATCCAACGTGAGTACATTAACTTCTACACTTGTATCTATCAGAATATTGCTCAAAAGCCATCCATCTATGACCACATTTAATGTAATATCCTTGTCGTACTCATGATTGTGGGGAGGCAAATTTACATGTAGTATCTACCGCTTTCACTCATTACCTATACAACGGTACCTTTTCTCTCAACCACTCTCCTAACAAGGGGATTTTATCCCGGTGCAACATTCTACAAACTTTCTTTAAATCATCTACATCCTTTGATGGGAGTTATAATTTCTATACTCATTCCATCACACATGCCTGTTCCTTCAAGCCCTGAATCTCTCCTTGTAGATCCCTGATAATGTCCATAGTCTCTAGGTAAACTTATTTATGATTTTTAACATCATGGTATTTTTCATTTATCTCCTCTTTCTTTGCTATAGTCGTACTATACTTCAAATGTTCACGTACACGTGTGACCTCAACATGTGTGGTAACTAAGACGGGTTATAATTAAAAATTTAGTCCAACCTTCGACATCTAATTATCTCCATATGTGCATTGTATCTTAATCATAACTGCTCCCTTATCTTGCTTATGTCAATTTCTCATATGCTCATACAAGTTCAGACATTCTTCAAATTTATGTTGTTTTCCACACCATGAGAAAACCACATTCGGAGGGCACTCATGCTGATAATGATAAGGGGATCCAAAAGTAAAACAAGTTCCTCTAGGAAATCCTCCTCTTCCACCTCCGCAACCACAACCTCTATATCCTCCACAAAAGCCTCTACTCTTGTTATCCCCATTTTTGTGCCCTTCATTATGTTGTTCTCCTTGTTCCTTAGATCCCCCTGTTATACTAGTCTAGTGCACACCAATCAATATCCTCATGGATATGATTAATTAACCTACAATCATAGGTATCATGGTTATGCGTCTTGCAAATCTTACAATACATATATACATTCTTCCTTATCACATGTTGTAAGAGGGGACATCTACTAACATCATGATCAAGGTGAGATATCTCACAATACAACAACATTGTACACTAATTTATGAGGGAAAATATCTTGAGTATGTCCTTGAACCTCACAGTCCGTACACAATATCCCACTATGTGTTTCATGAGCTGAATTAGCAGAGATATTCACCAATTGTTTCACCGTAGCTGTAAGTTTTGCCTATAAAAATGGTCTCACTCTAGTTTCTACACTCCCAACTGACTCAACACATAGAGATGCATCCAAAGCATCACGTGGATCCATAAAAGTCTTATGAGATAGTGCCCTTCTGAACCGAGTCAGTAACCCACTAAAAAACCACTATGCATGCTGACTAGGATGTATGCCATAAGACAAATTTGACAAGAAAGTTTTAAAATGTGTGTTATACTCGCAAACGCTTTTTGATAAGCCCTATGAATATCCTTAAGTGCGTTAATAATATTCTCTTAAAATTCAACAATATGGAACTCAACTAGAAAAACATATTGCAAAGCATCATAATCCACCATAGTCTGATGCGGGTCAAACTTTCTGTACCATCTATATGCGCCCTTGAAGAGTAGTAGAAAAATGGCTCACCTTCTTATCTGGGGCGAGGATTCCCTTAGCGTGCCATAGTAGATCGTATTTATGCACATGCTCTGAAGCATCTTCAATACCCCTATATTCTGGTAAGTGAAGAGACATCTCATAAAACACCTGATGTGGCTTATGAGGGTGTGGACCTTGTCCTCCAAATCCAGAACTAGAACCCCCACTAGTATTTCCTCCACCACCAAAACCACCTGATCAACTTGATAACAAACCTCTTGATCCTTCTGAACCACCTCCTATAGTGGGTGTTGGACAAGTAGATGTAATTCCTTGTGTCCCAACAGTAGTAATAAACTAAACTCCCACATTATAAAAAGTTGTAGTAATTCCTTACATGTTCCTAATGCTCTATGTGCCCACACTTTGTCTTGATAATGCGTTAGAAAATATTCCTCCAATCAGGCCTCCAAACAAAAAATATTATGTTTATGCTAGCATAGATGAATATGTATTCTGATTCAATTTTGTATTCAAAGGAAAATGATATCTACTGGAAGCTACTAGATTACCTACACTCACTTTCTAATTAATGATTACTTCTAGAAATGAAACACCAGGCACAAGGGCTAGGTTGTCATGTGGGATAAGATGTGTGCCCGCAGTCCTCAATATTTCCTCCTCTGACACACTCTCATCAGAAGCCAAAGGGGATTTTCTAATACAATTCCCTAAGTGGGGGAGATCCTGATGCTCTGGCTCCATGTCTTCTACGTGAGCTTTAAATCCTTCAGGAGAAATCATCCTCTGTAACTCCACAGACTCCTCAATTTCACATTGCTTCACTGATTACCTCTCCCGCACTTCATTGTACTCAAGCCATATTTTTTCTATCTTCCATTCTACCACAAGATATTCCATCTTTCACCAAACCTACTCTTGTCCCTACACATAGTGGTATGTTTTATCTACCCATAGGTAGGCACTCTAAACTCAGCCCCACAATCAAGATATTAATTTCCAAAGGAATAATGTGAATGTAAGATCTTCTAGGCTTGTGAAAAAATTATAACTCAACAACTTCCGAGAAATAATTCGTAGACACAATGTAATCCAAAGTATAACTATGCACAAACCCATCCCACCAATGATCTACAAGATATGCCTAAGGCTCATTTACATCAAACAAATCATGGTACTCTTCCTGTATCCAAACCCTTGGTTTGTAACTCTAACTTTTCTTTGATGCATACGCTGACAACCACTCGTATAACTCTATTGGAAAACAAAAAAATAACATCTCATAAATCTCATGATAAAGATGTTCTTCAACCCACAAGTGCATATTAAAATTAGGTCCATTACTATATCTTTGCACAAACTGTTCTTTTCCATCAATTACCCAATATTCAATCATTGTAAGAGTCAACTGATATGCCATCATCATACAACATCATGGTAAACAGTTTGAAAATAGATCCCAGAAGCAAAACCAAAATGTAGCCTTTATTTTTATACTCAAATTCCTAAGCGCGTTGAAAGTTAACTCAGAAAGATCAGGGTGCTCACCTAAAGCACGTAAAGCTACCGAGTCCCTCTTTATTACTATCTTACTAAGGTGTTGGTATGAAAGTTCATAATAAGCACAATTAAAGTACATATTCCATAGTAGCCAGATCCATGAGCTCAATTTGAAAACACACATAATAATATCATAAAGGTTTAGACAATATTAAAGATTAGATCCACCATACAAGTACCATGAATAGAGACATCAACAATCAATATACAACCATAATGATCCATTATATTAAATCATGATAAAGAAAATAATTTGAATGCACCATAAGTATCATCACAAAGTCACACAGATAAACATACTAGCAGCATAAATCTCTTACATCCAGTGATACATCTCTCTCTAAATAGTTCCAATAAATACATATATATAGGGGTGAGGGACTTGCCCTTCACCTCCTATGCACTCTCAAAATAGGCTGCATGTTCAAAAATATACATGTGTCATTTACAAAGATAACTAAAGAAGCATGCAAGATTTTCCTAATAATAGATTATCTATAATTAACTCTGGATCCAATACCATTCTTATCTCTAACTCTGTATGACTCTTAGTCTTCCACCTATTCCTAAAATAGCCTTCATGTATCCATGAAGTCTTCTACCTTGATTTCATGCTTTCTCTTAACACCATCCTACTAATAGTCTGATCCATGCAAAATGGCTAATTCCTAAACCTTATCCTCCTGGGCATGAATCCTCAGGGAAAAAATATGCCAACCTTTCACGCTTATCCATGTTCCACTCTTCCTTCACGCCAATATCACATGCACCTTTGATACTTAGGAATGATTTTATCAGCCCAAAAATATTTTTTCGGGAAAGGTAAATTCCCCCACCATGCTTAGAAATTTGGTTATGTGCCTTTTGTACCATCACCTCCTCTAGTCTATATGGGCATTCCTAGTCCTGGAAACCTCCTCACTGGTTTGGGCATGTTAGGTATTTCCTCTCACACTTCATATGAATATCATCCACAGGGAGATACTAGAATTACATTCTCAAATGCCATCCCAACTGGAAATGCAACGTTCCTTGGTTTCCCACCTACTACTCTGTATCAAAACAATGCTCCCTGTACCTTCATATGTATTATAAATCACCATAAGGGGACATGTTTCTTTTCCTAGCTCATATGCTTAGCCTCAGGGGATACCATATGCCCTCATAAATTCTTACACTATGCCTTTTCAACCTCATGTTCCACCTCCACCTCCCCATCAAGGGTCATATATTTTAGTTTTGTATGCGGTGGGCACATACTCTAAATATCTCAAGGAGCCCCTTGACTTTACCATATGAAGCGTAATGCTTCCATGACCATTACCAAACCTTCCAAAATTTAAAGGGGAGGGGATTCAAAATAGTGTATACAACCGCCATTAGAGAGTTGCTCCCATGGGACACGGTTGTTGCTAAGATATTCCTTAAGACCCTTGACGGGATAACTCTTGACTGGTACTATAGGATACCATAATCCTCAATCCATTCATTAAGAAACTCGTCTTATATTTTATAAAGGATTTTGACATGAAAAAACTCTTGTGAATAGGAATCAGGGAATTCTTCCACATCAGGATGGAGAAAAAAGAATCCACTGCCCACTTTATTTAGAGGTGGTAGAAAGTCCTCTAATCCTCAGCCAGTACTCCCAACATGGATCAAATGGAGCTTTGTGACCTATTCCTTCATTCTCTCAATTGATAATATAAGGATCAAGTGAAAATCTCCCTCTCAGGAGTTACGAGGAGGTCTTAAAGGGTGCCCTTCGCATTGACCAAGCGACGATTGATAAAGATCAAAAGACCTATGGCTCGAACGGGAGACTGGTCACTTCCTCACAAGGTAATTCAAATCACCCAAACGGTTCTAACAACAACAATCAAGGACCCAAATTCCTTAACAAGAATCATTATGCTATGAAAGATAGTGTCACTGATCAAGCCAGAATGCCAAATGTCGTTAGCACAAGTAATACAAATAACAGAAATAACAATGTAAATGTGAACAATCAAAGGAGTAATAATTTTACTCCTTCCATTAATGTGGTTGACTTTAGTTGACCTCCCCCACCTCAGTAAGTCTAGGCCCAAGGCCTGGTTCAAAACCTAAATGGATATTCAAATCAATTTCAAAACCAAAAGGCCATAGGCCTCCAAAATTCAATTATAATAACCAACAACAGAACAAAAATAGAAAATATGGACTAAAACAAAACTTGAATCAAATACCTTGTGACTACAATCTTGATTTGTATTGTGGTTTTAATAGGGTTAAAGGGAATGATTCTCATATGTGCCACAATTGTACAAAAATTATACAATGGTTTACATAGGATCAAAGAAAAATCTTCATTGAGATGTTCTTAGGTAATCCTACGGTACTAACGTAAAATGCTTGCATGGGACCCATTTCCCTTCAAAATGCTCCTCTTGTGGTTTATAGAGACCCCCTTCTAACACATCTTGAGAATGGAAATCTTAAACCCCATGGTAATAACAAGGGAAATCCTTTTGGAAACAATGATCATGAAGCATCTACTTCGTCAAACCATTTTCTAGCGCCTCCTTTAGATGGTCAAAATAAGACTAATATTGTAGGCTTGGTTGAATCGGAAACCAAGCCCAAAGTCAACATAGTGACCTGTACTCCTAATTATTCCTCACAACCTCTTCCTGTATATCCTTTAATGTCAAACAATGTGCCAGTGGCTCCTAAGCTAGTAGGGGGCCTATGATTTAATCACGGATTTGACCAAGAACTTTTCTCACATTTCCTTTTTGGATTTGTTAAAGAATTACCCTACACATCAAGTGAATTTAGTAGAAGAGTTAGTCTTGGCCATATAATTCACATCACCCCTCCCCCAAAGGCCCAAGTTAATCATATAGACTTTGATGTTTATCCTCTAGGGCAGCCCGAGTGAGAATCCGGGTTTGTATTTGAAATTAGCAAGATGTCAATAAATCCTGAGTTGGCATAAAGAGGCGAACCTGCATTGCACCTATAGGTTTATATCTACAACAACTATGTGTAAGTGTGTGATGATAGATGACGGGGCTGCTGTTAATGTAGTCCATTTCTCATTTATTTAGAAGCTAGGCTATGGATAAGAAATTGTTCTTCAACACAAAATAAGCTAAGAGGCTATGATAGTCTTAAGGAAATATCCATTGGGACTATAGTTCTTCATATTACCCATGGAACAAATACTATGTTGACTTATTTTTATATTATAGATTGGGAAACCAACTATAATATGATTCTCAATGACCTTGGATTCATAGAATGAACGAAATCCCTTCCACATTGTTCCAAGAGGTTAGATTCTTGCACCTGGGAAAGTTTTTCATTGATCAGGTTGACCCAAAGCTATTTTACATCCATTTGGCCAACCTAAAGAAGAAACCCAAGATTCATATTGAGTTCAACCTCCTTGCCAATCAGTTGAACAAGCCTCAGGACTCAAATCCTGAGTCTCATCTTGTTCTTATGACTGAGTTTGAAACCCCTAAGGCAATCAAAAGGGTTGATTCTTTTGAAATTAATACTTCTGTAGTAGAAAATGTGTTAACGAAAACTATAGATGAGATTGTTAAGCTTTTGGAGAATGAATTTCCTATTGTTCTCATGTTTGATTCCCTAGGAATAGGACATGCTCTTAGGATCAGTTCTCTCCTATCTAGTGTTGAGCATGGAAAATGACTAAGTCCTCAAGAACAAAGGTTGGTACATGTGATATTAATTATAGAGGAAAGGTGCATGAGGATGTGTGTGTGAGGAAGATAGGATTTGCATGTGTGAGGAGGACAGGGTTTGTGCACAAAAGACATGAAAGAGTTGTGCGCAAGAGATCAACACTTAACAAGTTTTGGGGTGCGGATATGAGTATGGACTTGGAGTGGTGGCTAAGGTAGGTTTTGAAGATAATATTAAAACAAGAAGACTTTCAATTCAAGAAAATTCTATTTTGGGATAGATCTCATGTAAAAGAAGACCAAATGACATACATAGTTCTAGAGATAATAATAGGATCTTAACTATAAGTTAACTAAAGAAAATATATTATTATGAAATCTTGCATGTTATTTTATTATCTCTTAGTGGCACATGTATATTCTTAGCATGCAACCTATTTTGAGGATGCATAAGTGGTGAAGGGAAAGTCCCCACCCATATATATGTATTGATTTGCACAGTTTAGGGGTCATGATCCATGTTTTGTTAGAGTTATGTTACCGGTTTATGTGAGTGCATGAATTATGGTAACATTATTATGAATGTATGAAACTTCTGTGTTTTACAACAATTAATACAATGGATCTCTATTGATGGATTCTAGTTTGGATAATAGTGTTAATAGATTTTGTAGAGTTCATCTGATATTTGTGCTTGTTTAAAGTTCATTATGTTGTATGTTAGATTTGATTCTTGTATACCTAGATTTGGTTCATTTGTTACTATTATGGGATGTATTAGATCTTGATCATGGAGTTCAACTATCACGCATCCTAACACTCTTGATAAAGCTACCATAAAGGAGGGACTTCGTACCCTTGTGCACTTTGGGTGAGTTCTCAGTTCCAGCTGAGTGATGTCCCAACGCGCATTAGGAAATTTGGTAAAATAAAAGACTAAGTTTTGGTTCCGTTTCCAGGACTTCGTTTCCAATTTTTTCCAGGATGTTGCATGATGAATACATACCAATTGACTTTGGCAAGCATTGAAGATAGGTCAGATAATTTGGAGGAAGAATATGCTCATAGATTTAACACTGGACCTAATTTTGATGTACGCGTTGTGTTAAACAAAATCTTTACCATGAAATATATGAGACATTTTTCACCTGATTCCACATAGAGTTGTACGAGTGGCTAATAGCTTACACATCCAAGAGAAATTGAAGGTTTTGAACACTTAATTGGACACAAAAAGAATTCTAGGCTCTGTATGATGCTGATTTTACTTGGACACGAGTTATAGATCATTGGTGGAGTGGTGTTTTGAATAACTACATTTTGGAGTATGTAGTTCATACTTATTCCTGTCTAGAGGTTACTGAGTTTTAGTTCCTGGGGGAACCCAGAGGATCTTATTTTTGTGTTATCCAGTTAGTGATTAAGATCTTGATCATGAATCTGGATTTTGAATAGCATCATATAGATAGATAAACCTCAACACATGCAGGGGCATGAGTAGGTGTGATGAAAGATGGTAGACCTGGTGGAAGAAAGGTAGAGAGAAGAAAGGAAACTCAATTTTAATGAGGCGCACAAGAGGTATTTGGAAAAGTAACGTGAAGTTGTGGAATGAATGGCGTTGTGGAGAGCTATGGCTTGCAAAGGATTTGAATCTCATGTAAGGGATGTGGAGATGGACTCGAAGAGGGTTATTTTCCATTTGGGTAAGCATGGAAAACAACCCTCTTCAACCTCAAATAATATCGTGCTAGTGGAAACTGTAAGGACCGTGGTCATGCATTTGATCCCTCTAGACAACCTAGCCCTTATGCTTGGTTTTCTATTTTCTATGATAGTCATTAGTAAGCAAGCTAGTTTTGGCAGTAGAGTAGTGACATATAGAGTTAATTTTCTGTCAAGTTTAGGATTTAATCATGTATCTTATTCATCTATGGTGGAACAGTCATCATTTATGTTATTTGTAGGTCCAGTTGGAGGTATATCTTCTAGCATGTCATCAGGACAAAACGTGGATGCACATAACATTAGTATCACATCTGGAAGTAGTACAACTTCGTAGACCATGGGAGTTCAGTTTAGCAAAAATGTTGTGACACAAGGCAACACATCCTCTAGTTTGTTTCTTTCTACGAGAGGGGGATCGAGATGACTAGGTGGCTCAAGATCTAATGGATCTGGTGATTTTGAGGGTGGAGGAAACACATGAGGTAATACAGGTTATGGATTTGATGGGCATGGTCCACACCAACCCTAACAATTATATTTTGAGATGTCTCTTCGTCCCCCAAAATATAGAGGAATTGAAGATGTAGATGATCATGTGCATATGTTTTAAATACTATGGCACATTAAGGGTATTGCAGCTCTAGAGTGTAAGGTAAGTCAGTTTGTAACTACTTTGCAAGGGCATACACATAGTTGGTACAGGAAATATGATTCAAACTAGAATTTTGTAGACTATAATGTGCAACGTGATACTTTCTTAGTAGAGTTCCACATACTTGAGTTTGAGAAAAATAGCATCAGTGTGCTGAAGGACATCAAGCTGGGCATGGTTGAGAGTGTAAGGGAGTATGATGCCTAGTTTAAAACTTTATTATCGAATTTGTCTTATGAAATCCACCTAAGTCAACATGCTCAATGGTTCGTTAGAGTTTTAATCATACCTTTCAGAAGGGTCCTCTCACACAAGACTTATATAGACCCGCATGAGGTGCTTGAGGAAGTTATACGCACTAAGGAAGTTGGGAGCATAGATACTGGAGAAGTTATCTACTAATTCATCTCATGAGACATGTAATGGTATTTGGTGCACAGATTGTGAAGTATAATGACATACTAAGGATAGTTTCCCACGTAAATCAGTGCGTGCCATAGTGCTTGATTGTGAAATCTTACATTTGGATCATGATTTGAGTAGGTTCCCTCTACTGAAGCATGCGATAAGGAAAAATGTATCATGTTATTGTAAGATTTTTAGATCTACCACTCATGATACAAAGAACTCTAGGTTGATCGATCAAATTCATGACGTTATTGATACTGGTGTGTGCCAAACTAGTGTTGTAAACAATTCTAAGGAAAAACATAAATATCATAATCATAATCACAAGGAAGGGAACTCTAATGGGGATGGTTGAGGTAGAGGCTACCATGGAGGATTTAGGGGTTGAGGTCATGATGGTGGAAGAAGTGAGTTCCTCCATGGAAATTGTTATACATGCAAATCCCTTGATCATTATAGGTGTGAATGCCCTTTGATGAAGCCTAGAATTTACCATGAATAACCCAAGCATGTTGGCACATCACCCAGCCTAAGCTGAGCACTCACTCGAAGTGCGCAAAGGTACCAGGAACGTCCTTAGAATTACTTATGTAGGATGTGAACATGATGAAGATATAATGCATTCAGATCCATAAATAGCATAAACATTCCACATAGCATATTCCATATCTAGAACTTAAAGAATCATGAATCAAATGATAAAAAAATGAAATCAAACACGTAAGAACCAATTATAGTCATGTTTAGCACCATTATTCACCCAATATACTCCATTATATTAAACACAGTACATACATAAACTTCTTACAATAAATAGTATCATAAGTTTTTGTGTGCATCAGTCCTGACATCATAACTCCCTAATAGCTCATACATAGTGTCTCTCTAAATACACATATTAATACATATTTATAAGGGTGGGGACTTTCCCTTCACTGCTTACACACTTCCCAAAATAGGTCGCATGTTAAAAATAATCATGTGCCTTTACGGTAACATGTATACATGTAAGTGTGTTAATAATAGATCTCTTATAGTTAACTGGTAGTAGTAATTCTATTATTAACTTGAACTCATGCATGACACTTAGTAGACACTCTTGCTAAAATAGCATTTGCATGTCACGCAAGTCTTCATCCCATTGTGTACTTCGTACGCTATCTCCAAAAATAACCCGTAACCATGAAAATGGCTAAGTCCCGAATCGATATGTCATTCGCACACATTTCCTTCCCTATTTTTTCATGCCTTCAAATGTTCCTTGCTCCCACCTGTGAATCTTTTGTGTACCCTCTTCTTATTGTCATATTTTTTCTACTCAACATTACCTCACACTAAACTACATTATCGTGTCGGCAATGGGGTTCCTTCTGATTTTTCCAAAGAATAAAGAATAAGAATGGAAAGAATGTAAAGAATTATTACAACGAATGGAATTCTATTCTAAAAAACCATCTACTTCAATTGGGAGGATCAATTCTGAATATTATTCTTTAATCTCAGCCTCCAAGGCTTTCCAATCATCCAACACATTTATGGTTTTCCCTGGAACGTCTGAATGATGGATTCCAACTCATCCTGGGTTATTTCTCCCTTTTCATTCTATAATACTAGGACAACATTAGCCATAGAAGACATCCTTCCCTCTAGAAGATCCATATTTTGTGTGATGGTCTTTCCAAGCTCATCCAACATCTCCTTATGCAAATGTTGTGTTGCTTTAAGGGCTTCACACTTTTGCTTTACTAATGCCAATCTCTCTGTGCACCCTAAAGTCTCATCCTTCATTTCCTTCAGGACTTCATTATCTTTTAATATAGTTCTAATCCTAATCATTGCTTCTGGAGCTACACATATGTTCAAAGCTTGGTTTGCTTTCTTTAGCTCATCTTGTAAAGTTTGGGAGTAATGCCTTGTAAGATAAAATCTTTCTAACCACGGAGGCCCTTGCTCTCTCTACTTCCTGTTCAGGGTCCTTTTGTGTTGGCATGCAAACTGGTCCATCCTCAAGCACCAAATCAACTAATGTACGCACATAATGCATAACCGAAGGAAATATTTCAGGTCTCTTAGACTCTAAGTGTGGTATTTTGTTTAGGACATAATCACCAATTTCTTCTACCATGTTGATGAAGGATTCATTCTTTTTCTATTTTATGTCCTTCTCTCCTTTTAAATGCTCTATTTAAGCAGATTCTACCTTGTTATCTTCTCGTAGTGCTCTAATAGTGGTAGCCTTATCTATGTTCCTCCGCGCCACTTCTATAGATACCTTAACTAAGGCATTGCTCACTTTCTCATTAGACATAAGAGTGGGCTTTAGAGTCATGTTCCTACTCTACGGTTCCTTCTTCATTCTTCTTAACACACATGACTCCTCCCATGTCTATAGAGAAAAATCACAGTTAATGAAAGATAAACAATAAACAATACAAACCTTCCAGTAACCTTCCAATGTAAAACTTAGTAAGGTTGTAGAGACTTTGTTTGTGGAACCTTGTAAATGAATGTGGGTGCTCGTGAATGTTCTCCAAATGTGAGTGCAAATGCTATAAACACAGATACTTTGGAAAGCTTTAGATTGCAAATTGACAGAGTTTATTTGTAAACAATTCAAGAGGATTTGTAAGAGAGTAAGATTGCAATTTATAGAAGCAAAAGTGGTTAGAAGTTAGTTGAACACAATTGAATACACATGTTAAAAATAGCATTGGAGGAAGTTACAGTAGTACTGAGGCATTTGGGGACAGTAATGGATTTAATTACAGAAGTTGTATCCGAGAAGGTGGTTGTATGTGTGATTCAGTTACCCCCACCTTTCTAGGATTCTAGAAGTGTAGTTAACTAAGATGAGGATGTGGAGTCCAAGTGGCTGTTGACTAAAATAGGTGGAATTAAATAACTAAATTTAATTAGTATTTAATTATGAGGAGATAATTAACTATTTAAATAAATAAATGTTTAATTATATTAGCTAGAAGGTGTTAGGAATTAATTTAATTATATCCAAGAGAATGATGTAATTAAATTAATTTAATTATGAGGAGATAATTAACCATTTAAATAATTAAATGTTTAATTATATTAGCTAGGAGGTTGTAGGAATTAATTTAATTAATTCTAAAGGCATAATAGAATTAAATTATTTAATTCCAATGGGTAGGAATATAACTTAGGTAATAGAATTAATTTTAATTAATTCTAAAGGGGAATATTTGAATGATGGAAATAATTTAATCCATTCCAAAGAGGTGTACTGCAGCAAGATATAATTATTTTAATTAACTCTAATTAGATAGAAGTGGGATAAAGTATGTACGCATTTTTAGGGTGTCTACATTTTCCCCCTCTTTAAAGTGCTATTGCAAAGTAATAGTGCTTTTAAAGATAGTAAACACATGTAGATCGACGAGTAGAAAATTGTGAAGCATCGAGATGCCCCATAAAAAAAATAGTAGAGGAATGCCCCCCTCAAGTGGGTGGATGACACAACAAGGCGGAGGACAACCACTTGATAGGAAGAAAGAAAGGGATTAAAACAAGGATGGGAAAGGACTGTGTTTGTAGCATGAGCATTATTTGGAGAGTAATATTTAGAGCAACCTAATTTTTGTTGTTGCATAATAGAGTTTTCATCATGATTATGAAAAAATCAAGATGATTAATCCAGATGACACACAACAAAGAAAAGATAAAAAGGAAAACAAACCCAAAATACAAAGTAGGTGCCAACACCAGAGTTATAAAGGAACAAGATGTGATCACACTACTTGTAAGTGGTCCAAAAGGAGTAAACATCAACAATGCAACACAAAGTCGAAATGCCCCAAATGTGTGCCACAATGATGATTAAGTAGATACAAATGCTCCCAAGTGGGAATACGATCAGAATAGAAGAGAAAAGTTAAAATGACTCCTTATGACACTCTTGTGGAATCTGTTGTGCAAATGATCAAAGTTAAAATTGCCCCAGGTGAAGTTATATCACGAAGGAAAAACAATTGTTTGACTTGCCGCAAGCAGAGTTTAGCATATCATGCGAAGGGAAGAAAGTGATAGTTGTAGGATTGGCACAATCACTAGGGTAATAGATAAATGTATGATGTTTACCAAGATTGTATTGAAATGTTGAATGATTCACTTTAAGTGTTTTCCAATAGTAGGATTTCTATGATAAGTGAATGTTTGTTCGAAATTTGTTGTGACTATTTTGATTTTTTTTAAAATTTTGATTCATATTTGATTTTTTTGGATTTCACAAGTTTTGAAATACAAATGCAAAAAAAAGGAAGACATTCCATGCCTTAAATAAACCAGGAGGAAAAACAACACATGTAAATGAAAAAAAGATATAAAAGAAGTAATAGAAAGAAAACCCAATATGAATAAGAAGGAACCACACCAAAGTTATATGTAAACTAGGACGTGAATAAATTTCCCTGCAAGTGGTCTACAATAAAGATAAACAAAGTAAATGAAAAACTCAAAGAATAAAAAGCATCATCACAATGTTAACAAACTGCAATAGTACAATACAACGTGTAAAAATGACATCTAATGACACTCTGAATGTGTTCCACATTGAAGAACTAGACTGATTTGAATGCCCCCAAGTGATAGCTTAGCATGCGAGAGGATTGGATCAAGGTGAAGAGTGGAGTGATTCTTAGATACTTTGAAAGATACTCTTGTCATATCCCATTGAATTTTTATCTGTATTGGATTACAATGTAAAATCTAGGTGTGCTCCAAGGAAAATTTATATTGCGAAAGGGTAAATGATTACCTCAGGAATAGATATACATCATGGGTAATAAATATCAATATGTTCTGGAATAATTATGAGGAGCACCATCAAATGGTGAAGGTGTTGAACTATGTTATCTAGTTGCTAAAATTTTGTAAAACATTATCTGAATGTTTTGATTATGACAGTCTGAAACTATTTTTGGAGTTTTGGACAATTTTATATTGCTTTTGTATTTTTATAGTTTTGTGAGGCATTTTTTAATTTTATTTTGGTATTTTACAACTCGGTAAAAAGGTACACTGCTTGAAAGCAGTTACAAATAATGAAAAGCATTCCATTCCATTGGCATAAATGTAGATGGTAGAATGATAGAGTGTTTCACTCTGCTTGTGGCTCCACGCAACTAGGAAGATGCAAGGGATCATCACCAAGAGCCAAAAAAGACGTGAAAATGAGACGAATAGTTATATTAAAGGTGAAAAGAAAGGATGCGATGACACAAGCTGTAACAATGATCCGTATGAGAAAAATGTAACTCATCTCCAGTTAAGATTATTTGACCGATTACAAGATGATTCAACTTTTAGGTTTTGACTCGAATTAGATCTATTGATGGCCTACAGATTAGAAAAATATGATTGAAGGAATTGGTGTCTCTCTGTAACATGAGCAGCTAAATTACTTCTTGGGATGTTTTTGATTAAGAACTTTGATTCAAATTTCATAAAGGCTTTATTGAATGATTATTTATTGATTTTTGTGAAGGAAATCCTACATGTTCCCCCATGCCATCAGTAAAAGGTGATGGCTTAACACTGGAGACAAAATGTAGGTGAGTAGGGGATTTATCCGTTCCTAGTCTCATACTTCCAGTAAGAAGTATGGGCTTATCACCAAAGACTATAAAGGACAAAAGGTGTATTGATTTTGTATTTTTTAGATTGATTAAATTTTTCCTTGTATGTTGATAGTGCACTTTTTGGGAAGGAACATTCTACCCCCAAGTCTCAGCCTCTTGTGACTAGGAAAAATCAAGGGTTTATCACCGTATATTGATATGGGCGGTCAAAAAGGACCGGATAAAGAAGTTTAGTGTTGCTAGTTAAAGAGAGATTATTTGAAAGGAGGATTTTTCCATCAATAAGCTTCAAGACAAAACATAGGTAAAAATATTTGAAATGATAAGAACCATAACAAAGATGAGACACATAATGCCCAAGAGGAACAAGGTTAACATGTGATGTAATAGGTGAAGAAGGTGAGTATATGATAATGGTATGATTAAGGTATCTATAAATAGATGGAATTCCTAGCCTTATTTGTACACACTTTGTCATTTCCAATTGACAAACAATGCTCTAATATAGAGTTTTGTTTCCAAATCACTACACCCCTCGAATGTCCTAAAAGTGAACACAAAATTCGGTGTGATTGGAAAACATGGGATCACCTCTCAAGATGTGGGACTTGGGCTCGAGGTGAACCTCCAAAGAAGGTCAGATTATTCTTCCTAAACTAAGCACTACACTACTCCTAATTCAAGATAAATGGCTAACTAGACCTATGCTAACATTTCAAGGGATTAGGGAGAGAGATCTGCAAGGGAATAAAACCTATACTAGAAGTGGTGATGCACCAAGAAAGGGTTTTTCTAGAAAAAATTACAGCTTTCCAGTGAAGATAAATTATCATGAGGAAGAATGAGCATGCATTACAAACCTAATTTACATACAATGTTTCACTCCTTGATAAACACAATGACCTTCAAAACTTTGCAAAAGAAACCCTGGTTGCATAATTCACCTTCAAACATGAGAGAGGAAAATAGAAGAAAAAAAATCATGAAAGGACATATAACTAATTAAAAAAACATAATTTCCATTTCTTCAAGCACTTGCACAGTGCATCATTGTAGTAGGGAAAAGGCATAGGTTGTCATTACAATTTGAGAAGAAAGGCTTGGGAGCCTACAAATTCACATCATTTCAGCTTTTGAAGAGAGGGGAAGCTTGGAAAGTGTGTCTCCGCTTGCAATAAGCACCCCCATTACATTTATAGAAAAATCTAAGTGGTTGAGAGAAATAAGGAAGAAACCCTAGAATCTAGGCTAGAATGTAGGAAACAATTCATCATTGTTGTTGGCCGTGTTTACTCATTTACCTGCACCTCCACCTTTCGAGGAACCACTCAAGGAACGAAGGAAACTTAAAAAGTTGGAATGAAAAACCTATGAAAATTCATCTTCTCATGGCTCCATGGTGTAGCCCTTGTTCTCTTGGTTCCATTGACTATAATTTTGTGAAAAAACGGGCAACCGAGGAGAAAGTTGTGGCTTCTTGAGTGAAAAGTTGTTTTTGGGGCATTTGGGGCAATGTGCTTAACGAACTTGCTGATAATGAATTCATAAATTTCAATTTTAATTTATCCCCATTTTATTAAAATATAATATTTAATAATTTTAAAATATAAACCATTTTATGCATTGGTGGAGCCCCTGGTAAAAAATGCATTAGGAGGGGTGTTATTATTCGCTATCAAGCTCATAGTGAATTCCTCGCATTTCTTGTCTACCACAACACTTGCATTGAATGACCAAACCAACTTCTCCATGTTTCCTCATTACCTCCCTGCTTGACCACCCACTGAGTGACTTTTGCATCAACCCCTCAACCATGTGGCTTACGTTTAATCTACCCAACTGTCGCATTGTAAAAGAGCCTTTCCACATTTTTGCAAGCCACATCTTATTGACTCCATCAATCTTCTTACATTATTTCTGTGGTCTCCCATTAATTATAGCAAATTATTCATTTTCTATAAATTGAATTTGAAATGACCGCACCAAAATAGCTCACTTTAGGATCTGATTGCCACATTCTCTCTTTTTATTCACGTAACCACTCATCAATGAAAGGCAAGTTCCAGGTGTTTTAAATTCCTTTGCATCTCACCTGTCGCAATTACTTACCACGTCCAACATTGGCGGGCTTACCATTGACTTGGTCCAACAAGTTGAAGTTGGCAACTTGCCACATGCTAATGAAATCCAAAGACATGATCTTCGAAACTCTGAATTTTAGAGTTTGGGCTTTCAGAACTTCATCTCCAATTTCGCTAATTTGTCCAAAGGTGAATCCCGAATAAAAAATATCTGAAATCCCGAAAGGGCTATCTCCAAAAAAAACCTCTAAAATCTTCCCTGGTGCAAATTGAGCTTGGTTATCATCTTTCTTTGGCTTGTTACAAGCTTAAGTCGAACCAAATCCTCCCGAGCCACTTCTAACTCTTCATCGATCTTTGCATTTCCTCTTAGCTAGCTCAGATTTTCAATGTGAACTCTAATCTTCCTGTGACCGCAATTTTCCCGTGAGTCGAGCCCTAAATTTATTCCACTATCAAGCTTTCCATTTACTCGAACACCTTTGAGACTCCTCCTATACAATCAATTGAAGATCTACCCAGCCTTTTCTTCTTGTACGAGCCATGTTTATTCCATCATTCACTTCATGTTATGAATTACATTTACTTGGTATGACTTCGAATCCCATTCTCACAACAAGTTTTAAATTCTCCATACTATTGAGTAGATCATGGGCTTGATATTGATATAATTTTTCCCTATTGAATCAATCACATTCTCCATGCTTCGCCTAATCCAAGCTACTTTTCATGACGAGCCAAGCTCAAAACTCCACATCGACCCTGGGTAGTTCATACCGAGCTCATTGATGCGACTCGGCCTCTCTTAATCTACTAAACGAGCCACTTGGGGTCGGATTCACCATGCTCGAGGGATGAATTTAATGGTTCACTTGATATAACAAGAACACACTATAAATCTATTTGGGTGAGCTCCTTGGACACATTTCTTAACACCCACTTGATATAGCAAGCACACACTATAAATTTTGTAAAAATACACTCGATGGCTCCTTTGCACCCACTCATAAGCTCTCATCTGTGGTTTCTCCTCATTATGTGCCATAGCTAAGTTGGCCTCAATGCACCCGAGTGCATTTCTTAAGTGAATTCCTCTCATAATCCAAAAAAAACCCAACGTCGTCAAGCTATACTGAACTTGGCTCACCGAGCCATTCATGATATTACACGAGCTCAATGGATATGTCATTTTTACTTCAATGAATACCTCTACTATTCTAAACAACTGGGACTCACTCGTGACTCACCCCGTGCCAATGTTGGATTCCCCCATGTTGAATTGGCTTCAATGTTAAACAACTCAGTATTTGGTTCCATACAAGTATGATGAAAGGCTTGACTTCAAAATCTGACATAGCTCATGTCGATTCATCTATCCACCTCATAGAAGGCCCAAGAACAAGCATCCCCGAAATTATGAGTTGGAGATAATCCCGAATCAAATCAAATCAACCTAGTTTTCTCTTGTATTGAATTTAACCTACTATGAGAATCTTGGTTTCACTCTTTTCCTGAACCAAATCATCATCCAAATGATGAGCTACGCCTAGCTGAGCTCAGTTTTAATTCTTTTTGATATCGATGCACAATATTGGGCCTGCCTTTTTCATCCTACACTTGTTACAACGAGCTCCTCTCCTATGTATCCCAAACCATCTTTCCCCAAGCACCAAGCACCAAGCTCCCTCGTTGATTCCTCTCGCTTGGCCATGCAATACAAAAAATTAGCTCACCATGCATGTTGATGCATCTATGATGTCGATCCAAGCTAGTCCTATAAGAAATGGCCAACAAGATCGAGCAATCAACTTAGCTTGATTCCTTTCAACGCTTATGTGACTTCACTAGCTCACTTCCCAGGCCACTTCAAACACCTTGCACATTTGTCCCAAAATTGACACGTCAAGTTCTGAATCGAGTTTAGTATTCCCATGGCTATACGGCTGATATGAGCCATTTGATTTATTTCCAAGCCACTCTATGGAAACTCGGTCTGTGTCGAATATCACTTCGCAAGCATAAAATCCCAAATTTCCATTTTGAGTGCTCAAAAACTTTTGAAACATCATGGCGTCAATTAATACCAGCTTGATCTACTCTCACGAGATCATTACTCATGGCTTAGTCTTTCGTTGTGAACTTCTTACTCTCGTATTACCTATTAAGAGGTTCATCAAGCTATATCTTCTTATGTCATTATATTTTTCATGCCAAACCAACTCGAATTATCACTCAATTTGGAATCAAGCTTAGAATTGTGGTTTGATCACGAGCTATATCCACTACTCTATAGTTGAGCCAACTCAACTCGGCACTTTTCATTTCACCATGATGACCTATCACCATCTTTCTCATCATGAGCCCTCCACCTGGATATCTTCAAGTGGACTCTTAAACCTAGCTTGATCCAAGTTTTTTTCATTAATATCACAAGCTATCTAGAATCTTGGAACATTTCTTTCCTTGTGCTACGATATTGGACCTGGTCCCAACATGGAATTAACCTCTAAATGCACCCATCAAGCCAAGGCCGAGTATTCCAAGTGCTCTAAGTCATGAATATCCTATGAATCAGGAAATCTGACTAAACTCTGGCACATTTAAATCCCTAAATGGATATTCATCTCAATCCCTTTATCACTATGAAGACCCGACAACGACCTCATTATGAGCTCGATGAATTCAATATTGATTTTCATTTTTCAACCTTGCATAATGGGATGAGCTATTTCTTTATTGTGTCGAGTGAAGCATCGAGTTATATCTCCTCCTATCTTGATGGGATTTGAATTCATCATAGCCTAGTATAAATTACATAATGCCAAGCCACTCTATGATGATGATCAACTAGCTCAACTACCTTAAATTCATTTTGACACATTTTAAAAATTTGCAACAACCCTTCAAATTTTTTAAGGATTTTTCAAATTCAGGGCATTATGTAGATGGAGTAGAACCATTGATAATCTTTACACACTAATTGTAAACATTTTGATTATATTGGGTAAATGTGGGCCCTACATAACCTAGTTTACAATCCTTAGGCAAGATCCAAGCTCCTCAAAATGTAAAAGATGAAAATGTCTTCTAAGAATTGTAAATTTCCCTGGAATGTTAAAATGATTTCTAAACACCAAAATTGTGCCTACTAACCAAAATTCTCCTTTGAGATTATTTTCCGATCCTAATGTATGATAGGCCTATGTTGTGCAATTTTCCCCCATGGGGTGGAAATTGGGTAACACATAGTTTTATTCTCTTTTTGAGATTTTTGGGTTTTCTAAATGTTGGTGGATGATAGTTTGAAATGGACCCATCAAGAAAAAGGTCCATATTTATTGAATTTGAATGGTCCTGAGATACAAGACTTGTGTAGATGAAATACAAGTCAATATGAAGAATCTAAAGATTCGATAAGTCCTCAAATATGAGATTTGGATGGACATGAGCCAAGTCAAAGGAGTGAAACCAATTTTTTGATAATTCCTATAATTTGAGACTTGGGTGGACAAGTTCCAAGTCACATGATTGAATCAAATGAATTGATGGGTCCTTAAGTACTAGACTTGGGTGGATAGGTTCCAAGTCAAAGTATGTGTGATTAGATGATTCTTCGATGACATCGAAAGACATATGTGATATTAGAAAAATATTGTCGACACGGGTAATATATTGAGATTCATATTCACCTGAGACTAAAAGAGTGTGAGGAAAGAAGGATTGATCTCTAGATGTATACCCAAGACTCTTTATATGTCATAGAGAGGAGATGTTCAATGTTTCTCCTTCTAGGTTGTGAATTAGTTGATTTGACGATAAATTTGCAATTAAATATTGAAACAATTGAAATAAAGTATATTCTTGGGTATATGTACCTCAAAGAATGTTCGCATGTAGATATCTTGACAAGTAGGAATCATCATTGATGATATTCCTCTAGGATGGATCATTTGAGGTGTAATGGACATAGAAGGTTGCGTTGTCGTAAGTGTCCAAGCTTGTTATGGTTGTATTGTGACAAAAAGGCTAGAGATGTTAGGCATAGGAGATAGAATGGGAAGAATGGAATGAAGCTCAATTGTGCCTGATGAAGGACCCTCTTTTGTCATGTCAAGGGTTGAAATAAATTATTGAAGCAAAGTCAAGTTCTCATTAGCTGTTAGAATATTGTATGAAACATGTTCAATGTCTGTTTGCACTATAGGAAGAAAATTTGTAGAAGAAATGGATTGGTTTGAAGGGGGAGATACTTGACCTTCATCATGATCTCACTGAATGTCAGTATGAATAGAAGTGGGAATAACAGTAAACTCTTCATTTGAAGGTGTGGAAGTTGAAAGGTCATCGGTTGTAAGAGATTCATCATCAAGATTTATAAAGGTCTCTCCGTCATCAATCAAGTCTTGGACATAGTTCTTAAATGTGTACATTTATCAATTGAGTAGCTAGTAATGCAATGAAAATCACAATATGCATGATGTTTGTACCAATATCGTTTAGGTTCTCCTTTAATCCAAGGTGTTGTGACGGGATGTTTTATCATCCTAGCCACTTTTAGTTGATGAAACACACTAGAGAGAATTTTAACAAGGGGTATAAACTTACGTTTAAATTTGTGTGGCGTAGTTTCTTGGCTAGGTTATATGATTGGATTTTTGATTGATTGGTCATTTATGTTGACCATATTGCGATTGATGTACCAAGATTCATCGTGAGAAGCTCTAGTACGGTGATTATTGCGAGTGAGGTTAAGAGAATTAATTTTGACAAACTTATCTAAGAGGTCCGCAAAGGTGGTAATAGATCCCTTTGGAAGGCATAAGAACCAATCCAAAGCTTTTACTCCTAGACTTATAGGAAAAAGGCACAAGAGAAAGCTATCATTATATGCCACTTCGTGACATGCTATGGAAAATTCTTTGATATGCTATCTTGAATCAGTTTTTCCTGTGTATTTTTTGAATTTGGGTGTATCAAAAGACTATGGAAATGGAATTCATAAGATGTCCATATTAAAAGGGAATGGACACAATTCATCAAAATTGATTTTTTTGCGTTATTTTTGTAAACCTGTAATGGTGTCTTTCATCATTTTCCATTCTTGGGAAAAGGATGAATTGTATAAATCCACCATTGTAATGAAAAATTAGAGAGATGGAAGAAAGGTACAATGAATAACAAAACCCTTAGCAAAGTGAATACTAAGATGGAAGTGATGAAAATGTTTGAAAACCTCAACTCCTAGGAAAGTGAATGTTAAGATGGAAGAGGGAAGAAGATGGAAAAAGTTCGACCCGTAGCAAAATGAGTGCTAAGATGGAAGATGCAAAAAAAGGTTAGTCAAGTGTCCGTCTCTCAACAAAATTATAGTAAAGAGAAAAAGAGACAATAAGAGGTTAGTTGTGCTCTATTCATAAAAAAATGAGTGTTAAAGGAAAAGAGACTTAAAAAAGTGGACACGATCAACTCGTAATAAAAATGAACGATAAGAGTGATGAAAAGATGTAACAAAGGTTAGCTCCTAACACGGTAAGTGTTAAGAGAAAAGACAAAGGGGGAAAAGTGAAATGTGCTCGAAACGTAAAAAAAAATGAATTTCAAGGGAAACAAGACTTAATAATATGAAGTCGATCAACTCCTAAAAAAATGTGTGATAAGAGTGATGAAAACAAGGGAATTTGCAACACCTAAAAAAATGAGTGATGTTAAGGTGAAAGATGGGTTGAAATGTTAGTTTAGGGGATTCTTAAAAAAGTGAGTGTTAAGGAATATGAAGAGGTTTGAAATGATTTAACGATCCTTTACATAGGTGAACATAAAGAGGGGAGAGACGAAATATTAGCATACTCAACTTGCGAAAATTGTAAGTGTGACAAGAGGAGACTGAAAACACGTTGGATGATGCTCAAATCTTAACAAAAGTATGTTAAGTGAAGAGACTTAGGAAATAAAATGAAGGATTTGCTCAACTTTTAACAAGATGAATAGTAAAAGGGGAGACTTAAGAAGATGATGAATTATGTCAAATCTTATCCAAAAATGTGTGTTAAAAGATAAGACATGACAAGGAAGTGAAAGTACTAAAATAACGAAAAAGGTAAAGGTCATCATAAGAAGTGAATAAACGATGATAAAAAAGGCCTAAATCTCACAAAAAATGGAGATAAGAGACAAGGGGGAAGTGATGGATTAGTTACCTCAAATTAAAACAAAGTGAATGCTTTAATGAGAGAAGTGAAGAAATATTGAGGATATTAATAATGCAATAGAATGATTGTGAAGTACGACAACGTAAGATGATAGGATAAAAAAATGGAAGATGTCATAACTCAACAAAGTGGATGTGAAATGCAACAACGTAAGAGTGAGTAGAGAACAATATTGAAAAAAATGTCAATAAGTTGAGAAATTAAATGTGATAATTTAAGAATGGGGAATGTTTAGAGTTCAATAAAATAACGTTAAACTTAAGACTTACGATAATGAAAGATCAAGGTGATCAAGAGAGCTCTTGAATTGGATAAAGTGAGTATCACAACGTCAAGTCTTAGATGAAAATGAAAGTTATTAAGTATGAATATGGATGTCCACAACCTGAGACTTAGAAACGTGTAAAAATTAACAAGATGGATGATAGAGAAAATGTGAATGAAAAAAGTGAAACACAAGTGTGTAACATGTGAGAAAAATGAAAAAATGGTGAAATGAAATTTGTGGCCTCCATCTTAGATTAGCTTTGACAAGGCGTGGCTTCTTAGGTAGCTCTCTCAACTAGGTGTCAACAAAATATCCTAGTGAGCACAGTGCTATTTCTAGTTGACGACTTTACTTTACCCCCTTTGAAAACCTAATAAAAGACCTTGCTCAAAATGAATCACACTGGGGTCACCACTAAGGATATCTTTGACTCTAACTCACAAAGGCTTTACTAGTCAGGTAGGATAAAATTTTTCCCATTTTGTCGACCAGTTCCCTCAAGGTGTTGACTACTTTGGGGTTCCTAGAACCACCCCCTTTGTTTTATCTTAAGGCTTATGCCAAGGAGGTTATGTTCCAGTTAAGCGGTCGAGCCATAGCTCTTAAATGAACTTGCAAATATAATGTTTTGAATGTGGTATTTTTTTATCTTTTGATTTTAATGTGGTTTGATTGTACTCCTTCGGAAACCTTCAGTTAGTAGTTTTTGAGTGTTTTATCCACCTTTTTTGAGATTGGGTCCTGCAATAAAGGATTATAAAATTTTTCTGAGGTAGGTAGAGGATAAACCAAAAGAATCAACTTCACGCTTTTGATTTCCAAGATCGCTTAAAAAGCGCAAGGAAAGAGCATACACGTAAAAAAATATTTGATTTAAAAAAATGTTAGTTACCAAAACAAATAAAAACCATCATGTTTCTTATTTCCGATATCACATTTAAAGTGCGAGGAAGGAGCATACACATGAGGTTGTTACGTTAAAAATGTGAATTAAAGTTTTAAAAACTACAATTTTTGAAAAAAAGCAAGTGTTAGAAGAAATGAAACCATAATTTTTCTATAAATCCAAATTAGAAAATCATTTTTCCATTACATAGATATTTTCAATACCTTTCTGTACAAAAATATGAATTCATTCCGAGTTTGGGAGAAAAATTTATGGCTTTCGGAAGATGGGCTATGGTAGCGCTGTCAGTGCAAAATTTGAATGTGAGAAAAATGCCCCGATAGCTGGTTTTTTTATTTTATGACTTATGTACTTCACTTGAGAAGCTAAAATTTTGACAGCAAGGTTAAAAAAGAACAATAAACATAAAAAAAGAGTTAGATCATAAAATGATTAACAAAAAATGAAAGAAAGAAAAATTTGGGGAGTCCCACCGGGCATGCCAAAATGTATGAAGAGAAAAATCACAATGAATGAAAGATAAACAATAAACAATGCAAACCTTCCAGTAACCTTCTAATGTAAACCTCAGTAAGGTTGTAGAGACTTTATCTGTGGAACATTGTAAATGAATTTGGGTGCTTTTGAATTTTCTCCAAATGTGATTGCAAACGCTACAAACACAAATACTTTGGAAAGCTTTAGATTGCAAATTGATAGAGTTTATTTGCAAACAATTCATGATGATTTGTAAGAGAGTAAGATTGCAATTTATAGAAGAAAAAGTGGTTGGAAGTTGGTTGAACACAGTTGAATGCACATGCAAAAAAAATAATTGGAGGAAGTTACAGTAGTGCCAGGGTATTTAGGAACTGTAATGGATTTAATTGCAGAAGTTGCATCCGAGAAGGTGGTTGTACGTGTAATTCAATTACCCCCACCTTTCTAGGATTCTAGAAGTGTAGTTAACTAAGATGAGGATGTGGACTACAAGTGGATTCCAAATGGTTGTTGACTGAAATAGGTGGAACTAAATAACTAAATTTAATTAATATTTAATTGTGAGGAGATAATTAACCATTTAAATAAATAAATATATTAGTTAGAAGGAGTTAGAAATTAATTTAATTAATTCCAAGAGAATGGTGTAATTAGATTAATTTAATTGTGAGGAGATAATTAACCATTTAAATAATTAAATGTTTAATTATATTATCTAGGAGGGTGTAGGAATTAATTTAATTAATTCCAAAAGGCATAATAGAATTAAATTATTTAATTCCAATGGGTAGGAATATAGCTTAGGTAATAAAATTAATTTTAATTAATTCTAAAGGGGAATATTTGAATGATGGAATTAATTTAATTAATTCCAAAGGGGTGTATTGCGGCAAGATAAAATTAATTTAATTAACTCTAATTAGATAGAAGTGGGATAGAGTATGTATGTATTTTTGGGGTGTTTACAAAACTACTCACATATATAAAAATCGGGCTCATCCATGTGAGTTTGCATGGACCAGGACAACTGTTTTCTTGCATGCATAGTGGCCATGTATGGGTCTGTCAACTCCCATCTATACAACCCCTTAAGGCCCATTGTGCTCTGGAAACGGGCACATACAATTTTAGTTGTGTCCTCAACATAGCCCATACTTGGCCCAACATACTCCCCACTAGTTCTCATCATTCTTAGCCCGTTAGGAATTTGACTGCCAAGGTTTGGAGTTGGATCTTTAATGTTTTGAGAAATATCATGCTCTATTTCTTATGACTCCTTCACACCTTCCTATTCATCCTTCATATCCTGATCCGTTGGTTCTTCCACATCTTCTTGTTATACAAGGGTTCCAGGTGCACTCTTTGCAAATTCCTCTGCCTCCTCATTCAGCTTTAGTTTTCTCCTCTTCCTCTCAATTTTCTCTTTTTGGGGAGAGATTCGTGTTAGCCTTATTATAGGTTGTTATGGTCTTGCTCCTTGGGTCCTTATTATTATAAATACCATTTTAAAGTGGCACTCTCCATGGACTACTTCCACATCCAAGTCTTCATCTTCTTCTTATACCTAAGGTGGAGTAGCCACGCACTTAGTCTCTACTCTGTCTATCGGCTGCCTTTAGCCTCTATGATCTAAGACACCAAAATCTTCATGTTCTTCGTCAACCTCATCTATCGCTATTGTTTCTGTAGGTTGTGGGGCTGACACAATCTCCACTGCATGTTTTCCTTTAAACAACCCTAGGAGCGTGAACTCATTTTCTACATAATTTTTATTCTCCATCTTAGGCTTAAGTTGAAGGTATATGACCGCCACTCCATTGTCCCCAATAGCTAATTTTACTGGATTCATAGTTATGACATCTGAGATGAGCCTCTCAATATATGTAGTTCATCCTGAATGCACATATGCCTTCCTCAGAGTGTGGTACTCACAGTCTACCTTGTCTGCATTAAATTTTAGGTGGTTCACATCAGTAAATTAGTGGACTAATGCCTGAAAGTAGTGCAATATGAAGGCATATGACAGTTTGCACCATTGGTTCCATGCCCCATCTCTCATAGAAAATTACGTGATGCACAAGTGTTGGTACACCATGAATTGTACTGCCTTTCCCACCACTGAAGGTAGCTCCTTGAGAATGTGCCACTCCTCAAATTTCACATGAAGTCGGTCATACCACATCTCTGCCCTCTACTTAAACAATCCACTCATTGATCCTTCACATAAATATTTTTCAAACCTATCCGCGAGGGACTTCTTTTCCATGGGATACCACCAAATCTTGTTCTTTGGCCCATCAAGCACTCTAATTCCTACAAACACAAGGGAAATGAGGATAGCTCAAAAAATTATATTTTCTCCTATGTGTGCTTCTTCAATAATGATGTCTACAATGTAGCCTGCTAGGTTGTAGACTACTCCCTGATACATTTTCTTCACAACATGCAACAACATGGTATTCACCTACGACCATCTCTCTTGACCATTCAACTTGGTTACCAGATGTGTTGCTTCCTGAACCACTCGGCAATTCTTCAATTTATCAATGTCCATTCTACATGGACCCTTATTATACCCCAAATCCTTTCTTGTCTCTATGATTTCTTCTTTATCAGTCATATCACTAGCAAGGTCTACCCCTGTGCCCTTCAATCATGTCAGTGTTGAAATCAGGGTTGTTGTGATTCTAACCCTTCGTCCGGTGAAATAGAAGAAGTCCTCATAGACTTTTCTCATCAACCATTGGTATAATGGTTCATACTTGCCAAAATATGGGAGCTCATATAACTGATAGACTCCTACCTACTTCAACAATTTGTCTCCAGCGTTGTCATAAATTGGCATATCCTCCATGCATGCAATTATTGGTATTTATATTCAACAATGCATCTAAATCTTTCTTGTTGTCAGATGTACAGTGGTTGTAGTCACTTATTTTATACCTGCAGATGTGGGAATCCCACTCTTGTCTAACTATCACACCTGCTAGGTACTGCATCTATGAAAAATTACTCTCAAGAGCCATTTCATATTCATCTTCTACCTTCTTCTTTCCTTTCGTGCTTGTTGTAGGTGTTTTATTTGGTGCTATCATAAATATCCCACCTTTTCGTTATCTATAATGAGAAAAATCAAACCCTAGCTTGAAGTTGCATGCCCTATCTTGATACCATGTGCTCCAACTCCTTTTCAACACCTTTTCTTCATTCAAACCCTTCACCAATGGGGACGTAAGCCTCTTCCACATAATAATCCACTCTCCATGTCTAGTTTCACACTCTTCATACCTTAATATGACTTTCTCAGCTTGATCACACTTAGCTCGCTCAAATACCTATGATCGTAAAGATAAAAATGAAACCGCATCACGTCCTTATATAGATTTTAAAAAATTTAGTGTATTTATTACTCCTTTACCAACCAACAATCCTCTCATTAATTTGCCATTTCCTCAATCTCCATGTGGTACATCTTCACGCCCCAACTATAACCTTCTAGTGCACCTTCCTAACTTCTGGCTACAAACTTCTCTTCAGCACACTTCCATGCACCCAAGTACCTCACTACTATGCCTTCCCCTAGTAGTCTCCACAGTTGTTTCTTACCTCGCATTATATTGTTCCATTATTTATCTCTATCTATGGTCATATTTTTTAAGGCAATCTCCTTTCTAAAATCTCATATCCAAACTTAAATAACACTTGTAGAAATTTCTTTATGTGTACCTAGTTGTAAATGGCCACCCCAAACTAATGGTATGTGTAGTCCTCTATGCATGAAAATTCTTCAAATGGTAATTAGCTTCCAACACTCAAACACGCTTATTACACAAAACACCAATAAAATTAAAAATACATAGCAATGAAGAAGGAAATACATTAAGGAAATACAAAAATCAAAACCTAGTCTAAATGGCAACACTCCCTTATTACAAACACCAAGAAGACTTATTTATAGTAGGGCTTCAGCCTACTCCTATTGAAGTAACCAGGTAACCATATCCCATCAAGTATCTCTAACTAGCAAGCTCTTGTTTCAAGTATGTGATTGTTAACATATGGTCCCAATCAATGCACTTGAAGCTTGCTTGGATATAACAGAAACTTAGAGTCATAAAGAAGAACCATCTGGCCCATCTCAAGCTTTTTGTCCCTGATGTGCCTGTCATGACATGCCTTCTGCCTAGCCTTTTCCTTCTTCTGAATCCAACGTGTTATTACTCATCTCTCATCCAACTTTATCAACTTTTTAATTCTTTCTTCCAGGGATTTCTCATCAGCTAGACCTCCAGCGTGCGTAATACATAAAGAACATAACATGAATTCCATAGGAAGAACTACTTCCACACCAAACACTAAATGGAACAGTGTGGCCTTATTCAACCTCTTGTATGTTGTTCTATACACCTAAATCATGGAATAAAAAATGATCATCCCAATCTTTCCTTCCGATGTCACAAACTTATGTTAATGTTTGGCTCAAAATATTGGTGAAGGCCTCAGCAGTCCCATTTTCTTGAGGATGATAGGTTGTAGTCTTACTGTGCACAATCATAATTTCATCCAATAGTATCTTGATCATATCATTCAAAAAGTGTTAACGCCTATCACTTGTCAAGCTCAGCGGTCATCCATACCTTATAAGAATATTTTCCCATAAGAACCTGGCTATTGTAGCTGATGTACAAACCTTGGTAGATGTTTCTTCTTCCCACTTTGTAAGATAATATATGCAAGTGATGATGTAGCGCAATCCAATTCTACGTGCAGATGGAAAAATAGGACCCACAAAGTCTATAGCCTATTTCTCAAATGCCTCTACATAATGAATAGGTCTTAAATTCATTTCATCTCTTTGCTCAGGTTTACTAACGTGCTAATAGTGATCACATTCCTTACAATATGATTTACAATCTTTGTAGAGGGTCTCCCACGATAATTCAGTAAGTATAATCTTGCACGCAATGGCGTCACCTGAAATACCACCATGAGACTCTTCCATGATGTCTGCGTACTTGTGCTCTAGTACACATCAACTCAATACTTCATCTCAACCTAACTTGTATAGATCACCACTAATCAACATAAAAGGTACCGCATGAATTGCAAGTTATTTCTTCTATAAGGATTTCATTCCCTCTAGTTTGATTCTTGTTTATAAAAAGATAGAAATATCCTCCCACTCCGAAGGTCCATGTTATAACTTGTATAATTGTACATCCAACATTGTATCTTCAATTGTATGCGCATCCTCCCTGACTGAATTCTTGATAAATGGTTTGAGGCAGCATTTATTTTCCCTGGTTTTACCACAACTGTGAAATCAAATTCTTGGAATAAGAGCACCCATCGACATATGAGCCCCTATAAAATGGGCTTGTTTACTAAGTATTTCAATCCATGTGATTGATTTAAAATAAAAATGGTGTTGCTAGAAGTTATTATCTGAATTTATGTAGTGCATAGATCATTGAAAAGGCTTCATGATCAGTAGTTGTATAATTCTACTCTGCAAGATTCAACTTTCTACTATAAAAACAAATAAGATGATCTATAATACCTTCTCCATGCCGAGCTAACACCACACCTCCACATGTACATGAAACCATTGGTTCTATGAGTGAAAACATAGAATAGGCGTTGTAGTAAGTCTCTCCTTCAATGTCTCAAATGCGCACTGATATGGTTAACCCCAAATTCCCGTTTTCCTTTTAGTAACTCTTCCAACGGTGTGGAACCCTTAATATATCCTTTGATAAATTTTCTATAATACCCATTGTGACCCAAGAATCTGTGCACCTTGCTCTAATTGGTAGGCTCTTTCAGGCCTATAATAACTGCAATCTTAGCTAGATCTACTAACAAACCTTCCTTGTAGATGATGTGCTCTAACAAAGTGCCAAAAATTGTAGCAAACACACACTTCTTGATGTCCAAAGAGATTCTTAACTGTCTACATATTTCAAACATTAAGCATAAATTTTCACACTGATCCTTATCTAGTCCATACACCATCAAATCATCCAAGTAAACCTGCAAGAAAATGTGAATAATATCCTGGAATGCCTAGACAAATATTTGCAAAAATACTGCAGGCGCATTTTTTAGACCAAAGGGCATCACAGTAAATGAAAAACTTCCCCATTCAGTGGTGAATTTTTTTTTTCTTAATCCTCATGTGTAATCCTAACCTGATGATACCTAGAGAATCCATCTATAAAAGAATAGATTTCACGCCCTGTAACGCCTTCTAATATCTCCTCTGTGAAAAGTGTAGGAAAGGGATCAATCACACATGTAACATTCAGTTCCCTGTAATCCACACAAATCCTAATCTAACCATCGTTATTTATACTAATGATCATGGGGCTAACCCACTCTAATTATTCTAAGGGCTTGATGATGTTAGACTTAAACATCTTGTCAATTTCTTCTTTAACTTTTACACACAGGTTATGGTTCATCCTGTAGGGTCTCTTCCTGATCGAGCATGCACCTTCCTTAAGCTTGATCTTCATCTCTCCTAATGATTCATGCACTCCTTTTAATTCATGGTATCCCCTAGGAAAAAAGTCCTAAAAATCATAGAGCAACTCAACTATCTTTGCCACTTCAAATTCAGACCAATAATCTCCAATTATTATATTTTTAGGTTAATCATATGTACCAATATTCACTTCATTTTTCCTCATAGGTTCATGATAGGCATGTGTGTTGTTATCCACACCATCCAAGACCTCACGCATACCTGCTAAATGGTCTATATCTAAATTTTCTACTTTTTCATCATCCACTAGGTAGACCATCTTTCCTTTTTTCTTTCTCAGAGAAAGTGCGCTCACGTAACGTGGCATCTGTCTCTACTTCTTCATCAAAGCGTGCTCCTAATTCATTATCATCAAATAAATCTGGAATGAGTTCTTCCACCTTTGCACTATCTCCCATAGTTAAACGATTTATAACCCTTAATGCCTCTTCTAATAGAGGTTTAGTAGAGAAGTAATCAAAAGTCAGGACTATTCTTGTAATCAAATCCTACCAATTTTTAGTTTCTCTATGTAGCTCCACATATACATACCAAACACGTGTGTAACCTTGTAAAGTGGAATAAAGTTTGTGCACCCATAGAGACGATAGTAAATATTCTACCCCAATGTTTAAAGCCTCTCACACTATTGAACGTGGTGTTGAATAGGTTGATTACCATGATAAGTGCATATTTGAGTAGGTGCATTTCTCCTGGGAAACCAAGCTATTATAAAAATCCTGACTACATTCCATTCTACAAGATTATCCCTATGAACCACCCACCAGCGCACTGTTGTCCTGTGCAGGGTATACCCTAACATATTTATTATTTTAAATTGGTTTATCCATTGTTCCTCCATGGTGCGTAAGAATATTTTGGGGTCTCCTTCTCCAATGTACTGAGGTACAAAGTTTTTACCTATCCTCCTAATGTAATGAGGCTTAATTTTCTACACAAATGTGCTCCTTACTTTGGTCCCAACCATCTCATAAGTACCATGAGCCCAATTATCACAAGCAATATTTGTAGTATCACTAATAGATTATGCATCTTCCTATGGAAGGATTCCTTCTTTAGGTTGCTTGAGTACTTCTAGGTCTTGAATGGTGCGTACATAAATCCTATTCAGATCTTCCTCACTCGAAGGCTCAACATAGGGCATAGATTTCCCATCTATTAAAAGGATAATAACTCTTTCCTCCTTATTCTCAAAACTAATATATCCCTTGTTGAATTGAAGATCAACATTATTTGCATAACACCAAGGGTGCCCAAGAAGAAATGGGAAATTATCTACTTTTGTAAGCACTAAAGCCTCAAAATCCCAAGTGAACTTGGCCCCTTGTATAGTAATGGATGCATCTTTTAAAACTTTGATAGGAGTGGTTTTAGTTTTATTAGCCATAACCAATACATTAGAAGACAGTTGTAATGAAGGTCTCCCCATTTGTACCCATGCATCTAAAGTAAGCACATTTACCTTCGCGCCTATGTCAATGAATATATTACTCAAGAGCCATCCATTAACAATAGCATTAAGAGTGATCTCCTTTTTGTAATCTAATTTATAGGGGGGAAGACTCACATGAAGGATGTGACGTCCATTCTCAATATTCACGTGTGAAGTGTTTCCCTCTAGTCAAATCCCTAGTAATGGAATGATATACTCATGGCACAACATTTTGCATACTTCCTTCAAGTCATCAATATCTGACTGGACCATCTTTGTTATCCTTTTATGTTCCATCTTCCGTGATTTCTCCTTTAAACATTGTATTTCCCCCTGAAGGTCTCTGAGCACTTCCCTAGTCTCCTAATAAACCTCGTTCTAGTGTGTAGGATCTAAATACCTTGATGCAAAACATGCTCATTAGTGATGGTAGGATTTTTTCTAATGCTTCTCCAGCACACGCAGCTTCAGCACGTGTAGTGACCTTCACAGATAATACCTCAGGTTATGGTGCCAAATTTTGTCTCCACTAATTGTCCACAGTGTGTAAAATCCTAACCATCCCTGTGCATATGTTATCTTGTTTATGTTCCTTGCTAAGACACTCATATAAATCCAGGAATTCCTCATAGCTATGGTTCCTCCCACAGAAAGAACATGTAATATTCTGAGGACATTCACGCCTGCAGTGGTCAGGTGATCCGCATGTAAAGCATGTTTTGTGAGGGAATTCGATTCTTCCACCACCACAGCCTCGACCTCCGAATCCACCATGGTATCGTCGACCTCTACCACATCCTCCTTCATAGTTCCCCTTGTTCTAATAATAATGTGCTTGATTGTGATTCTAATCTTGATGCTCTCCTTTACTCTTAGATTTATCTGATATTCCTGTCTGTCGCACACCAATATCTATAGTACCATGGATATTACCAATCAAATTATAGTTTTCTGTATTATGAGTTATAGACTGGAAAATCTCACAATAACATGATATATTCTTCCTTATCACACGTTGTAATAATGGGAAGAAACTAGCATCATATCTCACATTCTAGAAATATCTCACATATCTCACATTCTAGAAATAATGAACATAATGTTCTGCGGGGACAACTATCTTTGGTGTGCCCTTCCACTTCACAATATATACACCAAAACTAAGTGCATGTCTCATGTGCCAAATTTGTCGATAGTTTCTCCAACTGCTTTTTCATAGCCGCAATATGTGCATCCAAGAATGGGTTAACTCCAATGTCTATACTCCTGAATGCCTTAGCATGAAAAGTTAATTTAAGTGTTTTGCACGGATTAGTGTATGTATTATGTGACAGTGCCCTTCTAAAAGGTGTGATTAGACTGCCAATGAACCATTGTGCATGTTGTCTTGCGTGAATATCATAAGAAATATTAGATAAAAGTGTATTGAAATGGACATCATACTCTTGGACACTCTTAGTAGTGCCCTACTTAATATCCTTGAGCACACTTATAATCTTCTACTCAAATTCAGGGATATATAACTCTTTAAGGAATGCATCTTTGAATGCTGCATAATCTACGCAAGTTTGATTAGGGTCAAAATTCATGTATGAACTATGTATGCATCCTTGTAATGTAGTTGCAAATTGACTTTCCTTATGCTCAGAATTCGTGATCCCTTTTGCACACCACAATATCTCACACATGTGCACATGTTCAACAACATCTTCTATGCCCCTATACTCTGGAAGACAAAGAGACATCTCCATGCAAATATTTTTGGGTTGACGTGGACCTTTCCCACCTGATCCAGAACCTCTTGTGTTACCTTTCCCTTTAGAACCACCAGATCCACTATAATTATAGCCACATATACCCCCTGATCCTCCACATGTAACCAGGGGTGTACTAGATGATGTACTTCCCTGTGTCCCAACAATAGTAATGTACTAAACTCCTACAGTCTTTGTGGTGATACTAATCCTAGAAGTGAGCCCCAAATTTTTCACACTCAAGTTATGTGCAGATGATACATGTGAAAAGGTACCTCCAAACAAATATGAAGACGTTTTACCTGCCATAGATGTACTTTCTATGTGACTTACTCTTGCTTCCCTACTACCCAAATTAGCTAGCTGACTATTAGATGTACTAGATACTAGAAAACCAAGTGCAAGGGATAGGTTTTCAATTAGATTTAGATGCACACCTATGACCCAGGTTGTCTCTATTGGCGCGCTCTTGTGTGAGGCCAAGGAGGGTTCCCTATCATGCTTGCCCAAATGGGGCCAAATGGGGGAGTTCCTGATGTTCTGGCTCCACGCCTTCTACGTGAGCTCCAAATACTTCATGAGCCATATCTCTCCTCAATTCCATCTGCTATGTGATATCACGTTGCTTATCTATCTCCCTCTCACATGCCTCATTTTACTTAAGCTGCATTTCTTCTCTCTGCGTCTCTGCCGCTAGGTCTTCCATCTTTCACCAAAACTTCTCCTATCCCCATGCATGGTGAGGCTTAGATAGCCATCAATTTTTACTCTAACTTCAGGGTTACCCTCAATATCTTGATCGCTAGTGGAATGCCTTGCAAGTAAGCTCCCCTAGGATAGCCATAAAAATTGGAACTCAGCTACCTCTGGGCAAGAATAAGTTGAAAATTGAGTACTCCAAAATATTGTTGTTCAAAATACCATGGAACCAAGTAGTCCAAAAAAATGTGAGATATCTCTAATTACATTTAGATGCATAAACAACCAGCCACTCATACAGTTCTACTAGGAAAATAACAAAGAAGCTATCATACAAACAGTCATACATATTCTTTTCCACCCACGTGCATGCATCAAACTCAAATCCAATGCTAAGCCTCTGTGCGTACTCTTCTTCTAGATATTTTATCCACTCGTCAACACTTGCTAAGGTCAACCGGTATGTCTTCATCATGAACCATCCTGTAAACAACGTAAAAAGAGGTCTTGGCAACAAATACAATGATACAGCCTATAATTTACCATGAATAACCCAGGCGTGCTAGCACATCACCGGGCCTCATCTGAGTGCTCACCCAAAGTGTGAAAAGGTACATGGCCCCTCCTTAGAGTTGTTTATGTAGGATGTGAACTTGATGAAGATATAATGCATTCAGATCCATAAATATCATAAACATTCCACAGAGCATATTCCAAATCTAGATCTTAAAGAATCATGAATAAAATGATAAACATAATGAAATCTGTTAGAATTTGAGGATTCTAATAAATACGGATTTAATCAACGTGCATATTATATAATGTTTACAATAAATATTTAAATAAACAATACATCATAACATAAGTAAATAAAGAAATACTTACAGGAAATAAATAACACATGTGACACAGTATTTATAGTGGAAAATCCCAAAAGGGTAAAAACCACTTTGAAAATAACCTTTTACTTCAGAGAACTTATTTTACATCTAGTAAGATCACCTCCTCCTTAAAACCCTATTTACTAAGGGTAAAACCAAATCACTTGATTTGCACACCTTTGATATATTTCCTGAATATATCAAATGAGGACCTAAAGTCCTTTTTATATAAGGTGATCGGGTATGTCTCCCGACCCACCTTTTCAACGTAAATGGTTGACACATATACCTAGGTGAGTTTATTTAATAAATATAAACATAAATGATTCACATTATTAAATACTTACCTAATGTATATTACCTAGGTATGAATATTTAATAATAGAAAAGTATTTCATATTATTAAATATTTAACCTATATAATGGTGATGGACCCATATTAATTAAGGGTTGGCCAGACCACTTAATAATTATGTTCCAACACTCCCCCTTAATGTTAAGTGGGATAACATATGCTAATATATTACCTGCCCATGGTACACTAAAGGATTTACAATCCTTAAACCATAAAGGTTTTAGGCTAGTCTATCGGGTGAAGGAATTATAACACCTTCATCATACTCAAGTTACCTTTTGGTACAAAAGGATTTTGAATCGCAAAGATCATCCCATGATCATTAGCTAAGTATGATTTGTGATTTTTACATATTCTCACAGGTTCTCATAAAAGGTTATTGAACCTAAGCATATATGAGCCTTTTATAACCAAGGACCTCCTTAATAATATGCTTGTACTGGATGTTTACGAGTAAACTCAATAGCACTAAAGAGTTTACTGAAGACTACCTTTAAGATCTTTCTACACTTATTTCTAAAAAATAAGCCGAGGAGTTATACATGCCCGAAGGTCTTTTTACACTTTTTTGAAGGTCTTTTTTACAAATGCCCGAAGATATTTTTACAAAATTCAAGTTCCTTTAGGAGTTGACATTGTCATGCACACTCCCCCTTAATGAAAACTCTGACAATCCAATATTTTCATGAAAGTGACCAAATTTTATAGCACTCAGGGGATTTTTGAAGATATCAGCAACCTACTCTTCAGTCAGCACGAACTTGAGATCCTCTGATGTTGTACTGGATTATGTGCAAGATCTATGGTGCTTTGGTTGTCACAGAACAAAGGAACACTATGTGGATCCTTCATCTTTATCTCATTGAACAACCTCTTTAGCCATAGAGCCTCTTTTGCAGCTTCCATTGCACTTCTATACTTAGTTTCTATTGAAGAGATAGAAACAGTTGGCTGCTTTTTACTGCACCAAGTAATGACACCTGCACCAAATTTAAACACATAACTAGAAGTAGATTTTCTATCCAATACATCACCAGCATGATCAGAATCACAAAATCTATATAAGTTAGCATTTTCATTCTTAGTCTAATGCAATCCATAATTGATTGTACCTTTAATATATTTAAGAATCCTTTTTGCAAGATTCCAATGATCTCTATAAGGTTCCTACATAAACCTAGAAGCAATTCCTACTGCATAGGAAATATCTGGTCTGGTGATAGTTAGATATATCAAACTACCAACTAATTGCCTATATAAAGTAGGATCAATTTTTTCACATGCAGGTTTATGATCAATTTTCAGTCTAACTTCCATAGGAGTAGAAATTGGTTTAATATCAATCATGTTAAAAAAAATTAGTACATTGGTTACATATTGTGCTTGAGAAACAACAATAGAATGTTTATCTTGAAATACAACCATGCCAAGAAAATGATGTAAGAGACCTAAATCAGTCATTTCAAAGTATTGTTTCAATTTTTCTTTAATTCTACAAATTAAAGCAGGATTATCACCAGTAATAAGCAAATCATCAATATGTGTGTGTGTGTGTGTGTGTGTGGTGTGTGTGTGTGTGTGTGTGTGTGTGTGTGTGTGTGATCCTTCTTGCTTAATGAATAGATCATTGTCAGAAGAACAATTAACAAATCCTAATTGTTTAAAGAAAGAATTAATTTTTACATACCAAGCTCTAGGAGCTTACTTTAAACCATACAAGGATTTTTTCAATTTACAAACATAGTTTTCTTTACCAGTTTCTTCAAATCCTTTAGGTTGTTACATGTAAAGTTCTTCTTTTAAATCACCATTCAAAAATGTATTTTTCACATCCATTTGGTGGATTTCCAACCCAAATTGAGCAACAATTACAAATAAGTGTCTAACAGTACTCATTTTAGCTACAGGGGCAAATGTCTCAACATAATCAATACCAGGTTTCTTAGTGAAACCTCTAGCAACAAGTCTAGATTTATGTTTTTCAATACTACCATCTATATTATATTTTACTTTGTATAACCACCTATACCCTATAATACTTCTTTTCTCTAGAGGTGGAGCCAACACCCAAGTTTGATTTTGAATTAGGGCATTATATTCAGCTTATATTGCATTGATCCACTTCTCATCTTGAGAAGCTTCTTCAAAAATTTGTGGCTCAGGTTCATACAAGGTCATTAATGCATGGTACGTATGATGGCTTCTGGTCATTTTCTTAAGATCAATAGGATTAGAACTCTCTAACATAGATTGAGACCATTTTTTTTCTTAATTAAGGAGTTAGGAGATTCAGAAGCATCTATAGTATCAACACAAGAAACGTCATCATGACCATTTACTATATTCTCAATATCAGAATCATAACTATTATTAGAAATATTGACAGAGTTAGGAACATCTTTACCATTATCAGATGAATAAAATCATTTTTCCAAAACCACCACATTACGGTTTTCAGTTACTTCCCTTTTTACAGGGTCGTAAATCCCTAGACATGCAGTGTTAATACCATATCCAATGAAATCACAAGAGAAAGAAGTCATATCAAGTTTATTTTTTCTTTTTAGGAATGTATAAAGAAGCAGGACTACCAAAAACTTTAGATGAGAAATATCAGGTTTTTGATTTGACCAAAGGAGTTGAAAGATGAATAGATTTGGTGGGAACCCTATTTAGAATGTAGACTGTTGTGTTCATTGCTTCTGCCCACAGAAATTTGGGAAGACTAGCAAAATGAAGCATAGTGCGAGCCATATCTAAAATAGTCATATTCTTACGTTCTGTAACACCATTAGATTGGGGAGAATAAGGAGAATTTAATTCCCTTTTAATACCACAATCAATACAAAAAATTTCAAATGCTTTGCTAACATATTCACCCCCATTATCTGTTCTAAGTTTGTTAATTTTATAATTTGAAGAGTTTTCAACAATGCTTTAAATTCTTTAAATTTCCATAGTACATCAAATTTATTTTAAAGAAAATATGACCAAATCATCCTGGTGAAATCATCAATGAAAGTCAGAACATATAAAGAACCATTTAATGAAGCTACTTCAAGAGGTCCTCTAACATCACTATGAATAAGTTCTAGTGGGGAAGAGGAACTCTCTTCAAGATGTGAGTGAAAGGGTTTAGCACTTTGTTTTTATTGTAAAAACACTTCACACACATCATGAGAAGAAGAAAACACAGGCAAACATTTCACAAGATTATATCTAGCAATTTCATATAAACTTCTATAATTAACATGTCCTAATCTTTCATGCCATAGTTTTGAATTATTCAAACTTTGAGAAACAAAATAGGATGCAGAATGGAAATCATGAAAAATATACAGACCATTTCTTTGAATTCCTTCAACTATTATATTATCATTACTATCTTTGATATACAAGTTATATTTCAAAATTTGAATAGCCAAACCATCATGAGTTAATTAAGAACTTGATAAAAGGTTATTTTTGAGCTTAGGAACAAATAAAACATTATTCAACACACCATTAACAAATTTTACTTTCCCTTTCTCTATTGCTTCTAAAGATGAGTTATCACCAAGATACACACATTAATTGATTTTCACAACATCAAATAAAGAATTTGAAATATCAGTCATATGATTTGATGCACCTGAATCTAGAATCCATTCAGAATTAGAGGAAGAATACAACACAACATATAATGCAATCATTTTAGGAATATCATTAGAGCTATCTTTTTTCCTTAAATTGTATTTTGAATAAACAATTTGTTTTTTATTTTTATGGATAGGTTTCTTAGTTTTGCAATCTTCATTTTTATATCCAAATTTACCACATTTGTGACATTTACCACTAAAGCTAACATGTAATTAATTAGAAGAAAAACTTTTCTTATCAACAAAAGAAGATTTAGATCTAAATTTTTGATCTGAGAAGGGCTTATGAGGTTTGAAATTTGAATTCTGAGCAAGAAGTGCCTAAGAGGCATTCTCCTTAGAGTTAAAGTTCATCATCACTTACTCTTTCTGTATCAAAAGTGAACTCAGTGTATTTAAATCAGGTAGATCATTTTCGTTTTGATATTTAGAGTTCAAAATAGAAATAAAATTCCTAAATACTTCATGTATATTTAACTAAACAATAAAGTAGATTAAGTTTTTACCAATTAAATAAAAATTACATCCATCTAATTGTGCTTTAATATTTTTAATTTTGGCTAATAAATTAACTACTTTGTCATCTCCTTTCATAGGAGTTGTAAGCGATTCTAAAACTAATTTAATAATTTTAGATAAACATGTACCTTCATGCATGGATTCTAGTTGTGTCCATACCTCTTTAGGATGTTCAATATTACCAATGTGTAGAAGGTACTCATCATTCACATTGTGTAAAATTATGGAAAGAGCCTCCTGCATTCATTGCAAGTATGTATTCATGTTATCTATAGTTGCTTGACGACCAGTAGGAGCAACCTCAGATCTAGAAACAATTGTTCAGAGTTTCCTCGCCATAAGTTTTGATTTGACCTTGATCTTCCAAATGTTGCAGTTGGTTTCATTCAAGATTTAGGTTTTGTCAAGACAGAAATAGTTGGACGCCATTATTTTCCTAAACTTGTAAAACACACCCCATTATAATATACAATGTATCACAGAGTTAGATACATATTTATCAAAAAAATTTTTTAATAGAAATAGATCTAAATTTAATAGAAATAGATCTAAATTTTATAGATCTACGTAAACTATTTAATCATAACTAATTTTTTCATTACAATGCATATTAATTAACCTCCCGTGATCAAAATAATAACTCGCAATATAAAAGGCTTTGCATTATACCCCAGACTTATATAAACAAATTTCTGACCATATAGAAGTGAAGAAGAAACCCCTAAGAATGCAAAACAACTTAAAAATTCTAGAAAAAAAAAATAACGTAGACAAAGATCTGGCCAACTTAAATTTGATGTCTAAATGACCGTCATATTGCCTTATGTTTGGTCTACCGTGATGGTCATTTGACCGTCAAATTTAATGGAGTCAAAACTTGTTGTGTATCTCCAGAATGTGAAATTACAGAATTTATTCTTCTATATAATATTAGGGATGTTATATTTTAATACATTATATTAACCTATTATAATTTATAATGTAAAAATATATTCACTTTTTTAAAAAAAGAGGTATATAGTTAATATAATGTAAATAAAAAACAACATATAGTCTATAAAAAATTATAAACTATAGTATATATACTTTTTTAAAAAAAATACATATAACCCTTATTACAAAGCTCCTCATGAAAAAAAGATTTAAAACATTTACCAGGCCATGTAATTTTAAATTCTACATAAACCTTAGAATTTACAGAGGAGACAACATTTTTCACACATCCAATGGAAAAAATTCAAATCCTATTTTCATGGAGCTTTGTCTCCTCCTTCATTTACCATTGACAAAATTCAACTTGCACATATTAAAACTATAGAAAAAAATATTTCAAATATTTTACCCTTACCTTTACACAAGTTTTCATGGAAGGTAAGAAGTTTCTAAATTTTCCACCTGTGAATTCACCTTGATTCTTCAAAAAGTAAAACTTTTAGGTTGCACTTATTTTAAATACCCTTCCGGGTTGGTTGAAAAAACCCGTACAAATTAAATAAATCAAATATAAAACATTTGCTCTTAATTTATTTAATTTACCTTTCTGGGTTGGTTGAAAAAACCCATACAAATTAAATAAATAAAATATAAAACATTTTCTCTTAATTTATTTAATTTACCTTGTCGGATTGGTTGAAAACATCTGTATAAATTAATAGATAAAATACAAAACATTTGATCTTAATTTATTTAATTTACCTTGCTCTGTTACCATGTTAAAATTTGAAGATTCTAATAAATACGGATTTAATCAACTTACATATTATATAATGTTTACGATAAATATTCAAATAAACATTACATCATAACATAAATAAATGAAGAAATACTTACAGGAAATAAATAACACATGTGACACCTTGATCTGCACACCCTATTTACCAAGGGTAAAACCAAATCACTTGATTTGCACACCTTTGATATATTTCCTGAATATATCAAATGAGGACCTAAAGTTTTTTTTGTATAAGGTGATCGGGTATGTCTCCCGACCCACCTTTTCAACTTAAATGGTTGACACATATACCTTGGTGAGTGTATTTAATAAATATAAACATAAATGATTCACATTATTAAATACTTACCTAATGTATATTACCTAGGTATGAATATTTAATAATAGAAAAATATTTCATATTATTAAATATTTAACCTATATAATAGTGATGGATCCATATTAATTAAGGGTTGGCAAGACCACTTAATCATTATGTTCCAACAAAATCAACCATGTAAGAACTAGTTACAGTCATGTTTAGCACCATTATTCACCCAATATATTCCATTGTATTAAACATAGTAAATACAAAAGTTTCTTAAATAAATAGTACCATAAGTATATGTGCGCATCAGACCTGACAACATAGCTCATACACAGTGTCTTTCTAACTACACAGATTAATATATATTTATAAGGGTGGGGAATTTCCCTTCACCACTTACACATTTCCCAAAATAGGTCACATGCTGAAAATAGTCATGCGCCTTCACAATAACATGTACACATGCAAGTGTGCTAATAATAGATCTCTTATAGTTAACTAATAGTAGTAATCCTATTATTAACTCGAAATCATACATGGCTCTTATTAGACACTCTTCCCAAAATAGAATTTGTGTATCATGAAAGTCTCCATCCCATTGTGTGCTTTGTATGTTATCTCCAAAAATAGCCCGTAATCATGAAAATGGCTAAGTCCCGAATCAATCTGTCTTTCACGCATGTTTCCTTCCCTATCATTTTGTGCCTTCAAATGTGTCTTGCTCCCACACGTGAATATTATGTGTTCCCTCTCCTTAGTGTTATATTTTGTCTCCTCAACACCCACAAAACAATACTTTCTCCTTTTGTGGAAAAAACCACAATTATGAAGAATGCTTGGATTTGTATGAGCACCTAAGCAAGAAGCACAAGTAGGATAAGGGTGCAAGATTTTTTAGCGTACAACGCACTATAGGAGATCAATTGCTGCCAAAAGTAACACTTGATTCTGAGATGTTATCTGTGTTAGTCACTACACGCGTTGAGGTTGCACGTGTCAGAGAAGTTTTGAAGGAAAAGCCTATTATTACAAAAGAGGAGGTATTGAATGTAAAGTATCAAGACCCTAATCACCAAAAATAATTTTATCAAGAAACCATGGAAGTTATTAGGAACTTAAAAGGTGAGATACAATGCTTAAAAGAGTAGTTGTGGAAGATAGAATAGGAAAACACAGTTGAGCTTCCTCAGAAGGATGTTGACAATTTGAAGGAGGTTTCTAAGATGTTGCAAAAAGAAAACATCATTCCTTTGTTGGGGGAATGGATAAGGGGGAAGATGTCGTTCGTTGGAGTTGAGTGCGAGAGATAGATTTTACATGCTAACTTACCTCCTCATAGTCTTGATTGTGACAAAGAGATCACTCTGAATGCATATATTGAAGGATGAATTTTGAGTAACATTTTGATTGATACAGGTGCAGAAGGTAATGTACTCACCTTGGACGTGTGGAATCAGATGGGGAGACCACCATTACAGCCATCTTCAAATGTGTTGTTTATGGCAAACATGACTAAATCCATGCCCATTATATTATTGAAAGATGTTACTATTACCATACAAGGGGCAAAGTTTATTGGGGACTTTGAGGTCTTGGAAATTACAGAGGCAAACAATTTTCCAGCATTTCTTGGGCACCCTTGGTGTTATGTGAATAATGTTGATCTGCACTTCAATAAAGGATATATCAGTTTTGAGAACAAGGAAGAGCACTTCATCATTCCTTTGGTGGATGGAAAATTTGCACCTTATGTGAAACCTTTGAGTGAAGGGAATTTGAACAAAATTTATGTGTGCACCATTAGAGATCATGAAGTTCCTGAGCCATCGAAGGAAGGAGTTATTTAGTGGAACGATGCATAGTATATGAGTGATACAACCAATGTTTCTTATGAAAACTTGGCACATGGGACCTATGAAATGATTGGGTGCAAGACAAAAAGTGTATTTATGCACATAAGTAAGTCACTTTTTGTTAGGCGATTAGGCAGTAACCAGGTACCAAGGTACACTGGCGAAGGAAATCCTCAAGTATTTATGTGCGCTAAGGAAGCCCAGTGGACAAACCAAGTTGAAATAAGGAATATGCTAGTATATACCTTGTGTGGGATAGTCGCGCGTTGGTGGATGGTACACAAAGATGTTCTTCTATAATTGCGAGAAGTGAGAATTGCCTTCTTTGTTAGAGTTCTTCGGAACAATGCACTTATTATGACATGTGAATTCCATGGGAAGGATTCTACTTCACATCACATTCAGTAGTGTGAGAGAATCTAGACAGAGGGGTAGGAAACCACACCGCCTTCACTATGGGTACATAAGTTCTACTTCACCTTGTGAGGTTGTACCCACACATGATTTGTTTGTGTAGAGTTGAATAGAGAAACACGGAATTGGCAAGAACTGACTGCAACTATGATTCATACCTTTGATTATTTTTCACTAAACCTCCAGAGAACGAGGCATTGCAAGTCATAAAGTGCTTGACTATGGGAGATAGTGCAAAGGTTTAGGAATTATTCAATAGTTACTAGGTGAGTCAGACCTGGAGGTGCATTTTGAAGAAGAAGAGATGGATGAAGAACAAGTTACGCATGCCTACCTAGAAAAATAAAAACAAAAAAATGGTCTACATGATTGATGGTGAAGAAGTGGAGAATTTGGATATTGATCATAATGTGGGCATGCGTGAGGTCTTAGATAGTGTATATGAGAAGGCGCGCACGTAGCATGATCCCATGAAAATGAAGAAGGTAAACATTTGGATGGATCTACAAATCCTAAGGATGCCATCATTGGTGATTATTGGTTTGACTCAGAGGTTGCTAAGATAATTGAGCTGCTGCACAAATTCTAGGACTTATTTCCTAGAGGATATTTGAAGGGAATACATAAATCTTTGGGCTAGATGAGGATTAAGTTAAAAGAAGGTGCATGTTTGGTCAGGAAGAGGCATTATAGAATGAATCCTAATCTGCGTGTCAAGGTAAAACAAGAGATTGATAAGATTTTAACATCTAGGATCATTGAGCCCATTGAGGATTCAAATTGGGTTAGACCTATAGTGATAAGCATAAAGAAATATTTAAGGATACAAATTTGTGTGGATTATAGGGAGTTGAATGTTGCACGTGTAATAGATCCCTTTCCCACACCTTTTACTAAAGAGATTCTGGAAGGTATTGCAGGGAACAAGATCTACTCTTTCACTGATGGATTTTCTTGATATCATCAAGTGAGGATAGCTAAAGAGGATCAAGAGAAGACAACTTTCACCACTAATTGGGGAAGTTTTGCGTACATAGTTATGCCTTTTGGATTGAAGAATGCACCTGTAGTATTTTCATGCATTATTGTGTAAACATTCCAGGACTTTATTCATGAGTTATTGTAGGTTTACTTAGATGATTGGATAGTTTATGGGCTAGTGAGGGATCACTGTGATAATTTAAGACTTATGTTTGAGAGATTCTGGTAGTCAAGCATCTCCTTAAACATTAAGAAGTGTGTTTTTTCTACACCGTTTGGGACATTGTTGGGCCATATTATTTGTATAGAAGGTTTTTTGGTAGATCTTGATAAGGTTATTGTTACTTTAGGCTTAGAAGAACCTACTAACCAAATCGAGGTGCACGGGTTCTTAGGATACACATGATATTACTAGATGGGCGTGCCCTTGGAGGAATTATTTAAGAGTAAAGGATAGTTCCATTACGGTGAAGCACAACAGTGCGTGTTTGAGACATTCAAGGAAAGGCTTACTACAGTGCCTATTCTACGCTTTCCCTCATGGACCAAACCTTTTTATGTACATGTGGACACCTATAACATGGCCATTGTGTTGGTCTGAAAATTTGTCGCCTGGACAGATCTATGGATAGACGAGCCAACAGTGTGCAGGGCATAGCCACTCTTTGAGTCAGCAAAGCGAAACTGGTTTATTGCTATTCTACCAGCAGGAATCTATGCAAGTCTCACAGATTCTGCCTTCGAGGGTTTGGGATCTCATCCCAGTAGGCATGTTTCTGACTGCGAAAAGAAAGGAAAGGAAGAGGGAATGAAGAAAGATCAGGTCCGAAGGAAGAAAAGAAATGAATTCCAAAGCAGAAAGGTCAGAAGATTTATGTTTTGGGGTTGGTAGTAAACAGAGCCAAACCTACTTACATAAACAAACAAAGCAATACTGATGATGAATAAATGACAAAAAATTAGATATGAATCTAACAGAATAAACACATACAGATCTAACATAAGAAAGGTCTGATGCATAACACAGCTATTCAGCACAAAGTCTCAATATTTGTATTACTGTTTTCTTCTGTTACAAGAAAGCTCAAAGTCTTTTTTCTTCACTTCTATTTGTCATCTGAAAGATATCCATCCATGGACTCCTTGTGACTTTGTGAGTCCTGGCCCAGAATTCCTCCATATCAATATGTCCCAATTCTGAGTCTCTGACGTCCATGCTGCACTCGGCCTGGGACTCGGGCATTCTGACCCTCTGATATTTATATTTCATTTCTTCCTCTGTAAGCTTAACCTTTCCTTTGGATTTGATGGGTCTCTTGCTGGATGTAGACATATGTTCTTTCGAACTCAGTTGCTGATCTGCATGAAGAAGAAGTGAAACCCAACGTAGAAAGGTTGTATCAGTCATTTGATTTCCCATTGAAGTGCCAACAGAAGGAGGAGTTAGTTATTATTAGGCTCAGGGTGCAGGGCGCATGAAAATTGCATCTTACAGGGCTAAATAGGTAAGGTGCACAGGAAAGGCATGTTGCAAAGGTTAAACTTGCGCCAAAGGCGCATGGCGTATAGATACTGCAGAGTGCATTTTATAAAAGGCGCATGAAAACATTGTGTTACATAGAGACAAGATGTGCCCTTTGGCGCATAGAATTTTCATGTTGCACTGGGATTTGGTGCGCCCTTTGGCACATGTAAGGTTTGTGTAACAAGAACTTTTCATGCGCCATAGCGCACACACGAAGCGTTAACACAACATATGTTGCTGGAAGGAGGGATGCGCCTGTGCCTTCAAAGCCTTGTACTTAGCGCAGATAAAGCCTGTGTTGCACTGATGCTGGGTGCACCATTGGCTCATAGAAACATGATGTAGCAAGGAAGGTTGATGCGCTAAAGAGGGTGCAAGGTTAGCGCTTGTAGCATATGAAAGAGGCGCACCTTGGGGGCGCAGAAGTTTACGATGTAGCAGGCAAGATGGGTGCGCCATTGGCGTGGGTTTTTATCATGTTACAGGGGTGACATATGCACCTAAGGGGTGCAACTATTTCTGATGTTGCAAGATGCGCTGGTGCGCCATAGGAAAAAACAATCCTTTTCTCCATCTCTCTTCTGTAAGTTTAGCAGGGTATTTGGGCAGTGAAACAGCTCAAAGATGAGGGAAACAAAACTATGCGTTTCAGACAAGTCCCCCTACCAGCAGATCTGGACAGAGGGTGAGGGATAATAGCAAAAGGAGGAGGCTTAGATCAACATTAGATATTTCAATACTCCAAACGCAAACTAAAACTAGACCACAAACACACCAAGAACCAAAAACGTAAAATGCACGAGAGGGAGAAGAACCTCTTACCTGGATAAATAGTGAAAATCTTGAAAACGGGTCCACAATGCGTTGAAAACGATGAGATAGAGGCTGACAGGCTCAGAGAATAAAAATCACGTGATATGCGTCTGATGATAATGACATTTGGGCGCGCAAATTTTATATATATATAGGTGAGCTAGTCATAAATGCGCCACCCACTTTGTAAAGGGCGCATGAAAGTTGTTGTCGACATGGAAAAGCATGCACCCTTTGGCGCACGAAAGCATTTGCCAGCATGAAATTAAGCGCGCCTTTGGTGCACCGAAAGGGATGTTGACATGAGACTATGTGCACCCTTTGGCGCACCAAAAGTGGGCGCAACAAAAGTTGTGCTAACATGAAGGCGCATGCGCCTTGGCGCACGCAGGGAAGACTCAACATACAAGGCGCACCAAAAGGCGTGTTGACATGAGATTATATGTGCCAAAGGCTTTAAAGGGGGCACACCAAAATTTGGTGTTACATAGTAATTCCATGCGCCCAGCCAAAAAAGACTAAGTTCGGAAACCAGATTTTCCCGGAAAGGGATTTTGCAACGTTCCGAACACACGGGATCCCTAGCGAGGGATCAAAACAAAATTTTCAGTATGGTTATCGGTAAAATTTCCCTTGTCAATTTTACGGGATAACAGCTGGCTCTTTCTGGGGACTATCCCTGAGAAAATTCGGGGGTAGAGAATCCCAGATCTCATGTGCCTATCCATTTGGTAACAGAGTCAAAAACAAGGGGGACCGGAGGGAGAACAAGGGAAACACACAACAAACCGAAAGCAAACACACGACTAAAGCAAACTGTACAAAGAAGAGAGCAAGCTCTACTTCCTGAAGATCTTCAAATGTTTCCCGCTATAAGGAAGTGGGAGCTTGATTCCATCCAGATACAAGAGATAGAAGCTATTCTCTCCGTTGAGCTGTTTGATTTTGGAAGGCCCTCTCCATAGGGAATCAAACTTTCCGTGCATGCCCTTTGGCTCTCTTCGCTTGTCCCACAAAAGGACGAGATATCCCACTTGAAAATCCCTCTGCTTGGCCTTCTTATCAAACAGCCTCTTAACTTGATTCTGATGTTCAGTGATCCTGTCGACCACCCTTACTCTCTTTTCTTCAAGTTCTGCCAGATACATGATTCTCTTTTCAAGAGAATTTTGGAAAGTTTCATCTTCGATAGCTCGTGCCAAGCGCATAGCAGGAAGTTCCGCAGAAATGGGGAGTTTGGCATCAGTGCCATATAACACTTCAAAAGGTGACATGCCGAGAGATCTCTTGGGAGTAATACGATCGGCCCACAAAGCGTCGTACAAAGACTTGTGCCACATCCACTGATTCTCATCCACTAGCTTCCGTATGATGGTCACCAAGTTCTTGTTACTGGATTCCGCCTGACCATTTCCCTGAGGGTAATAGTCTGAGGCGTGAGCCAAAGTTATCCCATATTCATAGCAAAATTTAATAACTTCCCATGAGGAGAAGTTAGAAGCATTATCAGCAACGATTTTGCTTCGAACGCCAAACCTGACAATGATATTTTCTTTAATGAAATTGCAAACCACCTCAGAAGTGGCATGCTTGACAGGTATGGCTTCCACCCACTTGGTGAAGTAATCCATTGCTGTAAGGACATAGCTATGTCCAGCACTCGATTGAGGATTGAGTGCACCAATAAAATCAATTCCCCATTGTCTGAATGGTTCATTGATAATGACCGGCCTTAGGGGAAAGGTAGCCAACTTGGGCTTGCCGACGAATTGCTAGCAGGGTTCACACTTTGCCACCCAGGTGGTTGTATCTTGGAAGAGCGTCATCCAATAGTACCTGGCTCGAATGATCTTGTGTGCTGTCACGGAGGAAGAGAAATGCCCCCCACAGGTTGAATTGTGAAAACTTTCCAGTATTTTTACCTGCTGAGGCTTGTCAACACATCGCAAAAAGATGCCATCTATCCCACGTTTATATAAACCGTCATCCTAGATGACATATTTAGTTGCTCTAAGCTTTATAGTGCGCTTCTCCTTTGCAGTTAGGTGCATTGGGCATTCGCCGTAGGTGAGGAAGAAAGAGATGTCGGAGTACCATTCATCACTAGTTGCAACAAATAGAACCAGAGGCAGAGAATCGGGCTCTTCCAGCCGGTTCTGTGCTTCATCGGTGTAGTCACCCCTATCATCAGGGTTTTCTGAATCTTTGTTTTCAGCCATTAGCTAACACAGGCCCTTGCCCCTTACTAGCTTGGTTGGTTTAATATTCAGGTCATACTCCTGGACCTTTGCGATCCAATTTCCTCGCAAGCTTCCTAACTCCTGCTGAGTTAGAATTGATTTCACCGCCGTGTCAGGGACTAGCACCGCCATGTCAGGGACCAGCACCACTGTATGTGAGTTTAGAATGTAATACCTGAAATTCTTCACTGCTTTGACAATGGCAAAGGCATGCTTTTCTAGTTGAGTCATTTTTAGTTCGTGAGGCTTGAGGGGAGAACTCATGAACGCGATCGGAGATTCAACATCCTCCGAGTTCTTTTGCATCAAGATTGCGGACACAGTATGCTCAGATGCATAACTGTACATGATGAAGTCCTTGGAGAAATCGAGACATACCAAGACTGGTGCATGAGCAATGGAAGCTTTTATTTCTTCAAATGACCTTTTCCCCTCTTCGCTCCATCTGAAAGTTGGTGACCCCTTCATCATGTTCAATATGTGACGGGTCTTCTCAGCAAAGTCAAGAACAAAACGCCTGAGAAAGTTCACCTTTCCGAAGAAAGAATGAACACCAGTCTTGCTTGTAGGCAGAGTAAGGCTTTAAATAGCCTTAACTCTTCCGGTATCTATCTTTGTTCTTCTTTACTAACCACATGCCCTAGCAACTTCCCTTCCGTGACTCCAAAAACAGACTTTTTTGGGTTTAGGGAAATCCCATGTTCTCGGCACCTAGCCAACACTTGCTCCAAATGATCACAATGATCATTTCGTTGTTTAGAGAACACGGTTAAGTCATCTAGATAAACCACAATGACTTTCCCCATCATACCTTTGAATGCAAAGTCCATGGCCCGCTGAAAAGTGGCACTAGCATTAGTTAGGCCAAAAGGCATCCTGCTGTAGGTAAATGTACCCCAGGGAGTAGTGAATGCTGTTTTAAACTGATCTTCAGCTGAAACTTCAATTTGATTATAGCCTGAAAAACTATCAAGCCTGGACAGCATCTTTGATCCAGTTACTGCTTGCAGAACTTGATCCATTATCGGAAGTGGGTAGTTGTCTTTCAAGGAAGCCTTATTCAAATTGCGAAAGTCTACGCATATGCGTATCTCACCGTTTTTCTTGCGCACTGGCACAATATTTGCTACCCAAGTACTGTGGTGGATAGGAAAGATGATTCTTGCATCCAGCATCTTCTGAATTTCGGTCTGGATAGTCCCCGAAATCTTAGGATTATAGTGCCTCTGCTTCTGGCGAAAGGCTTTGACATCTTCTTTCAACGGGATGTCATGCTGAATGTCCTTTGGCTTGAAAGATTTTAGATCGGCATAGGACCATGCCAACACGTCCATATTTTTTTTTAGCAACTTGACAAATTTCTGTTTCTCCTCAGGCGTGCAACATTTGCCAATGTTCACAAATTGCGGGTGCTCCATCGAACCTATATTGACCGGTTCGGTTTCTGGGGATGAGTCAGGGTCATCTCGCCTTTTCTTTTTCACAAAACGGTCATGCCTGTCGAACAACTGCTCCAGAGAAACCAGGCCCTTTGGGATTTTATTCCCTTTGAGCTGACATATGCCATCGTTCCCTTCAGATTCATCGCCTTGATTGGTTACTGATTCACGGCAAGTGGAAGTAGATCCTTCAAAGTGCAATTCTTTATAAGTTTCTGCCTTTTCTAGAAAGGCAATGAGTTGATTATCGTTGTTGAACACCTGCCAATGCTGAGAATTGTCTGGCATGCTCGGGCGGAAAACCACCTCAATGGTGTATTTGTTTGTTTTCAAACCTGGGTGAGGGAGCATGAGAGATGCTGAAACAGCCAATGAATCGGCCATGTCATTTTGAGCTCTTGGAATGGATTCAATTGAAAAAGCATCGAACTCTTCAATGCTGTCCCACACCGCATTATGGTAGTGCCTAAGCCTCTCATTTTTTACTTGATATATCCTCTTGACTTGGTTTACAACCAGCTCTGCATCACCTTGCACTTTTAGATTTTTAATTCCTCTTTATTTTGCGGCTTGCATACCGAGTAACAGAGATTCATACTCAACAGTATTGTTTGTGTTAAAAAACTGCAACTTGAAAGAGAGAGGAATGACTTCCTCTTCGGGAGATATCAGCACGGCCCCAGCGCCACATCCACTAGTTGCACAACTGCCATCAAACTGCAAGGTCCAGATCTCATTAAGATATTTTTCCTGAATGAGGACACCCGTTTTGTCCGTCTCGGTAGACAAGAAATAGTTCCCCATCCCTGATGATTCAAAAAGGATTTGAGCTTTGGGGTCTTCAGAGCTAGTAACCAAGTAATTTTTTTGTGATTTCGGCTCCAAAGTCTGCATTACGCCTTTGATGGGAATTCTAGCTTTAGACCAGTCCATATGAATTTCCCCACCAACTTCGCTGCAAAAACTTCTTCCCAGCAAAATTCCATAGGCTGCCGGAATGTCAGCAACGAGGACTGTCATCTTTACTCTTTTATCTGGGAATGCCGCAAACGCGAATTGCGCGTCTTTAATTTGGCAAACCAACGGAACCTGCTTGGTTTCCAAAGAATAACATCTACCAAAAGGCTTGGTAAGAGTGAGGCCCAGAGCATGGGTGACCTTTGCCGGCATGAAATTATCAGAAGCCCCGGAATCAATTATGCAGTTACTCAGCTTGTGTCCATTGATTAGGAGGGAGAGATAGAAAGGCTCTATCTTTCCTGACGCATATGTTGAAGCAATATTTATGTGAGATTCAGGGGGAGTGGAAAGGATTCCTTTTGGGGAAACCTGATTAGATACAAAAACTTGACTGTGAATATACTTGGTCAATCTCACAAGCTGTTCGGGATTTGACTGAAGATACTCGGCTTCAGACATTTGGATCTTGGTCTTTTTTGCATGATCTATGATATCAAATGTGGCCAAGGGTTGCGTTGGTGAAGGAATGAGTCCCTCACCTCGCGATGATGGAATAGGATTACTGGCCCTGGTAGGAACATGAGAGGATTGATTTGGAGGAGAGATAGGGGAAAAGGTTTCCTTGTAAAAGATTTGCCAGGGAGTTGAGTAGGAAGAGGATTACCTCTTTTAGCAATGATCAGAGGCGCGTTTGACACGGCCTTCTCCTGCTGGACATGGGCAGAAACTTTCGCTTCTTTTCCTTGCGAGCGAGTAAAAATAGTGTATGACTGTCCACTTGCATATCCCTGGGTACCCTCTTCTTCATCAGATTCCTCCTCATCAAATTCCATATACCCGATAGTAGAGTCGCCAGTCGGTTCACCGACATCTTGATCATCTTCACCCTGAGACGAAGGTTCTTCATAATACTTCTCTTCTTCTTCGATTTCGGCCAGAGCGTTGACCGGAGGAGCCTCAAGTGCCAACCGCGGAGCGGTTGCGGGTAAGCGTGGTCTTTGTGAAACATTGTTAGGAACGAAATTCCTCCGCGGGATATCCCGGTATGAGGAACTGGGGGAGGCCTGGGCCAACTGCTTCTTTAATGCAAGCAAGTCATTTTCCATCTTTTGAAAGGCTAGATTAGACGAAGTAGTGGGTGAAGGGCCCAAAGATTTAGGCTTGGCTGATTCCTTTTTCAATTCACCGGATATTATCAAATTATCTTCTATTCGAATGGCAGCGGCTTGGGCGAGAATCAAGGTAGCTACTCGCTCTTGAAGGGTCAAGAAACTAACTTTTGAGCTCATAGCGTTTACGAAGAAACACTTTTGATTCTCCGGTGTTGGAAGCATGGCAACAGGGACACGGTTGATTAGTGCATTGAACCGGGCGATAAAATCATGCATGGTCTCATTTGCCTCTTTCTTCAAGTGAGTGATCCATGATAATAATGCAAATGCATCCTCTGAAGGCTTGTATCTGTCTTCGAAAGCATCCCGCAAGGTGGCCCAACTGGTAATAGATCTGGCTGGTAAATGTTGAAACCATTCAGCCGCAGGTCCTTGTAGAGTTCCCAGAAAAAGGTGAACCGACACATCCTCGTGAGTTACATCCAGGATACTGCATGACATGATGAATGCAGATATGTGGGAATCCGTGCTCTAATTTCTGCTCCCATCGAATTTGGGAAAATTCTTTCGGTTTCTGTGACGGAGTGCATGAACTGGATGTAGTAAAGCCAAAGGACCCATCGTGTTTCCCCATGGTACTGCCATTTGAAAAGCCGGAAAGAGAACACGAGCTGGAAGCACGGTTCCACTGAGTAACAAGGCACTACAAAGGGATGTGGATGCCCCTTACAAAAGATTCTTCCTTCGAGAAGGTGAGACACTCCTGGATGACCGGTTAGCCGAGCTTAGCACTGAAAAACGCGCCGGTGTTATGCTGAAATTATGCCTTTGAAGCAGATCGAAAGTAGGATCAGCTTCTCCATGGGCTCTCCTGCTGCGCGTAAAAGGTTCACCCGCCAGTGTACCTTCTAGATCTGTAACGTTATGGCGCAGATTCAAACTTTCTTTTTGGCTGTACTTGCTGATTTTCTAGTTTTGCTGACAAAAACCAGCAGCAAACACTTTTCTAAATATTTAAAAACTATCCTCTTCAGAAAACCGATTGCGGTTAATGACAAATAAAAACGAGGATAAGATGGCAGAGAAGATTAGTAAGCTGATTTTCGGATCTAATTTTGACTTTTTTCAAAGGGTTTCAAATTTTTAGCAAACAGTCAAAAATTCAGATCTACGGCAAAATACTGATTTTTATAAAAACTCAGCGAACTAAAGGTCTCCAACTAGGCTAGATCTATGGATCTCAGAAGAAAATTTTCAATTCGGAGCACTTTTACAAAAAATTTTGATTTTTAACAAAAAGTTCAGATTTACAAACAGATAGTGATTCTTTTGATTTTTTTGATTTTCTATTCTATCACTATCAAAGATCTGATAGATCTATTCGTTCCCCAGCGGAGTCGCCAAAAACTGTTGGTCTGAAAATCTGTCGCCTGGACAGATCTATGGATAGATGAGCCAACAGTGTGCAGGGCATAGCCCCTCTTTGAGTCAGCAAAGCGAAACTGGTTTATTGCTATTCTACCAGCAGGAATCTATGCAAGTCTCACAGATTCTGCCTTCGGGGGTTTGGGATCTCATCCCAGTAGGGGTGTTTCCAACTGCGAAAAGAAAGGAAAGGAAGAGGGAATGAAGAAGGATCAGGTCTGAAGGAAGAAAAGAAATGAATTCCAAAGCAGAAAGGTCAGAAGATTTATGTTTTGGGGTTGGTAGTAAACAGAGCCAAACCTACTTGCATAAACAAACAAAGCAATACTGATGATGAATAAATGACAAAAAAGTAGATATGAATCTAACAGAATAAACACATACAGATCTAACATAAGAAAGGTCTGATGCATAACACAGCTATTCAGCACAAAGTCTCAATATTTGTATTACTGTTTTCTTCTGTTACAAGAAAGCTCAAAGTCTTTTTTCTCCACTTCTATTTCTCATCTAAAAGATATCCATCCATGGACTCCTTGTGACTTTGTGAGTCCTGGCCCAGAATTCCTCCATATCAATATGTCCCAATTCTGAGTCTCTGACGTCCATGCTGCACTCGGCTTGGGACTCGGGCATTCTGACCCTCTGATATTTATATTTCATTTCTTCCTCTGTAAGCTTAGCCTTTCCTTTGGATTTGATGGGTCTCTTGCTGGATGTAGACATATGTTCTTTCGAACTCAGTTGCTGATCTGCATGAAGAAGAAGTGAAACCCAATGTAGAAAGGTTGTATCAGTCATTTGATTTCCCATTGAAGTGCCAACAGAAGGGGGAGTTAGTTATTATTAGGCTCAGGGCACAGGGTGCATGAAAATTGTAGCTTACAGGGCTAAATAGGTAAGGCGCACAGGAAAGGCATATTGCAAAGGTTAAACTGGCGCTAAAGGCGCATGGTGCATAGATACTGCAGAGTGCATTTTATAAAAGGCACATGAAAACATTGTGTTACATAGAGACAGGATGCTCCCTTTGGCGCATAGACTTTTCATGTTGCACTGGGATTTGGTGTGCCCTTTGGCGCATGTAAGGTTTGTGTAACAGGAACTTTTCGTGCGCCATAGCGCAGTGCATGAAGGGTTAACACAACATGATGTTTCTATAAGGAGGGATGCGCCTGCGCCTTCAAAGCCTTGTACTTAGCGTGGATAAAGCCTGTGTTGCACTGATGCTGGGTGCGCCATTGGCACATAGAAACATGATGTAGCAAGGAAGGTTGATGCGCCAAAGAGGGCGCAAGGTTAGCGCTTGTAGCATATGAAAGAGGCGCGCCTTGGGGGCGCAGAAGTTTACGATGCAGCAGGCAAGATGGGTGCGCCATTGGTGTGGGTTTTTATCATGTTACAGGGGTGACAGATGCGCCTAAGGGGCGCAACTATTTCTGATGTTGCAAGATGCGCAGATACGCCATAGGAAAAAACAATCCTTTTCTCCATCTCTCTTCTGTAAGTTTAGCAGGGTATTTGGGCAGTGAAACATCTCAAAGATGAGGGAAACAAAACTATGCTTTTCAGACAAGTCCCCCTACCAGCAGATCTGGACAGAGGGGGAGGGATAATATCAAAAGGAGGAGGCTTAGATCAACATTAGATATTTCAATACTCCAAACGTAAACTAAAACCAGACCACAAACACACCAAGAACCAAAAATGTAAAACACACGGGAGGGAGAAGAACCTCTTACCTGGATAAATAGTGAAAATCTTGACAACGGGTCCACAATGTGTTGAAAACGACAAGGCAGAGGCTGACAGGCTCAGAGAATAAAAATCACGTGATATGCGTCTGATGATAATGACATTTGGGCGTGCAAATTTTATATATATATAGGTGAGCTAGTCATAAATGCGCCACCCACTTTGTAAAGGGCGCATGAAAGTTGTTGTCGACATGGAAAAGCATGCGCCCTTTGGCGCACGAAAGCATTTTCCAGCATGAAATTAAGCGCGCCTTTGGCACACCAAAAGGGATGTCGACATGAGATTATGTGCGCCCTTTGGCACACCAAAAGTGGGCACAACAAAAGTTGTGCTAACATGAAGGCGCATGCGCCTTGGCGCACGCAAGGAAGACTCAACATACAAGGCGCACTAAAAGGCGTGTTGACATGAGATTATATGTGCCAAAGGCTTTAAAGGGGGTGCACCAAAAGTTGGTGTTACATAGTAATTCCATGCGCCCAGCCAAAAAAGACTAAGTTCGGAAACCAGATTTTCCCAGAAAGGGATTTTGCAACGTTCTGAACATAGGGGATCCCTAGCAAGGGATCAAAACAAAATTTTCGGTATGGTTATCGGTAAAATTGCCCTTATCAATTTTACAGGATAACACATTGTCACAGTATTAGCCTAGCCTAGAGAAGGTATTGTTGATCATCCTATTTGTTTTACAACCAGGAAGTTGACTTCAGTTGAATAGAATTATACAACTGTAGAACTGCATAAGTTTAGACAATACTTATTGGCTACCCCATTTTTATTCTCTACAAATAAAATGGCACTTAAGTACTTGGTGAATAAGCCTATTTTATAGGGGTGAATATGTCATTGGATTCTGTTGTATCAGGTATTTTACTTTATAGTGGTGATTAAGCCAAATAAGAACAATTTTGGACCAGATCATTTATCAAGGATTAACTCGGGTGAGGACACAGAGCATTGAGTATACAATGTCAGATGCTTAACTATTTACATTGAACCATGAACCCTTTGACTTCGAAGATATTTTTATATTTTTACATTCTAGTGTGGCACCCGAAGGGATGAAGAGCATAAAAAAGAAACAACTTGCCATACATGTCGTGCCTTATATGTTGATAAGCAGAGACTTATACAAACTAGGTCAGGATGAAGTTTTCTGTCGATGTGTACCTGACCATGAGCATGAATATATTACAGAGGAACCTCATGCTGGGATTGCAGGTGGAAATTATGTAGGAGATGCTACCACGCATAAAATTTTATTGGCTGGTTTGTGGTGGGAAAGATTGTATAAGGATTGTAAAGAATATTGTAAGGCAGGTGACCATTGTCAGTACGTTGGAAAGCCTAGGCATAGAGATAAAATTCCTTTGAGGCCTATTACTAGTTCAAAACCTTTTGAAAATTGGTAAATTGACTTTTTGGGTCCTTTTTCCCAACCCATGTGTAGGATTGGATCGTGCTACATTATAAATTGTACAAATTATCTTACAAGGTGGGTAGAAGAAAAACCTACAAAGGATTACATGGTAGCTATGGCAACAAGATTTATGTGGGAGAACATTATCATCTAATATGGATGTCTATTGAGTTTGACAAGTGATAATGGAAATCATTCCCTTAATGAGACTATCCAGATATTGTTGGAGGAATTTATGGTGGCAAACCATAAAACAACACCCTATTACCCACAAGTAAATGGAATTGTTGAAGCTTTCAACAAGATATTGGGACATACATTAACTAATATTTGTGATGTTGGAAGGAAGGAATGGGATGATAAAGTCTCTGTTGTACTTTGGGCATATAGGACAACATACAAGAGATTGAATAAAGCCACACCCTTTTAGTTGGTGTTTTACGTGGAGGCTATTTTGCCAGTAGAATTCATGTTACCTTCTCTACATATTGTATGCGTAGGAGGCTTAGTTGATGAAAAAAATTTTGAATAACATATTGATAAACTGATGAAGTTGGATGACAGGCACATTATAGCATGATGGAGTCAAAAGATAGAAAATGCTAGGCAGACGACATGGCATGATAGGCATATTAAGGATAAGAAGCTTGAATTTGGATAGAGAGTTATTCTATATAATTCCAAGTTTTTGCGCCACCCTAGAAATCTCAAAGTGCATTAGTGTTGGGCCCCTAAAATATTGGCTAAGTACAAACAGGCGCATGGGCGCACAAGGTAAAATCCTGCATGAAAGGGTTCTAGGAGGGTTTAATAGAAAAATTGGCACGCACACAAGGTAAAACAAAGGTTTCAAGACTTAGCCACATTTGACGCATCAGGTAGAACATGAGAAAAGCATAACCCGACTGTGCATACGGAGTAGATAAGGTGCCAACTTGGAAACTTGAGGCCCATGAAAGGAATAAACCTCGCAATAGAAGATTCCATAAGACCATCATTGCAAGGATTGTAGAACTTGGGCCTGAAGGAGCTTGCCCCCATGGAGGACCACATTTGATACTTGGTGATGGATTTGAAGCCATAGAAAGGAAATTTGGTGATTCAATAAGCCTATATATACAAGCACTCACCGAGGAGAAGATATAGATAAACAAATATAGATTAGTAGAGAGCGGAGCTCTGCAGATATACTGCAAGGAACTCTGTAGGGTTTGGTAGAGATCTATAGGAAAAGGATGTAATAAGGGGTTTGGATTGTAAATTTTCTCTTGAGAACTGAGGGGGTATAAATCCAGCTAAGATGTATGACTTCGGTCTGCACATTTTTGGTAGTCTGTAATGGATCCAATGAATGTAATGAGGTTACCAAACTTAATTGAATATGATTATTAATGATTCTGGTCCATATTTATAGCTTATAGTTATGATTCATGAATGTTTATGGAATAAACATAAATCCTTATGAATTTCCTTCTATTTTGGTTCCTATCTATAATTTTTTAAGTACCATTCTGTATGGGATGACTGCATTTGTCTAGAAGCCAAACTGAGTTCTATGATACATGTATGTCTTGTTTCCACTCACTCTTTTTAAGTTCCTACCATAGATGATGTTTCCCACTTAACTCACATAAAAGAGAGACTCGACACCCGTGCGTGCCTTGGGTGAGCGCCCAGCACCTACTAGGTGATAGGCCGATGTGCATGGGATTCCCTTGTTCTTTGGTGGGTGTAAAAATGAATAAATTTTTTTGGGACCATATGTTGTGACTTACATACTTGATTAAGGTGATTTTCAGTTAAAGGTGCTAGATGGGACATAGTTACCCAGTTATTTCAATGAGAGTAGCCTAAAGCACTACTATAAATAAGTCTTTGTGGTGTTTGTAATAAGGTAATATTAGAATTTAGATTAGATTTCCTTTAATGCATTTACTTTATGTGTTTCCTTTCATCGTTGCTATAGTTTGTTGTAGTATGGTGGTACGATGGTATAATGGTAAGTGAAGTAATATTTAATGCTAAACATAAGGGAAAACTATAAATAGGACGTTGGGAAATTCATTATTGGCATTGCAAATATGAAGAAAGAAAATAGCTCTTGCGGATTAGGGTTTCCATATTTGATCTATGTGAAAAAAATGTGAGGAATTAAGGCGTGAGTGACTAGATTTGATCTACAAACTAGAAGGAAAGAAGTTCATGGGCATAAAATTTTTTTTTGAGAGGCACCATATTGTGAAAGAGGTTATTCCCATTAGGGTTTAAAAGCTAGGGCATGATCTGAAAAGGGTTTCTTCACAAGTTTGAGGTCTGAGCTTAGAGAGGGTAGAAAAGTAGAGCAAGTAAGAGAAGTTGAAGTGCTAAGATAATCTAAACCATGACACCTAAGAAACCAACTATATGACCTAGGAAGCTGAAGGGAAAAGGCAAGGGCAAAGGAAAATAACTAGAAACCCCTGTAAGCATGAATGAAGAATGGTATGTAGAGATGTAGTACTCAGATGGGGTTTTTCTCGAGAAGGAATGGGAGTCCCACTTAAGAAAAATGATGGTGAGTGATTACAACCATCACACAAACATGACAGAAAAGGAAATGGTGATGGAGTTAGTGCATCTGACAAACATGATGACACTAGAAGGTTTACCTATCTATAACGACGAGGTAAAAGTAAAGTTAGAGACGACGGGATTGTTGCAACTCTATGAGTTGCCTTATTTTGGAAAACCTGAGCAACTCTATCAATGGTTAATGTCACGCATACACAAGGACCACTTTTACTTTGCGGGGCACAAGATGTGCATAATGCCTCAGCTAATTTCAAAATGCACAGGCCTCATCTATGAAGGAGAGAGTATAGATGACGAACCAAGTGACAAGTAAGCCATCAAAGCAACTGTCTCTGCATATGATTATAAGAAGGGGTCACGATACTTTGATATCGCAGAGATCCCAAACCCTATCATGAGAATGGTCACTCACCTGGTGACAAAGCTAAATGACCAAGAAAGGTGAACTTGGGTAAATAAGGCCTTGTTAAATGTGTGCAGGAAAATATTAGAAGGCACCATCTATAAATTTTTTGCCTTCATCGGAGATGAAATTATCAACAACACGCAGGAAGGAGACAAGATACTCTTTGGCAATGTCCTCTTGACAATTGTGTTTTCATAAATCGGAGTGCTAGATGTCGCAGACAAGTTTTTTTGGGAATATCCAGAGGAAGACCCATCGCCTATGAAAATATTCGCTAAGTATAGTTGCGACAGCATGACGGATGCTCACAAGGCACTCCTGGAGAAATGGTATAAGCACTTAAGGGATGCATTTAGGGTGGAGTGGAGGATCCTACAGCAACTTCCAGCACTTACAGAGGGAGAAACTGAATTCACAATATACCAATACTTCACTGCTCAATACTTCCAAGCGGGAGTAAATAGATTCAAGGAATCTAAGAAACTAATGTTTAACCTTAGCAAAGTGGATTGAGACCATAGGGAGATGTGCATGAATTTTTTCTACCCTAAGAATCACACGTACGTGGAAAAGTACATGTCTCACGAAGTTCAAATGATGAGACCCTTGACTCTTCCAATTTTAGGGATGACCACGGCATGTGTATATCTTCACATAAGGCCAAAATTTGAGAAGGGCGCGTATCTAGAAAATGATGTCTCCATACCTGATGACCCCATAGGTAGAAGGAAACCCACACCAACAAAGAAAGGAAGAGAAGAGGTGCAAGGGAAAAAGGAACCAAGTGGCCAAGATACACCAATGGTGGGTACCCCAGGGACAAGTGCTAGGACTAGTACTTACACGCATAAGAAGACGTCTCCAGTCAGAGAGAAGGCACTAGAACAAGAAAATCATATCACAAAAGAGAATTCACCAAAGAAGGAAGAATAAAGAGAAGAATCTCCTATACTAGAATCCCTAGTTAGGAAGAAATAGAAGGTGATGGAGGGGGTTGATTTGGAGGACACGGAGAGCTTAGAGGCCTACAGAGGTGAGAGGGATGATGAGGAAGAAGATGAACCTGAAGGAGCCCAGGTATCACCAGTATTTGAGGTGCATGATTTAGAGGAAAAGGGAAAAGAATAGGAAAATGAATTTCTCTTCGTGTGGAGGAAGGCACCTAAGATAAGGGAGAAAGAGAAGAAGTGAGTACAAAAAATCAGACTCTAAGCCTCATGCAAGAGTAGATAAATGAGGTGGTAGAAAAATAAGTGGAGAAAATAATTGAAGCCTTAGTAGTACAAGAGTTGAAGTGCAACATTGAATTAATAATGAATGAAGATAAAGAAGAAAGTGTGGGAAAAGATCATGACAGCATAAGAGGAGGCTCCAGTTTGACGGTATGTATTCCTAAGGGTATGCACACAGGAGGAAGGCACATGGAGATCCAAAGACTAAGAATAAACTATGTTGATGATCCAAAAAAGGTTTTACGTGCATGTTTCCAAAGCACCGTTCTAATAGAGAAAATCCTGGCCATGACACCATTTGATGCGGAAGGCGTATACCTATGGAAAAGGAAAATGATTTCATGGGAATTTTATTCCCGCCTTGACGAGCCAGAGTTTGAAGTGAGCCAAGGGGCATTGATGCAAATTTTGGAGTCTAAAGGAACCAACCCCTTGGTGAATACCCAATAACTTTCGGATGAGCAGATCTGTAATGTGCTAAAAAATTCTTGGTTGAGGTGGAAGCTAGGATTTTTGGGAGAAACAACAGAGTGAAGGATCTAGAGGTAGATCTAGAGAAGAAGGATGAGGAGCTCCTAGAAAGAGCTAAGGAGTTAAAACATGAAGAATTACTCAGTGCTCAGCTAAAGCACGAACTAAGGGATGAGAAGGCAAGGGTGCACAAGGTGTACAATAAGGTAGAGTCAATCAAAAGTGCCATTATTTTAAAGCATTCAGACCTAGTACCACCTGCACAAAAGTATGGATCTACCCTAGAGTTCCTAGAGGACTTAACACACATTCTCACCATGGAAAGGAAACCACTGGCCTTAGAATCTATAAAAGAAGTATCAATGTTCTTAGAGAAGGAAGAAAAACTGAAGGTTTTAGCAATCATCACCTAGTACAACAAGGTTATTTCCGAAGTAAAAATTTCTACCCAAACTGCTAAGGCCACGTATGACAATTGTACATATAGGGATATAGAGGTGAGCATTCTGGTCACCACTCATAAGGCAGAGCTCAAATAATTCCAAGAAAAGAATAAAGTGAATAAAGCGGAGTGGGATATGATCTTAGCGCATGTTGAAAAAAATTGAAAATCCATTGAAGCCTTACGAGGTTCAATCAAAAATCAGATGGAGTTGTACCCAAAAATCAAAAGGGGGATGGATGTGCTTGAGGATGTGGGCAAGTAACTTGAAGGAGTGGTTGAAATGATGGATACTCAAGGAGATGGATTTGGTTTTGAGGAGGCAAGTGCCCTAATCGGTGACCTTTTCCAAAGATCACAAAATGAAGTTAGTGCCTGGAATAAGTTAGAGGCTGACTTGAAGAAATATTTTATGCTCCTGTTGCAGTAGTAACAACACTTCCCTATTCTTCATTCCCTTATTATTTTTCCAAATCATTAATTCTTCTGGAATCTATTGTAATTCCTTAATCATTGAAGAGGTGTTCTCGAGGGCGGAGAATAGGTGAAGTGTGGGGTGATGTTGGGCCCCTAAAATATAGGCTAAGTACAAAAAGGTGTGTGGGTGCGCAAAGTATAGGTAAAGAAGGGGCGCAAGGTGAAAGCGTGCAAGAAAGGGTTCTAGTAGGGTTTAATGCAAGGTAGAACAAAGGCTGCAAGACTTAGCCACATTTCACGCATCCAGAAGAACACAAGAAAAGCATGACTCGACTGCGCATGTGGAGTGGATAAGGTGACAGCCTAGAAACTTGAGGCCCATGAAAGGAATATACCTCATAATAGAAGATTCCATAAGACCATCATTGAAAGGAGTGAAGAGCTCAAGCCTGAAGGAGCATGCCCCCATGGAGGACCATATTTGACACTTGGCCATGGATCTAAAGACATAGAAAGGCAAGTTGGTGATTCAAGAAGCCTATATACAAGTGCCTACTGAGGAGAAGATATAGATAGACAAATATAGATTAGTAGAGAGCGGAGCTCTGAAGATATACTGCAAGGAAATCTGTAGGGTTGGGTAGAGATCTATGGTAAAAGGATGTAATAAGGGGTTTGGATTGTAAATTTTCTCTTGAGAACTGAGGGGTATAAATCCAGCTAAGATGTATGACTTCGGTCTGCACAGTTGTGGTCGTCTGTAATGGATCTAATGAATGTAATGAGGTTACCAAACTTGATTGAATATGATTATTAATGATTCTGGTCCATATTTATAGCTTACAGTTTTGATTCATGAATGTTTATGGAATAAATATAAATCCTTATGCATTTCCTTCTATTTTGGTTCCTATCTAGAATTTTTTAAGTACCATTCCATCTGGGATGACTGCATTTGTCTAGAAGCCAAACTTAGTTATATGATAAATGTATGTCTCATTTCCACTCACTCTTTTTAAGTTCCTACCATAGATGATGTTTCCAACATAACTCACATAAAAGAGAGACTCGGCGCCCGCACGTGCCTCAGGTGAGCACCTAGCACCCATTGGGTGATAGGTCGATGTGCATGAAATTCCCTTGTTTTTTGGTGGGTGTCAAAATGAATACATTTTTTTGGGACCGTATGTTGTGACTTACATACTTGATTAAGGCACTTTTCAATTATAGGTGTTGGATGGGACACGATTACCCAGTTATTTCAATGAGAGTAGCCTAAAGCCCTACTATAAATAAGTCTTGTTGGTGTTTGTAATAAGGAAATATTAGCATTTTGATTATATTTCCTTTAATGCATTTCCTTTATATGTGTTTCCTTTCGTTGTTGCTATAATTTATAAATTTAGTTCATTATTTTGTGTAATAAGCATGCTTACACGCCAGGATCTGATTACTATTTTATTACATTCATGCAGAGAGGACCGCACATACCTTTTTGTGGGTTAGATCGAAGGAACAAAAAGGAAACAAGAGTGTGTGATAAGAGTTCTAAGTACAAGAGGGGCACGCGTAGTGGTGGTTATAATGGTTGTTGGAAAATGATAAGGTGTCATAACGAAGATGTTAATAATAAGGACGATGCCAAAGGAAAAATGCATGTAGAGGATTGAACGCATACAAAAGTGTGAGGTAGGTAGCAGCATGGAGAATTAATTGGAATAGGATGAAGTGGTTGATGTACTTCGGCACTGAGAGCACGCGTAAGAAGGTCTATAGTAAGTGTAGTCGTACGCGCTAGAAGGTTGCAAAGCCTACTATAGACACCAAAATTGGGTCACACTCCCTTTGGTCCCTTGAAAAATAAATACCTTGAACACATCCACCTAGCCATGGCCCCCTTCACCTCACTATAATATTAATTTAATTATTTAAATTAATTTTTATTTTATTTTTAAATTCTTTTGACCGGAGCTATGAACCGAAGGGGTTAGGGCCCCTACCCTACAACAAAGAAGAAGTGAAGAAAAGATGCAAAGAGAGGAAAGAAGAAGCTTGCAGGTAGAAGAAAAAGGAGAATCATGGTAAACAAGACCAAGTGCCGAAGGGGAACAGGATTGCAACTGAAAAACCGAAAGGCACCAAAAAGCCGAACAAGCTATCCCAAGGAAGAACCTATGCGTTAATTGGCTGCCTAAAGTAGTAGCTCAAAGGTAGCACTGGCACAATCCTTGAGTTCCTTGTGGTGGTTGAGTGTCGAGTGGACCGGGAAGAGTGCAGCGTCGACATCAACCACAGGGAGAAATCACTGATCAGAAGAAGGGTGAATTTTTGGGTGAAGGTCACCAAATCCCTGTACTACCCGCATAGCCACTGGATTCCATGACTAGAACCAAGAGTGTGCTCGTCAACTTCCTATACCCATAGAAGAGGATCTGGGAGAGAGAAGTTAACCAATTGATCTTGCAAACCAACCTAGTAAATGGCATAAATTTGGTCCACAGCAATGAGTTCAACCACCACAGGATCCGGGTGAAGAAGAAGGCAGAATGAGATGAAAGTGGATGGAATATCAGAGTCCGTTCTTGGCCGACGGGCTCGAAAGTGATAAGAATAACCAAGAATGGTTTCGATTGCCTCTACCTCCTCCTGCATGGAATATTTGAAAATAATAGAGAGGTGATGATGATCAATGGCATAGGAGTCTACCAGTTATCTGAATTGGCCTCGAAGGGTGACGAAGGGAAAACCAACGAAAGACATGGAGTTTGAAAGCACCAAGCCAAGGGAAGGAACCAGACAAAAGATGAAGAAGAAGAGAACACAAATAACATTTATAGAAATCTATCCACACATTTAATGGGGAGAACATCCTTGGAAAGGAATGTTGAAAACTCGATCCAGACTGAAATGACGCTAAAGACAGAAGCACCATGTGAAAATTCACCTACTAAAGAGGCAAGAGGATCTGCCACCAAAAAAAAGGGGGGAAGAAAACTCCCACACTTAGAAGGAACATTGCACACGTGAGAGGCCACTACCCAACATCGAGGACAAGCTGGCCCGATTGTGGGAAATAAGGTTTGACAACCCAGTCTAATCTTGAGTTGTACCAGAATTGATGCTGGTGGTAGGGTGATTGATGGTGAAATTTGCAAGGAAGTCTACCGCATGATTAGTTTCTTGAAAGTTATGGGAAATATTCCAAATTCTTATTTTATCAAGCCAAAAGAGAATTTGAGGGATATAAATGTTGATTTTCCACGAAGGGGATGAGCCTCTAGAAATTGCACATATGATAATTTGGGATTTCCCTTCGATGGTTAAATGAGGAAAACTTAACTGGGCAGCCATCATGACTCCTTCCAAGAGTGCTTGGGCTTCGGCAAAATTGTAGGAACCATCTCTGAGAAGGAATGAGCCAGCTCTGATAAGATTACCATGATCATCCCTAAGAATACAACCTGCACCTGATTTACCTGGATTACCTCTAGAGGCACCATCAAAATTAAGTTTCTAAGAGCCCTATGGAGGGGGATGCCACCAAGCCCTTTTCCTTCAAATTGATTTTTCAACTTGAGAAAGTCCTTTTTTAACAATTGAGATTGGTCTGGGAAGTTTAATGAGTGGCCAAGAATGTATAATAAAGAAATCTCTGGATGAGAAGGTTGTGTGGGATATGAAATTAGCACTTACTCTCTCAAAAATGGCCACTTCCAACTTGTTGAGAAAGGTGGGCCGCTCAACTGATTGTTCCCTAAAAAGATGAAGATTTCGTTCCCACCCGTTGGTCGTCAAATAGGACTTTTTAGAAGAGCAACAGTCAGGGGACAAGAAGTCCCTCCTCTTTAATGGGAGAGGTTCCCTTATTCAGAAACGAACTTATTTACAAATGTACAGAACATTGTTTTATGGTCAAACTTGGATATTACGAAAGTGTTTTCCACAAGGATCATCAATTACACAAGGACTGAGGAAAGGGAATAAGAAGATGAGCAGAATAGCAACATTCAGAATTATAGATAGCAGAATAATTCTTTATGTATGCGAAGTTTCAAAGAATTTAAGACAAGATCATTTGCATTGGCTGAATGAGATTAAATTTAAAGACACAAAGTTCCATAAATAACCTTCTTCAGATTCATTCATCAAGGACACAAAGTTCCTTCTTGGTTATACAAGATCACTGTATTTGCAAAACTGAACAGTATGCAATCAGAGAGACTAACGAATCAGGAACAAAATGATCTTCACAATATTAAAGGAAAACACAGAGATAACAAGAATTAGATAGACATAGAATGGAAAGCCCTTTTGCATTGATTTCTTTAAGATCTATTTACACTTTCAGCAAATATCCAAGTTCTTCCTCCTTGGCGAAATGGCGTGGAAAGGCCATTATATAGCTTACAAGTCAGTTACTCTTCGTAACCATTTCTTTTAACTAAAGAATAGTTAAGGATCGCCAATTGCAATACCTTAACTAATTACAAAGAATACGAAAAGAATGGGAAGAAGAGAAAAGAAAGGAGAAGGAGACAGGTGGCCAGCTACTGGGAGGGACCCACTATCTTCAGAATCCGCTGCCTGAATTTCTTCAATGCCTCAGCTATGTCTCTGCCACGTGGAACTGACGTGTTGGCTGCAGACTGAGTCAAAAATCCCAAACACTTCTCCATCTCTTTATCAAACTCGACGTGAGTATGATAATCTTTATTTGCTTCTTCAATGGTAGATTGAAGAGAACAAATTTCCTTCATCTTTTCCTTAGAGATGGAGCTTTCCTTGAATAGATTATCTTTGACAAAAGCTCTGAACTGAGCTTTGATTTCTTGTAAGGACAGGGAAACACCAGAGTTTTCATCCTGAAGATGACAATGTATATCCTTGAAAGCAGCAACAGCTAGTGTCTTGAAAGCTTCTCCCTTCTGCCAGTTGTTCTTCATTTCTCCCAAAGCTTCCTCCAAAACTCTGATCTTCCACTCCACGCTATAGACCCAGGATTTTGATAGATTGTCCTTAGCATCATCAAAAATCTTATTCGCCAGTAAGATGTTCTCATCTGTCTGTCCCATAAGGCGAAGGTCTACTATACAACTACTCCAGATTTTTAGTTCTTTATCCATGGTATTGATAGTGGAGGAGAGCTTCAGTTGCACATTACTCACCTTTTCGTGGAGTTTGAAAGCTTCATCGATGAAGTTTAATCCAGCAACAAGCATGTCATCCACCATGGCTTCAATAGCTCTGCCATAGACAAAATACTTGTGCATATCTTTGATACTTTGCACTTCATCTTGGCTTAGAATTACAGGAGGTGGAAGAGTAGTCAATGGGGTAGGGTCCAAGACTTTATCCTTAGATAAAAGAGACTTGATGAAACCTGTGAGAATCTGGGCTTGTTCTTCCAACTGTTCAATAGTTTTCTGCCCTTTCTCTACCCTTCCAATGACTCTTGTGACTGTTTCCTAGAGGTTGTGAATTTCACCTTCAGGAGTAGACTCTCCCATAGGGATTCTTGAAAGCTCCAAGTCAGATGCCAGCAAGTCTGATTCTGATTTGTCTACTGTAGGCTTAGCAATCTCCAAGAATTGCTAACCTTGGGCATTAGACACTATTCTGGAAGTGGTTCTGGCTTTCTTGGCACGAGAAGGAGTGGTGCCCAACAAGGCTGCAACAGCATCGAAATTTGGTCCCAAGCTTTGAGAGGAGGATTTTCTCTTCCTTTTTTCAACCAAAGGTTGCACCCAAGCAAAAGAGGAAGAAGAATCTGCAGGAGAAGCAAGGGGACCAAGAGACAGGGAGCTCATGACACTCAGGGTCTGCGCAGCTGTTGACTCAAGCTGAGATGTGAGTAGAGCACTGGAGGCAATAGCGGTAGAAGAATCAGTAGCACCTGGAAGTTCAGTGCTCTGGACCTCCTTGTCCTTATCTGCTGGATCTTCAGGAACATTTGCAGGAGTTGGCATCTCACTTTCTTCACTTTCACTGAGAACAATGATGTTCTCTGGCCCTATAGGCAACTCTGCCTGTTTTCTTGGAGGGTCATTCTCTGCAGGCTCCTTCTTTACCTCTTTGAGTTTCTTCTTATATACCTGGGTAGATGAAGAGGGAGTAGATTTAGTAGGTCCTTGTGTTGATGAGGCAGGAGGGGTTTGCGTTAGTGTTTCAGACCTTGGAACTGATGCCTCTCTTATTGGTGTCGAGTCATCCTTGGAGCTGGATTCTCCTGAGTGCCTCTTGAATTCTCGGATCTTCTTACTGAACCAGACCTTAGTCCTGACTAGGACTGGAGCAAGAATCTCAGCCAGATCATCCCTCTCTTTCCTGTTCCAATCCAGGTCCTCCAGAGGGGTGTGCTTAATCACATTTTCATACTCATACGAGTATAGGTCAGAATTGTCATCCTGGAGACCTTCAGGAACTTGGTACAGACCGAGTTCTTGGATCAATTGCAGGGAGAACCTGCCACAATGCCTTCTTCTGGCTTCAAAATCATCTACACAGTCAGCCCAGTAGTCTTTTGTATCTGCCCTATGATGATAGATTATCTTGATGTTTTGTTCAATAAACTTCTTCAAGTCAAAGCAGGTTCTTGGCTTGAAGAAATGAACAGTGATAGGGACCAGGGCTCTTTCTATGTTCTGAGCATCCAGAGCTGTTTTGCATGTGTAGTTTCCCAGAGAGATGGGAAAGTGCAAGCCAGAAATCTTCTTGTCTCTACAAGTTCTGTGTAACTTGTCTAGTTGCCTGCATATTTCTATCAAGGCCATTTTATCATTGCACAACATGGGAAGCCATAGAGGAGTGCTTTCATAGCCGGCAAGCCTGATATAGGAAAATTTCCTGAATTGGATGAAATAGGCTCCATACTGCGATATCAGGTTCATGGCTTCATCTGAAAACCTTCTAGCAGTATCACCTTCGAGCAATCTGACCACGTACATGGTGAAAGCATCATTGACCCTTCTGAAATTCCGATTGCTGGTCTCCAGGGTGAACTGTGGGCAATAGGCATACACTGGATCATCTTTGTGTGCATCTATATAGGAGAAATCAAACCACTGCCTTGATGCTGCTAGGGTATACATCAGGTATGAAGTCATATAGAACTTCTTTGTTTGATGAACGTATGGATAGCTGCTCCGCCAAATTCATACTGATGATCTCTGCCCAGTTGATGTTTTGTGTTCCCTCGCACACCATGCTGATGAGCGGGCACATCCAGAAATGAAACTCATTGGTGGAGGGCAAACCCATAACCCGAGCCAGCAGGATTATGAAGTCTGAAAATTCCTCATTGAAATCTGCTCGGAAGAGGGTTTTGGTTAGGCGAGAAGCACCTTTCTTAGGGTTCTTCAACCAAGACTTCGCCACTCACGCCTTATATTTGTCACTGTCTTGATCGAATAGGGTCTGTGCTTGATCCCGAGAGACGACTATAGCATTTTCCCAACTCCAGAATCCTCAGAGCAGCGCCAATGGCGGCAGCGTCCAGCTTGGCAATGAGTTCCCCATGTACATTTGTCAATTCACTCGAAGCGGGGGTCGAAGTGAGCTCCGCATGAAAGCACAGTATCAGGACACTGTACTGAGATTGGGAAACCACCGGCAAAAGCCAAACCGCTATCATGAATCGTTTGTGCTATTGGTGTAGGGTTTGCATCAGCCATTCTTGCCCAAAAATCACCGAAGTCGAGATGACGAGCTTCGCTGTCCCCAATATTGCTAACAACAGACTCAAGCGGAGAAATTTGCTCCTATCCCTGAAACTTGATCTTCATATTGATAGTCTCGGAGCTGCAACCTAGACTCGGGAAGGAATTTTCAAAGGGAGGGGATATTTGCGCAGGTTTTTCAAATTGCAAGCGTTCGAGCAAAGATAGCATGGAAGCAATGCGAAAAATGCAAAGGGGGAATGCTCGTTATATAGCCATTTGGAGAGAGAAATGAATTTAATGCGCATTGAATACACAACCACTAATTTGAATAGCCTCATACTTGGAGTGAGCGAGAAAAACTAAGTGTGAATGACACTTGGTACGCTTGGGACATGTGAGACGCGAATGCACGAAACACGCAGCTCGGCCAATTCGGGTGAAACAGGGAGAGGATGCACAAATGCTTTTTGGAACGATTGGGACGAAAATGCGCAGAGTACACGGTTCGGGTGATTCGGCTGAAATTGGAACAGTGGGCCCATTTGGACTTGGGACATTCGGGACAAAAAGTTCCAGAGTACGCGGTTTGGCCGGTTCGGGTGAAATTGAAACAACTTGCATTTTTCGATTTGGGACAAGGAGCTCGCGACACGGGAGTTTCGGCCAAAAATTGGAAAGCTCGCACTTTTTAACTTTGGGACATTTGAGACATGAAAGTGCGTAGTACGCGGTTCGGGTGTTTCAGCTAAAATTGGAACAACTCGCACAATAAATTTTGGGACACTTGGGACAAAACTTTCTGACGGGCCCGAAAATGGGACAGCTTCGGGGATTTCGGCCGATCGGGGAACAGAGCGCACTTTCATACTTGGGACAGTTGGGACAAAAAGTTCCGACAGGCCCGAAAATCACACAAAATGACCCAAAACACAGATTTTTTCAATTTCACGACTTAGGCACTTCAGAGAAAAACACTTAAACTCAAAATTTTGAAATTTTACTCTTATCAGAGCGGGGAATTTTGAGTGGACAACACCACCATATGTGCCAGAGAAGGAAATAAGGGGCAATGTACCATATAGAGCTGAGGGTGCTTTTGGAATTGAAGGATGGCCAGGAGAGAAGTGTCACTCCAATGTTATTACAGGGAGTCTAGGCTAGATTTAATTTGTTAAGGAGCCAATCCCAACAGTAAGATGTGAATGGGAAAAATAAAAAAAGTTGATCTAGATCTTCCTTTGTGACACCACACAACATACACATGGAGGGACCTACATAACCCCAAGATATCTTCCTTACTTGGCTAAGAACCTTCTTTTTCAAAACCAACCAACCAGAAAAAGCAACCTTAGGAGAGATAATGGGATGCTAGCATCCATAGGAACAAGAAATCCCTTGGCCTAAATGAGAGATGAGACTATTATAACTTGCTTTCATAGAGTAAGAGCCTGAAGCATCCCCAAGCCAAATCAAACAATCATATTTATTGAGAAAGTGTGATTTTCTGTCTTGAATGGCATCCTTGAGGAGGATGGAATCCTGTACATTAGCTCCAATAGTGGAGATATCTTTCCAAAGCCAAGACGGTGAGCCATTGGGATTTTGACAGCCGTTATCAAAAACCAAAGATCCCCAGGACAACTTGGCCATATTCATAACTCCATTACGAGTAGTCGAGAGATTGAGAGGGGGCGAGCCATTCCAGCTTTCATCCTAGAATGTGGCGAGCTATCCGTTGTTGATGTTCCATGAGACTGACTCTACAATTAGGGATTTGGACTTACAAAGGAAGTTCCATATGTGCGATCCTTTAGGGAGCTCAGAGCTGGATAATAATAACTCGGGGCTACGCCCGCTGAGATACTTATGTGAAAGAACTTGGAAGGCCCGCCTTTTGACGTTGGAAATGAAATTCCAAACAAGCTTTGCACTGAGGGTAGAGTTCTGGAGATCAAATTCTAGAATACCCATTCGTCCTAGGTGTTTAGGAAGTTTGACCAAATCCCAATTAGCTAGGTGAAATTTGCACTCTTCATTGTTACCTTGCCATAAGAAGGTTCTCACCATCTTTTTGATTTTGAGTAGAGTAGATTTGGGGATCTGTAGGATAGATAACATATAGATAGGAATGACAAGGAGTACATAATTAATTAAAAGGGCCCGACCTGCCAGGGAAAGCCATTTGCCTTTCCAAGAGAGAAGTATGAAAGAGATGGAATTTAAGATCCCGTTCCAAATATGTGCTCCGCCATTGCCATAAAAAAGTGGAACACCCAGATATTTGTGTGGGAGAACTCCCACTAAAAAGCTAAAAATTGCTTTGATCCTGCATTGTAATCTAGGGGCAACATTAAAGAAGAAAATGACTAATTTATGAAAGCTTATAACCTACCCTGCAGCAGAAGAATAAGAATCAAGAATAGAAGAAATCCACTTAGCTTGAGGGATAGATCCTTGACCAAAAAGAAAGGTATCATCCGTGAATTGTTGATGTGAAAGGCCTGGAAGGTTGGAAGTGATGAGAATACCTTTTAGGGAACCATCCAGAATGATAGATTTGATGCTACAACTAAGAGCCTTGGTGACCAAAATGAAAATAAAAGAGGAGAGTGGATCACCTTGTCTTAATCCCCTACTGCTTTGGAAGAAGTCTTCTACCGATCCATTAACTAGAACAGAGAACTGGGAAGTGGAAATATAGCTAAAGATCCAATCACAGAAATGTCTACTGAAGCCCATGGCTTGAAGAGATTTGATGAGGAACCTTCAATTGACACGATCGTAGGATTTGCTAAAATCTAGTTTCAACATCATGCCAACCCGGGAGGAGGCATGAAGAGTGTGAATCAATTCACGAGAGATGATGATCCCATTGGTAATTGACGTACCAGGGATGAAGCCACTTTGTTCTTGAGCAACCAATTTTGAAAAAAGTGGACTCAATCGATTTGCAATAGCTTTGGAGATGATTTTATATGTCATGTTGCAAAGGGAAATAGGTCTGAAATCATCCATTGACTCAGCAGGAAATTTTTTAGGAAACATGCAAATGAGAGTATGATTGAGAGCACCTACAATCTTGCCCATTTTTCATGACTCCTTGACTGCATTCCAAATAGATTTCCCAATGACATCCCAAAAGTCCTGGAAGAATGAGGTGGGGAAACCATCTGGACCGGGGGATTTATCTCTCTTCATAGAAAAAACAATTTTTCAAACCTCTTCCTTGGAGAAAGGGGAGAGAAGCAAGTCATTATCAGCAGCAGTGACTGAAGTAGGAATCTGGTGGAAGAAGGAAGACTGCACACCAAGGGGGGTTGTGATTCACCATTCAAGAACTTATTGAAATAGGACACTGCTTCAGTTTTGATTTGAGATGGAGTGGACACGACAGATAAATCATCCAACTGGAGGGATGAAATGTAGTTGAAATTTCTTTTGGCTTTGACAAAAGCAAAGAAGAATTTAGTATTTTTGTCACTGTTAGTCAACCATACTTCCCTAGATTTTTAATGCCAGTAAGTTTCCTCTTTTAGAAGAAGATCACCCAATTCCTTAAGAAGAGATTTTTATTTGAAGAAATATACCCAAAGCATCCCTTGAGAGAGAATAGAATCATTCAAAATACGGAGCTCCTTCTCAACTCTCAGTTTTTCCTGAAAAATATTTTTAAGGCTCGAAAAATTCTAGCTTTGAAGCTTGTCTTTCAGCAAGGATAACTTTTTGGAGAGTTGGAACATCCATGTTCCATTAATTGTGAAGGAATTCCACCAGAGATTGATCAGAGGCCTAAGTGATGGATCCTACAACCACATATTTTTGAATTTGAAGGGTGAATGTCAAGGGGGCAGGTCGAAAGACATATTAAGAGAGACTGGGAAATGATCGGAGCCAGAGAGTGGAAGAACAGAGCATTTAAGAAGGAAATTATTTTGCAACCAAAATTCTAAAATAAGGAATCTGTCAAGACACACTGCCAAGAAATTGAACCCAGGCCTCCTATTATTCCATGTGAACCAGCCCTTGCTAGGTTCCACATCAACCAAATGAGAAGAAGAAACAAAAGAGGTAAATTCCACTTGTGAACGTGGCTACCATTTAATACCTCCGCGCTTATCACGATCATAAAGAGTAGCACTGAAATCACCAATAACAACAATCTTGGAGTTGATAGCCGAATCAAGGATCAAATGAAGTTTAGACCAAAGATCTCTTTTTCTGATCAGGTTAGAGGGACAATATACATTGCATAAGAAAAAGGACTCATTAGAATGTTTAATAGAAACTTTACACCAAATTAAGTTCAAGTCGACGAGAATAGGCTCAAAATCACAGTAGCTGGATTTCCAAATAATTCCAAGACCACCCGAGGCATCATAAGAATAAAAGAAGCAACCTTCCCATCCTTTCCATCTTTGAAACCAACCATTTTTGCAACCATCCTCTGATGTCTTAGTTTCCTGTAGAAGGCAAATATAAACCACAACTTCTAAAACATAACATCTTAACAGACGTTGTTTGTTAGGGGCATTGAGGCTCCTAATGTTCCAGGAAAAGAGGATCATTTGATCTTCATAGAGGACTCACCTCTCCTACTCGTTGAGGGAAAGAAGGAACAAAGTTGAAGTTACTTCCTAGCGGTAACCTCATTTTGGTATATTTTACTCTTATTAGGGCGACCCAGAATACTTTTCAGACCAAGATCCATATTAAGAAGGGGAGGCGTTGGGAGAATCGGACAAAGCTACAAATTACCAAATGAATGAACCTCGTGGTCAACCTCCTATGAACCAATGGAGTCACCATCATTAGACTGAAGTAGTTCATCCTTTTCATTAACCCATTTTCCCAAAGTGGTAGCATTCCCTCCCATGCCAAGGGAGATACCATCATGAAAAAGGGACAAAATCCTAGTAGATTCCTTAACCATTGTAGTCGTTTCTTTCACCAAAGAGATAGTATCCGGGTCTAGAGTTAAGGACTCAAGAACAGGGGTGGGGTCAGAAGAAACCATATGAGTGGAATGAGGTGTGATTACATGAGACGGAGCGGAGGGAGAAGATGGATGGGGGGGAGTGGATTTTTTTCTCCATTCCTTTTTGATAGAAGAGATGGCATTTTTGTAGAATTTATGGATATGGCCAGGTTTTATACATTTAAAGTAGGTGTTGGAGACACCTTCGTACTCCACCTTTTGCTCCTAAATCCCATATTAGGTGGATATGAGAATAATATCTTGAAGCTTATGATTGTGATCGATGGAAATGCAAATCCTAGTGAAAGAGGAGAGGGTACCTTCCAGAGTGACAGGGTCGATGTGAATAACACATCCCAGACTGGAACAAATTTTAGTGAGAATGGGAGTGGACCAAAACTCACTTGGAAATGAATAGAGTCGAACCCAAACATGTAATCCTTTCATTTCTACTCTAGCAATGTCGAAGTGTGGTTCCCAATCACGAATCACCAAGCCTGAATGAGCTAAAAGATATTCTTTCCTCACCATGGTATCGTCCTTCTGAGTGGAGTTATGATATAAAACTAGGAAGTAGCCCCTTTCAAGGAATCAAATACACAGGCCACTACCCCACTGTGCTTCACACCAATTTTGAATGCCTTCTACCACCAATCTTCAACCAATGAATTTTGCAAAAATTTCTCTAGAAGAGAGAAGCTTTATTTGGGCTGCTAAAACGACATCGTCCTCCAGGGACATGGAAACAGAGGTGGATTGGTCCTCAGGGGGACAGAGTAGGCCAGGACCATTTTTGTCAAAACATTCAAGCACACTGCCCAACACTGGGCATCGGGGACCCAATCACTTCTGCAAGGCTTCCGACAGGCCCTGCTCCGCATGGGGCACCATCGTCACATCACGGGGGGGAGGCCAAGTGACCGTTGCTAGGGCTGAGATTCAAAAATTGTGACCGTTCTGAACCACGAGGCTTCTACTTCCCTTTCACCATCTGAAAACCTATCAAATCTCTGAATTTAAAGACCTTTTCATCGTAATTGTTATCAAACTGGCAAGACTTGATTACATGAATGGTTCAGACTTTTGACTACTTCTCTACTAAACCTTTAGTGAGAGAAGCATTAAGGGTTATGGAATCAGTTATTTAAATTAAATTAATTCATTACCCTCACTATATTTATTATTTAAATAGCCTAATTTAGATAATGCCCACATATCCACCTCACCTAGACACCTCATCAAGCCACCTCACCCTAAGACCTATTCTTAGTAAGTTGCCATAACTAAGACTTACCCAAACCCTAAAAATCAATGCCTACATTCCCTCTAACCACATTCCCACATGCTTAAAGGAAGCTTCTAGTCTGATCCATGGATTGATGACACGAGATCCCATAAAATCAAGGGGATCTACCTAGTTTAGTAAACCTAGAAAATCCCACCCTAACCGACGCCGGTTACCCTTAACCGCCGCTGGTTAATCCGGAACCATCGTCGGTCACCTTTTAACTCCCAAAATAACCTTATTTTGGAGGTTGGAAAAATTTGGAAAATTCCTGAGAGATAACAAATATTTTGAGAACAAGCTTCAACAAGAACATGCATGCAAGGAAGGAGATCAAGAATTTTCTCTTACACAAACATCCAACATTCATACAACAACCACCCAACACATATTTGATCCAACCAAGAAAAAAGGAGTGCACATGCAGCCCATGCAGTCACTCTCTAACATTTGGTGATCCTCCACAGCATTCAACCTGCTATTAACACCTTCATCCCTCACTCACAGACATCCAGAGCCAGATTCCAAGTAAGTAGAATGTTTTACTTCTCTAGCTCACTTATTTCAACTTTGTGTTTTTATCCTTTGTTCTCCTAGCCACCCATTGACCTCCTTTAATACTCACCCCTCCACATCCCCATTCAAACCTTGCCAAATCCCACCCGAACAGCCTAATACCTCATTTTGATCAGCCTAGTCCTTTATGTAACCATAAGGGAGATCCAAAGCTCATTCTGTTGCATTCCCAGTATTCCACAGTAACCGACACTGGTTCTCCCCAACTAGTGTCAGTAACCCTTAACCGGCATTGGTCACTATATTTACCAATATAGCTCAGAACAGTAACCTATCCACCTATTCTCACATAACCCTTAATCACCTGTGACCTTCCTAAGACTTCTGTCAGACCTACAGAGACCCAGAACTAGTTACTTGACCTTCGGATCTTATTTTAACCTAGCTTGTTAGATTAGATATTTCTTATTCTGTTTTAAATGAGATATCTAAATCATTTTAATTACAATAGGATTTACTTTATTACCAGCATTAAATTGTTTTAAACAGTGGACTGACAGTTGTCTAGGAAGCATCACACTTCTTGGATCTAGCCCACGTTAGGTAGTTCATTACACATATTGTTTAACTTTTATTTGGTGGTCTTGTGTTCCTTTTCAGGTAGTTCCTCCCAGCCAAAAGGAAGCTCTCACGATCAGCTGTGGATTCTAAGGTCATACGCGTGCAATAACCTATCAACCATCATTTCAACAGGAATTCCTCCTACGCTCGTTACCCTATCTGTTTCGTCACTTTCAAAGAAATGTCTAAGAATCAAGTGAAACATTTTGGCATGCCCAGTGGGACCTATTCAGGGTTCCTTGCATTTTATTCATTCCTAGGGAAGTTTGTGTGTTTGTTTCCCTTTTGAAAAGCATACACATTAATTTTCTCCCTTGGTAACCTTCTTTTTTATTTCTATTTTCTCTAAAAGAAACCTTTCTTTTGGTGTACTTAAAAAGAACCATTTCTTCTTGTTTTCTAAATTTTAGTGAAAGAGCATCCCTCTTCCTCTTCATCTATTTGTGTCATCAAACTTCATATTTCGATTTGGGTTTAAAATAAGTGCATTCCATTCTGACTTATTGCATTAGCTCACATTAATACACTGGAATTCATGCCCAGCTGATGGTTGACTAAAAAATCATAGAAAGCACATCTCTCTATCTCTAAGTCTTACAAAATTGCACACATTAAAAAAATTACATATTCTTAAAAAACATCTTTCCTGGGAACACCTATAAACGATCATACTGATATGAGGACTGACAGGTACTCCCCAGCTCGCTGCTTTGTCGAGTCATACTTTAGAGTGAAGCCCGCCCCTACCATAACATACCTGAAACCTCACCTTTTAGATGTCCTTCTTTGTAGGAAGCCATCCTCACCAAAAAATTCTATTCTACAGTTCGTGAGTCAATCCTTAAATAGCATAAGCTAAAAAAACATAATAGAAAAGGCACTCTTCGGATCACATTTTTCTTAGTGTTTCTGCTTGGCTTGAATTTTGAGGTGAGAGGTCACGTTCTTCATTCTACTTATTTCTCCTTACACGCTCCTCATCATAGTTAGTGTATTCCGGCTCCTTCTGAGTGTTCCTGGACCAAATTCTCATCATTCTCATAATTTTGGGTTTGATTCCACATCATATTTTAATTCACAACCAATTTTCTTTCATCACTGTTTCAATTTCACAGTGACCGATGCTGGTCCAGTGACCATCATCAATTACCCTCTGACTGTCATCGGTTATACCCAACCGACGTCGATTCCAGGTCCTTTTGGTTAACCTACCCAAAAGGACATTTATTCACCTTCTTCAAATATTTAGAGTCCCTGACACTACTATCATTCCCATTGACCTTATAAAACTAATCAAATTTTACATACAAGTTAGATTTGACCTTATACCTTATTTTTGACCAACTGTCCATCTCCCACAGTGACCGGTAGCGGTTACCTGTAACCAGCGTCAATTTTCCCTGACTGGAATCAGTTATCCTATGCCACTTTCTAGCTAACATTTGGTACCTAATCCACTTATTACCACATGTTCTTCCTATTCCTACTATATTTTTATGTCATTTACAGAAAGGTAGCCCAACCTGATCAGTACCTGTTCACATGGAACTGATGCATCGACAAGCTACTGCCCTCATATTCCATGCCAGTTGTCAACCGCTCCAACCTATCCCTTCACCACCTTCCATTTTATCACTCACTATGGATCCTATCCAACTTATCACTATCGCTACTGAAGATGAGGAGTTCACATGACTCATTGACCAAAACCCTACCTCCTTGCACTTTTACCTTTCCTAGTTGTCCACTCGAGATGCCTTAGGTCAGTTGATATACAACATGCCTGTATGTATCCCCCCAACTCTTGCTCCCACTCCTGCATCAGCCCTATCTAGCTCCATGCTACCTGCATCTACCTTACCCCCAGTTGTTTCGCAACTAGGTCCTATACCCGCTCTGACTGCCATTTCTGCTACATCCATTGCACTCGCCACATACACCATACCTATGAAAACCACTAAAAACAAAACCTAATTGGCCCCTATTGTCTCGCATATACCCGTAGCTACACAGCCGCCTCCCGTGTCGGTAACCCCTACCCCCTTTCAAAACCCAGTCCTTTCTATTCCATGATCATTAGCCCCCATTGCCACTAGGGTCACCACGACCCTTCCACCTTAATATACATATTATTAGTAGCCTTCTGTTTCATATGTTATTCATTCTATGTAACATCCTCATTTTCTATACATTAGAACAAGTAAAAAATTTGTGTTTTTTTTTGACAAATGCTTCCGGTTTCTAAATACATAATTAGAACTCAACAACTCAAACAACCATCTTAAACACGATAAACCATAGGCAGCTCTAATGATCGGATTACCTCCGATCTATTCATCCATGGACTTGGTACACTACCGTATCTATTCATGAGTTGTCTTAGGAAGCAGCACACTTCTTGGATCTAGCCCACGTTAGGTAGTTCATTCCATGATTGTTTAACTTTATTTGGTGGGTCTTGTGTTCCTTTTCAGGTAGTTCTCCAAGCCAAAAGGAAGCTCTCACGATCCAGCTGTGGATTCTAAGTCATACGAAACGTGCAATAACTATCAACCATCATTTCACAGGATGCCTCCTACCGCTCGTTGCCCTATCTGTTTTCTTCACTTTCAAAGAAATGTCTAAGATCAAGTGAAACATTTTGGCATGCCCAGTGGGACCTATTCAGGTCCTTGCATTTTAATTCAATTCCTAGGAAGTTTTGTGTGTTTTGTTTTCCCTTTGAAAGCATACACATTAATTTTCCTCCCTGGTAACCGTCTTTTTAATTCTATTTTCGTCTAAAAGAAAACCTTTCTTTTGGTGTACTTAAAAGACCATTTCTTCATTGTTTTTCTAAAGTTAGTGAAAAGCATCGCCTCTTCCCTTCATCTAGTGTGTCATCAACTTCATATTTCGATTTGGGTTTAAAATAAGTGCATTCCATTCTGACTTAGTGACTAGCTCACATTAAATACACTGAATTCTGCCACTGATGGATGACTAACAATCATAGAAAGCACATCTCTCTATCTTAAGTCTTACAAATTGCACAATTAAAAAATTACATATTCTTACAAAACATCTTTCCTGGGAACACCTATAAACGATCAAGACTGATATGAGGACGACAGATCCAAGCTCGCTGCTTTGTCGAGTATACTTTAAGTGAAGCCCCCCTACCATACATACCTGCAACCTCACGCTTTTATATGTCCTTCTTGTATGAAGCCATCCCCACCAAAAATTCTATTCTACAGTTCCGTGAGTCAATCCTCTAAATAGCATAGCAAAAAAACATAATCGCAATGCACTCCTTCGGATCACTTTTTCTTAGTTTCTCTGCTTGCTTGAATTTTGAGGGAGAGGTTCACGTTCTTCATTCTAACTTATTTCCCTTACACGCTCCTCCTCATATTTGTTATTCCGGCTCCTCTAGTGGGTCCTGGACCAAATTCCTCATCATTCTCTAATTTTGGGTTGATTCCACATCATATTTTTAATTCACAACCAATTTTCTTTCAATCAACTTTTCATTTCACGTGACGATGCTGGTCCAGTGACCATCATCACTTCCCTCTGACTGTCATCGGTTATCCCAACCGCCGTTCGTTCCATGTCCTTTTGGTTTAACCTACCCAAAAGGACATTTTATTCACATTCTTCAAATATTTAGAGTCCCTGACACACTATCATTCCGCATGACCTTATAAACTAATCAAATTTACATACAAGTTAAAATTTGACCTTATACTTATTTTTGACCAACTGTCCATCTCCCACAGTGACCGGATCGTTACCCGGTAACCAGCGCAATTTTCCCTGACTGGAATCAGTTTATCCTATGCCCTTTCTACTAACATATTGGTACTAATCCACTTATTACCACATGTTCTTCCTATTCCTATATATTTTTAATGTCATTTAACAGAAAGGTAACCCAACCTGATCAGTACCTTTTCACATGGAACTGATGCAATCGACAACCTACTGCCCTCATTTCCATGCCAGTTTCAACCGCTCCAACCTATCCCGTTCACACCTTCCATTTTATCACTCACTATGGATCCATCCACTTATCACTATCGCTACTGAAGATGAGGGATTTCACATGACTCTTGACCAAAACCCACCTCCCTGGGCACTTTTCCTTTCCTAGTTGTGCCCTCGATATGCCTTAGGTCATTATATACAACATTCCTGATCTATCCCACCAACGCTTGCTCCCACTCCTTCATCAGCCCTATTATGCTCCATGCTACCTGCATCTACTTACCCCCTTTTTGTTTTCGCAACAGGTCCTATACCCGCTCTGACTTCCATTTCTGCTACATCCATTGGCACTCGCCACATACACCATACTATGAAACCAGCTAAAAAAAACCTAATTGGCCCTATTGTCTCGCATATACCCGTAGCTACATAGCCGCCTCCCGTGTCGGTACCCCTACCCCCTTTCAAACCCATTCCTTTCTATTCCATTATCATTAGCCCCCATTGCCACTTAGGGTCACCAGCGACCCTTCCACCTTACTATACATATTATTAGTAGCCTTCTGTTTCATATGTTATTCATTCTATGTAAATCCTCATTTTTTATACATTAGACAAGTAAAAAATTTGTTTTTTTTTTTTGAACAAATGTGCCTTCCCTGGTTCTAAATACATAATTAGACCTCACAAATCAGCTCCGAGTTAGACTTTGGAATAGCTTTTTCAACGCATTCAGACCTTGCAACCTACGTAAGGTCTATAATTTTTGTTCATCCCGAATAAACTTAAAGCATCTCTTGGATCAATGCCACTAATCCAAGGCCGAGTCGTATAGATGGATAAATCCACAATTCATTCCGAGATCAGATTAAACTCAGGTGCAAAATGAAAGAAATAAAAGAGTCCAGTCATATTCTGACTCAGTCAAATATCTTCAATCGCAAAGAAGATACTGTCCATATCAAGCATGACTTCACAATCAAAGGAACACATCCTTTTACAGAAGAAATCATATATCAACACTTGAATGCTCAGGAGGAATTAACAACAGTTTTAGAGTGTTACATTCTAGGTACGTCCCCCCCATTTCACTACCTCCTTCTCAATCTACCTACACAGAAACACCATATACCGGAATGCCACCCTCATCATATGCCCAACATTAACCCTCTTACACTATAAGAGGCACCCAACCATTGCAACCTACCAACGACCTAATCAAATTAATGATGGAAAAGATGCAGACATTGGAGGCATCGGTTTCTGGCTCCTCCAACACTCTCACCTACGATGAGATTTGTAATGAGCCCATCCACCCATCCATTCTTATCCGCCCATACCCCTACATTGGGAGATGCCTAAATTCAACCGTTTCAATAGAAAGGAAGACCCACAACAACATTTTTGGTCATTCAAACACGGGTGCTACCTAATCTCCCACGATGATGCTTTGCTCTTGAGGACCTTTCCCATGTCTCTGACTAGACCTGCATTAGATTGTTATAGTGGGTTACCTAGACACTCTATATTTTCATTTAATCATGTAGACCAAGCCTTCTTGGATCACTTCTCCATCAATATCATCAAGAAGGTTACCATGACTGACCTATACTCCACACGTCAGTATGATGACGAATCTATCACAGATTTTGTTGCTCACTGGCATAGCCTGATCAATTAGCTCACCTCTCAACTACCACAAATAGAACTCATTGAGCTCTTCATGTGGGCTTGTGCTGGACATATCTCATCAACCTTGTAGGTCTAAACTTTATAAACATTCGATGAAGCTTTCACCATGGCACGAAAGTTAGATATTTGGGCCATCGAAGAGAAAAAAATCCAATTACACAATAAGAATTTGGCATTCAAGTTGAATGATACCTCTTCTTCCAAACTGCAAAACAATTATTCAAAGGCCAAGGGCACTGCTAATGTAATGGTACTCAAGGATGGCCAAGCTCATCCATCAAATCAGGCTATCCCCTCATCTAATCTCTCACCCATCCAGAATTTTCAATTCAGACGAGAACAACGAAAATATACCCCAATTGGGGAACCTTATTCTTCTGTCTTAGAAAATCTCATCAAAGCTAGGGCCATCATCCTTCCGCCTATAAAACCACACACTGGTTTTGACCCTTCTTTTCCCACACCAACATGATATAAAGAGCATGAATTCTATAACTATCATCGAGTAAAGGGTCATAGTGACGGAAATTGCATCACTTTAAAAAACATTGTCCAAGAAATGCTCGAGAAAGGTGAGTTAATTGTGGATAATCATAACACACTGGCCAATCAAAACCTACACATATTTAAGAAACCCTTTCCCAATCATGCCCCTTCGTCTGATCAAACCGGTGAGACCTCAACACATGATAGCCATACCCGCGAGGTCCACACTATTTTTAGTGACGCACCCATTACTTCCCAATTACCTCATATTCCTTCCATAGAGGAAATTCTAGCTCAAAATCCTCCTTCTACATTGGAACCTACCTCACCTATTCCTCCACCCACAAAAGAATACCTTTCACCTCCTTCTTCCCCTTTGGATGAGTCCTTTGCTAATAGTGAGACCATTTCACCTTTGGCATCTTCACCAAGGGAACCGTCACCTACAGTACTTCTTCAGTCCATGGAGGATACTTTTTTTTATCTCCTCCACCCATAGAGGGGCACCCATCATCTTCTCCAACTACAGAGGAACACCCATTTTCTCCTCCACCTATCAAATATCTAGTAGAGATACCTTTGCCTCTAGGCAAACATTATCCATCAGCTACCCAAGATCCCACAGACCTACTTTCGGCTCTCTTATCCATTGAAGCTAAAGCCAACAAATTCCCCATCTCTAAGACACATTTTATAGGAATAGCCATTAGGTACTCATCAACTTTACCTACAGACATGTCGTTCTCACACTTGGCTGGTCACTTAGATTTGTGGACAGAGCCTTATTATGGGGACACCTTCTACTTCCTATCTCAACACAAATGTAGATGTCGTTTGCTGATACCTCCACTATCTACCCAAAGATATTTCAACCAATAAAACCAAGCACAACCACCTCTATCAAAATTTTTTCCATGACACCCTTACCCATAACCCAACATACATCTAAATCAAAACCCACACCTACAACATCTTCCTTGACTAAACCTATTACTACCTTAGGGGTCACCCCAACCACCAACCTTACTCATCCACCTATCAAACTGGGTTTAGCTACATCCTCCAAAGTCAACACCAAACCTACTCCGGCACCCAAACAGAAGAACTAAACCCATAGAACTCATACCTTGGTTGTGCCAATCATACCTACATCAACTTCACCCTTTCCGTCCATTTTAGGACCTCAACCACCCAACACGATCATGAAAATTCCACCCATCAATAAACCAAAAACACAACAGCCCACTCCTTCCTCACAAACCTCTAACCTATCCAAATGCCCAACATGACTTATTCCTACACCTGCAGCATCTTTACCACCCATACCTCCAATACCCTCAGCAACTTCTTCATTACCCACTACACTTCAGTCTCTATCTCTCACACCCCCTGCTCGACCCGCGTCATCTACCTTCACATCACCTCCGTTATCCCCATGGGTAACTCACTCTCTTCCCCCATTCACTTTTCCCTCTAGATCTCATACACCCATATCACCTTTACCCAAGAAGGTATAACCCAAAAAAAAAAATCCACAACCCTCCAGTTAAAACAACCATACCCCTTCCCAAACAAACACGACCAACACCCAAGACCACTCCAGCACCCAAAACCATGCCTCAACCCACTCCCCCTCCTGCAAGGACCATTCCTCAATAATCAACCGCACCTATACCCAAACCCACTTTCACTTCCCATTGCAATCCACAAGCGGGGTCCTATGCCAAAATATTAACCAACCTCCTTGAGACTTCTATTATCACATTACCACTGTTTCACTAGGAAAATGCTTTGTTCCTTTTAGAAACAGATAAGGTTAGGGTTAGGAGGAATACCTGTAGAATGTCGAGATGATGTGCGCGTACCGTAGAGAAAGATCAGGTTGACTTCGGAGAACTCCTTTTTGTCTGGGAAGGACTACCTGCAAATAAGAACACAAGACCACAAGATTTGATTAAACAATAAATGATGAAACTGCCTTGGGCCCAGGAAATGTAAAACTTCCTTTCGAAGGTGGTCAGTTTCCTTGCTAACGTGAATTAACACAAAAGACTGTAAAATATCAATTAAATTGCTTGGCTGAACTGGGTAGGGGAAAGGCTGTTTTTCCTGGTTTTTGATCAAAGGAACCGATGCCGGTTACCTATAACCGATGCCGGTTACTGATAACCGATACCGGTGGGTTCTAGGATCTTCTGGGCTGGTTGTGGTGTTTGTAATGGCTGGTTTTTGGATAGTATTAGGAAATGGGATGGTTAGAAGCAAAAGAATGATAGTTAGAGGCAATGGTACGTTGGATAATGGATTCAGAAACGGATTTGGGAGGACTGTAATTCCAAAAGCATAAGAAATGTTATAATGGAGGACATGCAAGATGTAACTTACTGGTTTTTGATGAAGGTGCAAGTTGATCTCCTTGGCTGCCAACTCTTCTGGTTTCTTCACTCGTCTCTGCTTGGTCAAGTGAAGTTCTGGACTCTGTTCCTCGCTCGCAATGCTCTCTGTTGATCCAGAAATCCTTCGACTGATCTCCAAAATGAAATTCCGATCCGTTGTTTTGGTTTAGGGAGCCCATTTACAGGGAACCGATGGTGGTTGCGTAACCGACGGCGGTCGAGTAGGAACCGGCATCGGTTAGGAAAAAGTAGGCTATTTTTAGTAAAATAGCCCACCTTCCCTGTTTTTCTCCCGAGGGATCAGTTGCGGGCTTGGTCAAGTGGCTAGAAGGTCGGCTTTGGGTGCGAGTAAGGAGGCATTAGTTATGGATGTGAGTCTAGACCAACTCATGGGTCTTAATTAGGTTAGTTTAGGGTTAGGGCTAGGTCATGATGAGGTGGCAAAGTGAGGTGGCGGGTAAGGTGATGTGGATTTATCAATTACAAGGTAATTAATAAATAATTGTGTAAAGTTTAGGTAATGAGGTTAGGTTGCGAAATGGGATGCGGGTCACAAGGGGTCGTGAGACACGAATTTGGTGTCTACATTAGCCCTTTATTGTCGTGTAGCTTGTTTTGTTAAAGCTGCGCGAACAATAATATGAAGTGGTTTCTCATGTTAAGGATATAGGTAATCCCCCTTAAATCTATCACCGATGGAGTGAACGGGAAATCAGGGATAGGGTTGATAAAGGGTACATGTTGTAGAGAGGATGATAAGGTGGTAGGGAAGGTCCAAGGAAGCAGACGCATGTTGAAATGCAACAGTACGACTAGGGTATATGATTTGACGAGCAAACCAGCGATGTATAGGCAAAGGTCGATAGTTTATCCAAACAAGGGTGATATAATCCTAGTATCCAAGGCATAGGAAGTAGCTCCAGGGTATATAACAGGTAAGGTATAGGAACATTTAGGCATGTTCGGCAGTACCAAATGGTTGGTTTGGTTGAGATAAACGTCACGGTCTAGGTCTAGGCAAAGTTGGTCGACAGATCAAGTCAAGGACCCTAATCGTGCTAAAACACGAACAGGTGAGCTCGATTGAACCAAAAACTACCGGATGGGTGGATAAAGTGTATGGTGTTGATTTTGGGTAAGGTATGGAAGTGGTACGGTCGTGGGTTGGGCCAAGTTGTTGGGTGGCGGCCTTTGGTCGGGCCAAATAGCGAGGGCAAGGCCTTGGGTCGGGCCAAATGGGTAGGTTGAGGCCTTGGGTCAGGCCGAATAGGTAGGTTGAGGCCTTGGGTCTGGCCGAATAGGTAGGTGGAGGCCTTAGGTCAGGCCAATTGGTAGGTTGAGGCCTTGGGTCGGGCCGAATAGGTAGGTGGAGGCCTTAGGTCAGGCCAAATAGGTAGGTGGAGGCCTTAGGTCGGGCCAAATAGGTAGGTGGAGGCCTTAGGTCGGGCCAATTGGTAGGTTGAGGCCTTAGGTCGGGCCAATTGGTAGGTTGAGGCCTTGGGTCGGGCCAATTGGTAGGTTGAGGCCTTAGGTCGGGCCATAGGTAGGTGGAGGCCTTGGGTCGGGCCGAATAGGTAGGTGGAGGCCTTAGGTCGGGCCAGTTGGTAGGTTGAGGCCTTGGGTCGGGCCAATTGGTAGGTTGAGGCCTTAGGTTGGGCCATAGGTAGGTGGAGGCCTTGGGTTGGGCCGAATAGGTAGGTGGAGGCCTTAGGTCAGGCCAATTGGTAGGTTGAGGCCGTGGGTCAGGCCGAATAGGTAGGTGGAGGCCTTAGGTCAGGCTGGACCAGTGAACAAATGTTGCGCAGCCAAGGTGGATAGAGGCGATATTGGTGAAAAAGAGACAAGGAGAAAATAAGGGCAAAGAATGGGGTGAAAGTTGGGTATCAAACCGATGTCGATTCTGCGTGACCGATATCGGTTGAGGGACCGATACCGGTTTCTTAGGGCAAAAAAGAAACCGACATCGGTTAAGGTCGAAAAACCTATAAAAAGAAAAATACGGCCTGTCATTGTCATTTTTGTTGTTTGCAATCCAAATTGACTTGTCTGACGTGGAGAGTTGATTTGGAGGGTTATTGAGTGAGGTGGAGCTATTTGATTAGCGGAGAGAGTTGATAGTGGGCCCGAATAGTTGAGGAGGGCAGCAGGTGATTGGCCGGGGGACCCAGCAGATCAGGATTGGAGCCATGGCACAGGCAGGAGGAGCTGGAGGGGCTGGACCAGCTGGACCGCCACCACCCATCCCACCACGATGACGTGTCGTCGTACCGGTAGGTTCTAAACTCTTTATTTTATGCATTTGGTTGTATTAAGTGAGATTGGGGGTTTGGGTAGGAATTTAGTTGTTTTAGGAAATGAGGAGTAAAATAGACGTAATTTGAAAAAGAGAGAGGGTAGATAGGTAAGATAGGGTAAGGCGGCTAGGTGTGTAAAATTTGGGGGTGTTTGGGTGGGTAGATGGGTAAAAATAGGTGAAAAAATGGTGTTTGGGGGCCGCGCGGGGGTTCGGCTCGGGCAGGAGACAGTGACCGATGTCGATCACTAGGCGACCAGCATCGGTCGAAAAAAAAACATGGTAAGGTTGTGTTTGGGGGTAACCGGTGTCGGTTCGCGCATTGGCCGGTATCGGTGGGGTTGGGATGGGTGGGGGATTTTTGTGGGTTGGGTGGTTGAGTGGGTGGGTTGGGTTGGGTTGGTTTAGGGTGTGGGTTGGGTTGGGTTGGTTTAGTGTGTGGGTTGGGTTGGGTTGGTTTAGGGTGTGGGTTAGGTTGGGCTGGTTTAGGGTGTGGGTTGGGTTGGGTTAGTGTGTGGGTTGGGTTGGGTGAGTTGGGTGTGTAGGGTTTAGGGTTTAGCGTCTAGGTTTTAGAGGGGTTGATATAAAAGGGGGTTTAGATGATAAAGTAGATGTTATAATAAAGAGTGGGTCTAAGAATGTGGGTTGGTTTTGCAGGCACGTCAGCAGTTGACGATGTGTGATAGGATGCCTCCACTATTGAGTCGGATGAGGCCACACATATCTGCGGCGCATTGGGCCATCATGTGCGAGGTGGGACTCGGCGGGGTCCAGAGGTACAGAGCGATAGAGAGAGATCACAGTCTGATGGTCGCCCTCATCGAGAGATGGGATCCGGCGGCCAATGTGTTCCATCTGCCGACCGGGGAGATGACCGTCACATTAGAGGATGTGTATCACATCCTGCGGCTACCGATCGAGGGAGAGGCCGTTTTCCAGGTAGATTCAGAGACTGCCATGGATAGCATACTGCAGGTTTTTGGGGATGCAGCCGCGCTTCTTACGTGTCATAGCGCGAGCATTGGATATGGTGATATGTACCGCGCACACAGACATGAGACACGGCTTGCCGTGTTGATGATGATAGGGATCACCTGCTTCACCCTCCCGGATTCAGAGGGAGGCCGCTTCCCACGGGCATTGATGGGGGTGCTGCTGGAGATGGTGGAGGAGCACACCTGTTTTGCATGGGCACCAGTGTATCTGGTGCAATTATACAGGGAGTTATGGGGCTATTGCCGGAGGAGGCGATTTGGTATTTGTTCTACATTTTTGTTGCACTGTTGGGCATACGAGCACATCATATGCATCAGGCCAGTAGGGCTACCCCAGCAGCCAGGGCCACAGGTCTATACCGATATGGCTTTCAGAGGTGGTTGGGGGTCGTGGGCCAGCCACGAGCAGTTGTTGCAGGTCGGGACGTGGTCTATTATAGACACTTGCTAGAGGGCCTTACAGCAGTAGACATTGTATGGAGACCCTACAGAGGTCACCAGCCTGGGAGAGGAGCCCGCGTACAGCTGCGCCTGATCCAGTATACATTCTGGATAGCAGGACGGAGGCCGGGAGAGTACGAGCGGATACCCCTAGAGAGGGTACGCAGGTAGATGGGGCTGCGACAGGATGAGCCACCTCCCTTCCCTCAGTACAGGAGGAATGATGTAGAGGCCCCACTGCCAGCGCCACAGCCTTGGGATCCAGACTGGGTAGCGGAGAGACCAGCAGGTGAGGGTGTGGATGATGCCGGGTGCACGGGAGCATACAGGGTATGGTGGGCTGGGCAGAGAGTAGCGAGGATAGTACCGCCTGCGCAACCAGACTTGGCTGTAGTTACGGCAGAGAGAGATCAGCTCCGGGGGCAGGTGCAGCTATTACAGGGACAGTTGGCTGCTGCACAGGCACAGATAGGGGTCTTACAGGGGCAGCTAGCCCAGGCTCAGGTACAGGCACAGGCAGCACCACCACCAGCAGCACAGCCATAGGTGCAGGTACAGGTACAGGTAGCCGTACCAGCGGCAGCACAGCCATAGCCCCAGATACCACCACGGCCACAGGTGTAGGTACAGGCACAGGCAGCACCACCACAAGCACCACAGCCACAGGTGCAGGTACAGGCTCAGGGGGTATTGGTGTTAGGTGCCAGGGGACCAGCCCCAGTTCCTTTAGTGGCGCGAGATCGCTATATGGAGGTGAGAGTAGAGGCCCGATATTATCAGGATATTCTTGATAGTACCGGAGTCGAGTATCAGGCATATGCAGCTCATAGAGCAGAGACCTCGCACAGCCAAAGATCTCAGGGAGGAGCAGCCACAGCGGGCGTGTCTGTGACAGGCAGGAGGCAGAGGCACCACAGGGACCAGCGGGAGAGGTGCTGAGGGCAAGTGGGGAGAGCTGATAGATCCCCGACAGGGGTTTTGCTATAGGGACAATGGGCACCGGTCTGCGAACCGGTTGTATTGATAGAGGCCTGCGTGCCTACACTTATTCATTGTTTGATTCATTTATTTATTATATACCGCCTGCGAGCCGAGTACGGGTTGTATATTTGAGACCTACCGGCCTGCAAGCCGAGTATATTTTTTGATATGAGAGACCGGCCTGCGAGCCGAGTTGAGATTTTTCGTAGGTATTGCGGCCTGCGTGCGGCTTTGGTATTGTATGAGATCACAGAGGCCCCGATGTAGGGCACATTGTATTTTTGAAAATTTGTATATATATAGAGACGATGTTTTGATCCCATGCAGTGGTTCAAAATGTGTGCAATATGGGTTAATGGCTGGTAATAGATAGAATGGGTATGAGGTTTAATTGACATGTTGAAGATGGATGATGCTGATTGTTTTTGTTTTGTTTGTTACGTAAAATATCAAATGTCAGGTTATGTGATGAATTGGTGGTTTTGTGACACGGTGAGATATGTCACTTGATGAGTGGATCCAAATGATGTATAGATTGATATGTTCTTGATATCCGTAGTTGAGGGTTGGGTAGTTGCTGAAAAATAAATGATATTAATGAAAATGTTAATGTTATAATGTGGTGGATGAACAAAATGTGGTAAATGTGGGTTTATGCCGGACAAGAGGAGGGCGCGACAACAAAATTTAGATGAGAAATGAAGAAAAGAACCCGTTCAAAAAGGACGGGTGTAACCGGTATCGGTTAGGTAGCCGATGTCGTAGCTGTATGACCGATATTTCGGGTTTTACACGCCCAATACGGTTATTAGGTATGAGTTTTTCTAAAATAGAAAAAGTAGGGTGGCAACTTGAGTTGTAATTTAGAGCCATGCAGAGGTTAAATATGCAAACGCGACGCTTTTGACGTGAGACAGGTATTTGCATGAGAGATTTGGGTGAGAAGGAGAAAAGAGACAAGGAAAGTAAATGTGTCCGAGGTTCAGAAGGCAGAGACAAAGGGAAAAGGGTGGTGATCATGGCAGAACGAGGAGAAGAATCCAGAAGGCAGGAAATGAGGGAAGGAAAGGGCCACCTCAAGTGCGCAACACCCCAGAGGTATGGTTTTGTTTGTGATTTGACTACTGCAGTTTCGTGAATAACGATGGGGGAGAGTAGGTGGGTAGATATGAGAAAGACCACATGATAGCAGGGGTATAGATGAGGTGGTGTTATGGCGGTGAGGTAATTCGGGGTTTGGGTAGTCTGTGTAATAGAAGAAAATAAACGATCAATTTATTTCGTAGGTGGTTGTTTCAGGCAAGATAAGGTAAACGACAGTGGACCGGTAGCGGTAGAAGGAAACGGTATCGGTATGAACCGATGCGGTTATGTATAACCGATTACCGGTAATGGAAGGAAGTTAGAATGTTGAAAGAAAAAAACCCTAATGGATTGAATGGTTGGTTTGTTGTTTTGGTGTATGAAGGCGGAGGCAGGGTTGAGGATGAATGATAGTGTGACAGGTTGTTGTCGCGAATCCGGAGCGGAATTGTAACACTAGCGGAGAAGTGGATGTGCAATCGTTTGGGGTCATAAGTGGGATTCAATATGTATGTTCACGAATCGACGTACCATGGTATGTTACAGGCGCTGATGAGAGATGGAATCCCGCGGATAATACCTTCTATCTGCAAACAGGTGAAAATGACAGTAACATTAGAAGATGTGTTTCGTATTGAGACTTTCCCTTTACAGGGAGAAACCAGTATATAGGCAGGACTAGCGCGGGGCGGGCAGCGATAACACGAAGTGTTGGTCCATATGCCATGGGACTTAACATAGTGAGGTTTGTAATTCACAGATGGGTAAGTATGCAGCCACACCCTGAGGGGGAAAAAGACAAGGTAGCAGGGATTTTAATGTAGCGGTAGGGTTTATGCGTACCGGGGAGGGGCAGCAAGGGGGAAGATTCCAAAGGCATTGGATGGGTGTTATTGCGGAGATGATAGAAAGGAAGCGTGACTTTCATGGGCACCTGCATAGTTGGGCGGAGCTATACAAGGGTTTATGGGTTGTAGGTGAAATCACAGGACAACGTTGGAATTGACTCATACTTATTACACTGTTGGGGCCTATGAGCCACATTTTTGTGGTGACCAAAGGCCCGCCCATCCAGGCCGGAGAGACCGGAGTCAGAGGATGGGATTCTGATGAGGGTCAGACAGAACAAGAGGCAGGATCTCAGGCCCATGAGTCGGTGGGTGGTGACATTGAGTATAAAGGGCAGGATGGGAGAGTTGACGGTTGCGGATATCTGTTGGAGGACCTACGGAACTATATGGCTAATGAGAACAAGCTGAGGAGTGTAGAGGTGTTAGAGCGATTGAGGGATCGAGGGCACAGGCCAGGTGAATATGAGAGGATTCCTATAGATCGCGTGCGGCGACAATTTGGATTTGTGCAGGACATACCACAGGCTTATAAGACAATATTGAGGATCGATGCCGAGGAAGCATTATCACCAAAAGGCAACACCTCCAGAGGGACCAGGAGGCTAGCGCCGATCGCAGGGTAATGGATGCAGGAATGGACGAGGCCTATAGGTTATGGGGTAGCGAGTTGAGAGGGGTACGCGATGCCCTGACATAGCTATGATTACAGCAGCGAGGGATCGGGTGAGCGTTTGGTTCAGCAGCTCCAAAAGTAAGTGAATGAGACAAGAAGATTGTTAGTGGTTGGGTCACAGCAGCGAGACCGAGATGGGTTCTCCATGCGAGAGGGCGTTATTCAGATGTTACAAGAGAGATTGGCATTAGTGGGCGGTACCAATAGCCGCGGTACCCTTGAGACAGAGAGGCATGCGAGGAGGGGTCGACGATCACGCATCATCACCTAGGTAGGGATGATGGCGTGAGGGTCTAAAATAAATGTTAGAAAGGGTATGGGGATAAATAAGAGGACGACCTGCGGTCGATGATAAGAAGATGTATTTTTTTTTAACATATAAATAAAACGAAGTATGTATTTGATTTGCGTTTATAATAATAAGAATGTTGTCGTTTGACTTTCGGTGTTTGAAAAAAGGATCAACGAGGACTGTGCTTAAATAGGAAATACCACAAGCTATTATATTTACCACAAATTGATAGGTTATGGTAGGGGATGGTCGAGCTAACAGTGCGGCGACCCCATTGTCTCCGAAGGCTACTAAATAGCCCATTGCACAAAGCAAGAAGGGCCTCAGACGATGTCGGTCTCCCTTAGGATCAGGCCAATTGGAAGGTTGAGCCGTGGTCATGCCGAATAGGGTAGGTTGAGCCTTAGGCAGGCTGGACCAGTGAAACAAATGTTGCGCAGCAAGGTGGATAGAGGCGATATTGGTGAAAAGAGACAGGAGAAAGAAGGGCAAAGAATGGGGTGAAAGATGGTATCAAAAACCGATTCGAGTCTTCTGCGTGACCGATATCGGTTGAGGGACCGATACCGGTTTTTCTATGGCAAAAAAGAAACGCGACATCGGTAAGAAGGTCGAAAAACCTATAAAAAGAAAAATACGGCCTGTCATTGTCACTGTTGTTGTTTGCAAGCCAAATTGACTTGTCTGACGTGGAGGAGTTGATTTGGAGGGTTTATTGATTGGGGGAGCTCTTTGATTAGTCTGAGAGCTTATAGTGGGCCCGAATATTGAGGAGCAGCAGTTGATTGCCGTGGGAACCCTCAATCAGGATTTGAGCCATGGGGGCACGGCAGGAGGAGCTGGGGGTTCTGGACCGAGCTGGACCGCCACCACCCATCCGCCCAGATGAACGTGTCTCGTACCGGTAGGTTTCTAACTCTTTATTTTAGGCATTTGTTTCGTCAGTGAGATTGGGGGTTGGGTAGGAATTATAAGTAGTTGTTAGTAGGAAATGATAAAACTCGAAAAGACGTAATTTTGAAAAAGGACAGTGTAGAATAGGTAAGATCTGGTAAGGCCGGCTAGTGTGTTAACTTTGTGGTGTTTGGGTGGGGAGATGTGTAAATAGGGTAAAAAAGGTTTGGGTGGGGTCCGCGCGGGTTTCTGCTCGGGCAGGAGACAGTGACCGATTGTCCTATCACTAGCGACCAGCATCGGTCTGAAAAAAACATGGTAGTTGGTTTGGGGTAACCGTGTCTCGGTCGCGGCATTGGCCCGTATCGGTGGTTTGGGATGGGTGGGGGATTTTTTTGGGTTTGGGTTGTTGGTGGGTGGGTTTGGTTGGTTTGGTTTAGGTGTTGGTTGGGTTGGTTGGTTTAGGTGGGGTTGGGTTGTGTTTGGTTTCAGGTGGTGTGGGTTATGTGTTGTGCTGGTTTAGGGTGTGGGTGTTGGGTGGGTTAGTGTGTGGGTTTGGTGGGTGATTGGTGATTTATGGTTAGGGTTTTAAGCGTCTAGGTTTTTAGAGGGGTTGAATATCAAAGGGGGTTTAGATGTAAAGTAGATGTTATAATAAGAGTGGGTCTAAAGAATGTGGGTTGTTTTTGTCAGGCACGTCATCAGTTGACGTGTGTGATAGGATCCTCCACTATTGAGGTCGATGAAGGCCACACAATCTGCGGCGCATTGGGCTCAATCATGTGCGGGTGTGGACCTCGGCGGGTCCAGATGACAGATCGATAGAGGAGAGATCACACACGTCGGATGTCGCCCTCACGAGAGATGGATCTGCGGCCAATGTGTTTCCTCTGCCGACCGGGGAGAATGACCGTCACATTAGAGATGTGTATCACATCCTGCTGCGGCTGACCGATCAGAGGGATAGCCGTTTTCCAGGTGGATTCAGAGACTGCCTTGATAGCATACTGCAGGTTTTTTGGGATGCAGCCGCGCTTTTTCTTACGTTTCATAGCGCGAGCATTGGATATGGTGATATGTAACGCGCACACAGACATGAGACACGGCTTGCCGTGTTAAGGATTATAGGATCACCTGCTTCCCTCCCGGATTCCAGGAGGGGCCGCTTCCCACTGGCATTGAGGGGGTGCTGGCTGGAGATGTGGAGGGCACACCTGTTGTGGCATGCACCAATGTATCTGGTGCAATTATACAGGGGTTTTATTGGGCTATTGCCTAGGATGCGATATTGGTATTTGTTCTATCTACTTTTGTTTTCACTTTGCAAAACAGCACAGCATCTGAATCATGCCATTGGGCTACCCAGACCAGGGCCACAGGTCTAGACCGATATGATGGCTTTCAGAGGGGTTGGGGTCGGGGCCATCCACGAGCATTTGTTGCATGTTCGGGACGGTGTCTATTATAGACACCTTGCTAAGGGCCTTACAGCATTGTAGACTTGTTATGGAGACCCTACAAGAGTTCCCACCGCCTTGGATAGTAGCCGCTACAGCTCTCTGCGCCTGATCTAGTTATACATTGGATCGGCAGACTAGGCGGGAGAGTACGAGCGGATACCCCTAGAGAGGGTACGCATGTATCTGGGCTGCGACAGGATTAGGCCACCTCCCATCCTCAGTACAGTAGGAATATGTAGAGGCCCGCCCTGCCAGCGCCACAGCCTTGGGGATCCAGACTGTTTGTAGTCGGAGAAGACCATCAGGTGAAGGGTGTGGATGATTCCGTGGCACTACATAACAGGGTATGTGGGCTGGGCAAGAGTAGCTAGGATGTACCCAACCGCGCCTGCGCACCATACTTTGCTGTAGTTAACGGCAGAGAGAGACGCACTCCGGGGCATGTTTTTTTTGCATCTATTACACATGGACAAAAACAGTTGCTCTGCACAACCAGCACAGAATAGGGGTTTTTACATGGGCCTCTATCCCAGGCCAGGTTACAAGCACAGCAGATCACCACCACCCAAGCAGCCAGCCAATAGGTCAGGTACAGGTACAGGTAGCCGTACAGCTACAGCACAAAACCATACCCAGATACCACCACGGCCCCAGTTGGAGCAAAGGCACAGGCAGCACACCACAACACCACATCCACGAGGTGTCAGTAGCTCATGAGTAATTGGTTATTTGCCAGGGGACCAGCCCCAGTTCCTTTAGTGCGCGAGATCCGATAAGTGGAGGTGAGTATATGCCTCCGATATGATCAGATATTCTTGATAGTACCGTAGTCAATGTAATCAGGTCATTTCACTCATAGAGCATAGACCCTCGCACAGCCAAAGATCTCAGGGAGGAGCCAGCCACAGCGGGCGTGTCCGTGACAGGCATGTATGCGAGAGCACCCACGGGCCCAGCGGGGGAGTCTGAGGGCCTTGGGGAAAGCCTGATAGATCCCCGACAGGGTTTTGTAAGGACAATGGGCACCGGTCTGCAACCGTTGTTTGATAGAGGCCTGCGTTCCTAACTTATTCATTGTTTTGATTCATTTATTTATATATACCATCCTGCGAGCCGATTAGCGGGTTGTATATTGATACCCCGGACTGCCGCCGCGTATATTTTTGATATTAGAGACCGGCCTTCGAGCCGAGTTGAGATTTTGCGTAGGTTTTGCGCCTGCGTGCCGGCTTTGGTATTGTATTAGATCACACACCAACCCCTAGTTAGGCACCTTTGTATTTTTGAAATTTGTAATATATAAGAGACGATGTTTTGATCCACATGCAGTGTTCAAATGTTGTTGAATATGTGGTTAAGGGCTGGTAAGAATAGAATTGTGATGAAGTTTCATTGACACATCATGTTGAGTATGGTGATTGCTGATAGTTTTGTTTGTTTTACTAATATGAATGTCATGTTAATTGTTATGAATGTGGTTGTTGTGACCCTGTGATATATGTAACTGATGAGTTGGATCAAATGATGTATAGATTGATAGTTTTCTTGATATCCGTATTTGATGGTTTGTTATTTGTGAAAAAATAAATGATAGTTAATTAAAATGTTAATGTTATATGTGGTTGGATGAACCAAATGTGGTAATTGTGTGGTTTATGCCAGAAAAGAAGGCCGGGCGCGACAAAATTTGATGAGAAATGAAGAAAAAGAACCCTGTTTCAAAAGGACGGTGGTGTAACCGGGTAATCGGTTTAGGTACCGATGTCGGTAGCTGATGACCGATATCGGTTACACGACCAATATACCTGTTTATTTAGGTATGATTTTTCTAAAAATAGCAAGTCTGGTGGCAACTTGAGTTGTAATTTTCGAGCCATGCAGAGGATTAATATCAAACGCGACGTTCTTTGACGTACTGAGACAGGGATTTGCTTAGAGCTTTGGGTGAGAAGGCGAAAAAGACAAGGGAAGTAAATGTGATCCGAGGTTCAAATGCAGAAAGACAAAGTTGAAAAGGGTGGTGATCATGGCAGAAATAGGAAAGCATCCTCAGGCCCTGACATGAGGGGAAGACAAGGGCCACCTCAAGTGGCTTGCAACCCAAGCGTATTGTTTTTTTTGGATTTGAACTACTGCATGTTTTCTTGAATAAGATGGGGGAGAGTAGTGGGTTAGATATATAAAGACAATAGATACCAGGGTATATGATGAAGTTCGTGTTTATGGGTTATGTAATTCGGGTTTTTGGTATGTCTGTGTATAGAAAAGAAATAAACATCAATTTATTGTGTAGGTGTTTGTTTCAGGCAAATACATGTAATGCGACAGTGACCGTAAGCGTAAAGGAACCGGTATCGGTTACTGAACCGATGCCGGTTATGGATACCCGATACCGGTTACTGAGGATTTCCAGAATGTTTAAAAAAACCCTAATGGTTGAATGGTTGTTTGTTGTTTTGGTGTATGCAGGCGGAGGCAGGGTTGAGGATGAATGCGGTGTGCCAGCGTGTGGTCGCGAATCCGACGGATGTAACACAGCTGAGTGGATGTTGATAACTCTTTGGGTTAAGTTGGGGATTAATATTAATTCACGAACGCAACGTAACCATGGTATGTTACAGGCGCTGGATTTAGATATGGAATCCCGAGAGAAATACCTTCTTCTGTCCAACGGTGAAATGAACATTAACGTTAGACGATGTGTTTCCGTATATTGAGACTCCCTATTACATGGGAAACCAGTATATCAGGCACTAACCTATCGCGTGCCGGGCAGCGATAACAGAAGTGATTTGGTCTATATCATGGTAACTTTAACATAGTGGGGTTGTCATTCACATTGGTGTAAATGTAACAGCACACCCTGAGGGACAAAGGTTACAGTGATTTTAATGATAGCGGTAGGGATTAATGCTTTACCCCCCATAGGGCAGAAGGGAAAGATTTCCAAGGCATTGATGTGTGTTATTTGGAATGATAAACGGAACGTGACTTTGCATGGGACCTGCATATTGGCGGAGCTATAACCATTTTGTTTGGCTGGTGGTGAAATCACATGACACGTTGGAATTGCTCATCTTATACCTGTTGGGCCTTGAGCACAGTGTTGTGTTGTGACCAATAGGCCGCCATCCAAGGCAGGAGAGACCGAGTTACAGAGGATGGGATTCCTGATGATGGTTCCAGACAGAACAAGAGGCAAGTCTCAGGCCATGCCGGGGTGACAATTGAGTATTACAGCATTATTGGAGAGGTTTGACGGGTTGCGGATATCTGTTGAGGCCCTACGGGAACTATATGTAACTGATAAATAGCTATAGTTGAGAGGTGTAGAGCATTGAGATGGGATCGTCGGGGCACAGGCCAGGTGAATAGGAAGGATTCCTATAATCGCGTGCGGCTACATTTGGATTTTGTGCAGGACATAGCCACCCACAAGGCTGATAGACCATATATGAGGATCGATGCCGCGGCAGCAGTCTCACCACCCCGGCCAACACCTCCAGAAGGGCCCCGAGGGAAGCTGTCGCCGATCGCAGTTTATGGATGCAGGATGACAGAGGCTAATTTGTTTGGTTCAAGTTGCAAGGTGGGACGCTATCGCCCTGACATCGTATGATCAGCAGAGGAGGGATTCGGCTCACAGCGTTTGGTTCAGCGCTCCAACGTAAGTGACGAGACAAAAAAATTGTTAGTGGTGCGGAGTCCCAAGCAGCGATACTAGAGACTTGAGTTCTTCCATGCGAGAAGGCGTATTCAGATGTTACAGGAAGATTGTGGCAGATTAGTGGCTGTACCAATAGCCGCGGTACCTTTGGACTAGAGGCATGGCGAGATGGGTCGACGAATCACGATCATCACCTATGTCGGGATGAGGCGTGAGGGCTAAATAAAAATGTTCGCAAGGTATGGGGGGATAATAAGATTACCGACTCTGCGTTTCGATGATATAGAAGATTATTTTTTTTTTTAACATCTAAAAAAAACGAGATATGTATGTTGATTTGCGTTATCATAATAAAATGTTGTCGTTTTTGACTTTCGGTGTTTTAAAAGGTCAAAGAGAAATGTGATTAATAAAATACAACACCAAGATATTGAGATTTAATTACTCACACATGATATGGTTTGTAGGGCATTGTCGAGCTAACCTTGGAGACCCCATGTCTCGAAGTGGCTACCTACAATAGGCCCATTGCACAAAGCCCGGAAGGGCTTCAGACGATTATTCTCCCTTAGGATCATGGAGGGTGGAATTTAAGCAAATTTATTTTGGTATGGTTTAGGCAATTGGTCGTTTGGTAAAAATTTTCTGTTGGTAGTGGTAATGTTTTGTGCTGGTAGGCTAATGTTGTTGGTGTAGTAATAGGTAAAGCAAAGGTTAGCATACCCAATAGGAGATGGAACGATGTCCTGATTTAGATCACACACAATTCTAGACGCGCCGAGGCAAATGTAAAAAGTGCTCCATAGGTGAGAAGAGCTAAACAAACCACACAACGTAGGAACGATCCTGAAGCCCTAAGTGCCGTGTCATAGACGAGAATCCAAGTTGAAAAGAGTTTGTATATCACAATATATCATGTGTATGTTATCGTCCCCTGAATTGAAACATGGTGAGAGGAAGGTGGATGAATATAGCGGAAAGCCCCAAAGGGAAATTGTTACAACGAAGAGAACCCATCCTAATATACAAGTCCATGACCCAAAAAGTTCTTTTGAATGATGCTTTTATTTTATTAAATATAGAACTGATCGATGCGGGAAAGTCACAAGGGCTATTGATTTGTTTTATTCTTGAGGTCTCACGAACTGATCACTAATGCGAGAAGCTTCTGATAAAGGCTGACTAGCTAGGTCATTCCGCGGTCCTTCGGGTGCGCAGTCTATTTAATAGACAGAGATTATTTAATATTGCATATCTGTCCTTCAGGGGAGCAGTCTATTTATAGTAGCACCAGAGATTGATTTAGTGCATAGCTGTCTCGGGGAGCCTTCTATTTATAGTATCGAGCACTCTTTTGGCATATAAGCTTCCTTCGTGGAGCAGTCTAGATTTTAATTTTCGATGATAGATGTTCTTTTTTGCATGAAGCATCTAGTTGAGTAGGAAGTTTGCTCAAGAAAATCCCTTAAGAATACGTCTTATTTTAATACTTTTGAAGTCATGGACTAGACTAAAAAAGGGAAGGCATTATCAAGGTACGGTGCGAAGTGTTTCAATTTTAATTTAGGATATGACACCAAAGTTTATGTAGCGGTAAATGAGCTCAAGGGACGATTAGTAGTAATATAAGAGTGATATAAAAAACCTAGATTAACGTAAAATTGGTGAGATGTAAGCATTAAGGTTTCATGCTCAGGTTTCATTAAGGCAGAAGCTAAAACGATAAGTGCATCCATAGGTTGATGGATTATAGGTAGTCCCAATTCCCAATGTGGAGAAAATTTCCATGTTTGTGCTCTTTTTCTAGTTTGGTGACATGGTTGGATTCTCTTTGAGGTACAAGTCACCAACCTTAAAACGCTTATGGCAGTCGCTTATCATCAATGCACGCTTGAGCGTTTTTGTAATTGAAGGTGATCGCGAGCTGTACGACGGCGTTTCGTCCAGAAAGCTTTCAATTGGGCTACCGCTCTTGGCGGAAATCATCGTTTGGAGATATCCTGAAGAATATTGGGAAAGGAAAGCTGGAAAGTAGTAGGGCTAAGGGATGGTATTTGGTTTCGAGAGGCAAAACAGCCGGTACCGGTATAATACCAAAGAAAACGGTGTGGCATGAAGTCGAGGTACGAATGTTAGTACGATACGCCAAATGGCAAAGGGAATGTGATTCGGCCATTTCTTCTTCTTTTCTTCCAGATTCATTTGACACTTTCATGAGGATTTTGGTTAGAGTTTTATTCTAAGATCAGCCTACCATTGGGCTGCGGAATAGTCTCATGAGAAAGAGAAACTAAGTTTGATACCAAATTTTGTCACAAATGTCTTGTAACAACTTTGGTTTTTAAATATTCCAGATTGTTATTCGGCATGAGGAATCGCAAACGACAGATAATGGGATGGTTAATTAATTCGATCGACAATTTTTTCTTTTGATGGAAATAGTGGTATAGCCTCCACCGTTTTGTGTAAGATTCGGTCGGTCCTCTGCGGTGATTAATCCAACGTTGACTTTGTGAAGAGGGTCGGTGAATCTCACCAAGAGGTCTAAAACCCCATTGTGAGAACGGCCAAAGATCACGAGGACTTGTACGGGTGGGTGGCTAGGAGTAATGTTTGAAGATTGGCATGTTTTGACACATGACCATAAACATAGCAGCTGCTGAACATAATGCGTAGCAGTCGTTCTTGAGAGTAGGCCAATAAATAACCCAGGCGAGGATTCGTTTAGCCACGGAAAGGCCACTAAAAATGTCCATCCACAAATCCCATCTGTGTAGCGCGGTTGGAGGTATTAGTGGCCCGCAAGCGTTGGTCAGACAGGGTCGAAGGAGGAGATGGGCCATCAAGCCACGTTTCTAGAGGAGTCCTCCCATGACACATAAAACGCGAACACTTTTTGAGAAAGGCACTTTTTCCGTTACTAGTAAGGTCGGTGGGAGCAACAAGAGATTGTCAGGTAGTCGTGAAATTGTGGATACCAGTATCCTGCGAATTATAGACACAGTATTTATCATGCAAACTACCGGGGTTGAATATGATTGTGCCAAAAGTTGTGGGAACCACAACCGAATAATCAGAGTCAGTTTGTGCGGCGGGAATCTGCGAGCTAAGCAGCCATAGTATCTGCAAATTTGTTAGTGGAGCGGTGAATGGTTTGGATAGAATAGTGATAAATAGGCTAGAAGTGATTCCACGTGGTGTTTGTTTTCTGAAGTTTCCTCGTTGTACTTGTTAGATGCCCATAACTTTGATTGACTACCGATTGAGATTCCCCAAAGATTATGGTAGATTTAATGCCTAAGTGTATTGGCAAACTTGGAACCCAGAACAAGGCCTCGTATTTCCGCTGTATTATTGGTGGCAATGGAAATCAAGGGCCGGAATGAAAGAGGCATAGGTTCAACGTCAAGAGGGATGAGAAACAACGCCCCGGCTCCTCCGCCACGCTGGCACTTCGATCCATCGAATAAGAGTGCATTTGATACGACTCCTTCTCCGCGTGAAAGAGTGGCGATGAGTTCGTCGGGAGAAAATTGTAATGTTACCAGGTTAGAGGGCCCTCCGAGTTGTTCTGCAAGAGTTTGTCGTTGAGTGATTTCTGTTGTAAAATTCAAGGTCAAGGTCGTCGAGGAGCATGAGCCATCGAGCGATGTTTTGCTTTAGGTGTGGTTTGGTTGTACATATAATGTAAGTGGGTGCTGTGTTGTGATGACAAAGTTTTGTGATTCAGATGTAATTGTCGGAGTTTGGTGCGACGAATGAGGTGGCCAGGCCACAATTTTTTCTACATGTGTATACTATGTCTCGTAATCAATGAGGGTACGACTTATATAAGAAACGGCCTGCTCTCCCTCCCCTGCATGCCGAGTCCTCGAGTGCGAGCTAAGCTCCTATAGATGTCAGTGGGCGGAAAGATAAATGTAGAAGGGGCGGTCGTCCTGGTTGGATAAGCACGGGTGCCTGCACTATATCCGTTTTGAAGAGCTTCGATGCTTGGTGACACTCTCCTCACCCCATTTAAGGCAACGTCCTTTTTTAGAAGTTGATGAAAAGGTGACATCGATCCGAGGTGGGATAAACGCCGGATGGATTGAAGTTTACCCTGTAAATACGCATTGTTTGGAAGGTTTTAGTGGGGGCATTATCAGGATAAGCTTTTACTTTAGATGGATCGACCTCAAATGCCAGCAAAGAGACGATAAAAAGCCAAAAGTTTTCCCCGAAAGAGAACACCAAAGACGCATTTCTACATTGCTTCTGTTTAAGGCGGACAAGAATATTGAACAGGCGATCAAAATAATGGTTAAAACACCGAGATGTCACCTACGATGTTAACTTGCCGAGAATCGTCTACTGTCTTCAAGGATAGTGTGCATGAATGTCATGAAAAATGGTAGGTCATATCCCCTATAGCCGCGCTGATAGGTGCACCAGCATTCTTAGTAAGGCCAAATGGCATGACACGATAACAAAGGTTCCCCAAGAGTGTTATGAAGCATTTTGTGTGATCGTCATGGGCACCCAAAATTTGGTTGTATCCTAAAACCCTCCATGAGAGAAAGCATTTCATGGCCCGCAGTGAGATCAACAATTTGATCATACTTGTGAGTGGGAAGTCATCCTTGGGCAATCACGGTTAAGATCCTGAAATCTGTGCATATTCCGAAGTCCCCCCTGTCGCTTTAGTGACAGGTCCTGTTTTAGAACTCAGTGAGGATAGTCAATACGCAAGATAAGGAAACATGAAAGGAGTCGTTGGCGCTCTCTTTGACCAAGAGACAATGCTTGGAATGCATTTTTCCTTCTCAATTTCTGTTCGGTTTACTGTTTTAATCGGGGTTTAGGAGGGGTGACTTTAGGACGGCAATGGTAGGATCAATTCCTGGCATGTCAGCGGAGACCAGGCTAAATCTTGGTTGCGACACAGAGAAAGGTAGAAAGGCGGCGGCTTGTTCTGATGTGTTAAAGGATTGTCCAATCTTTCAACTATGTTAGGATCTCCTCCATGGGAGTTGATTCTAATAGTAATGAGGCGTTCAGGCCTATTTGGGTTTCAGATGGTAGGGCGCTTGAATAGAGAATCCATCCGCGCCCAGGTAATTGAGGATGAGTCGTCAGCCTGGCATGCACCAAATTATCAAGAAGGCGAATCCGCTTCGATATGGTCTGGAACAGAAGGGGAAGAGAAGATTGGTCCTCATTTCGCATTGATATTGGAGGACCTATGAAGGTCATTTGAAAAAAAAAGTTTAGGAGGATAGATTCAGGGTTCCATCGATCTGTGGTGGATGATGGCAAAGTGGGTGATGATGGTCGGTTATGGGGCACGTCTCCTCTTCCATGATAATCTGACAGAGTGTCTCCTGTGTCTGTGTTTCGGAAAACCGAGACCACTTCGATCATTATGTTTGCGTGTGGTCACCGGGAATGAGTGATGTTGGCCTTGTTCGTAAAGGCCCAAACAAAGCCCTTTCCACGCACAGCGAGTCAAGAATTTGAGGGCGAAACGACGATTTGGTCAATAATTAAAATCGATTGGAAGGGTACCCACACCAAATGAGGTTCCCAACCGTGGTAGATGGAGATGTGCACACCCCCATACTTTAGGTTAGTGTCGGCAATGGGGTGTTCCTAATATAATTACCTCACCTCCCCACGCGGACGGCGTATTTGATTCGCATGTCAGTGTCCGTAGCTCCCCTCCTGCGGGTAGGAAATAACTAAAACGTTATATGGCGGTACTTTCTCTCTCCCCCGCGTGGGTCGATGAAAAACATCGACTAGGGTCAGAGTTTGGGATGTTAGCTTCTGGAAGAGAAGTGTTTTGTGCGACGGTGGTTCATCAATCAGTTGAAGGCGGAGGTGCATTTGATGTGGATGGTTGAGTACATTTGAAGAGGATGGTTTGGTTGAATGTATGGTGTCCTTAATTGGTTAATCACATCGTTTGGGCGGTATAACATATGCAAGTTTTTTGAAGGGGGGGAGGATCAGCTTTTACAGTTTAGGACTTCCTCCCCTGTACTAAATTGTTTTGCATCGATGTCATTTGAGGAACGCATCCCTGCTCTCGAATCCAAGGACGACCCGCAATATAATAATATTGGAACTCCCCTTCAAGGACATAGAAGTTTCGGTAAATTAACGGGGCCTACTCGCATGTGAGGATCACGTTGCCTAAGGTAGAAGTAATAAGCGTCATTGAAATGACCGTAACATGATGGGTTTGGCACACATGCAACTAGAAGGGATTGTTTCATGGTTGTTTGGAAGGCTTTGTGAAGAGAGATTTTTAGGCCTACGCCCCCGTCAATCCTAACCCGACATACTTCCGAAGTCTCAGACGTAAGCGGAATGAAAAGGGCAGGGTCAGGTCTTCTGCACCAAATCGCTCTTTCATCTTCCTATAAACCTACTGTAGAGTGGCATTGTTGTTTTTTGGAGACAGATGGGGGGAGATGGATTGTTTTTGGTGAGAAGAGGGGCAACGTGATTGGGTGTTAGAATGGAGCAATGGGCAGAGTTTCTTTAGGGTAAAACTCTATCCCTTGAAGGTATCCAACGAGAGCTTGGTCGATGAGATGCAGAAGTCTGAATGAGATCATGATAGTGTCATTTTTACTGGTGATTGATGAGCTGTTTGATCAGGTTCGTTGGGCAGAACTCCATTAGACGGGATAGGCGGGTCCGTGAATACCACTTTAAGGTGGTGGTGTAATCATCGGGATGGTTTGTTTGAAGAGAAAGAGAGGCCGGCATGTGTGTTTTCTTTTTCTTTTCCCATTGTTTTCTGTCCTCCTCGATGAGCAACACAATCATAATTATCTCGTAATCTGCGAATGATGAAGATGGTTGGGAATAATTCATTGGTCTTAGAGGTTTGGGGTGTAATAAGTGATAGATCTTGTGAGGCGGGGGATGATGATATAGTAGAGGGAATTGACGCTATAGGTCTCCCCTTCGTAGTTTTCTTTTTGTTCTTATCTTTCTATTCGGGTGAGGTGACTGGACGAAGGATGGTTTTTTAGGAGCTTTTGCATCCCCACATCAGTCCTGTGGGTGCGTTAATAAGTTCAGATTTTAACTCATGTCGCCCATAGGTCGGGGTTAGACGGGTCCTAAGGTCTAATTGGAGGTAGGGAAATGTCCCGCATCTCCACCAACATGCAGTATTTGGCGTCAAGATCCCTTGAGGGGGGGTCAAAATCGGATGAGGGTATGTTTTTGCGGGTTTTGAAATGTTTGGGCTGGTTGTTTCGTACAGTGTGGTTTTAAGCCGAGGGGTGCTGACACTGTTTTTCACTAAACGTTGTTTTTCTTGGACACAGAATTACGTTCAAGCTGGTTAGATGATGAGGGCTACAGATGGCGTGTAGCGGGAACCACCACTGAGAAGGGGAGTGACAAAACTAATCCTTGATATGGATTGTTTTAGGTTGATGGTGAACGGATACGCGGGGTAACGATGTTGTTATACCCTTCTTTGATCTCTGTTAGGTTGTAGAAGGCGTAGGTCGTTTTTGCAGAAAAAAAGGGGTATGAATATATTGGTGTCATGTGAGGATTAGGTCCAATATGTAAGGTGGGTGTGACGATGAGGTTTTAATGTGGTGATAGAGGCCGTATTGAACCGTTCGTCTCTTAGGTGGCGAACGGATTTATTTTGTTGGATAGATCGAGCCTTAGGCGGGTGTGGTGACTGGGCATTGGGAGGTCCCAACGTAGGGAAGTCTTGTTTAAGTTTATAGAAAAGTGGACGGGCCTTTGTAGAGAGGGAGGGGGGTGAAGGCAGAAACACAGGGGCATTTTTAAGCCCTGTAAGCACTTCGTAGATGTGGAGACATCAGTGGATCATTCATTTGCATTTGAGGAGGTAGAAAAAGGGGTAACTCAACGTTTCCCATAGGGCCGGGTCTATCTTCGGTGGAATTAACAGGTCTCCAGTGTGAGTGTGGTAAATTTTGTTACGGGAGAAAGGTGGGTTGTAAGTCCAGTCCATTGTGGTGTTGACACAGGAGGTAATTATGCCTGTATCAAGAGATGTTATTATGTCAAACCGGTCCATTGAAAAGATTTGCGATGAGGGACTAATAGGTAGGAGGGGCGTGTTTCGAGAGGGGATCTGGCACGTTTAAAATAATGTTTGGTTATGTTAGTGGTAAAGATTTCTCGTCTAAAGGATGTCCAAAATGAGGGTGGCTTTCCTTTTGGACAGAGTGGTAGAAGGAGACGTCTGGTAAATGGATAGATTAGATAATCTTCTCACATTCTCGTAGGATGTGGTGTAAAAGACTCGTTGATGATAAAGAGTCCCGGGCGAGTTAACTCTTTTATGGTAAAGGAATAATTTCACTTTGGCTATGGGGGTGAAGGAGATTCAAACTCCGTGTTGTGGAGAGGCGATGTAAAATTTTTTCAATATAGGCTTTTGCTGGGAATCGAGACTGCATGGATCTCATGAACACTCTCCTCAGCTAGATATCTTGTTTCCGTTGGCTGCTGACGAGTGATTCGGGAATGGCTTGTTGAAATTTTCCAGATTTCGGTTACAGGGGTCCTTAGGATTATCGAGTGTATATGCCCCGCGTCAACCATTTCTTTCAACTATTTTTTTTTTCCACATCTTGCAGTTTTCCTGACTAGTCCTTCTATTATGCGGTGAAAGGTACAAAAGTCATTTTCTTTGTACCAGGAAGGTATTGCGCGGGGGAGTCAAACCAGAGTGGGTTTTACCAGGGGGCAAGGTGATAGCCCCCAGCTTTGAGAATTCTCTCCAATATCACACGAAACACCTAGGTTTCTCCCAAGGGAGTGTAGTGATGGCTCCCAATCTTGTATTTAATAGTGTTTTTTTGGGGAGTATTGACGGTGGGTTGGGATTTTGACCATACCGCGGTGGAACAGCTCCTTTTTATTTAGAAAGGGGACCGTGAGGAGTTGGTGGTATTTGGTTTTATTGGGAGAATCAGGAGTTCTGAAAGTGGGTTCTTGTTTGGCGCAACCGCTACTTTCTCTTCCTCTAAGGCTCCAAATTTTTCGAATTTCTAATTGTCGAGCCATAGTAAAGGCCTCGTCGAATGTCTGGAAAGTTTTGATTGGGAGGGTAGGGGAGATGGTGCTTAGCGATGCCCTCTTAAGAGGGTTCGATCAGTCGGTTTGGAGGCAGAGGGCATACGTCAGTTGGTTTATAAGGCCCCGCCATCGTCCAATGAAATCTTTCGATAGATTCGTCCTCAATTGTCCGGATGGCTAAAGGCTGATGATACTTTCTTAGGCAATGTTAATGGAGAAATGATCCAAGAAAGATTGGGCTAGTTGGTTAAAGAGAAATCGAGTGCTTGGGTTAAGCACTTGTACGCACTCTCCAGGTGGCGGTCCTATAGGACATAGGGAAGGTGGCGAGTAACAAGGCGTCATTATGGGCAATCCAATAACAGCATGTCTAAATGATCGCAAGTGTTTGTTTGATGATAGGAATCCTCTTTACTATTAAAACTAGTAAATTTTCGGGCAACTCCCTTGAGGAGGATATAATTAAGGTGGAACATAGTTGAATGTGCTCCCGAACAAACACTTGTTCGTATGTCAGGCCTACGATTCCCGCAACCGATCCCTCCCAAATTTTTTCATTTGTTTGGTCCATCATTTGTTTGATGAAATCAGTGGGTTGGATGAGATATGATGCACCAAATAGGGATGTCCCCATATAAGTGGTGAGGTACTGGATACGTGATGGGAATGAAAGGTAGGCGACTTGAGAAGGAAAGCTCGTGTGGATAGTTTGGCATATAGCAATTCTGAATGGAGCATCTGCAAAGAGATGATGTAGGGGCTGTTGTGGTAACGATACGTGGGGTTCCAAGATTAACAAAGGAAAGCTAATCGAGTCGTATTAACTCTGCAGCTTCGGATTGGGACGGGGCTAGAGATGCAAGGAAGCAGAGGACGGTATTATCAGGAGGAGTGGAGCAATGAGCAGCTTACTGTGGCCAGACCTACAAGGACGACCATCAGGTGTACGGTCAAGGGTATGATACAAATAGTCTTGTACAAATCAATCGCTGGAATAGCATCCAAACTTGGCAAGTCCTTAGCTCCCACAGGAAATTTTTGAACCCTCACTGGGACAGTAGGATTCCCCATAGAAGTTAAGGGGGTGCTTCAGTCAAAGAAACAGAGCAGCGTGTGAACATGGCGCGGCTTGTTTTTTTTCGAGTGTAACCACCATGGACAAAGCAGTTCACGGTAAAGTTTCAATCTATCAAGAACAAAAACTAACTCAAAATTGAGAATTGGCAAGTTGCCGGTTTGTCAGGGGCTGAGGAGACAGTAACCGATATCGTTTACATACGCTATCGGCAAGTTGAAAACGACGTCGGTCCCTTAACCGTTCGTTGTCAAAAATTAAGGATCAGAAGATCAAAGGCCTTCTAATTTTTGATTTTATTCAACGTTGAGTAGATTTATCAACTTATTGATCACAAAAGACAAGTATGACAGAGAAAACAAGAACAGCAAACAAGCAAGAGCACACGTAAATCTAGAGACTAACCCTAGGGTTAATTTTAGTTATCGTGGTTAGCCTTTAACGTAGAATGATGTCAGATTCCGAAACAAGGACTTAGGGGAAATTCAAGTGTTTTGCTTTTAAGGTTACCTCAATCGGGCGGAGGAATACCGCGGAAAAGGGGGGATGTTTGAGCTTTTGTTGTTAATTGTGAAGTGATTCGGTAGTTTTGTGCATGAATGTAGACTTAATTTCCCTGTCACTAACCGTGGATATCACCCCCCCGTGTAAACGCCTGTTACTTAATCTATTTTCACTAGAATTAAAACAACAGTCAGGAATGCATGCAGGTGTTTTAAAAAACCCAAATTCTGAAAAGTGGCGATGAGTTCGTCGGGGAAGGTAAAATTGGTAAATTGTTCCCCAGGTAGAGGGGCCTCCGCAAGTTGGTCTGCAAGAGTTTGTCACTTTGATGTGATTTCTGTTGTATAAATTCAAGGTCAAGGTCGGCGAGGAGCATGAGCCATCGCGCGATTTGTGTTGCTTTAGGTGTGGTTTGGTGTACATATAATGAATGGGGTCTGTGTTGGGTGATGACAAAAGTTTTGTGATTCAGGAGGGTAATGTCGGAGTTTGGTGGCGCCGAATGATAGGGCCAGGCACAATTTTTCTACATGTGTATAACTGTCTCGTAATCCATGAGGGTACGACTTATATAATAAACGGCCTGCTCTCGGCATGCAGAGTCTCGATGTGCGAGCATAGCTCCTATAGCATGGTCAGTGGCGGAAAGATAAAGGTAGAAAGGGCGGTAGTCCTGGGGTGGGATAAGCACGGGTGGCTGCAAGAGATACGTTTTGAGAGCTTCGAAGGCTTGGTGACACTCCTCACTCCATTGAAAGGCAACGTCCTTTTTAGAAGGTGATGAAAAGGGTGACATCGATCCGAGAGTTGGGAGATGAAACGCCGGATGGATTGAAGTTTACCCTGTAAACTACGCAATTGTTTGAGGTTTTTAGGTGGGGGCATTTCTAGGATAGCTTTTACTTTAGATGGATCGACCTCAATGCCACGCAAAGAGACGATAAAGCCAAGAAGTTTTCCCGAAAGAACACCAAAGACACATTTCTTCGGTTGAAGGCGGACAGAATATTGTAACAGGCGATCAAAAATAATGGTTAAAACATCGAGATGTTCACTACGATGTTTAGACTTGCCGAGAAAATCGTCGACATAGTCTTCAAGGATAGTGTGCATAATGTCATGAAAAATGTAGGTCATAGCCCGCTGATAGGTAGCACCAGCATTCTTAAGGCCAAATGGCATGACACGATAACAGAAGGTTCCCCAAGGAGTTATGAAGGCAGTTTTGTGTGATCGGCAGGGGCAACCAAAATTTGGTTGTATCCTGAAAAGCCATCCATGAGAGAAGCATTTCATGGCCCGCAGTGAGATCAACAAGTTGATCAATACTTGGGAGGGGGAAGTCATCCTTGGGGCAAGCAAGGTTAAGATCCTGGAAATCTGTGCATATCCGAAGTCCCCCTGTCGCTTTAGTGACAGGTACGATGTTAGAAATCCATTGAGGATAGTCAATAAGCAAGATGAAGGAAACAGAAAGGAGTCGTTGGAGCTCCTCTTTGACCAAGAGAGCAATGCGTGGATGCATTTTTCTCAATTTCTGTTTGACTGGTTTGGAATCGGGGTTTAGGGTGATGTTATGGACGGCAATGGTAGGATCAATTCCTGGCATGTCAGCGTAAGACCATGCGAAGCTTGGTTGCGAGCACAGAGAAAGGTAGAAAAGGCGGCTTGTTCTGATGTGTTAAGGGATTGTCCAATCTTCACTATGTGAGGATCTTCCTCCATGTGGATGTTGATTTCTATAGTAGATTCGTTCAGCATAGTTTGGGTTTCAGATGGTAGGGCGCGTTGAATATAAGAATCATCCGCGCCCAGGTAAGTGAGGATGGAGTCGTCATCCTGGCATTCAACAACATTAATCAAAGGCGAATCCTCTTCGATCATGTCTGGATACAGAAGGGGAAGAGAAGATGGGTCCTCATTATCGCATTGATAAGTGAGAGGACCTATGAAGATAGCATTTATGAAAAAAAAAGTTAGGAGGGATAGATTCAGGGTCCATCGATTCTGTGGGTGATGATGGCAAAGTGGGTGATGATGGTTCGGTAGGGGCAACGTCTTCCTCTTCCAGGATACAGCTGACAGGAGGTGTCTCCTGTGTAGGTGTTTCGGAAAAACCGAGACCACTTCGATCATTATGTTTGCGTGTGGTCACGGGAATGAGTGTATGTTGGCCTTGTTCGTAAAGGCCAAAACCAAAGCCTTTCCACGCACAGCGAGTCAAGAAGGTGAGGGCGAAACGACGATTTGTCAAGTATTGAAAATCGGATTGGAAGGGAACCACACCAAGAGGAGGTTCAGGGGTAATGGAGGATGTGTCAACACCCCCATACGTTAGGTTAGTGCGGCAATGGGGTGGTCCGTAAGAGATTACCTCCCCCACGCGACGGTCGTAGGTGGGATGCGCATGTAATTGTCCGTACTCCTGCGGGGTAGGGAAAGAACTAACGTTATATAGGCGGTACTCCCCCAGCGTGAGGCGATGAAAACATCTACTAAGGGGTCAGAGGTTGGGATGTTAGCTGCGGGAAGAGAAGTGGTTTGTGCGACGGTGGTTTCATCAGTTGAAGGCGTAGGTGCAGTTGAGGTGGATGGTTGAGGTACATTTGAAGAGGATGGTTGGGTTGAATGTATGGGTGTCTTAATTGGTATAAGCACATCGTTTGGGCGGTATAACATATTGCAAGTTTTGAAGGGGGGAGGATCAGCTTTTACAGTGTAGGACTTCCCCTCGTACTTAAATTTTATGCATCGATGTAATGTTGAGGGAACGCATCCCATGGCTCGAATCCAAGGACGACCCAGCAATATATTATATTGGAACTCTCCTTCAAGGACATAGAAGAGTTCGGGTAAAGTACGTGGGCCTACGCGAATGTTGAGGATCACGGTGCCTAAGGTAGAAGTAATAGCGTCATTGAATGACCGTAACATGATGGGGTTGGCACACATGCAACTAGAAGGGATGTTCATTTGTTGGAAGGCTTTTGAAGAGATGATGTTTAGGCTAGCGCCCCCGTCAATCATAACCCGACATACTCGAATGTCTCAGACGTAAGCGGAAATGAAAAGGGCAGGGTCAGGGTCTTCTGCACCAAAGTCGATAATTTCATCTTCCGAGAAACTAACTGTAGTGGCTTGTTGTTTTGAGACAGAAGTGGTGGGGGAGATGGATTGTTTGGTGAGAGAGGCAACGTGATTGGGTGTTAGAATGGAGGCAATGGGCAGGGTTTCGTTAGGTAAAACCTCTATCCCTTGAAGGATCTCAACGAGAGCTTGTCGATGAGATTCAGAAGTCTGAATGAGATCATATAGTGTCATTTTTACGGGTGATTGATGAAGCTGTTTGATCATGGTTCGGTGGGCAACTCCATTAGAGACGGGATAGGCGGGTCCGTGAATAACCACTTTAGGTGGTGGTGTAATCGGGATGGTTGAAGGAGAAAGAGATGCCGCAGGTGTGTTTTCTTTTGCTTTCCCATTGTTTTTCTGTCCTCGAGTAGCAACACTAATCATATTAATCTCGTAGATCTGAGATGAGGAAGATGGTTGGGATAATTCATGGTCTTCAAGAGGTTGGGTTGTAATAATGATAGATCTTGGTGAGGCGGGGATAGATGATATAGTAGAGGGAATTGACGCTAGAGGTCTCTCCCTTCGTAAGTTGTCTTTCTTAATCTTTCTATTCGGGTGAGGTGACTGACGAAGGATGGTTTTTAGAGCTTTGCATCCCTCCACATCATGTCCTGGTGTGCGGTAATAAGTGCAGATTTTAGACTCATCGTAACCCATAGGTCGGGGTTTAGACGGGTCATAAGGTCTAAGTGGAGGTAGGGAAATGGTCGCATTCTCCACCAACATAGCAAGGATTTTGGCGTAAGATCCTTTGAGGGGGTCAAAATCGGATGAGGGTATTGGTTGTGCGGGTTTTGGTAATGTTTGGGCGTGGTTGGTTCGTACAGGTGGTGGTTTAGCCGAGGGGTGCTGACACATGTTTTTTCACTAAACGTGGTTTCTTGGACACAGAAGTTACGTTCAGCTGGTTAGATGATGAGGCTACAGATGGCGTGGTAGCGGGAAACAACCACGGAGAAAGGGGAGTGACAGAAAATAAATCCTTTGATGATGGGATTGGTTTAGGGTTGATAGGTGGACCGGATACGCGGGGTAACGATGTTGTGATACCCTTTGATCTCTGTATAGGTGTAGAAGGCGTAGGTCGTTTTGCAGAAAACAAAGGAGGTATGATATATTGGTGTAATGTGGAGGGATGAGGTCCCAATATGGAAGGTGGGTGTGACGATGAGGGTTTTAATTGTGATAGAGGCCCGGATTGCGTTCGTCTCTTAGGTGGCAGAACGGATTTATTTTTGGATAGATCGAGTCACTTAGGCGGGTGTGTTAGACTGGGCATTGGTGAGGTCCCAAGCGTAGGGGAAGATCTGGTTAAGTTGATAGAAGTGGACGGGGCATTTGGTAGAGGTGAGGGGGGTGAAGGCGAGAACAGGGGCATTTTAAGCCTCTGTAAGCACTTCGGGTAGATGGTGGAGACATCAGGATCAGTCATTTGCATTTGAGTAGAAAAAGGGGTACTCAAACGTTCCCATAGGGCCTGTCTATCTTCTGTGGAATGACAGTCTCCAGGTGTGATTTGTAATTTTGGTACGGGAGAAAGGTGGGTTGTAATTCCAGTCCATTGTGGGTGTGACACAGGAGGTAGATGAGGCACTGTATCAATAGATGTTAGTAGGTCAACCGGTCATTGAAAAGATTTAGGCGATGAGGGACTAATAGGTAGGAGGGCGTGTTCGAGGGGATCTGGCACGTTTAAAGAATGTGGTGATGTTAGTGTAAGAGATTTCTCGTCTAAGGATGTCAAAAGGAGTGGTGAGCTTTCCCCTTTTGTAGCAAGAGTGGTAGAAGGAGACGTCTGGGAAATGGATAGATTAGATAACATCTGCTCACATTCTCGTAGGGATGTGGTGTAAGAAGACTCGTTGATGAGAAGAGAAGTCCGGGCAGTTAACTCTTCTATGGGTAAAGGAATAATTTCACTTTGGCTTGATGGTGGTGAAGGAGATTCAAACTCCTGTGTTGGTGGAGAGGCTTGATTTAAAATTTTTTCAATAGAGGCTTTTGGCTGGGAATCGAAGACTGCATGGATCTCATGAACACTCTCCTCAGCTAAGATATCTTGGTTCACGTTGCTGCTGGACGAGTGATTCGGGAATGGCTTGTTGAAAATTTTCAGATTTCGGTTAGCAGGGGCATTAGGATTATCGAGTGTTATATCCCCTGCGTCAACCATTTCTTGCACTATGTTTTTCAACATCTTGCAGTTTTCATGACTATGTCCTTTTATGCGGTGAAAGTTACAAAAGTCATTTTCTTTGTACGAGGAAGGTATTGCGCGGGTGGAGTCAAACCCAAAGTGAGGTTTAACAGGGGGCAAGGTGATAGCCCCAGCTTTGAGCAATTTCTCCAATATCACACCATAGGTTTCTCCCAAGGGAGTGTAGTTGATGGGCTCGGCTTTGTATTTATAAGTGGTTTTTGGTGGAGTATTGGACGGTGGTTGGGATTTGACCATCACCGCGTGGACAGCTCCTTTTGATTTAGAAGAGGTGGGACGCATGAGGAGTGGTGGTATTTGGTTTATTGGTAGAATCAGGAGTTCTGAAAGTGGAGTTCTTGTTGCGCAACCGCAATTTCTCTTCCTCTAAGGCTCGAATTTCTAATTTTCGAGCCATAGTAAAGGCCTCGTCGAATGTATGGAAAGTTTGGATTTGGAGGGTAGGGGAGATGTGCTTAGCGCAGGCCCGCGTAAAGAGTTCGATAAGTTCGGTTTGAGGCAAGGCATACGTAAGTTGGTTGATAAGGCCCCGCCATCGTCCAATGAAATCTTCGATAGATTCGTCCTCAAATTGTCGGATGGCATAAAGGTCGGTGATAGATACTTTCTTAGCAATGTTAATGGAGAAATGATCCAAGAAAGATTGGGCTAGTTGGTTAAAAGAGAAGATCGAGTGCTGGGTTAAAGCACTGTACCACTCCAGGGCGGGTCCTGATAAGGACATAGGGAAGGTGCGGAGTAACAAGGCGTCATTATGGGCAATCAAATAACAAGCATGTCTAAATGATCGCAAGTGTTGTTGAGGATCCTCTTTACTATTAAAACGAGTAAATTTCGGCAACTCCCATTGAGGAGGATATGAATGAAGGGGGACATAAGGGTGAATGGGCTCCCGACAAACTTGTTCGTATGTCAAGGCGCTACGACTTCCCGAAACCGAAGCCTCCAAATTTTGCATTTTGTCCATCATTTGTTTGATGAAATCAGTGGTTGGATGAGATGATGATGCACCAGAATAGGGATGTCCCATATAAGGTGTTGAGGTTACTGGATACGTGTATGGGAATGAAAAGGTAGGCGGAGCTTGAGAAGGAAAGCTCGTGTGGATAGGTGGCAGAGAGCAAGTCATGAATGGAGCAGTCTGCAAAAGAGATGAGGTAGGGGCAGTTGGTGGTAACGATACGTGGGGTCCAAGATTAACAAAAGGAAAGCTAATCGAGGTCGTATGAACCTCTGCAGCTGTCGGATTGGGAGACGGGGCTAGAGATGCAGGAAGCAAGGCGGTATTATCAGGAGGAGTGGGAGCTAAATGAGCAGCTATACTGATAGGCATACCTACAAGGAGCTGACCATCAGGTGTACGGTCAAGGGTATGAGACAAATAGTATTGTACAGCGCTGGAATTAGCATCCAGAAACTTGGCAAAGTCCTTATCTCCCACAGGAATTTTTGGAACCTCACTGGTATCAGTAGGATTCCCCATAGAAGGTAAAGGGGGTGATTCAGGCAAAGAAACAGAGCAAGCGTGTGAAACCATGGCGGCGGCTTGTTTTTGAGTGATAACAACCATGGACAGCAGTTCACGGTAAAGTTTCAATCTATCAAGAACAAAAACAACCTCAAAATGATGAATTTGGCAAGTTGCTGGTTTGTCAGGGGCTGATGGAGACAGTAACCGATATCGGTTTACTAACCGCTATCGGTCATAGGGGAAACGACGTCGGTCCCTTAACCGATGCCGGTGTCAAAAATTAAGGATAAGAAGATACAAAGGCCTGCTAATTTGATTTTTAGCAACGTTGAGTATATTTATCAACTTATTGATCACAAAAGACAGAGTATGACAGAGAAAACAGAACAGCAAACAAGCAAGAGGCACACGTAAATCTAGAGACTAACCCTAGGGTTAATTTTAGTTATCGTGGGCTTATGCCTTTAGACGTAGAATGATGTCAGAATCCTAAACAAGAGACTTAGGGGAAATGTCAAGTTGTTTTGGCTTATAAGGTTACCTCAATCGGGCGGAGGAATACCGCGGAAAAAGGGGGGATGTTTGAGCTGTTGTGTTAATTGTGAAGTGATTCGGTATGTGTTGTGCAGTGAATGTAAGATTAATTTCCTGTCAATACCGTGGATATCACCCCCACGTGTACGACCTGTTACTTAATCTATGTTCACTAGAATTGAAAAACAACAGGCAGGAATGCAATGCATGTGTTTTAAAACCCAAATCGAAAGTGATATTCGATGAAGCAAAAGAGATGACTTTTACTAATGCAAGATGCAAAAACAAAGCAAGTTCTTTTACCAGAATAATAAAATACCGTGTGAATATCTCTAGAAGAAGAAAATAGCAAGTATGCTCCCTATATGAAAGCAAGCAAGAAATAAAGATAAACCCAAAATGGGTCCCACAGGGCGTGCCAAAATGTTTCACTAGGAAAATGCTTCGTTCCTTTTAGAAACAGATAAGGTTAGGGTTAGGAGGAATACCTGTAGAATGTCGAGATGATGTGCGCGTACCGTAGAGAAAGATCAGGTTGACTGCAGAGAACTCCTTTTTGTCTGGGAAGGACTACCTGCAAATAAGAACACAAGACCACAAGATTTGATTAAACAATAAATGATGAAACTGCCTTGGGCCCAGGAAATGTAAAACTTCCTTTCGAAGGTGGTCAGTTTCCCTGCTAACGTGAATTAACACAAAAGATTGTAAAATATCAATTAAATTGCTTGGCTGAACTGGGTAGGGGAAAAGGCTGTTTTTCCTGGTTTTTGATCAAAGGAACCGATGCCGGTTACCTATAACCGATGCCGGTTACCTATAACCGATACCGGTGGGTTCTAGGATCTTCTGGGCTGGTTGTGGTGTTTGTAATGGCTGGTTTTTGGATAGTATTAGGAAATGGGATGGTTAGAAGAAAAAGAATGACAGTTAGAGGCAATGGTACGTTGGATAATGGATTCAGAAACGGATTTGGGAGGACTGTAATTCCAAAAGCATAAGAAATGTTATAATGGAGGACATGCAAGATGTAACTTACTGGTTTTTGATGAAGGTGCAAGTTGATCTCCTTGGCTGCCAACTCTTTTGGTTTCTTCACTCGTCTCTGCTTGGTCAAGTGAAGTTCTGGACTCTGTTCCTCACTCGCAATGCTCTTTGTTGATCCAAAAATCCTTCGAATGATCTCCAAAATGAAATTCCGATCCATTGTTTTGGTTTGGGGAGCCCATTTACAGGGAACCGATGGCGGTTGCGTAACCGACGGCGGTCGAGTAGGAACTGACATCGGTTAGGAAAAAGTAGGCTATTTTTAGTAAAATAGCCCACCTTCCCTATTTTTCTCCCGAGGGATCAGTTGCGGGCTTGGTCAAGTGGCTAGAAGGTCGGCTTTGGGTGCGAGTAAGGAGGCATTAGTTATGGATGTGAGTCTAGACCAAGTCATGGGTCTTAATTAGGTTAGTTTAGGGTTAGGGCTAGGTCATGATGAGGTGGCAAAGTGAGGTGGCGGGTAAGGTGATGTGGATTTATCAATTACAAGGTAATTAATAAATAATTGTGTAAAGTTTAGGTAATGAGGTTAGGTTGCGAAATGGGATGCGGGTCACAAGGGGTCGTGAGACACGAATTTGGTGTCTACAACCACCTCTCAGACCTTATGACCCCCTCAAACCCAAGCCAAAAGGGTTTGATAACACTAAAATTTACACCTACCATCATGTGTTAGGGCACAATGTGGAGAACTGTAAGGCTTTCAAAACCATCATTATCCAGTTGGGTCCTCTGGAAGCCAAATTTGACGATGACGACCTTCTCGATGAGGACCCTGCTTCACTGAAACCCATTCCCATAGTCCTTCCCTCACTGCCTACTCAAAAACCATGACCTCCAACCCCACAGCTCTAAGAGCCACCCAAGATTCAAAATTAACATGGTTCGCATCAGAGAACTTGCCACGCCATTACCTAAATGTTGTTGCACCCATCTCATCTCACAAGGTTTTTCTCCTCCAGTAGGTTTTTACCTGTCATGCCATTACACCACTCACCCTACACCTTCTCCTTTTACCAACTCCCCTCAGATCAACATGATCCATGTCACTACCCTTGCTCAGAAGGACAAAGGCAAGGAAAAGGCAACTGACCCATCAACCAATCCTATACCCAACATACCATCTGCACCCACACCTAAAATCACTATCATTGGCCCCACATACCATATTTCTAATGGGGTCACACATCACACCATCCTCAAATAATTACACCAATCTCCCCTCAAAATGTCCCTATATGACCTCATGTAAACCTCAGAATCCCATCGTCAAGCTCTCATGGAGGTCCTTTAATCTATTGAGGTTTTACCCAATGACCCTACACCCATAGCCTCCATTATCACACCCAATCATCTAGCCTCTCTCACAAAATTGTCACCTTTATTCACACCGCACCCTACTCACCAAGTAGCCTCCCTTAGCTTCTCAGAGGAAGAGATCGCACTGCACCAAAATGATGACCTAGACCCAGCCCTCTTCATCTTTTTCCACATCAATGATATACGTGTACGACATGTAATATTGATGTTGGTGCTAACATTAATATCATTGCATTCCATGCATTCACTCAAATGTGCATACCTGACAATTACATGCATAAACATCCTGTCATGTCACGTTCATTCAATGACACTATCACCTCTACACTAGGCACCATCATCCTCCATGTTCGCGTGGGCCCCCGCACTATTTCAGAGTTATTCTATGTCTTGGAGGGGGAATTTCAATATAACCTGTTGCTTGGCAGACCCTGTATTCATGTCATGGGTTGCGTTCCTTCCACTTTGCATCATTGTGTAAAGTTTGAGCATGAAGGGCACACCTACACTATTCCAGCTGATCCATCACCTTTCAAAACATGCAACATGCTTTACTAACCCAATGATGTGCTCATACCTATTAAAGCATCTACAACCACTACCTCTTCACCTACACCTCCACTCACCAGTGCTGCCATTACCTCGATCACACTTGCATCCTCCATTCCTACTGCTGCCACAACCTCCACGGCTGACCCATCAACCTCCCAATCCATTAACTCCACCTCTGCATTGACCTCTGACATATCATCTATTCTAACTACCCACATACCAACCACTGATCCCTTGGAAGACATTTTCCAATTCCTCACTATAGGAGAATATTGCTTATATAGTGTCAACACATTCCTTACTCCACAAGAGTATGGAATTCTTCACTAGCACCCTCGTTATAATAACCGCATAGGAGAACACCTCCTTTATGGTCCTCCTCATCTCTGTACCAGTGTCACCTATAGGGGACTTCATACTACCGCTTACACACCTGAACCACCATCTCAAACTTGTCCATTTTCTACTGACTTCCAGTCACTCACTAATCGCCATTTCACCCAAATCTTCCTACACTGATGTGCATGAAAGGGTTTTGGTTTTGGCTTTTAGGAACAAGGCCACCATACTGTCATTCCATGTACCACCTGCAAGCATAATGACCATAGTGGTATCAGATTTGTTGAACCACCCACCAAACAAGCCCACATTGAACCCATCAAGAACATCAGGCCTTCTCCACCTTCTTCACCCGCTCTGCCTTCATCACCACCTTCCCTGACGAAGTTGATGGATCTTGAATCTATCCCTCTTAAAAAAATTTCATAAACACCATTTCCTTAGGGCCTTTGACTTAGCAATGAGAGAGCGAGACCCCTTCCTCTCTTCCCTTGTCGTATCCTGAAATGATTGATGACGATACACCTTCAATTAACATTGTTCAATGTCAAGATGATGAATCTATACTCACCTACCTTGGTGCAGAAGACTCATTCATTCATCAGTCGTTACCTTCTGAGACACAAACCATGTTGAATGAATCAACTGTCGAGATCAACATTCATACTCAGGATGACCCACACATCCCTAAGATCGGTCAATCTTTACATGCTACTGAACAGGAAGTCATTACTTCTTTTCTCAAAGATCATAACAACGCTTTCACTTGGTCTTACACAGGCATGCCCGGTATTGACCCCACCATAGTGGTACACAATATTGTAACCGTTCTTGATGCCAAACCCATCAAACAAAAGCTGAGGAAAATGCACCCTCGCATTTCCCTTCTCATCAAAGAAGAACTTCAGCACCTTCTTTTTGTTTCCTTCATATTACCCTTTGATTATCCTCGTTAGATTTCTAACATTGTCCCTATCACCAAGGTGACAGGGGACTCCACATTTTCACGGACTTCCGTGACGTCAACCTCACCTGCCCAAAAGATGACTTCCTTCTACCTAGCTTTGACCAACTGGTTGACCTTACAGCTGGTCATGAGATGTTATCACTCATGGATGGCTTCTCGGGTTATAACCAAATCTTGTTTACCTTGGAGGATCAACACAAAACCGCATTCATCACCCCTTGGGGGACCTTCTACTACCGAGTCATGCCTTTTGGCCTTAAAAACGTTGGTGCCACATATCAGCGGGCTATGAATTAAATCTTTAATGAGATCATGTACCGTAAATTGGAATATTATGTGGATGATCTCCTGGCCAAATCTAAAAGCCACTCTGAGCACCTCGCTATCCTCAAAACCATTTTTGACCACCTTATTGAATATTACGTTCACCTTTTGCCCAAGAACTGTGTCTTTGTGGTTCTCTCAGGAAAGTTTCTAGGGTTTATCATTTCCCTAAGTGGTATAGAAGTTGACCCTGCTAAATTCAAGGCCATTCTATAAATGCCTCTGCCCACTAACCTTAGATAACTCTGTAGCCTACAAGGTAAGTTGCATTCTATTCACCATTTCATTTTACAATTATTTGATCGGTGTCAACCATTTCATCATCTACTTAAGAAGGATGTCTCCTTGAAATGGGATGATGACTGCCACAAAGCTTTTGAGGCCTTAAAACAATACCTTCTCTAACCACCTATACTTATTCCACCTAAAGACGATCAACCCTTCTACCTATACATCTCTGCTAGCGATCACTCCTTGGGGGCCATGCTCGCTCATCACGATGAGAAACACAGGGAGTAGGTAGTTTATTACATAAGTCGTACTATTTTGGACTATGAAACCCAATACACCCACCTTGAAAATTTTTGCTTAGCTGTAGTTTTCATTACCATAAAACTCCACCATTACCTACTCAACCACAAAACCTATGTTGTGACCAACACTGACCCATTACACTTCATGTATGCCAAACCTTATCAAAATCAATGTGTTGTATGATGGCTTATGCTTTTACCTGACCTCAACCTTGAATTAATCCATCAAAATTCCATCAAGGGACAATACATCACTGACCAATTGGCTGACGCACCTATTTCCGGGGATCAACCCTCTAATTTTGAATTTCCAGATGAGTCAATTGCTACCCTTTCCTTGGATGAACCCGCTTATCAAATGGTGATCTTCTTCGATGGTTCCAAGTGTTAGCATGGGGGTGGGGCTGGTGTTATGCTCATTCCTCTTGATGGTGAACCCATTCGTTTTTCTTTCAAATTAGATTTTGATTGTACAAACAATATTGCCAAATACGAAGCGCTCGTACTAGGTCTCCAAGCTTCCTATGCCCTGGATGTCAAATCAATCAACATCTTTGGTGATTCTCAATTGGTTATAAACCAATTCAATGGTATATACCAATGTTGTAATGAGATAATTCAAAAGTATAAACATCATGTGGACATACTTTTGACCACTTTTGACCATTATGACCTTCAGACCATCCCCCGTTCAACCAATAAATTTGTAGATACCATGCCCTGTTTGGCTTCTCAAATACTCACTTCACCCACTGATTCTAAAATCTTTGTCACTGTACAATGACTCCAATCACCTTCTTATTTACCTTGTGAAGTTTACTCCATAAAACCTGTTATCCAAAATGTGCCCCTGCTCATTTTTGTGGCTAACTCCTTGTGTTCTTGCCTCTCTTGTGCCTCTGTCTCCATTTTTTGATTTTTAGGCACTCAAATCTTTCTGGAAGTGGCACCATTGGATAGAGCTCTCTCTCAGCTTTCCAGAAAGGTAAAGTTTTCCTCCTAACTCCTCATATTTTTCAAGTTATGGCTCGGCGGAGTTTTTGTGGGAAATTTTCCCCTTGGAAGCCCGCAGCCAATAGGAAGCTGCCACGTGTCCCAGGAGGTGGTGGAGAGAAGCAAAACACTTAGAATTTTTTTCAAGTTTTGGTCAAAAATGCAAGAGGTAAAATTCGAATTTTTTTCCCGCCGATCCGTTTTGGGCCTATTTTTGCCCTAAATCTTCAAATGGCCATAACTTTCGATCCAGAGCTCAGATTTTCATGTTCTTTATATCAATGGAAAGATGGTAAAATTATCTACATGATTCCATGGTCAATTTTGAATTTTGGTTCGTTTGGAGGGAGAAAATCAAAAAATGCTTCTGGTATGCGCCCATGGACAGAACTGACGTTTCAACAACCAATTTTAATGCAAAATGGGTCGCATTCTTCTCCAGTATGGTCAAAAATGTCAGGGCATGGGTTTGTAAGGACCTCCATGCTGTTTTTAATGCATTTTGGTCAATGAGGAATGGCTCCCATGTTTTTTCATGTTTTCTCTCTCCTGGGCTCGACCCATGCACTGTAAAAGCCAGATTTGGCTCATTTTTCAAAGGGGGAACACTTTTTTGCACAGCAGGCTTCTGTTTTCACCTTAAGCAAGTGATTTTTTTGCAAGGATCAGACCTTTTCAGGGATTGTAACAGTTTTCTGCCTCTTTGGTGTTGGAATGCAAGGATTTTGATGTTGAAAATCACAATACAGGCTCTGTGAATGCTTTCAGTCCTTTGTATGTGTTGTTTGTTTCATTTCAAACCTTTGATTACAGCTTATCAACCTGTGCATGATGTTTTATGTTGCAATTTCTGATTTGTGTCTATTTGCATGAGCAAAAATGTTCACCACTCCTTTGGTGCATCACCATCATTAGTTTAGTTTCAATTTTTGCATTTCTTATCCCTGTCTCCTTGCAAATTAGGATAAAATTAGGATTTGAACCTCTGCAGTTGTGTAAATAATAGATCTAATCAGAGGAGTTTGAGGAACCAGCCTCTAATCTGGAGATTCCTCTCTCATTTTTACAAGTCCCACACTTAGAGAGAGGTTTCAATGTTGTGCAATCACACTGGATGCCTAAAACATCAACTTAGAACCTTGATTTGCATCCAGGGGTGCTGCTGATTTGCCACAACAGTTTTGGCACACCCGGTGGGACCTTAGAGGTCTCATTTTTATTGCAGCAAAGTTGATGTGCATCTGCTGCAATTTTCTTGCTTCAAAAGAGCTATAAATTGCACATCTGGCGACTCCAAAGGGAAGAATCAACTGGTTTCAGCAGTGCAGGCCAGAAAACTCATGAGAAGAATCAACACAAGGTCAAGAGCTGGAGAGGAAGAGGCATTGTTTGAATATCTGCAGTTATCTCCAAGAATAAGGCAAAGTGGGAGGAGAATCCAAAGGTCTCCATCTCCACCAAACAGAACTCTCTCAACTCCTCCACCTGGTAGGCCTTTCATTCAGTCAACAAGGGTTCTAAGACCAATTAGAATGGCACAAAACAACCCCTATGTCAATTTCACTGGCAGCAGCCCACTTGCCCTCAATGCACAACATCCAATTCCAATTGCAGCCTTGAAGAACATTCCATACTTCACTGGAGAGAATCAGACTACTCCAGGTGATCATGTTAAAGACATTGCCAACCTTTGTGCAATTCATGAAATCAATGAGATGCAAGTGGCTGTAAAATTGCTGGCATCTTCGTTCAAGGGGAAAGCATTGCAATGGTTTAGAAGTCTTGCCTCAGGTTCTATTCAGAATTGGAACCAGCTATGTATAGCACTTCATGAGCAATTTGGAGAGAAGGGAGACAACTTGTCTCTTTTGGAGCAGCTGACAACCATCAAGAGAGCTCCCAATGAGTAGCTGACTGATTTCAACTTCAGATTTCAAAAGACTTGGGAGAGAATTCCAGTGGCAGTCAGGCCAACAGCAGAAGGTGCTTTTCTCTACTACCTCAAAGCTCTAAATTCTGATATTTCTATGTTGATTCAGTCCATGGGAGGCATAACTATCCCTATGGCTTATAGCATTGCCATTAGGGCTGAAAATTGTTTGATCCAAGCTGGAAAACTAGCCCCTAGACCTCCCATGCCATTGTTTCCAAGTTTAGAGAGCCCAAACACTAATCAAGCACCTAATTTGGCTCCTTCTCCCATTCCTAGAAATCAGAGTTCAAATGAAGCTTCTACTTCATCTCCAAGTGCCCCAAATGAGCTTCAAGAAGTCATGAAGCAATTGCAAAACCTAGGCAATGAGCTGGTTACTCTCAAGAGGCAACAAGCCCAAGGTTTTAGACCTTCTTATCAGCCCCAAGCTCAGCCTAACAGGCAGCCATACCAACCACAAAGACCACCCCATCCAGCTGCAAATATAAATCAAACAAGGCCTCCTGCCAATAGACCATTTCAGCCCTATAATCCTAATGCCATATCTGCCTCTAAGGCATTAGTGCCAACACAAAACAACGTTGCTCAGGAGTATGATTGGTGTTTTCCATGCAATGAACCTCACAACCAATCCATGTGCTTCAATGGTGCTTTGAATCAAGCATTAATGGTGACAACTACTAGTGTGGAGGGTGAGGGCAGTCAAGGAAACAACCAACAACAAGAAACATTCCAACAGCAATCAGCCCCAAATGACACCACATTGGTAAACTGGCAAGCAGAAGATTTCTGTGGCATGAATCAAACAGTCTCTCAAGGTGTTGCAGCCAACACAAGGTCAAAAAGAAGGAATTTGGGTGAAGAGCAGCCATTAGCTCCAACCAATCCACAACCTTCCATGGCTCCACAAATGGTTGGCAAGCAAAATCCAATTTCAAATGCACAAGGGCAGCCAAGAACAGCTCCTAGACCAACTCAAATACCAGTTGTTGCTGCCCACATGCAAGGAGTGAATGTGCCAACCAAGGGACAACAAAGAGATCCTTCATCACCATTCAGTATCATTGATCAGATGAAGAAGACAAATGTAAATATATCAATGTGGGAATCCCTATCTATCCCAGGCCAAAGAGATTTGCTACAAGCTGCCATGAAGGACTGGCCAACTTCGAATCAGCAAGTTCAGATGCAAGAGAAAGTGCTCACAAATGCTGCCCAGCCTGAGGGGAATCATGGAGGACAGCAAGGTAAAATGTTGAAGCCCCCTCCTTTCTATGTTTCATTAATCATTGGAAATCAGTTAGTGCACAATTGCATGATAGATTCCGGGGCAAGTAGCTCAGTGATGCCTAAACAAATAGCTGATCAGCTAGGGCTCCAGTATGAAACCATATCCAAAGGGGTAGTGCAGCTGGATGGGACAGCAGTAACAACAGTTGGAGTGATTAGAAACTTGAGTCTTACCTTGCATGCATGTCCAAATGTTGTTGTCTTACAAGATGTATCAGTTATAGACCTTCCACCACTCTTTGCCCTATGCTTGTCAAGGGACTTCACAGCCAAGATTGGAGGATATTTGTCTGCTGATTGGTCACACATGCTGTTCAGAACGAGGTATGGAACCAAAGCTACAATCAGGTCTGAACCTATTGCAAACTTCCACATTGAGCCCTACACTCCAAGTCAAATCAATGCCAATTGTTCAGCATTTGATCAAGAAGATCACCCAAGCACTGATGAAGCTGACACCAAGGTTGGAAGCATCCCGGATCTAACTCTTGATGAATGGGCAAACAAGGTACATGCTTTTGATCCTTATCAAGAAGTAGAAGAATCTGAGCTAGGGGTCTATTGCATACATGAAGAAGATCAGCCCATTCCTAGCATCACCAAGCCAAACCATAAGGATGACAATGAGGTATGGCAGCTGTTTTTTGATGGATCAAGGAGTAGACAAGGTGCAGGAGGTGGAGCTATGCTTGTTTCACCTCAAGGAGTAAAGTACTATTCAGCTTTTAGATTTCAGTTTGCATGCTCCAATAACACTGCTGAATATGAAGCCTTGGTGCAAGGGATGCATTGGGCAATAAAGAGAGGAATAAAGAACTTGCAAGTCTTTGGTGACAGTGAATTGATTGTAAATCAAGTCAAGGGACAACATGCTGCCAAGAATGATCTACTTAAGTGCTACAAGAACAGGGTGTGGGACCTCATGGAAGATTTTGAGGGTTTTGGCATCAAATCCATTCCTAGGAAAGAGAACCAAGCTGCTGACAGGCTTGCAGCAGTAGGGGCAGCCTTTGACATTGTGGAAAGCATTCAACAAGACAAGGTACAGCCAAACATCCATGTGATTGTGAGGCCTTCAGTGCCGGATAACAATGTCAGTTGGCAAGTGTTTGAAAATGACCAGCAAATCATCCATTTCTTGCAAGAAGAAGCTGAGTTCTCAGCTAAGAATCAAGAAAAATTGGAACAGCAGTATGGTGACCAAGTGGTACAGCTGAGAACTAACAAGCTGCCCAAGGGACTTATCACTTTGGAGTCCATTTTTAATCCCAATGATCAGTTTAGGAAGGAGAAAGCAAACATTCAGGTCAAGAGAGAGGATTCAGTATCCATCTTGGTGGAAGAGAACAAACCATTGCAAATTGGAAAGATGACAACTGAACAAGAAAGGTATGAGTTCATACAGCTGTGTCAAGAGTTCCCTGATGTGTTTGCTTGGAGCTATGAAGACTTGAAAGGTTTCAATCCCAACTTAGCTCAGCATACCATTGAATTGGATCCAAATACTAAGCCTGTCAGGCAGAAACAAAGACCAGTCAATCCACACATGGAGCCTCTCATGAGGAAAGAATTGAACAAGTTGATTGAGTCAAGAATCATATTCCCAATCAAGCATTCTAGTTGGGTTGCCAACTTAGTTCCAGTCAGAAAGAAGAGTGGAGAGATCAGATTGTGCGTTGATTTCAGAGATTTGAATAGAGCATCTCTCAAGGACCATTACCCACTCCCTTCCATGGAGCAAATCTTGCAAGTTGTGGCTGGCTCCGAGAGGTTTTCACTACTTGATGGCTACTCAGGCTACAATCAGATTATGGTGAAGGAAGAAGACCAGTTCAAGACAACCTTCACAACCAAATGGGGAACTTATGCATACAGGAAAATGCCATTTGGGCTGTCCAACGCTGGTGCTACCTTCCAAAGAGCAATGGACATGGCGTTCAAAGGTTTGATTAACAACATGGTGCTGATATACCTTGATGATATCACTGTTTTTTCAAAAATGCAGCAGACCACCTCTCTCATTTGAGACAAGTCTTCACGAGGTGCAGGAGATTTGGAGTGTCTTTGAATCCTAAGAAGTGTATCTTTCTTGCACATGAAGGAAAGCTCCTTGGCCATATTGTCTCCAAAGAAGGATTAGCAATTGATCCAGAGAGGGTTGAAGCCATAAGAGCACTACCATTGCCAAGCCACAAGAAGGCCCTTCAGAGTTTCTTGGGGAGGATAAACTTTGTTCGGAGGTTTGTCCCAGATTTTGCAGCCCTTGTCAAACCTATCACCAAAATGTTAAAGAAAAGCATGGCTTTCAAGTGGACAGCAGAAGGCAAGGAGAGTTTTGAAGCAATCAAAGAAGCCATCTCTCAAGCACCAACCCTCATCAACCCGGACTTCTCCAAGGATTTCATCCTCTATGCATTTGGAGGTAATGATACTATTTCTGCCATTTTGGTACAGCAGAACAAGGACAACGATGAGCAGCCAATTGCTTTCTTCAGCCAGAGCCTAGATGACTATGAGGTGAGGTATTCTTTTATTGAGAAGCATGTGCTTGCAGTAATCAGAAGCTTGAAGAAATTCAAGCATTTAGTCTCAAACAACAAAGTCCAGTTGTTGGTCTCTCATGCTGGGGTTAAAGACTTCCTCCTCAACAAGGATTTGAATGAGAAAAGGGCAGGTTGGATCACTCGTGTCATGGAGTATGACATTGAGATCAAGATCACCAAGCTGGTAAGAGGAAAAGGATTGTGTGAGCAGCTGATTTTGGGGAAGCAAAAAGAAGTATGCAATGAAGAAGAGGTTGTTTTGACAGTTCAAGACAGCCATGAGCCAAGTGGCACTCAAGAAGAAAATAATGTTGTCCCCACTCCTTGCTGGACCCAAGGTATAATACACTTCCTAAGCACAGGCCTATGCCCTCCAGAGATGAACAAGACCCAAAGAAGACACTTCAGATTGCAGGCTGTCCCATATGCCATTGTTGATGGAGTTTTGTTCAAGAAAGATGTGAATGGAGTGTTGCTGAGATGCATTAGCACAAATCAGATTCATAGGGTGTTGGAAGAGTTCCATGGTGGACCAGCTGGTGGTCATTTTGCACCAAGAGTGACAGCTCTAAAAATTATGAAGGCTGGTTATTATTGGCCCAAGATTTTCAGTGATTGCTTTGCATGGATCAAGAGGTGTAAGAATTGTGCATTCTTCACAGGAAAAGAGAGACTTGCTGCCCTTCCATTGCATCCAATCTCAGTTGACCAGCCATTCATGCAATGGGGTTTGGACTTCATTGGAGTCATTAATCCCAATTCAAGCCAAGGGCACAAATGGATTTTGACAGCCACAGACTACTTCACCAAGTGGACTGAAGCAGTAGCGCTCAAAGAGGCAAATGAGTCTAGCATCTTAGACTTCTATGAGGGCATAGTAACCAGATTTGGCATACCTGCTACAATAATCTCAGATAATGCATTAGCATTCATTGGATCCAAGGTGACTGAGTGGGCTGTCAAGAACGGGATCTACCTAAGTACTTCATCAAACTACTACCCTCAGGGTAATGGCCAGGCTGAATCTACAAACAAGAACTTGTTGAGGATCATTAGGAGAACTCTTGATGAGAATCAGAGGTCTTGGCATACCAAACTGAAATCAGCCTTATGGGCTGATAGGATAACTCCCAAGAGATCCACGGGTAACTCTCCATTCAGGCTTGTTTATGGAAGAGAGGCAATTTTGCCCATGTCTCTTGAGTTGCCAACATTGGAACTCATGAAACAGTTGGAGCTGTTGGAGTTTGAGCCCATGGAGGTGAGATATGCAGAGTTGATGGAGCTTCAAGAGATCAGAGATCAGGCATCCCAAGCAATGGAGAAGGATCAAGCTTTGATCAAGAAGACCTTTGACAGGAAGGCCAAGAGTAGATCTTTCCAGGTTGGAGATCTAGTGTTAAAATGGGATGCAGATAGAGCAAAACCGGGAAGGCATTCAAAATTTGATGCCATTTGGAGTGGCCCATACATGGTCACGAAGTGCAAGAACAACAATGCTTTCCAATTGGCTTCATTGGATGGTGAAGAACTACAGATTCCAGTCAATGGAATCTATCTCAAGCATTGCTTCTAAAGGGAAATTCTCCACCTTGTAAATATTAGCTTAGGTTTCCATTCCTTCAAGTGCTTGTGCACATTGTTTTGTTGTAGGTTAGTTTTGCTTTCCCTAAGTGCTTTGGCACAGCTTGTTGTCCCTGGAGATGTTTTGCAGTCCTTGCTTCCATCAGGTGATATTCCATCTTCCTCCTTGCAACATTCTAAGTCAGTTGGGGTTCCAACAGAAAATTTGATGACTCCATGCCCAATGGACTGCTTCAGGCAACTGGTATTTTCATCTAGCAGGCAGATGACCCCTCTGAGTCGCCAAAATTGTTATCCAAAATGTGCCCCTGCTCATTTTTGTGGCTAACTCCTTGTGTTCTTGCCTCTCTTGTGCCTCAGTCTCCATTTTTTGATTTTTAGGCACTCAAATCTTTCTGGAAGTGGCACCATTGGATAGAGCTCTCTCTCAGCTTTCCAGAAAGGTAAAGTTTTCCTCCTAACTCCTCATATTTTTCAAGTTATGGCTCGGCGGAGTTTTTGTGGGAAATTTTCCCCTTGGAAGCCCGCAGCCAATAGGAAGCTGCCACGTGTCCCAGGAGGTGGCGGAGAGAAGCAAAACACTTAGAAATTTTTTTCAAGTTTTGGTCAAAAATGCAAGAGGTAAAATTCGAAATTTTTTCCCGCCGATCCGTTTTGGGCCTATTTTTGCCCTAAATCTTCAAATGGCCATAACTTTTGATCCAGAGCTCGGATTTTCACGTTCTTTATATCAATGGAAAGCTGGTAAAATTATCTACATGATTCTGTGGTCAATTTTGAATTTTGGTTCAGTTTGGAGGGAGAAAATAAAAAAACTCTTCTGGTATGCGCCCATGGACAGAACTGACGTTTCAACAACCAATTTTAATGCAAAATGGGTCGCATTCTTCTCCAGTATGGTCAAAAATGTCAGGGCATGGGTTTGTAAGGACCTCCATGCTGTTTTTAATGCATTTTGGTCAATGAGGAATGGCTCCCATGTTTTTTCATGTTTTCTCTCTCCTGGGCTCGACCCATGCACTGTAAAAGCCAGATTTGGCTCATTTTTCAAAGGGGGAACACTTTTTTGCACAGCAGGATTCTGTTTTCACCTTAAGCAAGTGATTTTTTTGCAAGGATCAGACCTTTTCAGGGATTGTAACAGTTTTCTGCCTCTTTGGTGTTGGAATGCAAGGATTTTGATGTTGAAAATCACAATACAGGCTCTGTGAATGCTTTCAGTCCTTTGTATGTGTTGTTTGTTTCATTTCAAACCTTTGATTACAGCTTATCAACCTGTGCATGATGTTTTATGTTGCAATTTCTGATTTGTGTCTATTTGCATGAGCAAAAATGTTCACCACTCCTTTGGTGCATCACCATCATTAGTTTAGTTTCAATTTTTGCATTTCTTATCCTTGTCTCCTTGCAAATTAGGATAAAATTAGGATTTGAACCTCTGAAGTTGTGCAAATAATAGATCTAATCAGAGGAGTTTGAGGAACCAGCCTCTAATCTGGAGATTCCTCTCTCATTTTTACAAGTCCCACACTTGGAGAGAGGTTTCAATGTTGTGCAATCACACTGGATGCCTAAAACATCAACTTAGAACCTTGATTTGCATCCAGGGGTGCTGCTGATTTGCAACAACAGAACCACTACCCCTAACCTGAGTGACCTTTGGTATAAACAATACTCTGACTACCTTTCTCTCTCCATCTTACCTCTTGATCTCACCCATAATGGACAACGTGCCTTCTTTAAAATGGTCTCTCGTTATGTCATCATGGGGGGCCTTCTCTATAAGCATGGCTTTGATGGTATTCTCTTACGATGCCTCACGAGTTCTGAAATTCCTTATACAATTAAGGAAGTTCATGATGGCATATGTGGAGGCCACTTCAGTGGCCTTGCTGTTGCTAAGCGTATTTTTCACTTAGGCTATTACCGGCTGACCCTTAAGCATGATTGTTGCGATTACGTCAAACATTGTTTAAAATGCCAACAACACACCAACTTTCATCATACACCTGGTCACACCTTATAGGTCACTTGTGACCTTTGGCCCTTATCTCAATTGGGTTTGGATCTTGTCAGAGATATCAACCCCTATTCTTCCCAATGACATCAATGGATTATCAACGCTACCGAATACTACACAAAATGGGTTGAGGCCATACCACTCATCTCCGTGAAAGGCAAGAAAATATGTGAGTTCATCAATCTCCACATCATTTGTCACTTTTGTGTTCCTCATCGCCTCATCACTGACAATGGAAAACAAAATAAAAACAAAACATTGTGAAAACTTTGAGACACCTTTGGCATTCAGCTAAGTTTCTTGTCACTATATTACCCACAAACCAATGGCCAAGCAAAATCCACTAACAAAACCTTAAACAAAATTCTCATGAAAGTTGTTAACGATATTGGGAAGGACTAGCATATGCACATTCCTTTTTTCCTATGGGCATACCACACTAGTATCCGCATTTCCACTGCGGCCACACCATTTTCTCTGGTCTATTGTACCGAGGTTGTTCTACCTCTCATAGTCTAGATTCCCTCACTCCGCGTTTCTCTCCATGACATGCTCAATGATGATGAATTTTGTCAGGACCGTTTAGCACAACTTGAGTTATTAGATGAACGTCGTCTTAACGCTCTTGACCACCATCAAGTTTACCAAAAACATATCAAACGTGCCTACAACAAACATGTCCATGAACGAACCTTCCAAGTCGGTGACCTTTTCCTGAAATAAAATTTACATGTAACCAAAGCGGGAAAAAGTAAATGGGGAAAATTTTCTCGTAAATGGCTTGGACCATACATCATGTCTCATACCTATGGATCAATTTCTTATCATTTATCTTCACTTGATGGTAAACCTTAACATGTGCCCCTTAATGCCTTGTATCTTTGATCATTCTATTATTGAATTTTAGTCCTACATCACCTTTTTCCTCTTTCCATGCTCATACCTTGAGTTCTCTCCACTTCTCGCACCTCACCAATGATTAAACAAGAATCATTTGAGTACGCATCACTTTTTATCTTCTCTTGAATATGTGTAACACAGCGTTGCACATAGCATGATTCTCATGGATAATTTTTATCTACCTTTAGATGAGATCCCATGGTTGTTTCACCCTTCTTTTTGAAAAAGAATCCTTTTCCTCACCTTGGTCTTGTCCATGACTTCAAAGCCCTCACATGGGACCCAAATCCTTGAGTCAAAATTCTAATAAAAAGATGACTCCCTCAAAAGGACATCTTCCTCTCTGCAATCGCTACTATAAATAGACTGATCCCTTGAAGGAAAGCTATGTAAAGCTCTTTCGAAAAAAAAACAAGAGAAACTGAAGCTTCCCACATCAGTCAGCTTCATGAAGACCTCAAGGAGTTCATTTCCTCATGCCATATAGACTTCCCACATCAATCAGTCTATCTCAAATACAAGTCAAAAAAGACAACTTTTAGTCATGAATTTGCCCATTGCTCCCTTGGATCTCTTACCCAAAGAGCATGCTACCTCATACCATATCAAAACTTACCAACCTTTCACTGCTCTCACCATTCACACTCCCCTTTCCTTCTACCTCAAGGGACCTCTTGGAAGCAAGACATTTGGTGATCATGTGACTACTTTTCACCTTTAGAACAATCAATCATGCAATTTCTTTAGGGTCCTGTGTTCATCACCTCCTTTGAGGTATGACCCACTCGGTCTAATCCTAACCAATCAGGTGGCTTTATTGCCCCCTCTTATATTTTAAACTATCTTTATTTATGTTTTGATTACCTTATACAGGACTTGGTCCTCGATGCGTACCTTTGGGGTAATTTTCTTCTTCCACCACAATTGACATCACCTATACCAATTTGCCTATAACCCACCCACACCTAACATACCTAAACCCAAATCATGCCTAAAACCTACTAACTCATTTTCATACCTCCTCGTATTCCTCCCTAGCATATGGGAGAACTACATTGGCCTGAGGTCCCCTTTTCACTGAGACTATGTAGGCAGCACTCCGAGGGCATGGGGCCCTTGAGGGTTAGCTTGGCCACTCTCTACCCTAACCAATTCATCTTTCATTTTCCTCAAATTACATTATACCCTACTTAGTTTCCTTTTTATATCTAAAACTTGGAAATTAAACCAAACAAATAACAAGTTGCTTAACATTTTTATCATCACCACAACATACATTTATTATGACTACCATCATCATCCATATATTATAAAGCATCTTAAAAATAGCCCATATTATCATTCATTATATAAATTAATGAATCACAACCCCAACCAATTTAAAATCAATCATGCCTAGACCACAAACGTGACTCAACCATGCCTAAGACCTAACTCGATCCATGCCTAAGCCAACCTGACTCGATCTATGCCTAAACCAAACCTGACTCTATCCATGCCTAAAACCAACTTGACTCAATCATGCCTAACTCACCTAGTTTTCATCCATATTACATCAAAGAATTAAAAGTCTCATAAAACACTGACAAAATCAAGCATCTCATGTATCTCATCATACAAATAAATATGTGTGTCTCAATACAATATATAGGGATATCCCATCATGTCTATCTCAAATAAATCATCAGCATACAGGACGGTCTCATATACATTAAAATAATAAACCAATATAAAATCTCTTCAGCGCACAGGCCAGTATATGCTCAAAATATACAAAAAACTCTCGTACATCCTCACTATCTTCGGCACGTAGGCCAGTATATATTTAAAAAATGACTACAATACATCAAATATCAGGAGCCATATATTAGGCATCTCAGCGGACATCCTCCATATCTATGTCGCCTGTACCCTATGCCTACTCGGCCCTAGTCTAGCGACCTACTAACATCTCCCCACCCATCATAGGTGGTGGCTGGGTCCCTACTAGCGCATCACCTGGAGCTGGTCCCCACAAGCTAGTGACCTCTCCCTAATCCTATCTAGGAGCTCGATTCCCCCTGTGCTCTCTACACTGTGAGTGCGGGATCTCGTCCTCTCACTCAAGGTCTGTTGTACTCTGTACTCTCCATAGGATAGAAAGTCTATCCCAGATGCCATCAACTGATCCTGGTAGTATCTGGCCTCACCTAGGGCATGTCATAACCTAGATATAGGCACAGTATATGGTGGCCCCATAGGCCTTGGCCCCTATACCTAACATGCGGGACCCTGTCCCGCCCCTACCTATGAACTGGGACCCTGTCCCGGTGCCTGTGGTGGTGCCATCGACCCCTACCCCTATGCCTATATCTGGGCCTATAAGGCCCCAATCTATACCTATGTTATGGCCAGATGACCTTACAACCCTATCACCTGTGCCTGTAGGGAAACCACCCTACCATCATCTCCATCTCCATCTCCATCCCCACCCAGGGCCATCTGGGCCTAAAGACTAGCCACCTGTACATTTAACTCCGCTACCTCCACCTCTGAGCTGGAAAGCTATGTTTGCACCATACCCAACTGGTTAATCAGCATCACCACTTGCCCCTGTAGGGCATCCCTATACACGATGATGGTGGCTAGATCTGGCTACCCTGGACTAGGTGGTACTACTCGTAAATGAGCCACCCACCACTGTCTATATCTTTCTGTGACCCTGGCATCATAAATATGTCGGTCCATTGCCTGATCCTCCTACCCTATGGGCACTATCGATTGTGGTAGAGGTAAGGGCCTCTCCATGTTGTCTCTCCTATACTACAGGAAGGATAGAGGTATGTCCTGTATTAGCCCAAAATGCTACCTACTCTATCAACCGAGATCATCTCGTGCTCCCCATCAACGTGACCCTGAATCCATCTTAGTAGTTACAGCTCCTCTAACTCATCACGCATCTGCCTATATGATGGGAAGCCAACATATGGCCTCCATATGATGTCCACTCCATAAAACCCCTCCAATAGTCACTGAAAATAGGCCAGATCATGTGTGGGCCTGTCTGATCTCAGCTCTCCAATAACAGGCACCCATCTCCTATACCCCACTCGTACATAGCCTGACAAAAAGGCATCGGCCCGGGGCATACCCACTGGAGGCACACAGACAATGTGCTCATATGCTCAGTAGTGAAGTAAAAAGGTAAAACATAGGTTAAACATGTACAACCACCCATATGCCCATAACTCCCTATAAAGCTACACCAAAAATGTTGACGTCCAAGAAAAGTGGGTTTGGTCTATCATCATGTCGTGTAATACCCCCATCAATGATCGGGGAAACCACCCACCCTCTACATCCAATAATGTAAAGCAACACATTGCCTTCATCAATAGAACTACTAGCCTTGTCTCCTCCGGACGGGCTAGGTACATCTCTCCATAATGAATCCTGGCACTATGGAATGTCAGCTCGGCCATCCCCTCTCAAAACACCGTCAGCATCAGCTCCTTTGAGGCCTCGGAGGAGATTGAATAGACCTGTGTACCCAATATGAGTAGCCGTAGAATCTTGAACACATCCTCAAGGGTGACTATGATCTCACCCATCGGCAGGTGGAATGTGTTGGTTGCAGAATCCCATCTATCGATGAGAGCGACCATAAAACTCAGCAGTCAGACTACATGCCAGTAGTGTCAGACCCCACTCATGCCCACCTCCTCCACATGCCGCAGCTCCTCAGGAGTCACTGCACCATGAACTATCACGAGCAGGGGTGGAACCCTAACCTACATCAGTAGCTAATCTCTCCCCTACATCTAATATAAACAACAAACTAATCTACATTTATCACACCCATACTCACCTACTATCCTCTTCTTGCACCCTATTTTACCCCTACCCATCCCAACCACCCAACTTGTGGAACTTTTTTCCCCTTGCTTCCAAAAACCTGACTGGTGCTAGTTCTCTCTAACTGACCTCGATCACCTATTTTGTGACAGATACCGGTTTAGCCCTACCGACGCTGGCTACACCTGACTGACGCCAGTCACTATCGCGGTGAAAACCCGTGATCCCTAAACCCTCCCTTCTATAAAATTTTACTACCCCGACACTTCTACCCACCTAAAATCACCTACACCTCCCCCTCTTCTCCAATTTATCTCTCTCCCCACTCCTATTTTACCCAATTTACCCTACCATTTTGTAAATTTTATTTTTCCCCGCCCACAATAAAAAACAAAAACCCAATTTTACAAATCACCTAATCTATCTAAAAATATACAAGGGTTGGACACTTACCTCATCATGTTGCCATCGTCGTGGTGGCACATTTGGCCACTGCTGTAGACACTGAAATCGTTTCGTAATCACCTTGGTCACCTTGTGCAGCCCTATAATCACTTTGTCATCCTCAACACCTTATCATCTACCTCCTACACCCCACACATTTTAATTTAATTACTTAAATTAAATTAATGCCATTTAACTCCATACATATTAATTTAATTATTTTAATTAAGTTAATAACCTTTTACCCACACACATATTAATTTAATTACTTACATTAAATTAATACCCTACACTCACGCGCCTATTTAATATAATTTCCTTTATTAAATGCACCTCACCCAACCACCCCCATCATTTGACCCATTAACCTAAACACTAAACCAATGTCCTAAATAAAACCTAACATTAGACCCATCCCCTCACCTCATAATAAAAAGCCTCCTAAGGTTGATTTTCACCCTGAGGAAAATAGGAGATCCTTATCAAATAGTAGAGCAACTTCCCAGGAATTTTTGGAACAACCCGAGATATCTTGCCTAAACTGATGTCGGTCCACCCTAAACCGATGCCGGTTATACCGAAATGGACCAAATGGCCTTTTTAGACCCATCTACAACTTTGTAATATGGGTTGGAAAACTTTTGATCTCGAGTTCGATCTCTTCAGACATGACATTAGAATGAAGATTGATTTTGTGATCAACAAAGGCAACCAAACACACTGGCACAACAGTGAAAATTTCTTCCCAGCATCCTCCAATGCAACAACTTCTTCATTACTCTTCAGACCTGTACCTCACAGAAGATTAAGTATCCTCCCATCTATTTCATTTTCTTATCATTATCTATAGTATTTATGGTAAAGGAACCTAGTATTTTACCCACTGTCCATTCCTGATCTCCAGTTGCAGCCGCCTTTCATACCTATTCATCTTAATACTTGGCCCAATTTCCTATTTGACCTCCTCCGTAGTCTCAGACCTTCGCAACATATCTACACCCCCTCTATGATCAATCGCCGCCTTCTATCTACTCCACTTTTGCCCCAAAAGTCCAAAAACCCAGACTGTGTGATTCGACCAGCCCCCAATTCAATCGTCATTGGTTCTCTCTAACCATCACCGGTTACAGTAAAACCATCATCAGTTTTATAAAACCGTGGTCGGTCTCTATGTCACTTGATCTCTGCCAGAATAACAACCTGTTTCTGACATATACCTACTTGAACACCTATTTGACCTTCAGATCTGTATCTAACCTAGCCTGTTAGCTCAGATTGACCTACAACCAACCTACTTGACCTCTGGATCTCCTTCTATCCTAGCCTGTTAGATTAGATCTAGCCTATTGTGTTTTGTCGAGATGCCTAAATCATATTAAACTACAGTAGGACAACATTTACTTTATTTCAGCATTGAGTTGTTTTAAACAGTGGATTGACATCAATCTAGGAAGTAACACACTTCCAGGATCTAGCATATGCTAGGTAGTCCACTATATATATTGTTTAACTCTATTTGGTGGTCTTGTTTTGGTTCTTATACAGGTAGTTCCTCCTAGCCAAAAGGAAGGTCTCACAATCACTTTGGTTCAGAATTCAGATACATGCGCATATAACCTTCAACCATCCTAAAACATGTATTCCTCTTACCACCTTTACCTTACCTATTTCATCAAGGACTTCTCAGAAAACTAAGAAATTGAGTGAAACATTTTGGCATGCCTGGTGGGACCCATTCAGGGTTACTTGCATCTTTATTCATTCCTAGGTAAAAAATTGTGTGTGTTTGTTTCCCTTCTAATAGAATTCACATTAAAACTTTCTCCTTGGTAACATTTTCTTCTTTGTACTTGCTCTGAAAGAAACATTTCTTTTGGTGTATTTAAAAATAACCTTCTTATTCTTGTTTTCTGCATAGTGAAAGAGCATCCCTCTTCCTGTTCATCTATTTTTGTCATCGAATATCATACTCTCGATTTGGGTTTAAAATAAGTGCACTACATTCTAATTTAGCTCATTAGCTCACATTAATTGATGGCAACCTCTACGTTGGAAGTCATGACCAGCTGATGGTTGACAAATGAATCATAGAAAAACACTTCTATCCTTTTCTCTTCTCTGATTCTTACCAAACCACACAAAAATTCAAAATACATACATTCTTAAACAACATCCTACCTGGAAGAAGCTATAGGTGATCACACAGTCATGGTACAGTGGGCACCCATCTTGCTACTCTGTCGAGTCATACTTCAGAGCGAGGCCCGCCCCTACCATAACATTCCTAAAACCTCACCCTTTTGAATTATTTCTTCGTAGGAAGCCTTCCTCACCAAGAAATTCTATTGTTCTATTCATAACAGTCAATCCATACAAATAATATAAGCTAAACAAACGTAATAGAATAGGCACTCTAGGAATGTTCTTTCTTAGTGTTCTGCTTGATTTGCGTTTTGAGGTGAGAGCTTTCGATCATTATTTTTGTCTTTCCTTGCACACACCCAATCATAATCAGTGTATTCTGACTTTGTCTGAGTGTGCCTGGACCACATCTACATTATTCTCAGACTTCTGGGTTTGATTCAACACAATATTTTTAAATCACAACAATTTTTCTTATTCTCTGTTTCAATTTCACAGTAACAAGCTATGGTTATCTTTAACCGTCACCAGTTACATTCCAACCGGCATCGGTTTAACCCAACCGGCGTCGGTCTGAAGTATTTTTGGATACCTATCCAAAAGACACCTATTTCACTTTCTAAGCTATAAAAGGCTCTTATCACCTTTCATATTGTCGTTACTTCAATCACAGTCACCTTACGTCTCATCCTGTGTAAAAATTATCAGTATGTGACCATCATTTAATAGACTATTGTTTTTTCATAGTAACCAACACCGGTTAAGCCTAGCCAGCATCAGTTTACCCAAACCGGCATTGGTCACCCTGTGCTATTTTACAACTCACCAGCCAACCTAATTCACCCACCATTTACTATTTTCCTAGTTTTGTTGTGTTCTGTGCCATTCAGACATAATATAGTCTCGCCAAATTAGTTCCTACCCACATGGTGCTGACCCATAGACAGGAAAGTGCCCTCATATTTCATGATAGTCAGCTACCAGTCCCACCTAACCCTTCATCACCTAGTCCTTCACCACCTTCCATCTCATCATCTGTGGATCCCAATCAACCTATCACCATTCCTACTGGTGACAGGGAGTTTTCATGATTCCTGGATCAAAATCCCACTACTTTAAGCCACTAGCTCACCCATGCCTCCACTCGAGATGCCTCGGGTCAATTGATCTATTGCATGCCCGTATCCTTATCTCCATCCCTAAAGATCACTTCCACCTCGGCTCCACCTCCTACCATAGTGACCTCACCCATTTTATCCCTAGTTGTGTCACAGCTAGGTCCCATGCTAGCTTTGACTACCGTGTCTACCACCTCTATTGCACCTGCAATCTCCAACATACCTTCATCCACCGCCCAAAACATAGCATCATCCGCAACTGTTATCTCATATATCCTAGTCGTAATTCTACCACCCTTGGTATCAGTAACCTCTACCCCATTTCAAAAAATTGTCCTTTCTATTCCCCAATCTCTACCTCCCATCTCTACCAGGGTCACTATGAGTGTCCCACCCTCACATACCTATTACCAGCCACCTCCTGTTTAATCAATCATTCATTATAGGTATATACCCTCTATGTCTGTCTCTCAATTCCTACCTCCTTATTCGACATCACCATACTCTGGAATGTCGTATTCTTCATATGTCCAACAACAACCTCCTTTCACTCCAGGGGGTACCCAATCTTCACAACCTAACAATGACTTTATCAATTTAATGATAGACAAGATGCAGACATTAGAAGCATCTGTTTCCGACTCCCACAATTCTCTCACCTATGATGAGATTTGTAATGAGCCTATTCATCCATCCATTCCCATTCACCCATATCCCATACACTGGGAGATGCCTAAGTTTAACCATTTTAACAGTATAAAATACCCATAGTAGCATTTGCAATCTTTCAAACATGGGCGTTACTTAATTTCCCATGATGATGCTTTACTTTTGCGAACATTTCCCGTGTCCCTAACTGGTCCAACATTGAACTAGTATAGTGGATTACCTAGACATTCCATCTTCTCATTCAACCAAATAGCCCAAGCCTTCTTGGATCACTTTTCAATTAATGTTTTCAAGAAGGTTACCCTGACCGATCTTTATTCTACGTGTCAATATGACAATGAATCGATCACAGATTTTTTCGCTCGTTGGCGTAGCCTAATCAACCAACTCACTTTCCAATTACCGCAAACTGAACTCATAGAGCTCTTCACATGAGCATGTGCTAGACATATCTCACCTACCTTTCTGGTGCAAACCTTCTGAACATTTGATGAGGCTTGCATCATGGCACGTAAGCTCAAAATTCACACCATCGAAGAGAAGAAGATACAATTACGAAACAAGAACTCCTCATTTAAATCACACGATACTTCTTCCTCGAAACCTCAGACGAGTTATTCCAAATCCAATGGAACTGCAAACTAGTAGTACTTAAGGCTAGCCCTGCCCATCCATCCAATCATGCTACACCTTCATCCAATCTATCACCGGTCCAAACCTTCCAATTCAGATGAGAACAAAAGAAATACACCTCAATAGGGGAACCATATTCATCTGTTTTAGAAAATATTATTAAAGCTAATGCCATCAACCTTTATCCTATCAAACCACATAATGGTTTTGAACCCTCTCGCCCCATACCAGGTTGGTATAAGGAAAATGACTACTGTAACTATCACCATGTAAATGATCATAGTGACAACAATTGTATCACCTTTAAAAACATTGTTCAGGGAATGCTCAAGAGCAGTGAGTTAGTCCTGGATAAACCTAATGCACCTGCAAATCAAAACCTTTGTATATTCAAGAAACCATTCCCTAACCATTCCCCATCTAATGATCAAAGTGGTGATGCTTCACATAATGAAAGTAATGCACGTGAGGTATATGTTATCTTTACTGACTTACCACTTCTTTCCCAAATATCTTCTATCCCCTCCATCAAGGAAATCCTAGCCCGAAATCCTCTACCCACACAGGAACCTAATTTTTCCATTCCTCTACCCATAGAGGAGAGCCCTTCACCTCCCCATACACGTGTGGAGGAGTCTCTCATTAGCACCGATATCATTTCCCCTTCATCTCTGCTACCCAGTGAGCCGCTACCAATTGTACCTCCTCCACCCACAGAGGAGTACCCGTAATCTTCTCCACCTATTCAGGATCCAATAGATTTTTCGTTACCACTCAGTGACCATTCTCCATCCACTACCCAAGATCCTACGAACCTACTTTTGAATCTCTTACCTACAGAGACTGAAGCCAGTGAATTCCCTATTTCTCAGACATATTTTATGGGAATCACCACTTGTCCTACATCTACCTCATCTACCACAGTGTCACTCTCATGTTTGGCCGACCACCTAGATTATGTTGATAGGGCTTCACTTTGGGGGCATCTCTTACTCCCGGTCTTAACCCAAATGTAATCATCTTCCACTGACACTTCTACCATTTATCTGAAGAAGTTTCAACAATCTGAACTGCACATGAACTTAACTCTTGATACATCTTCTATTGCATCATCGTCATCTATGCCTGCCCCTCTACTTGCTAGCCGACAGGTTCCAACACCATCTCTTGTATCTAAACCCACTGGTGTTCTAGGGGTCACACCCAAATCAAACCTTGCACATCTGCCTATTAGGATACACTTGACCACATCTTCCCATATAGCTATTGAACCAATCCCTCAAACTAAACGAAAAACCCAACCTTCTAATCCACATGCACTGACCTCACCAACTACACCTTTATCACCTTCACCCCTACCATCCATCTTGGGACCTCACCCCTCTAACTTAACAAAATCTAATCTCTCCAAGGGTAAACCTAAAATTCCCTTGACCCCTTCACCACATCCTGTAGATCTCCCTAGGCGAACCTTGCATCCTTCATCACTATCTATAACTTCTTTTCCTCCTATACCACCATCACCTTCTATACCTCCTTCACTACCTATGAAATTTTGTTCCACCTCACCTGTACATCCCTCTTGACCTCCACCAACACCTACTGCTGCACCTCTGTTGTCCCCTTGAGTCACTCGTCCTCTCCCACCATCTGTCTTTCCATCTACATCACGTGCTCCCCTACACCTCTACCTAAGAAAAAGCACCAAAAATTGAAAAAAACTGTTAATTTACAAAGAGGTGGTTAAACTTACCCCTCTTTCTATTTCCGCACCTACACCAAAGAAAGTACAACCCAAATCCAAGACTACATCACCTCAACTACCACTTCAACGACCCAATCTTCCAACCAAACCTACTTTCACTTCGCATTGTGATCCATTGTTGGGGTCATACGCCACCATCTTGGCTAACCTCCTGGAAAGCTCTACTATGACCCTCCCTCCTCTTAGACCTTATGACCCTCTTAAACCTAAACCAAAAGGTTTTGATGATACCAAAATTTGCGCTTACCATCGTGTGCCAAGACATGATGTTGAGAATTGTAAGGGTCTAAAGGTTGTCCTCATTCAATTATGTCCTTCTGACCCTAGTTTTGATGATGATGACCTCCTGGATGATGAACCTATTTAACCCTCACCACCTTCTTCACATCTTCCTCCTACACCTATACCATAACCTCCATCTTCACCATCACGACCTTTCTTTCCATCTCTAAAATTTGAAATCAACATGGTTAGTATCCACGAGATTTCTCAGCCTTCTACTAAATGCCAGTGCTGGAAACTCATAGTAGAAGGCTCTTATCCACCTCTTGGTAAATTTCCCTCCTACTGGTATACCTTTCATGATAACCCCACCCCATTCACCTCTCTACCCTCAAATTAATATGGTTCACGTCGTTACCAGAGGTCAACAAGAAAAAGGGAAAGACAAAATAGCTGATCCATCACCTAACCATGTACCTAACATACCAATTGCACCCGTATCTAAAGTTACTATCCATGGTCTAGCATATCCTATTTCTGATGGGGTTACGCACCACACAATGCTCAAACAATTACACCAATCTCCTCTCAAAATGTCCTTGTACGATCTCATCCAAACCTCGGAGTCACATTGTCAAGCCCTCATGGAGGTCCTTCAATCTATTGAGGTTTTTCCTAATGACCCAACACCTATGGCATCTATTATCACACCTCATCATGTCACCTCACTCACCAAATTGTCATCTACCTCATCACCTCCACCTATTCACGAAGTTTCTATCCTTAGTTTCTCGAATGACGAAATTGTCCCCCACCAAACTGATGACCCAAATCCTGCAATTTTCATCTCCATCCATATCAATAATATATAGGTCTGATGTCTTATGATCGATGGGGGCACTAGTATTAACATCATCTCCTCTCACGCATTCGAACAAATGCACATACCCAACAACTGCATTGCATAAACATCCAATCATGTTGTGTTCATTCAATGATGTTATAACCTCTACACTTGGAACTATCATCCTCCACATTCGTGTGGGTCCCCGTACTATTTCAAAGCTGTTATACATTTTGGAGGGGGAGTTTCAATACAATTTTTTACTCGGAAGATCCTGTATTCATGCCATGGGTTATGTTCCTTCTACTTTGCATCGATGTGTAAATTTCAAACATAAGGACGTTCCTATACCATTTCCACTGACCCATCACCTTTCAAAACCTACAACATGCTTTACCAGACCAATGATGTCCTTGAACTTGTTAAGGCATCTACCTCTCTACCTACATCTTCTACACACACGACCCCATCCACCAGTGCCGTTGCAACCTCACCTTCGCCTAAATCTTCTATTCCCACCACTACCGTCACTTCTACCAGTCACACATCAGTTTCCCAACTAATTGACACCTCTGCCGATATAAATTCTAACGCTTCCTCCATTTCAACCACCAATATATCAACCACTGATCACTTGGAAGGGGTTTTTCAATGCCTCACTATGGGGGAGTATCACCTGTACAATGTCAATACATTCCTTACTCCACAAGAGTATGGAAACCTTCACCAACATCCTCACTATGATCACTGCATAGGTGAGCATCTCCTTTATGGTCCTCCTCACCTCTGTACCCATCTTACATGTGGGGGACTTGATATTTCCACTTACACACCTAAACTACCATCACAAACCTGACCTTTTTTTGCTGACCTTCAGTCACTTACCAACCGCCACTTCTCTCACAATTTCCTACACAGTTGTGCCTAGAAGGGTTTCAGCTTTGGCCTTCATGAGAAAGGTCGTCACACCCATTATTTCATGTACCACGTGTAAACACAATGATCGTAGTGGTATCACTTTTACCAAAATACCTACCAAAATCCCCATATTGAACTCATTAAAGACCCTAGCCCTTCTCCACCTTCATCACCACCCTCATCGATGGAGTCGATGGATCTTGAATTTATCCCTCCTCACTTTTTTTTTCATAAACACCATTTCCTTAGGGCCTTTGATTTATCAACGTTAAGGTGAGGCCCCTTCCACTCTCCCATTCCTATACCCTGAGATGATCGATGATGACACACCTACCATTAATGTCATTTAATGTTAGGATGATGAATCCATACTCACCTACCTTGGTGCTGAAGACTCTTATATTCACTAATCATTACCTTCTGAGACACAAACAATGTTGAATGAATCGATAATCAAAGTCAACATCCACACTTAGGATGACCCCCACATTCTCAAGATTGGCCAATCTCTCGATGCTGCTGAACAGGAAGCCCTCACTTATTTTCTTAAAAATCATAGCCATGATTTCACTTGGTCCTATGCTGACATTCCTAGCATTGATCCCACTATCATGTTCCACAATATTGTAACCATTCCTGATGCCAAACCCGTAAAACAAAATTTGAGGAAAATGCACCCTCGCATTGCTCTTCTTGTCAAAGAAGAACTTCAACGCCTTCTCTCAGTTTCCTTCATCTTACCCATCAATTATCCCCAATCGGTTTCTAACATCGTCCTTGTCACTAAGGTGACAGGGGGACTTTGTATTTACATTGATTTCCATGATCTCAACCTTGCCTACCCAAAAGATGATTTTCCTTTGCCTAGTATTGACCAGTTAGTTGACCTTAACGATGGCCATGAGATGCTATCACTTATGGATGGTTTCTAGGGTTATAACCAAATCTTGCTCGCTCCAGAGGATCAACACAAAACCACATTCATTACCCCTTGGGGGGACCTTCTTGCTATCAAGTCATGCCTTTCATCCTTAAAAATGGTGGTGCCACCTATTAGCAGGCTATGACCTACATTTTCCATGACATTATGCACCGTATATTAGAAGATTATGTAGACAATCTTCTCACCAAATCTAAACGTCGCGCTGAACACCTCACCGTCCTTAAAACCATCTTTGACCGCCTCATTAAATATTATGTTCACCTTTTGCCTAAAAAATACGTCTTCACGGTTCCCTCAGGAAATCTCCTGGGATTTATTGTTTCCCTCAGTGGTATAAAAGTTGACCCTGCTAAAGTCAAGGCCATTCTCAATATGCCTTCCACCCACTAACCCTTCGCCAGCTTCATCATTTGTAGGGAAAGTTGCAATCTATTTGTCGATTTATTTCCCAACTCTCTGACCATTGTCAACCATTTCATCACCTTCTCAAAAATAATGCCTCTTTCAAATGGGATGATGAATGCCCCAAAGATTTTGAGGCCTTAAAACAATACCTTCTCCAACCACCAATAATTGTTCCACCTAAATACGACCAACCCTTCTACCTATACATCTCTGCTACCGATCACTCTTTAGGGGCTATGCTCGCTCATCGTGATGAATAACATATGGAGCAGGTGGTTTATTGCATAAGCCATACACTTTTGGACTACAAAACCTGATACACTCACCCTGAAAAAATTTGCTTAGCCTTAGTTTTTATCGCCACCAAACTTCACCATTATCTACTCAACCACAAAACCTATGTTGTGACCAACACTGACCCCTTTAACTTCATGTATGCTAAACTTTACCAAAATCAACATGACGCATGTTGGCTCATGCTTCTTGCTGACCTAGACCTTGAATTCATCCACCAAAAATATATCAAGGGCTAGGCCATTGCTGACCAGCTCGCTAATGCACCTCTTTCTGGGAATCAATCATCGAAATTTGATTTCCCTAACAAATCCATTACTAACCTCTCTTTGGATGATGACCCTTACCAAATGACCTTATTCTTCGATGGTTCCAACTATCAGTGTGGGGGTGGTGCGGGTATCATCCTCATTCCTCTTGATGGTGAACCCATGACCTTATCATTCAAACTCGACTTCGAATGCACCAACAATATCGCTGAATACGAAGCACTCGTATTGGGTCTCATGACTTCCTATGCCTTAGATGTCAGATCCATAAATATATTTGGTGATTCTCAACTGGTAGTAAACCAGGTCAATGGTGTTTATCAGTGTCATAATGAAATACTTCAAGATTACAAACATTACGTCGACATCATGTTGACTACCTTTGACCACTATAAAATTCAAACCATTCCATGATCCACCAATAAAATTGTGGATACCATGGCCTTCCTCGCTTCCCAAATACCCACTTCAACTGATGATTTAGACATATTTGTTACGATAAAATGCATACCAAGACCTTCTTATAAATCTTGTTGTGTTAATCTCATCTAAACTATCTCACTAAACACACAAGACCTTTAGTATAAGTAGCTTGCGGACTACCTTTCCCTTTCTATATTACCTCCTGATCTCACACGTAATGGACAACGTGCCTTTCTCAAAAGGTCCTCTCATTATGTCATCATGGGTGGCTTCCTCTATAAACGTGGATTTGATGGTATCCTCTTACGATGCCTTACCAAATCAGAAATCCCCTATACCATTAAAGAAGTTCACGATGGCATATGCGGAGGTCACTTCAGTGGCCTTGCTGTTGATAAACGCATTCTTCACCTAGGCTATATTGGCTAACCCTCAATTGTGATTGTTGCGACTATGTTAAGCATTGTGTAAAATGCCAACAACATGTCAATCTTCATCATACACCTAGTCATGCCTTACAAGTCACCCGTGACCTTTGGCCGTTCTCTCAATGGGGTTTGGATCTTTTCGGAGAGATCAATCCCCACTCTTCCCTAAGACATCAATGGATCATCACCACTACCGAATATTACACCAAATGGGTTGAAGCCGTACCCCTCATCTCTACTAAATCTAAGAAAATATGTGAGTTCATCAATCATCACATTATTTGTCACTTCAGTGTTCCATATTGACTTATCGCTGATAATGGAAAACAATTTAGAAACAACACTCTACAGAAAATTTACGATGACTTCAGCATCCAACTAAGCTTCTCCTCGACATACTACCCACAAAACAATGTCCAAGCCAAATCCACCAACAAAACCCTAAACAAAATTCTCATAAAAGTGGTTAACGATACTGGGAAGGATTGGCATACACACATTCCTTTTGCTCCTTGGGCATACCATAGTAGTATTCACACTTCCACTGCTGCTACTCCATTTTCTCTGGTCTACGGTACCGAGGTTGTTTTGCCTCTTGAAGTCCAGATCCCATCTCTTTGTATCTCTCTTCAAGATATGCTTACTGATGATGACTTTTTCCAAGACCGTTTAGCACAACTTGAGTTATTAGAAAAACACTGTCTTCATGCTCTCGACCATCTCCAAGTCTACCAAAAATGCATCAAGCGTGCCTACAGCAAATGTGTCAATGAATGCACCTTCAAGGTCAGTGATCTCATCCTGAAGGAAAATCAACATGTAACCAAAGCAAAAAAAATTAAACGGGGTAAGTTTTCTCCTAATTGACTTGGACCATACATCGTGACTCGTGACTATGGATCAGGTGCTTATCGTTTATCTTCACTTGATGGTAAGCCCAAACCTGAGCCCCTCAATGCATTGCATCTTCGACCATTCTACTATTAACTTCTAGTCCTACATTACTATTTTTTTTATTACATGCTCATCCCTTAAGCACCATTTACCTTTCTCTTTTCCGCACCTCATCTCTAACGACTAAACAAGAATTATGTGATTACCCACCACCCTTTTTCCTTATCTTAAATATGTGCACCATGGCTCTGCACATGGCATGATTCTCATGGATACTTTTCATCTTCTTTTACCCATGGTCGTTCACCCTTGCCTTCTAAACAACAACGAAATGCTTCGTTATAGTCTAGTCCATGACATAAAAGCCAAAAAACATTTATTTCCAAAAAAAAGGGATTAACTCCTTGAGTCAAACTTCTAATATAAAAGATGAATCCCTCAAAAGGACATCTTCTACCTTCAATTGTCACTATAAGTAGACTGCTCCCTCGAAGGATAGCTATAAAAAGCTTGCAACTCTCTACATATTCTTTCCAAAAAGAGGACTATTTTCTCAAATATCAAAATTCAAAAGCTTCCCGCATCGATCAACTTCGCGAAGACCTCAAGGAGACATATATTCATCCCGTATAGACTTCCCACATCGATCAGTCTACCTAACAAAGTCAAAAAGAAAAGAACAGTAAAAAAATTTGGTCATGGACTTGTTTATTCTGATCTTGGATTCCTTGGCCAAGGCATTTTGCTTCATAACATATGACCCGATTACCTTCACCTCCTTATCCATTGTCTTTTTATTTCATACCTCAAGAGACCTGCTAAACTGATGACATTTGGTGATCATGTGACTATTCGTCACTCTTAGAATTATCAATCATGCAATATCTTTATGGTCTTACGTTCACTAGTCTATCTGTAGATGTGTTTCATACATTTTGATCCTTGCCAATCAGATGGCTTTCTTGCCCCCTCTTATCTTTTTTCTTCTTCATTACCTTTTGATCCTCCTATATAGGACTAGACCCTCGATGCCTGTCTTTTGGGATTTTCATCTCCCACCTCAATCGACCTAAAATCACCTTTACCTATCTACGTATACTCTACCCAAACTTAATTCACCTTGACCTAATCATCCCTATGACTTGGACTCAACCCTACCTATCAACCTACCTACCTCTTCTTCTATCTGCACATATTTTTCCCTAGCTTATGGGAGAACTACATCATTATGAGGTCCCTTTTCATCGAGACTATGTAGGCAGCACTTCCATGGCATGGCACCCTGGAAGGTTAGCTCGGCCACTCTTTACCCTAACCATTTTCCCCACCTTTACCTGATTTCCTGTTCATATCAAAAACCCAGAAATCTATCCCATATCCACATCATTTGACCTACATACACTCCTCATGTTTCACATAGTCTTTTACCACTACCATTATTTCCCATATTCATCTATAACCCATATTTAAACATTGTACACCTTTAGATTCATTTGCATTAACATGTATTACCAAAATACAAAAATACTCGATCCATACCTAAACCTAGCCTGACTCGATCCATGCCTAAACTGACCTGACTCAACCGAAATTGGTTAACCCTTGACCGATGTCGGTCTATTGCCCTAGATAACCGTCGTTAGTTCCCCTACACCACCATTAGTTCATACCAACCGTTGTCGGTTACCCTGCATAGTCCTTTGCCTCACATTTACCTAATTTTCCTTACCTCCCCTTTCTTTTGCCTCCCCTACACCTACGTTGAGAACTTTACCTTCCCCTCTAGCCTCCACCTTCTTCAACCTTACCATATCAATTTTTGAAGCCTCATTATTTTAACCCTACCTCAGCCTTACCCCTGATGTGACCTATTTACCTAGACCTAGAAAATTGTTTGTGACCTTTGACCTCATGTGTTCGCTATATCTTACGGCACTATTATCTGTGTTGATTGACCTAGTGACCTTACCTAGCCTATAATCATGACCATTTATCCCAACCCTACCTTTGGTGTACCAGAACATACCTAAACGTTCCTACACCTAACCTACGTCATGCTTCCTAACCATATCCTATACCTTGGATACCAGAACCACTTCAACCTTGTTTGGATAAACCTATCGACCTTAGACGATGTAGAGTTTGCAAGCTCTTCAACCTGGTACCGTGTCACAGTTTATACATGTGCGTATGTTCAACTGCCCCTACCTTTGACCTTAGACCATTTACCTATATGCCTAATTTTCCCTTTACCCCATTCCTCATTCTCATCATTCTGCTATGCATCCACTTTTATCAAACCACTCGTCGATGTGCTCGGCCACCTCATCAGTTCCTGGTTTGAGAGGGATCACCCTCATTCCTAGTTGGGGCAACCGCACTATATTTTTGTTCATGTTGCTTACCAATACAAGCTACGCAACAAAAAGGGGAAAAATATAGACACTGAAATCATGTCGTAATCACCTTGGTCCCCTAGCGCAACCCTATAATCACTTCGTCATCCTCAACACCTTATCATCTACCTCCTGCACCCCACACATTTTAATTTAATTACTTTAATTAAATTAATGTCATTTACCTCCGTACATATTAATTTAATTAATTTAATTAAGTTAATAACCTTTTACCCACACACATATTAATTTAATTACTTACATTAAATTAATTCACTACCCTCACACACCTATTTAATATAATTACCTTTATTAAATGCACCTCACCCAACCACCCCCATCATTTGACCCATTAACCTAAACCCTAAACCAATGTCCTAAATAAAACCTAACATTAGACCCATCCCCTCACCTCACAATTAAAATCCTCCTAAGGTCATTTTTCGCCCTAAGGAAAAGAGGAAACCCTTATCAAATAGTGGAGCAACTTCCCAGGCATTTTTGGAACAACCTAAGGTATCTCACCCAAACCGATGTCGGTTCACCCTAAACTGATGTTGGTCCACCCTAAACCAATGCCAGTTATACTAGAATGGACCAAATGGCCTATTTAGACCCATGTACATCTTTGTAATATGGGTTGGAAAACTTATGATCTCGAGTTTGATCTCTTTAGACATGACAACAAAACAAAGATTGATTTTGTGATCAACAAAGGCAACCAAAAACACTGGCACAATAGTGAAACTTTCTTCCCAGCATCCTCCAACGCAGAACCTTCTTCATTACTCTTCAGACCTATACCTCACAGAAGAGTAAGTATCCTCCTTCCATCTATTTCATTTTCTTATCATTATCTGTAGTATTTGTGGTAAAGGAACTTAGTCTTTTACCCACTGTCCATTCCCTGTGTCTAGTTGCAGCCACCTTCCATACCTATTCATCTTAATACTTGGCCCAATTTCCTATTTGACCTCCTCCGTAGTCTCAGACCTTTGTAACATATCTGCACCCCCTCTATGATCAATCCTCACCTTCTATCCACTCCACTTTTGCCTAGAAACTCCAAAAACCCAGACTGTGTGATTCCACCAACCCCTGAATCAACCGTCATCGATTCTCTCTAACCGTCACCGGTTACAGTAAAACCGTCATCAGTTTTATAAAATCATGGTCGGTCTCTTTGTATCCTGATCTCTACTAGAATAACAACTTGTTTCTAACTTATACCTACTTGAACACCTATTTGACCTTCAGATTTGTATCTAACCTAGCATGTTAGCTTAGATTCACCTACAACCAACCTACTTGAGCTCTGGATCTCCTTATAGCCTAGCCTATTAGATTAGATCTAGCCTATTGTGTTTTGTATGAGATGCCTAAATCATATTAAACTACAATAGGACAACATTTACTTTATTTCAGCATTGAGTTGTTTTAAACAATGGATTGACAGCCATCTAGGAAGTATCACACTTCCAGGATCTAGCATATGCTAGGTAGTCGATTGTATATATTGTTTAACTCTCTTTGGTGGTTTTGTTTTGGTTCTTATACATGTAGTTACTCCTAGCCAAAAGGAAGGTCCAAAAATCACTTTGGTTCAGAATTTAGATACGCGCTCATACAACCTTCAACCATCCTAAAATAGGTATTCCTCTTGTAGACACCAAATTTGGGTCTTACGACGCCATGTTCCCCGCATCTCGTCTTGCAACCTAACCCTACCTCACCACCTAAACCTTACACAATTAATTATTTATTAATTACCTTATAATTAATAAATCCACATCTCCAACCCTGCCACCTCACCTCGCCACATCACCATGACCTATCCCTAACCCTAAACTAACCTAATTAAGACCTATAACTTGGTCCAGACCCACACCCATGACTCATCACCCCTCACCCGCACCAAAACAAACCTAATAATGACTTGACCAAGCCCACAACTGACCCCTCAGGAGAAAAGGAGGGAAAGTTGGCTATTTTACTAAAAATAGCCAACTTTGACCTAACCGACATCGGTCCCTACGCGACCGGCGTTGGTTAGGTAACCGCCATCAATTCCCTGTAAATGACCTCCCCCAACCAAAACAAAGGGATCCGAATTCATTTTGAAAGAGAGGAACAAGTGAGAGAGAGAGAGGAGGTTGCAGAGAGGAGTATTGAGCCCAAGACTATAACTGAGCAACTAGATCACGGTCACACTCATCCAAACATTGGGAGAGTCGGAGGATAGCTCCATCAGCTCACTTCCGATTGTCGGATCATCCCAACTGAGCCTTGCCTTCGCGACTGCATTCCTTGGACCTGCATTTGCATCAAAAACTAGCAAGTAGTATCTTTTATTATCTTGTATGCTTCTAGACACTACTTTGTGAACTTTTGATTCATAGTGATTATAAGCTCACTTCTGGATCTACCACCCGGTAGCATCCTGCACCTAGCCTTCATTCATCCATCTCTATATTGCCCCAAAGACAACTTTCTCACTCTCTAAGTCTTCTCTATCACCCTACTACTCCCCTCAACCATCTACCAACCTTCTAAACCCCATAACCACCTTACAACCAACCTCCAATTTAAAAAACCCTAAACCACTACCCCTACCGATATCAGTTATCCCCTACCGATACCGATTTTATAACCACGGTCGGTTATCCAGTGACTACCATCGGTCACTGTGACTTATACCAAAAACCAACCTTTCACCTATTTACCTCCAAAAAATCTCATATCTAGCCTTGTCTACCCTTGTAACTTGATCTGAATGTATCAATAACCAGTGACCAGACAAACAACATGACATTTTATTATTGGTAGTTTAGTCTCTATTGCTTTTAGTAACGAGGTACCTAAATCGTGATTTTGCAATAGCTTCTTTATTATCATTTGATTTAATTTGTATTAAAAGGGAACTGACCACCTTTGAAAGGAAGTCTAATATTTCCTGGGCCTAAGGCAGTTCCCTCACTTATTGTTTAACGAAAATCTGGTGGTCTTGCATTCTTATTTACAGGTAGTCCTTCCTAGATGAAAAGGAGCTCTTCACAATAGGTCTGATCTCTCTACGGTACGTGCACACCTTCCCAACACTCAACAAGTATTCCTCTTAGCCCTAACCCTTATCTGTTTCTCAAGAGAATGAAAAGATAGAAATAACTCTATTCTGGAATAAAATTATGTGCGAAACATTTTGGTCATATAGTATTATTTGTCTCATACCCCTGACCGTACACCCGACGGTCAGCTCCTCTTTGGTATGCCTATTAGTATAGCCACTTCCTTAGCCCCTTCCCCACCTAATAACTCCACCTCACCGTCTTCATCCTTAGCCCCGTCTCCCAGCTCAGTGGCTTTGGTGGTTCATATTGCACCAATTCCCCTTCCTTTGGTTAATCTGGGGCCCCACATATCACTACCGTCCACTGCCCCTACCTCATCTCTCCCGCAGATTGCCTCTTTCATAACTCTCTCTCTACCATCTATCCACACGAGCTTTCCCTTTAAGGCTCTGCCCACATTTCATTTCCGCAGACTCATCCGTGGCCCAACATCTTATATAGACACCCTTAGTCGGCACCCCAACACATTCATCATCGTTACCTATCACCATTCAACCCCACCATGTCTAGTAGTGGCTCGTGGCCCAATCCTCCTCTGTTGACAACGACAGCACCATCATCTGACCCAAGCAATGATTTAATCAAACAGATGATGGACAAGATGCAATATCTGAGGGTCTGTTTCAAGAAGCCGTAACACCCTGACATACGAGCAAGTTGTGTTAGGAGCCTATTCATCCTTCTGTTCTCCCACCGAATTACTAGTAATCGCCAAAACAACACTTTTCTTAAAAGTGTTCTCGTTATTTTTTTTGTCATCATGGGGGGACTACCTCATAAACGTGGGTCTTCGATGGTCTCTCCTCGATGTCTAAACTGGCGCTGGTGAAGTCACCATACCAATCCCAACAGTCCCCATTTTTGACAGAATTTGGGGTGGCAACTTGAGTGTGGGCCGTGCTCATGGCCAGTGGATCCTCGCGCCTAAGATATATTGCTATTCTAATAAAGACTACTACAAAAACATAAGCATTTATGTGTCCAATAGCCAGCAACTTCAATCTACTCCTAGCCACCCGCTAACAGGTGCGACAGATCTTTGGCCTTCTCACAATGGGGTTAGCCCTTAGTGTCGTTTTGGGGGGAGGAATTCCACCACCTTATTGCAGGTCACCATGGATCATCACAGCAAACAAATATACCCTACAGGGTGGGGCCATTTCTCACTCATTCACACCAAAAAATAGAAAATTGTGAGTTCATTTCCCTCATCACCATATCTTTTGTTTGGTGTTCCTCATCGGCTGATAACAGGTAATGGCAAATCTTCCAAAATAAGCGTTACAAGCGCTTTTGTGCCAAATACTTGGTATCAAACTTAGCTTTCTTTTCACCCTATATCACAAGAAAATGGTCAAGTAAATCTTCTAACAAAACCTACACAAAATCTCATGCAAATTCGTTGAGCATCTAGGAAAAACTAGCATGACACACCCCTTGCCTTTGGGTTATCTACCAGCTTCAACTTCAACTAATGCCACACAATTCTATTGGTGTATGGTACTGAGGCTTTTTTTGTTCTGCATCTCGAATACAAATCCTTCGCAGATATATCTCTTCAGGATATTCTCACCAAATGATGACTTCCGCCAAGAGTGATTAGCCCAATGAGAGCTTTCTGATGAGCGTATCTTACAAACTCTTGAACCACCTTAAATTATCAAATAAGGCATCAAGCGTGCTTATGAATAGTGAATTCATGATGTACCTTAAGATTGTATCTTGTCCTCAAGAGAATCAACATGTAACCCAAAATAGAAAAGAGCAAATGAGGAGAGAAAATGTGCTCCTAATTGATTGGGCCTAATTTATCACTCACACTAAAGATCAGGGGTACTTATCGTTTAGCTCCACTTATGGGAAACTGAGCATGAACCCCTTAATGCTTGCATCTTCGACCATTCTAGTTGAATTTAGTGTTCATCACTTTTCTTATTACCTTGCGCTCATCCCCTTGAGCGTATTTGTACCACCTCATAACCGTGTTTCTGTGCATATTCAAAGTAGAATCAAACTCACGTGGTTGATATTCACCTCTCTAAAGATGCCTTCCCCTTTTTAGGCTGGTCCATGCTTAAATAGTATCAAAAATTAATAAACATTATCAATTATACATAGGGATTGGTGAGTCAAACTTCCTGCGAACTAGATGCTCATGCCAAACGAGGAACATCTCAGACCTCCTAGCTATAACTAGATGCTCCCGAAGCGCACAACTATGTGCAAAGCCGCATCTACGACTATAAGTAGACTGCTCCCTGAAGGACAAACTATACAAATCAGCCTCATCAGAAGCTTCTGCATTGATCAGATGCGTGAAGACCTAAAAGAACAACAAAAGCAGTAATCCCATCTAGGAATGTCACATCGATCAGGTTATATCCAGAAAAATCAACGCAGTATTCAAAGTACTTTGAGTCAGGACTTTCTATTTCGGTTTGGTTCTCTTTCGTCAGGAATAATCACCTTTGATAACAATCTCTGCGCCCAGCTATACAATCCACTCAGCTCACCAGTCTTCAAAAACAAAGAAACTCAAGGAGGTGACGTAATCTGATATATTATGATTATACAACGCTTTTCACCTATGACCCTTATCGCCATGCAAGGACTAGGGATTATTTAAGCTATGCTAGATAATACTGGTTTGTTTAGCTCTTTCCAATATGGGACACTTTGCTTTTTACCCGAAGAGGATTCTGTGTGACCTTCTTATCAGGACACGTTTACTATGCTTGGGTAAGTTAACACCGCATTCACCTATACCCACCACCAACACCGCCCATACCTTACCAATGGCAAACAACATTACCTCCACCATCAACTTTTACCAACCAACACAGGCTGAAATCGCCTCTCCCTTGGTTCCTAAGGGCAGAATACATGGTCTAAAGGCCCCCTCTTGCTTTGTGCAATGGGCTATGTAGGCAGCACTAGCCTTAGGGACCATGGGTTATCCCAAGGTTAGCTCGACCATCCCTACCATAACTATCATGGTGTGTTACTTAACAATATAAATATTTCAATATTTATATTGATAACACTACCTTGTCTTTACAATCCAAACATTCAAAACACACACATTCGTCTTATTACAGAACTCAGTCAAATAATCATATCATTCAGTTTATTTAGATGTTAAACAAATACATATTCTCATTATCGACGCGCAGGATCGAAGTCCTATTTATTCTTCGACCCATATGATGAAACTCACTAGAACCTCGCTGCCTCGTCCAAAACATGGTTATCGATGGTGATAGTCAACACCCTTAACTGGCTCTCCAGCCTCAAGGTACCACGACTATTGGTCCTCCCACTGATCCACCAATTCTCTTGTAACATACAAAATGCCCCTCTCACGGAGGGGTCTTGCTGTCTAGTCTCTCCACTCGTTGATTGCGAAGCTATAACATCCCGTGCGTCTTGTTCACCTGTGTTTGAAGTGGTTTTGAACTAAAACCCTATAGGCGGTCTCTCTCCACTAATCACAGCTAGGTCAGGATGATCGGCCCTCTCATGTGTACCTCACAGCTCTGCTGCCCCACCATAATCTATAAGACTCTGTCACTCCTGCATCCCATTTACCCCGCGATCGGCTGCTATCTCTTCTGGTCCTTCTGGAAGTGTCGGCTGTGGAGGTGAGAATGGTGCCTCAGCATCAATCCTCTTGTATGGTCTATCATCCATGGGTATATCTTGAACAAATATGAATTGTCGCCGCACGCGATCTAGAGGAATCCTCTCCTACTCACCTAGCTTGTGTCCTGCGATCCACCTCAATCGCTCTACACCCCTCAAATCCTCATCTATGTTCACCATCACCATGTCGTTCCTGTAAGGCCTCCAATGTATATCCACATTCGTCACCATCTCCAACATTTACCTATAATACTCGGCGTCATCTATCACGGTCTCGGCTCTTGCCTCTTGCTCTGTCTAGACCCATCTCCTGAATCCCAACCTCAGCAATCCTATCTCCCCTTCTTGGATTGGTCGGCCTATTGATTGCACACACACAATGTGCTCATAGGACCAACAATGTAATAAGTATGCACAATCTAGTGTAGTCCTGTGATTTCACCTGCATGCCCATAAACCCCTGTATAGCTCCACCAAATATGCGGGTGCCCATGCGAAAGTAACGCTACCCTTTATCATCTCACGAATAATGCACATCAATGATTTTGAAAATCTTCCCCCGTCTGCTCTAGGTAATGCATAATACCCCACGGCTATCATTAATACCATGGCCAACCTTGTTGCTTCAGGGTGTGCCGCAAACATTATACCAAAAGTAAATGTCAAGCCTCACTGTGTCAAATCTTGTGCGGCTGGACCAAATATTGTCGTTATCGCTACCCACCGCGTTGGGTCTTGCCTGATACACTGGTCTTCCTATAATTGGAAGTCTCAAAATTCGAAACACATCTTCTAACGTCACTTTCATCTCCCCTGTTGGCAGGTGGAAGGTATTCTTTTCTGGATTCCATCTCTCAATCAGTGCCTGCAACATAGCATGATTACTTGCGATTCATGAATAATAGCGGATTCCACTTAACCTCGCATGGTTTATTAATGCCCACTCAGCTGGTGTTACATCCGCTCGGCCCGTGACAATAAAGCTGGCACCCTATCATTCATCCTCAACCCTTCCTCAGCTCTGCACACATCACACCAACACACAACAAATAATCCCCCAACAGGTTTTTTTATCAAAATCTACAACTTACACCAGTAACCAATATCAGTTACCTAACCGATACTGGTTAGGCATAAACCAATATCGGTCACTATTAATTCTATCCACCCTACTCAAAAACACCACCTATGATAACTTATTCGCTTGTTTGCCCCTCTCTATACCTGAAAACATATCTGAAACACCTGATTACCTACCCCATAACACTCACCCCATCTCACACCCTTTCCTATTCATATCCGCTAACTCCGCCTCGTCGGCGCAACAGCACACCAACAAAAAACAAAGAAAGCCCAAGGTGTGGGTGTAGCAAAAGAACAACGTTACCCAGTAACCAAATATCAGTGACGTAACCAAACTGGTAGGCAAAACCAATATCGGTCACTATTAATTCTATCCACCCTAATTTAAAAAACACCACCTATGATAACTTATTGGGGTTGCCCTCTCATACCTGAAAACATATTCTAAAAACATGATTACTACCCCCAGAACAAGAAAACAAGCGAAAAACAAGGGAGAGAATTTCTTTTCATGCTATACCTGCTTACATAACCACATCCTATTCATAAGATGCCAAATTAATTCCAAAACTTTACCTCTTGAGGATATAGCAGCTTGAGGTAGAAACCTGTTTCCTCTCTTCTAGCCCGATGAGAAACTTCCCTTGTGTAGCACTGTCACCACCCTCTTCCACTAAACTTGCCTTATGTCTTCTTATCCAAGCCCAAATCACTTGACCTGTCTCTTTCCTCCTTATCACTCAATTCTCCAGGCAAACTAACATGTATGGATGTCAACAGCCTCGCATCCTCGGATTTAACATGTTGCATGGACTCTAACAAATAAAGATTTAAGTTGCCTCACAAGGGTTTCTATTTAAGAAATATCGTTTTAGCATACAAAGATATCGGTTACCTAAAACGGTACCAGTCACATAGTGAACGACTAGGTTGCTAACCGTATCAGTCACAGGTCTCCTTGTGCTTTACTAGGACTTTTCTTTGTTTGTTTACAAATTTTGGTGGAGCACCACTCTTTTCCCTACATAACGAATCACCCAAATCCCTCATCCATAAAACATCAACCTTTCAACACATATGCATATCATTCAAAACATCATCACACCATCATCTCTATACATTCCAGTCCAAGACCAGTCTTGACAAAACACTGAAAACATTATAATATATTGGCCATCAAATCAAAATTAGACAACACCATGTTAGATCACAACTCATCATCTATATATCATCAAGTCAAATGTCAAAATATAACCAATTGGCCCTGTTATTGGGGGCCTCTGTAATACAACAATACGAAAGTCAGCATTGTAGGCTGGTTTCTCTCTGTCAAAATCTAAACTCAGGCTCGCAGGCCGGGTTTGCCTCCCATGTCCAAAATTACTTGGCTCGCAGTCCAGTAGTATCAAAACTATCCCAAATGTAATAAAAGCTCGCAGGTCAGTCTATACAACAACAAATGAAGAACATACATCCTATGTGTGGGCATGCAGGCCTTCCTAGATCGCAAACATCTTGGTTCGTTTACCGACCAATGGTCTCTATCACAAATCCTCTAATCCAACGTCGAGCCAAAAATGTCTCCACTCCTATGTGAATCAGCTCTTCTCCGCTCCCCCCCCTCACCTTCGCAAGCTCTGTCTCCTCAAACTAAACACCTGTTCGCCGTGTCTCGACTCAATTACCATGTAACAGGACACCACCAGCTATGGATATGGGCTGCCTATGACCTATGATATCGAGAAGTCTCAGCTCTATGCACCCAAACTATGGCGGATAACTGTACAATCGGGTGGTACCGATCTAGTAGGTACTCGATAGTAACGGGCCTCCACTCTAACATCAATTTGTAACGAGCCCGTGCAAAACCATGGCTAGGGGATGCTGGTCACCCCTAGATGTCGAATCCGATAAAGTGGCCCCTTCCCCTACTGATGTTCCCTGAACCTGACTGCCGGTACCTGTCAAACGGTGGCGATTGCAGCTGCCATCTCGGGAGCCTGAATAGTTACCTGAAGGTTGCACCTATTGCCTATGCCTTGTGCCTGGGCCTAAATTCCATTGATGTTAACACCCAAAATCTGTGCCTGTGCGTTCCGGTCACGAAGCTACACCTGTCGGTAACCGCCACCTAACCAGGAGATTGGTCACCTCTGTGCTGTCACAGATCCTAATCTGGCTGTGCGGGCTGGTGCGCTCACAGCCCACCATCTTGTCCATGCCCCACCAAACAAAAAAATGAGCCTTTAACCCCAGCATCTTCCACCCTGTGTCATCTATCGGATCTTATCTTTGCCTACCAAAACGACTGTACGTCAAAATGGCAAGTGTAGAGAATTGCGTGCCATTTAAAACCTACCTCCCCTTCGATACTGTGGGAGGGGACGGTGTGGTCACCGTCACCTGTCGTAGTCCGAAGCTGTTGGTCGGACATACTCTCTAGGGGAATCCACTTATACTCTCTCCGGGTATTCCGCTCCAGCTCTCTAGAATATGTAATGGATCCATCGCAGCTAGCGCTCTGGCTCCCTCCACAGGTTGTGAGGGCCCTCTATGATGACCCTCCAGATTAATGATCTAATCGCATCGAACCCAAGGACCTCTAACATATGCACTAGAAAAGGCAACATCCCACCATGTGACCACTGCTCGTGGCTGGCCCACGACCCCCTACCACCTTGCAAAACCATATCGGTAGACTAGCTGTCGGCCTAAACACTGGGCCAACCCTATAAGAGTCGTATAACAAAATGATTTGCTCCGTCAGTGCCCAGCAGGGCTGTGTAATGTGTAACAAGAATGTCGAACATATACTGAATCGCCTCATAACCGGTTTATAGCCCCATAGCTCTCTGCTATAGCTTGCCCACCAGATTTAAAACTGTGCCCCTTTATGCGTAAGTAGGTGGGGATGATCCTCCCAGCCATCTCCCCTTAAACCTCTCATCAGAGCATGTGGGATAGCAGCGCTCGCCCCTGAGTCAGGGAGGGTGGAAGTAGGGTGACTACTGAAGCAAAAAAACTAAAATGGGAATGATGTACATCACAGCAACTGGCAAGCCATGTCCTCCTGCAATGAGCGGCAATACATCTCTACTGTAGCAGACTGCTCTCACAATATGATAGGATAGTAACAATTGGGGTTTGCATGCCCCACAATCTGACAAAGAGGCTAGCCATCCATCGTTGTCCTCGGCATCCACCTGGACTGGAACACCCCCTCCTCCCCTTTGATTGGCATTCTCAGGATGTGATACACATCCTCCTAGGGGTGTCTGTCATCTCTCCAGTAGGGAGATGGAAACGCATTACGTTTGCTACGATCCCATCTCTCGATTAGGGCACCATCAGACTGTGGTCCCTATCCACAACCCTATACCTCTGGACTCCACACTAGTCCAACCTCCCACATAACCTAACCCACTACTATGTGGTCACATGTGGCCCAAGCATCCACTCCAATAGGGGGCGCCATCCAATCTCGCATGGTCAACTACTGGCGTGCCTGAAAAAACAACCCACTTCGTCACAGGCATACCCTAACAAAACAACCCTATGTTCCAAATTTTATGAACCGACATCAGTTGACACAAACCCATAGACATCAAACAACCGGTCCTTTTGCACCTGCTAATCTACACCTGAAAACTGTGACCAATGTCGGTCGACTAAGTGAACCGACAATAGCCATAGGTCAACTGTAGTGTTTTGGGGCCCGAACCAAACTACGCCCCAAACCCTCTATTTTTTCCCCTGTTTCTCCCAATTTAACCCCAACACGATTGCCTAAAAACCTTACCCACCTTGACGTTTTTACCTACCTAACATCTATACCCAATCCATTTATTGTTTACCTTCATTTATTCATTATTTTATCAAATTTTAGATTCCTACACCCAATACCCAAATCCCAGCTAAATTCATAAACTTAACAGAAATAGGGTTCAGAGCCTACTGGTATGACTACACGTCGTTGTGGTGGGATAGGTTTGTGGCGGTCCAGCTCCTCCAGCACCTCCAACACCTCCTGCTCCTCCAGCCTGTGTCATAGCTCCAAATCTCCTCAGCATGGTCCTCAACCAATCAAGCTCTGCCTCCTGATCTCTGGGGCCTACCAATAACTCACTCACCCACTCAACTAGTGCCAACTCAGCCCAAACACTTGCCACAATCAATTCAAAACTCAACAAGAGATGTTTTGGCACTCAAATTCACAATTTGAAAATGACATGCTACTTTTTTTCTTTTTATAGGTTTTGACCTCTAACTGATATCAGTCACCCCTAACCGATATCGGTTACCTGCTTATTTTAACCTAACTCCTACCCTTATCCACCAATCTCCATTTTTCACCACATCACCTACCCCTGGCTTTGCTAAATAGCCTTATTTTGAATTCATTGGCCCGACCCAAGGCTGCAACCAACTAATCAGCCTGACCCAAGCCCGCAACCAACCAATTTTCCTAACCCAAAGCCACAACCAATCAATCGGCCCAACCCAAGGCTGCAACCAACCAATCGACCCGACCCAAGGCCACAACCAATCAATCAGCCCGACCCAAGGCCGCAACCAACCAATTGGCCTAACCTAAGACCGCAACAAATCAATCGTCCCAACCCAAGGCTGTAACAAACCAACCGGCCCGACCTAAGGCCGTAACAAACCAACCGGCCCGACCCAAGGCCGCAACCACTCAATCAGCCCGACCCAAGGCTGCAACCACCCAATCGGCCCGACCCAAGGCCGCAACCAACCAATTGGCCCAACCCACGGCCGTACCCAACCAATCGGCCTAACCCAAAACCACACCAATTAAGTACCTCGACCGAGGCCCGTAAATTACGATTCTATTCACCCATCATGTAGCTATTTGTTCAAACGAGCTCACATGTTCATGTTTTATCCTAACTAGGATACTTGAATTGATCAACTGACCAGCTTTGCCTAGACCAAGACTGTAACATTTACCTCAACCAGACCAACCATTTGGTACTGCTGAACATGCCTAAACATTCTTGTACCTTACCCATTATATACCCTGGAGCTACTTCCTATGCCTTGGATACTAGGATTATATCAACCTTGTTTGGATAAACTATCGACCTTTGCCTATGAATTGCTTGTTTTCTCTTTAAATCGTGTACCTTGGTCGCACTACTGCATTTCAATGTGTGTCTAATTCCTTGAACTTACCCCACCATCTTACCATCATCTCATCATCATTCACCCTTTATCAACCCTATCCCTGATTTCACGTCGCCTCAATCTGTGATAGATTAGAGGGGGATTACCTATACCCTTAACTGGGGCAACCACTCCTTATTATTGTCAATGCATCTTTACAAGACAAGCTACACAACAACAAGGGGCAAATATAGACACCAAATTTGGGTCTTATGATGCCTTGTGCCCCGCATCTCATCTCGCAACCTAACCCTACCTCACCACCTAAACCTTACACACTTAATTATTTATTAATTACCTTATAATTAATAAATCCACATCTCCAACCCTGCCACCTCACCTTGCCACCTCACCATAACCTAGCCCTAACCCTAAACTAACCTAATTAAGACCTATAACTTGGTCCAGACCCACACCCATGACTCATCACCCCTCACCCGCACCAAAACGAACCTAATAATGACTTGAGCAAGCCTACAACTGACCCCCTCGGGAGAAAAGGAGGGAAAGTTGGCTATTTTACTAAAAATAGCCAACTTTGACCTAACCGACATCGGTCCCTACGCAACCGGTATCGGTTAGGTAACCACCATCGGTTCCCTATAAATGACCTCCCCCAACCAAAACAAAGGGATCCGAATTCATTTTGCAAGAGAGGGACAAGTGAGAGAGGGAGAAGAGGTTGCAGAGAGGAGTATTGAGCCCAAGACTGTAACTGAACAACTAGATTATGGTCACACTCATTCAGACATTGGGAGAGTCAGAGGATAGCTCCATTAGCTCACTTTTGATTGCTGGATCATCCCAACTGAGCCTTTCCTTCGCCACTTGCATTCCTTGGACCTGCATTCGCATCAGAAACTAGTAAGTAGTCTCTTTTATTATCTTGTATGCTTCTAGATGCTACTTTGTGAACTTTTGATTCATAGTGATTATAAGCTCGCTCCTGGATCTGCCACCCCGGCAGCACCCTGCACCTAACCTTCATTCATCCATCTCTATATTGCCCAAAAGGCAGCTTTCTCACTCTCTGAGTCTTCTCTATCACCCTACTACTCCCCTCAACCATCTACCAACCTTTTGAACCCCATAACCACCTTACAACCAACCTCCATTAAAAAAAACCCTAAACCACTGCCCCTACCAATATCGGTTATCCCTTACCGGTACTGGTTTTATAACCGCAGTCGGTTATCCAGTGACCAACATTGATCACTGTGACTTATACCAAAAACCAACCTTTCACCTATTTACCTCTAAATAATCTCATATACAGCCTTGTCTACCCCTGTAACTTGATCTGAACGTATCAATAACCAGTGACCAAACAAACAGCATGACATTTTATTATTGGTAGTTTAGTCTCTATTGCTTTTAGTAATGAGGTACCTAAATCGTGATTTTGCAATAGCTTCTTTATAATCATTTGCATTAATTTGTATTAAAAGGGAACTGACCACCTTCGAAAGGAAGTCTAATATTTCCTGGGCCCAAGGATGTTCCCTCACTTATTGTTTAACGAAAACCTGGTGATCTTGTATTCTTATTTACAGGTAGTCCTTCCTAGACAAAAAGGAGCTCTTCACAATCAGTCTGATCTCTCTACGGTACGCTCACACCTTCCCAACACTCAACAAGTATTCCTCCTAGCCCTAACCCTTATCTGTTTCTCAAGAGAATGAAAAGATAGAAATAACTCTATTCTGGAACAAAATTCTGTGTGAAACACCTCTTACCTCCTTTACCTTATCTATTTCTTTAAGTACTTCTCAGAAAACTAAGAAATCAGGTGAAACAGCTGCACCGGTGGCCCGCCCGATCTCTTTTTGGCCTCTACCATCACCAAACCGCTACCCTCACTCTCCACAGGCCCAATCAAATCACACCCACTGATCTTGTGGACCCACCTCTCACAAACCAATCACCCACCATTCAGATTGCCAACTCAACCCTCTATTCCATCTGGACACTTTTTCCCTTTTCTCTCTCTTTTGTGTTGTTTTCTCAATTTGCTAGGAGACAAATGAATAACAAAAAATGTGGATTTTTTATTTTTATAACAAACCCAAACTAACCGATGCCAGTTTTAATTCAATGACATCATTCGCGTGCCCTACCTTACCGTGACCATTTCCACTCTACCGACATCGATTACCATTGACTAGCATTGGTCACCCTCTCTTGCACATTGCCCTAAATTTTACCCTATTACCCTACCTGTCACTCTTTTTTCCACACCCAACCTTTACCTTGACCATTCCCCTCACCCTCTTACCCTCGTCCTTTATTACCTACCCACATCCTCAATTGGGGACTCATTATTTTACCCATACCTCAGCCCTACTCATTCCGTGACCTAGATTCTTGGCCCTGGAACATCGCTAGTGACCTTTGACCCCATGTGTTCACTATACCTTGTGGTATTGTTCCCTGTGTTGATTGACCTAATGACCTTACCTTTCCTCTTGTCATGATTGTTTATCTTGACCCTACCTTTGGTGTACCAGAACACACCTAAATGTTCCAACACCTAACCTACGTTGTGTTTCTTGACCATATCCTATACCTTGGATACCAGAATCACTTCAACCTTGTTTAGATAAACATATCATCCTTAGACAATGTAGATTTTGCTTGTTCTTCAACATGGTAGCGTGTTGCAGTTTATACGTGTGTGTGCGTTCGATTGTTACTACCTTTGACCCTGACCTATTACCTAGATTACACAAGTAGACCTTGCTCCTTCTTCCCCTATTACCCACCTTCCTTTCATCACATTTATTAGTCATCGAACCACTCACCGATTTTTCCTTCTCCCTTGTCAGTTCCTGATTTGAGGGGGATCACCTCTACCCACACATGGGGCAACCACATCTTTTTTTTGTCAGCGTCGCTTACCAATACAAGCTACACAACAAAAAGGGGCAAATTGTAGACACCAAAATTGGGTCACACTCCCTTTGGTCCCTCGACAAATAAACACCTTGAACACATTCACCTAGCCATGGCCCCCTTCACCTCACTATAATATTAATTTAATTATTTAAATTAAATTAATTCATTACCCTCACTATATTTATTATTTAAATAGCCTAATTTAGATAATGCCCACATATCCACCTCACCTAGACACCTCATCAAGCCACCTCACCCTAAGACCTGTTCTTAGTAAGTTGCCATAAGTAACTAAGACTTACCCAAAACCCTAAAAATCAATGCCTACATTCCCTCTAACCACATTCATGCATGCTTAACGGAAGCTTATAGTCTGATCCATTGATTAACGACATGAGATCCTAGAAAATCAAGGGGATCTGCCTAGTTTAGTAAACCTAAAAAATCCCACCCTAACTGACGCCGATTACCCTTAACCACTACCAGTTAAGCCAGAACGGCCGTCAGTCACCTTTTAACCCCCAAAACAACCTTATTTTGGAGGTTGGAAAAAGTTGGCATATTCCTGAGAGATAATATATATTTTGAGAACAAGCTTCAACGAGAACAAGCATGTAAGGAAGGAGATCAAGAATTTTTTCTTACACAGACATCCAACATTCATCCAGCAACCACCCATCACATATTTGATCCAACCAAGCAAAAAGGAGTGCACATGTAGCCCATGCAGGAGCTCTCCAATGTTTGGTGATCCTCCGCAGTGTTCAACCTCCTATTAACATGTTCATCCCTCACTCATAGACGTCCAGAGCTAGATTCCAAGTAAGTAGAACATTTTACTTCTCTGGATCACTTATTTCATCTTTGTGTTTTTATCCTTTGTCCTCTTAACCACCCATTAACCTCCTTTAATAGTCACCCCTCCACATCCCCATTCAAACCTTGCCAAATCCCATCTGAATAGCCTAATACCTCATTTCAACCAGCCTAGTCCTTTGTCTAACCATAAGGGAGATCCAAAGCTCATTCTGTGACATTCCTAGTATTCCATAGTAACCGTAACCGGCACCAGTTCTCCCTAACCAGCGTCGGTCACCCTTAACTGGTATTGGTCACTATATTTACCAATACAGCCCAAAACATTGACCTACCCACCTTTTCTCACATCACCCTTAATCACCTGTGACCTACCTAAGACCTCTGTCAGACCTATAGAGACCTAGAACTAGTTACTTGACCTTCGGATCTTATTTTAACCTAGCCTTTTAGATTAGATCTTTCTTATTCTGTTTTAAATGAGATATCTAAATCATTTTAATTACAATAGGATTTACTTTATTACCAGCATTAAAAAATTTTAAACAGTGGACTGACAGCCGTCTAGGAAGTATCACACTTCCTGGATCTAGCACACGCTAGGCAGCTCACTGCACATATTGTTTAACTTTTATTTAGTGGTCTTGTGTTCCATTTCAGGTAGTTCCTCCAAGCCAAAAGGAAGATCTCACGATCAGTTATGGATTCTGAGTTCATACACGTGCAACAACCTATCAACCATCATTTCAACAGGTATTCCTCCTATGCCCGTTACCCTATCTGTTTCGTCACTTTCAAAGAAATGTCTAAGAATCAGGTGAAACACCTATGCGCGTTGGACGCACAGAGAAAACATGCTTGAAAAAGTAGTAAATTTTGAATTTATTGTGGCAGTACGGTAGTAGGTGGTGTTGTAATTAATGTAGTAAAAATTAAAAAACTATAAATAAGAGGTTGGGGTAAATCATTTTTACCTTGTGAAAATTTGCGAATGAGCTTATACGAATTAGGGCATCCTCAATAGTATTGGCAAAAGATCGATTATGAAGGTAAAGATTTGAGAACTGGATTGTGAAGAAGAACATGGTCATGCACAAAGTGAGTTTTTGAAATAATTTCTGTAGGTATGAACAGTGTAGTGTGAAAAAGGGAAGTTTTTCTTATTAGGGTTTTGAAAACTAGAGCACAAATTACATAATTTGCATATGAGAGTTATAGTTAAAGGTTTGAGGCATCGAGGAAACTGAAACACAAGGTAAAACTAACAAGTACCTGAATAAGAATGGCACCAAGGAGGGAAGAAACCATTTCACCCAAGTTAAGGGGCAAAGGTAAGGAAAAACCAAGTACAGAAACAAATTTCAATGAGTGGTATTCAGAGATGCAATACCCAAATGGGGTATTGATGGGGATGGAGTGGGTGTCCCACATATGGAAAATGGTTATAACTGATTATAACCATCGAACTGATGAAACTAAGAAGGACATGACTTTAAAATAGGTTCAACCTATAGGAAAGCGGATGACCGATGATAAACCAGTGTCTGTGGACTCGGTGCAGAGGACTTTAGAGAAGGTCAGATTATACAACTATATGAACTGCCATTTTTCTGAAACTATGAGATATTGTGCTAGTGGATAATGTCATGCTTACATGAAGATTATTTTTTACTTCCCTGGAAGGAGAATGCGCATAACCCCACAATTAATCTCTAAGTTCTCTGGACTCATCTGGACTGAGGATTCATTTGATGATGACTTGGGTTATAATGAGGTTGTCAAAGAAACATCTAAGGGATATGAGTATAAGAAACATGGGCACACATTTGATATCTCAAATATCAGTAATCTAGTGATGAAGATAGCTGCACACCTACTTACCAAAATAAGTGGACATGAAAGGTGGACTCAAGTTAATAAGAGGTGGTTGAATGTATGCAGGAAGATAGCTGAGGGAACCATCTACAACATCTCAGCCTTCATTTCAGAAGATATAATTGATACGACGTGAGATGGAGAGAAGATAATGTATGGAAATATCTTTCTCATAATCATATTCTCTAAGATTAGAGTGCCTGATAGGTTCAATAATAACATATGGGAGTAACTTGAAGAATATCCCTCCCCTGCTAAAATATTTACAGCTTATACTTGTGAGAATATGACACTGACATAAAAGGCATGCATAGATAGATGGTACAAGTGGATACGTGATGCCTTCAACACCAAGTGGAGGATCCCGGATAAACTACCAGCCTTGGTAAAAGATGAGGTTGAATTTTTAGTTTACCAACAATTTTGCATTGGTAGGTTCACTCTTATTGATGGCACCGAAATCCCATGGTGCAAATTACTGTTTTCCTTTAAAGTGTAGTACTTCCAAAGCGTAGTTAACATTTTAAAAGAGGAAAATAAGTTGAGATTTGATCTAATTTTTATAGATCAGGAGCATCTCGAGCTACTATGAACAATTTTCTACCCAACAAAGTGTACATATGTGGAAAGGCATGTGTCACAAGACATACAACTGATCAAGACTATTATAATGTCGATTCTTGGGACCACTGCAACAAGGGTGTATATTTATCTTCGGCCGAAGTTTGAACAAGGAACATATTTATAGGATGATGTAAGTATACCTAAGGACCCTTCAAAGAGAAACAAGGTAGAGACAAAGAATTTATGTAAGTATGAATGGTGTAGTGTGAAGAAAGGAAGGTTTTTTGGTTAGGGTTTTGAAAACTAGAGCACAAATTACATAATTTACACATGAGAGTTACGGTTAAAGGTTTGAGGCATCAAGGAAACTGAAGCACAAGGTAAATCTAATAATTACCTAAACAAGAATGGCACCAAGGAGGAAAGAAACCATTTCACCCAAGAAAAGGGGAAAGGGTAAGGAAAAATCAAGTGCGGCAGTGAATTTCAATGAGTGGTATTCAAAGATGCAATACCCTGATGGGGTATTGATGGGGATGGAGTGGGTGTCCCACACAAGGAAAATGGTTATAAGTGATTATAACCATCAAACCGATCAAACTAAGAAGGACATGACTTTGAAACAGGCTCGACCTATAGTAAAGTGGATGACAGATGATAAACCAGTATATGATGACTTGGTGCAGAGGAATTTAGAGAAGGATGGATTATTATAACTGTATGAACTGCCATTTTTCAGAAAGTTCGAGAGATTGTGCCAATGGTTAATGTCACGCTTACATGAAGATTATTTTTACTTCGTTGGAAGGAGAATGCACATAACCCCACAGTTAATCTCTAAGTTCTCTGGACTCGTCTGTACTGAGGATTCATTTGATGATGACTTGGGTGATAATGAGGTTGTCAAAGAAACATCTAAGGGATATGAGTATAAGAAAGGTAGGCGCGCCTTCGATATCTCAAATATCAGTAATCTGGTGATGAAGATGGTCGTGCACCTACTTACTAAAATGAGTGGACATGAAAGGTGGACCCAAGTTAATAAAAGGTGGTTGAATGTATTCATGAAGATAGCTAAGGGGACCATCTACAACATCTTAGCCTTCATTACAGAAGATATAATTGATGCCGCATGAGATGGAGACAAGATAATGTATGGAAATATCTTTCTCGTGATCGTATTCTCTTATAGATGGTACAAGTGCACGATGCCTTTAGCACCTAGTGGAGGATCCCAGATAAACTACTAGCCTTGGTAAAATATGAGGTTGAATTTTCAGTTTACCAACAATTTTGCATTGGTACAAGTTCACTCTTACTAATGGCACCAAAATCCCATGGTGTAAATTACCAGTTTCCTTTATAACGTAGTACTTCCAAAGCATAGTTAACATGTTCAAAGAGGAAAATAAATTGAGATTTGATCTAAGTGTTTTAGATCAGGAGCATCTCGAGCTACTATGAACAATTTTCTACCCAAAAAAGTGCGCATATGTGGAAAGGTATGTGTCACATGACATATAAATGATTAAGATTATTACAATGTCGATTGTTCGGACCACTGCAACAAGGGTGTATATTTATCTTTGAATGAAATTTGAACAAGGAACATATTTATAGGATGATGTAAGTATACCTAAGGACCCTTCAAAGAGAAACAAGGTAGAGACAAAGAAAAAAGATACATAAGAAACTCCTACAACAAAGAGGGCATCAAGCGTGCATGAAGGCCATGCCACAGGGACAAAGGAAATAGATGCAGGTATGAGTACTTATACTAAAAGGAAGAAGTACCTAGTAAAATAAAAGTTTCCATTGAATAATAAACCAAGGGTATTTTATAGTTTTGAGTCTAACGAAATGGAGAGCTTGAAGCATGAAGAGACAGAGGGGGAGGACAAATAATGAGAGCCTATGAGGAACCCCCCATGCATAATGTGCATGAGCCTAATGAGGAGCAGAGCATGCATTTGGAGGAGGTTAGAGAAGTAGAATTGGATGGATAATAAGAAGTTAGAACAAATTTACAAGATACAATGTGCATCTTTGGCCCAGAGATAGAGACCATTTTGGAATGAGAAGTAGTAGGCATTATACAGACCTTGGTCGATCAAGAGGTGGAACGCAACTCTAAAGAGGAAGAAGAAAAAGAGAAATGTGGGAGTCTAGGAGGAGAGAAAATTTTGGTGATAGGTTTCCCAAAGGGTGTGTGCACAGGTGGTAGACACACATACATCCCACAAGGGCCTATTATGTCCTATGATGTAGATCCCAGCAAAGTATTGCACTCCCGGTACCAGAGTACAGTACCAGCAGACCAACTTTTATGTTTGTCATATTTTGATAATGAAGGTGCATTGTCATACACGAGAAATATGTTATCCTAGGAATTTGAGTCCCATGTTGATGAAATTGATTTCGAATTCAATACAGGTTCATTGTTGGCTATGCGCACTTCACTGAGTTTTAAGGAGATGAATCTATTTGTTGATTCTCAATAATTAATTGATGAACAAGCATGTAATGCATTGAATAAGGTATTGGTGGAAGTAAGGCCAAATTATTTAGGAGGAATAATAGAATAAAAGTGTTGGAAAAGGAGTTAGAAGAGAAGAATAAGGAGATAAAGGGGAAGAACATATTATTGCAAAGTTAAAGGTTGAGTTGTGGGAGGAAAAGGGAAAGTTGTGTGAGGTGTATAAGAAGGAAGTTTGATAGAAGATTCTATCATACTAGTGAACCCAGAGTTTACCCTCCTACAAAGACGTATGAGATGGTCCTCCATTGTTTGGAGCATTTAACGCACATAATCACAATGCAAAAATAACCCCTAGAACTAGAGTCCGTGGAAGAAGTTATGGCGCAACAGAAACAATAGGAGAAGGAACAGATGGAGGTGACCATAACTCAGTACACTAATCTTCTTACATCAATTAATACCATGGATCATATGACTGAAGTTTTCTATGAAAAATGTGAAGACATGGATCAAGTGGAAAGTGTGATGGTTTCCACTCATGAGGAAGATTCAAAGGAATTCTAGACCAAGAACAAAGAAAATTAGGTGGAATGAGAAAGGATCCTTTTAGAGGTCGAGAATAAGAGTGACATTATTGATATATTAAGGACCTCTATAAAGAATAAGCTTAAGTAATTGTATTCCTAGGTAATGTGCAGAATGGACATGCTGACAGACCTTGGAAAATAGTTGGAAAATTTTGTTGACACATTCAAAGCCAAGGGTGAAGAGCTAACATTTGAAGAAGTCAGTACAATGATGGGGAATCTATTCAAATAAGCACAAAGTGAGGTAGAGGGATGGAATGCAATTGAAGCATCATTGAATGATGATTTTCCCTTCCTTCTTACATGAGGAAAAAATTCCTTTATTCTTTGGCGATGACAGACATTATATTATTCTTTATGGCTACAAGATTCTTTATTCTTTATTCATGGAGAGATTAGTCAGGTTACCCATTGTCGGGGGGAAAAATGAAGCAAGTGTGGGGTAATGTTGAGCATGGAAAATGACTAAGTTACTGAGAATAGAGGTTAGAACATGTAAGAGGCATTCCAGAGAAAAGGAACATGAGGATGCATGTGCGAGGAGGACAGGGTTTGCGCACATAAGACGTGAAAGAGTTATGTGTAAGAGATCAACACTTAGCAAGTTTTGGGATCCAGATCTAAATATGGACTTGGAGTGGTAGCCAAGCAAGGTTTTGAAGATAAATTAAAACAAGAAGACTTGTAGTTCAAGTAAAGTATATTGTGGGATAGATCTCATGTGAAGGAAGACCAATTGACATGCATAGTTCTGGAGATAATAATAGTATCTAAATGAGAAGTTAACTAAAGAAAATCTATTATTAGGAAAGCTTGCATGTTTTTATGATTATCTTGTAGTGGCACATGTTTATTCTTAGCTTGAATGCTATTTTGAGGATACATAGGTAGTGAAGGGAAAGTCCCTACCCCTATCATATGTATTGATTTGCATGGTTTACAGATCATGATCCATGTTTTGTTAGAGTTATGTTGTTGGTTTATGTGAGCGCATGACTTATGGTGACATTATTATGAATGTATGAATCTTTTGTGTTTTACAACAATTAATACAATGGATCTATGTGGATGGATTCTAGTTATGGATAATAGTGTTAATGGATCTTGTAGAGTAGATTTTATATTTATGCTTCTTTAAAGTTCATTATGTTATATGTTAGATCTTATTCTTGTATACCTAAATGTGGCTCATTTGTTACTATTATAGGATGTATTAGATCTTGATCATAGATTTCAACTATCATGCATGCTAACACTCTTGACAAATCTTCCATAAATGAGGGACCTACTACCCTTCCGCACTTCAGGTGAGCACTCATTTCTGGCTTAGTGACGTGCCAACGCACCTTGGGAAATTTGGTAAAATAAAATACTACATCTAGTGTCTTTAATGAGGCTTGTATGGTTGAGGTCTCAAAAGTTCAGGAAGAAGATTCTAAAAATGATAAAACTTATATCTTCCCTAATGAATGTTGAACTCTCAACTATGACAGTGCAAAGTGTTGCTACTGTGTTAGGGAAGGGGTGATCCTTACTTCTCTAGAGGAGAGGATCATGCCTTTTTCCTTTAGGTAAAACTTCTTCTTGGTTTCATCATAGCCAAGATAATGGGCATCAACAACGTGAGAGTTTTTGGTGATTCCCAACTTATTGCTAACCAAGTATATGAGACTAGAGCTGAGCACCTATAACTCTAAAAATCTACCATACTTGAACTTTGTAAGGGTTTTGACTTTATTTTTATCAAAGACATACCTACAGAGAAGAATCAACTAGCCGATTCCATGGCCACGTCTTCCTCATAGTTTTTTCCAAGCGAGGATTGTTATACAAATAAATCTCCTAGTGATTTGGGTAACTTGTATAAATATTCTGGCTCTCAGTTCCTCATTAATGGTCACGCACACTTAAGATCAATTGGCAAGTTTCCTTGGTTGCAGTTTCCCCTTGGCGCCCCTTATTTCTATAAGTGCCCTTGCATGCTTTCTATTCTCTCCTTCCACTTTCCTTTTCCTCTTTATTCCACTCCTCCCTTGTCGCCCACCTTTTGCACATTCACTTAATCTTCCTAAGTAGCTCCTTCACCCCATGCGATGCGTATCTTACCCTTGCTTCAATTAGGTAAATTCCTAGCCTTCTTGTGCACATACCATGCCCATTAATTTTTAATGGTTGCACCTTGACAATGCATTCTCTTGTCACTAGTGTTTTCTAATTTCCCCATGCATGTCACGTGCACGCGTTCCTCTGGCACTTTTCTCTTTGTTATTCTTCACACACTCCTTTACACCCTTCTCTGCCAGGTTATTTTATGCCCTTCTTGTGCACACCACGCACAACCATTCTGACAGTGTGCTAACAAGATGTCAAATCATTGCAACAAATCAATAACTAACACATGTGACAGAAATGAAAAATATTTTTGTAATCAGTTGGCCATCATTTCATCCAATATCCGCACATGCCACATGTTTTGTGTGCACCGATGACTCTGACATCTTCTGACAGTCGCATCTTTTGCTACAGAGCTCATATTGGTGCATGCACCTAGACTTGTCTAGAGAGCTGACTGACATTCGTCTACAGTGCTAGACATTCAAATTCAAATTATTGGCATGGATCTAGTAGGTGAGAAATGGGAAAATGTCTCTCTGAGCATTGATGAGTAGATCTGATTGCTCCAACCACCTAATCTAATCTAATCTTCCCTCCTTCCTTCATCCAACACACCAAAACAAACCTAGGGAAGTGCATCCGACATAGATTCTCAAGTGGATATTTGTAGGCATTGAATGCTTTTTGTTGGTGGTTGTACTTTCAAATTCTATGTTTTCCCTCCTTCTCTTCTCCTTCTACATATTTATCTATAAATGTAAGAGCTTAGGCTCAGTATTAACATTGGACACTCTAGATCATTACGCATTCTACTAAGGACTTCATATTTTCTAGTATTTTGAGTTGTATGACCTCTAGATCTAGCTCTTCGCATGTGGATATTGGCCTCCTTCATCATTGTAACAGCTTTGTGCATTTGTGGAAGTAATAGAAGCATTGTTTTGTGACTATTTTCTGTCCTAACATGTTTGCATTCCTTCTTCTTTATTTTTATTTTGTGTTGTGTGTTGGTTGTGCCATTTCACATCCCTTGGAGCTCCTTATTTAGTTATGTCCCATGAGAACGATCTGGTAAATACGTGTTTAGCTGTGATACTCATGCCTAGCATCCTTTCACGCATCTCCTCTGATTTTTTCTCAGAACAGATAGTTTTCATCCCTCTTTTCTGGTGTTATCACCTTTTAGTGTATTTTCCTTTCATGTTATCCTTCTATCACTTGTCCCTCGGCATTATTATATCAGTTTTCCCTTCCATCACTAGGAGTAGTAAGCAGTAGTATAATTAGATAGAGGAACTGAGTCTTCTCTGGAGATCCGTCCCAAGACATGCAAGGTCCCACAACTTGGGAATGGTTCCATTGTGGTCTCAAATAGCTCATGGCCCTTCCAAGATCTAAGTTACAGGTGTACATGTTTGAGTAACCAACAGTTTCTGGTACGTTCGGTGGGATACAGTACATTGAAAGCTTAAATTTCATATCTGGTTAAGTTATGGTGTGTAGACTTAGTAATTCATCCTTTAGAGGTTCATTTCAACACATCTGGCGACTCCCAACATTTTCAAATCTCTATTTTAGCAGTCCTAGGCACCTTTCAAGAGAAGAGTGCATACAAGGAAATGTGTAGCAGCTGAAGATTCTTTTGAGTACCTCCAATTATCCTCGAGGAGTGTTTTTTCCAAAAAAATTGTGTGCGTGCATCTTCATCTCCCACGCACTCGTGCACCCATTCAAATCCTCCTCAAAGTAGACAACCTGTGTAACCTGACAATGACACATCAGTCAACCTCCTCCACTTAGGAACTTTGTAAACTTTACTCAAGGAAGTCCCTTGGTTCTAGATGTGCAACATGATATACCAAATGGCATGCTCAAGAGTATTCCGATATTTTACTAGTTAGAATCAATTCACCCCTCAGGAACATATCTAGGATATAGTCAAATGTGTTTTCACTCTATTTAATCACACATGATGATGTAGTAATTTAGGCTACTTGCAACCTCTTTCAAAGTTAAAGCACTCTCAATAGTACCGAGGCCTAAGACCTAGATCTATCACCACATGGGATGAGCTAGGAACAAATCTTTTTACATTTGCTTTGAAGATAAGTCAAATCACCTATCTCTAGTGGAGCAATTGACAACAACAAGGAGGGTGCCTAATGAGTAAAATTACTAATTTCAACATCAGATTTCAAAAGAATTGGGATAAAATCCCTCTTGTGGTAATACCTACAGCCTCAGCATGCTTTCCTATATTGATCTGAAGGTAATCAATAGTGATATCTCAGTCATGATCCAATCCATGGGAGGTAGGACTTTACCAGTTGCTTATAGTATTGCAGTAAGGTCAAGAAAATAGTCTTATTTAGGTGGGAAATATATATCCTAGACCACCTATGCCCTTGTTCCTAGAAATGTCACAAGCGCCCCACCCTTCTATGGCCCCTATTCATGTTCCTAAGCAAAGCATGCGCAACCAGTTACATCAACATCCTACTCTACTAACGCAGCATAAGGAAGATAAATATTTGAAGGCCCTCATTAGAAATTTATCAAACAAATTCATATCATTAGAAAAGCAACAGGCGCAAGCCTATAGAGGCAATTCTAATTAGGCGCATAGCCATAATAATCAACCTTGGTGATAATCAATATGGAAATCAAAGATACACTCCCAACCAACATAATGATAGATGGACATCCCAATGGACATATGCCCTTGTAATTTGTTCCTCTCACACCTTCTCTTCTAGTACCTAGTACGTAAGTCAGGTGCTTGTTCCAGTTCAGAATAATTTGGTGCAAGAGTCATAATTGTGCTTCTCTTGCAACATGTCTCTATAGTCAATATCATCTTTTCCAATGTTGCATGCACGTGTAAGCATTCATGATCTAGAATGCTTCCACCCTATGAGCCTTCAACAAGTACCCCTAAAGCAGATAACCAGAGAAACACCAGAAGCTCCTCTAGAGATAAATTTTATTTTCTTTGGCAGTTGAGGAGTTATGTGCAATCAACCAAGCTTGCAAAAGATACAAATAGATTGTGCACCCCAAGTTACAAATAACACAAGATACAAATAAGAGTATGTTAGAATCAGGCACGCAGGTCACGACTCCCAACTAACACAAGTAGATCCTCAGAATCAAAAATATGTAGCCAAGGCATCCAATAGCAAGAGGCATCTCAAAGTCCCTACACAAGATAATCCATGTGCCAAGATCCTTTTAAAGAAGCACGTTCCCCTCCTTTGGTAGGTCAAGCCTCTACTCTAGCTAAGTTCTCAGGATTCCATGCCTGAACAGTCAAGAAGGGATGTTGTTCCCCAAATACACAAGAATAATGGGTCTCCCACTTAGCATTCTAGACCAAATGAAGAGGACAAACATAAATGTCACAATTTGGGATGCCCAGACTATTCCATCTCAGTGGGATCTATTGCATGAAGCTCTAGCATAACTCTTGCACACTGATCCAGTTATGCAGAATCCACGTGTTTCTATCAATATCTTCTAAGAAGGAGAAGAGAAGCAAGTAAGTAAATCTATTAAAACCCCATGCTTCTACATGTCCTTGTTCAAAGGTAAACACTTAGTGCATAATTATAGGATTGACTCAAGTGCTAGCACTTTTGTTATGCCTAATAAAATTTTTGATGTCTTAGGTCTAAAATATAGCCCTTTGTGCATAATTACATGATTGACTCAGGCGCTAGTACTTCTATTATACCTAAGAATATTGTTCGATGTCTTAGGTCTAAAGATATATCCCTTTGTCTAAAGGAGTCCTAAAACTTGATGGCTCAACTGTCACCGCCTTAGGAGTCATCAAGGATCTTGAGTTAACCCTCCATACATGTCTAATCCTAACAATAACTCAAGATGTTTCAATTATTGACCTACCTCCTTTGTTTTCCCTATATCTTGTCAAGGAGACTTTACTGCTAAAGTAGGTGGTTACTTGTCTTTTGATTGGTGTCATATGTTACTCAAGATGAGGTATGGTACCTAGTTTACCATACAAGTTGAGCCTATATTTTCCTATCAAGTAGAGCTCATATGTCCCAGGCCTCTCTCCAAGCCAACTATTTAGTCAAAGAACAAGCTTTAGTTCCTGACAAAGCAATTCTCTTCCACCCTCTATTCCTGGCCTAGTACTTGATGATTGAGTGGAGAGGCACCATAAATTTGATCCATATGCTAAAGAACTTGTAAGCTTGTGAAACTAGGCTTGGTACTTATTACATTCATGAAGAATAAGTTATGCTACCGCGTGCGATCAAGAAAAGCAAAGTTGAACTGGGTGTGTGGAAGTTGTACTTTGATGGATCCAGAAGCAAGAATGGCATTGTTGAGTAGGAGTGGTTCTCATTTCCCCTAAGGATGAGAAATTATTCTTCACACACATAGGCTGGCAGCTCACATGTTCCAATAATGTTGTAGAATATGAAGCATCTGGTGCATGGCTTGTCTCATTGTTGAGAAGAAGCAAATTAAGACATGCTGTAGATCTTTGGGGACACAGAATTGATTATCCATTAGGTCACCAAACAAATGCAAGACAAATAACAAGATTCTCAGAGCTCATAAACATAGATTTTGGGACCTCCTTGAGATATTTAATGCTCTAAATCTGCAAATGTTGCCACAAAAAATGAACAAGGAGGTCGACCAGATAGCCATGTGCTTGGTTACAGATTTCTCTCCTGCTGAGGAATTTGGAAAATGAAACACTTAGCACATTAAGATGGTGATCAGACCATCCATTCTAGATAACAACACTAGATGAAAAGTGTTTTAGATTGGCATGTGCATATCTGTCTAGTTTATCCAGAATGAATCCAAACTTTCATCAAGTAAGTAAGCTTGATTTACATAATAGCCATGGTGACCAAGTAATATAACTGAAGACAAACAAGTTGCCTAAAGGGCTGGTCACCTTAGATAAAATGTTTATCCTTGATGATGAGTTCAAGGGTGAAGAAATATACATGTGCGCCACGCAAGAAGACTATTCCCCAGTCACTATTGTGTGCAGGAAGTAGCTATTGCTTAGTAATACTTGTGCGCATGATGAAAATCAAGATTTCATCTCTCTCTTTCAATAATACAGTGATACCTTCTCATGGAAGTATGAAAACCTCAAAGGTTTTGATCCAAGTGTTGTTCAACACTCCATTGACCTTGATCTTCATACCAAGCCCATCAGATAGAAGCAACATCCAATAAAATCCAAATATAGAACCCCTCATGAGGAAAAAATCATTTTTTCCATCAAGTACTCTACTTGGGTCATGAATCTAGTTCCAATTCATAAGAAGAATGGAAAAATCAGACTCTGTGTTGATTTCAGATATTTGAATAAGTAATCTCTAAAGGATCATTATCCTTTGCCTTCAATGGAGTAGATTCTACAGATTGTGGCTGGTGCATAGAGATTCTCCATGCTAGATGGATATTAAGGTTTCAATCAGATCCTGGTCAAGGAAGAGGATCAACTCAAAACATCATTTACAACCAAGTGGGGAACATATGCATTTTAGAAAATGCACTTTGGTATTTCAAACATGAGTGCCACATATCAGCGTGCCATGGATATTTCCTTCAAATGATACATCAATGAGTTCATCTTAGTTTACCTTGATAATATAACTGGCTTCTCAAAGCAAAGCATGGATCATATGGACACCAGGAGAAATTATTTGAGAGATGCATAAATTATGGGGTGTCTCTTAACTCCAATAAGTGCAATTTTATAGTGGGGCAAGGCAAGCTCTTGGGCCGTGTGGTTTCAAAGGATAGCATTGCAATTGATCCCAAACATGTTTCAGCCATCCTAGATCTTTCCTTACCAGCACACAAAAAGGCCCTACAATCCTTCCTTGGCAAGATCAATTTTTTTAGGCATTTCATCCCTAACTTTTTAGGACCAGTTCCACCCATCACCTTGATGCTCAAGAAGGACACAACATTCAGATGGAAAGTAGAAGGAAGAGAAAGCTTCAACAAGATCAAGCAAGAAATTTCTTGTGCACTAACACTCATTAATCCAGATTATTCAAAGGATTTCATCCTTTATGTGTATGGTGCTGATGCAAGTGTTGTTGTTGTCCGAACACAAGAAAATGAACAAAGGTAGGAAAAACTAGTGGCCTTCTTTAGCCAAATTCTGAAGGATTATGAACTGAAGTATAGTCACACAGAAAAGTAGGTCTTCACCATCTTGCACGTGCTCAATAAATTAAAGAGTATGCTCACCACCAATCATATCAAGGTGTTAGTCTCCCACTCTTCTTTTAGAGACTTCATCATGGGAGCATAAATCAATGAGAAAAGAGCACGATGGGTAATAAAAATCATGGAGTATGATGTGACTATCAAGGCCACAAATCATGGATCAGATTGCTAAGGATGTGCAGATTGAAGCTGAGAGTTCATTATTTCTATATGAGAATCTCCCTTGTACAGAACTTGAGCAGAGCATAGACCCTAACGGACATGGATAGATAAAGGACATGATCATATTCCTTTCCGAGGGCACATACCCTCCTAGTTTAAACAAAACAAAGAGAAGACATCTCAGGTTACAATCTATCCCTTATGTTTTTATTGATGGACTTCTCTTCAAGAAAAATCTTGATGACGTGTTGTTAAGATGTATCAACGGTGCACAGACAAAAGAGTGTTAGAAAAATTTCACCATGGATTCTCTGGTGGACACTTCTCTGCCAAAACTACAGTAATGAAGATAATAATGGCATGTATCTTTTGGCCTACTCTTTTTGTAGATGCACACAAGTGGGTCACAAAATGAAAGGAATGTGCTTTCTTTACAGGAAAGAAAAGATTGGCAAGTGCTTCCCCTTCAACCAATCCAAGTAAATCATCCTTTTGCGCAATGGGGTCTTGACTTCATAGGCATGATCAATCCACCTTCAAGCGCTAGACATAAGTGGGTGTTAACATCTATAGATTACTTCACCAAATGGACAGAAGCTATTGTGCTCAAGGGATCAACCAAGTCATTCATCCTTGACTTTATCAAACGCATATTCACAAGGTTTGGCATTCCTCAAACCATTATCTCTGATAATGAAAAATCCTTCCTTGGGACCAAAATCACTTATTGGGATCTAAATATGGGAATTTATCTGAAAACCTCTTCTAACTATTACCCCTAAGGAAATGGTCTAGCAGAATCAACAAACAAGAACTTGATCAAAATCATGAAGCACACAATGAACATTAGCCAAATACAGTGGCATATAAAGGTCTCACGCACGCTTTGGGTAGATAGAATCAGAGTCAAAAAGGTAATAGGAACTTTTTCTTACAAGCTTGTATATGGAAAGGAGGCTACCCTTCCTTTAACACTAAATTTGAATTCGCTGACAATTTCCCAACAGCTAGAATTTGAAGGCACAGACCAAAGAGAAATCAGAATGGAAAAGCTAGTTGATCTTCAATAACTAAGGAACTCTGTCATGATCAAGCTATGACAACATCAACAAGCTATAAAGAAATGGTTTAATAGAAAGGCTAAGCCTAAAGCTTTCAAATTTGGGGACTTGGTTTTAAAATGGGATGTTGATAGAGCTAAAACAGGGTGCCATTCAAAGTTTGATGCACTTTGGAGTGGCCCATACATCATTAGTTCCTACAAGGAGGCTAACTCTTTCGAGTTAACTCATATTGATGGAGGCGTGCTACAAATCCTAATAAATGGGATCTATATCAAACCCTTCCATTAAGTTTACTACATCATGTTGTATATAGTAGAGTAGTTTCAATTCCTCCAAGTGTGTTGTGTGCACATTGTTTGTTTATACATAGTTCTTTCTTCTCACATGTTACCTGTGCGTGCTCTTCCGTTGCTTCCAGAATGAAGAGCTTCTGTTAGCAGTTGCAAGATTCATAATAGAGACAAGGAATGATCTTCAAGTGACTACAAGGGTAGTTTCATGATTACATAAGTAGAATCCATTCCCAATGGATGCTCCAGGCTACTGATCTTCTTCATCTAGCAGGAAGATTTCCTTGAAAGTCACCAAAACTATTTTCCAAATAACTCTCCTAGTGATTTGGGTAACTTGTATAAATATTTTGGCTCTCAGCTCCTCATTGAAGGTCACATGTGCTCTAGCTCAACTGGGATGTTTCCTTGGTTGTATTTTCCCCTTGGAACCCCTTCTTTTTCCTCAAGTTCCCTTGTGCTCTTTCTTTTCTCTCCTTCCAATTTCCTTTTCCTCTTTGTTCCACTCCTCCCTTGCGCCCACCTTTTACACATTTTCTTTCTTCCTAAGAAGCTTCTTAACCCTGCGAGCATCTCACACTTTCTTGTAATTAGCTAAGTATATGGCCCTCTCACGTGCCAATGCTCGTCACTTTGTAATGGTTGAGCCTAGACCATGCATTATTTTCTCACCAATTTTCCTCATTTTCCCATGTGTGTTGCATGCACATTCCTCTGCGCCTTCCTATGTTTTCTTGCATGCTCCCTTTCCTCGCACCCTCCTTTGCGCCCTTTTTGTGTCAGGTCATCTACTGAGATACTTGATCACACCATGTGCAACCTATCAAGTGTGCCAATAGGGAGTTGAATCCTTGCAAATAAATAAATTACTGACACGTGACAGAAATGAAAAATATTTTGGTAGTTGACCATCATTTTAGCCAATCCACGCACGCCACGTGTTTTGCGTACGCTGATGATTCTAACATCTTATGACAACCATATCTTTTGTTACAGATCTCATATCAGAGTGCACCTAGAATTGTAAGAGAGATTTTGACATCAGATATAGTGATGGAAATTCAAATTCAAATTCTTAGCGGATCTGGTAGGTAAGAAATGGAAAACATCTCTCTGAGCATTAATGAGCAGATCTGATTTCTCCAACCACTCGATTTGATCTGATTCACCCTTCTTACTTCTTCAACATGCCAAAAATTGATTAGGGAAACATATTTCATAGATATCTAGGCATGGATTTTTAGGCATTGAATGCTTCTTATTAGTGGTTGTATTTCAAATTCAGGTTTTCCCTCCTTCTTTTCTCCTTTTCCAATTTTATCTATAAATGTAAGAGCTAGGCTCATTATTAATGTTGGACACTTTGGATCCTTATGCATTCTGCTAAGGACTTAATATTTTTTGTATTTTAATTTGTAGACCTCTGGATCTAGCTCTCGCATGTGGATATCAACCTCCATCATCGTGACAACTCTGTGCATTTCTAGAAGTAATAAAAGCATTGTTTTGTGACTAACATGTTTGCATTCCTTCTCCTTACCTTTTATTTTGTGTTGTATGTTGGTTATGCCATTTCATGTCCCTTTCAGTTTCTTTATTTAGTTTTGTTCCATGAGAATGATATGGTAAATACGTGTTTATCTATGTTAATCGTGTCTAGCCTCCTTTCATGCATTTCCTATCATTTCCGCTTAGAACAGATAGTGTTCATCCCTCTTTTCTGGTGCTCTCACATTTTAGTGTAGTTTCCTCTCATGTTATCCTTTTATCCTTGGTCCCTTGTCATTTTTAGATTAGTTTTCCCTTCTAGCACTAGGAGTAGCAGTAACAGTAGAAATAGATAGAGGAACCGGCCTTATCCGAAGATCTATCCCAAGCGCGCAAGGTCCCACAACTTGGGGACAATTCCATTTTTGTTCTCAAAACATCTCAAACCTTCCAAGATCTAAGACATGGGTGCATGTTTGAGAAAACCAACAAGGACTTGAAGGAAACTGATTTTACAATCTCAAACCAATCAGATTCCCTAGTTCTTAAAGTTTCAACCACCGTAATTTTGGCAATATATTGAGGCTAAGAATGAACCTACCACTTTGGAATACATGTAAAATGATGAGGTAATCCTAGGATACCTTAATGCATACATTGATCTTTATCCTTCACACCATAAAATATTCTTTTCTTTTAGACCTCACCATTCCTCTTACTTTGGATATCGCACATTGTATCCTTCCTCGTTAGATGTCATGAGATCTATGAGGTAAAGGAAGAATAATTATAACTACCTCCCTCCCCACCTAAGTTTGAAGAGGGTAACGCCTCTTTGATCGAAGGAACCATAGATATCAATATAGGGATGGAGGATGATAATAAGATCTTGAAGCTCAGTTCTACAACTCCATACGAGATTGAAGCACACATGAAAGTGCTTAAAGAAAATTCAAAACCCTTCACCTTTGGTTTTAAGGAAATGACGGGAATCTCTCTTGATTTGATCGTTCACAACCTTGTCACAAATTCTAACATCGTCTCGGTCCTTTAAAAAATTGGAACATATGCATTTGTATTGACTTTAGCAACATAAACAAAGCCTTTCCTAAGGATTAATTTCCATTTCCTTCCATCGATGTCATTGTAGATGTAATGGCTGGTTATGAGTTGTTATCAGTTATGGATGGCTTCTCCAGATATAATCAAATAAGGATATCTAAGGAGGATAAAACCAAGACTACCTTTACTACTCCTTCGAGGACCTTTTTCTACACAGTCATACTATTTGACTTGAAAAATGTCAGAGCCACCTACCAACGAGTGATGACATACATCTTCTATGATCTTATTCATAATATTGTGGAATCTTACATCGATGATTTTTTGGCTAAGGCCAAGAAAATTTGTGATCACCTTGACATGCTTCATGTTATCCTCTCTCATCTTATCAAATATAGTGTAATTTTGAATCTCAAAAAGTGTGTATTCAGAGTGACAAGAGGAAAATTACTGGGGTATATAATTTCTTCTCAAGGAATTGATGTAGATCCAGCAAAGATTCAAGTGGTTCTGGAGATGACTCCACCTTCATACGAATCAGGCATTAGGTCTTTTCTAGGTAAACTTGGGGCAATCCACAAGTTTATTCTTGATCTAACTTGTGTCTTCCATCCCATTAACAACTTTTTAATGGAGTGTAGTAAAGATTGGACTTCTTAATGTCATGAAGCATTTGAGTCATTCAAACATTTTCTCATTTCATAACCTACAATCATGCCACCCAAAGCTGACTGTCCTATGATATTATACTCTCGAGTCACTGAGTTCTCGATAGCTTGTATGTTGGTGCAAGAAGATGATGATAAATGTGAGTGTGAACTTTACTTCATTAGTCACACTCTTCTTGAATATGAGACACATTATACGTTGGTGGAGAAATAATGTCTAAAATGATTTTTCTTGACGAAAAGGTTGAGCTATTATCTTCTTAACAAGGAGACACCAGTGATCATCAAGTCTAACTAGTTGTGAACGTTTTTGACTCAGGGTGCCTTATCTAAAAATGTTCAACATTTTCTTACATTGATGGGTGAATTTGAACTCACCTTCATCAACTAGAATTTCGTCAAAGGAAAAATAATTGCTGATTGGTTGGTAGAGAACCTGATAGATTTTGGAGACCTATTAGACCTAGATTTCCCTCATGAGTGTGTATTTATGTGGAAGTGAAGCCTCCCATTGGGTTGTTTCCATGGTATTTAGATATCATTAGTAATATTATGGGTCATGTTTATCCTGAGGGAGAAAACTCAAAAAAAAGGCAGTGGCTACGTGTCATAGCTACCCAATATGTGATTTTAGAAGAATTGATCTATTTCATATCCTTCAATGACATGTTTTTGAGGTGTGTGAATGAAGAAGAGTTGGAAGAGATTCTCTTCAAATCCCATAGTGGAGACTGTGGGGGTCACTTTGGAGGGCATGCTACCACTCATAAAATTCATCGAATGGGTTATTTTTGGCTCACCTTAGAGCATGATGTCATATAATATGTATGGAGGTAACATAAATGTCAATAATTATTAGATGAGATACGCATCCCTTCTTAGGCTCTACAGGCACTTATAACACACTGTTCCTTTTCTACTTGGGGTCTGGATTTTATAGGGAAGTTTTCTCCCTCATCAAAATATGGCCACAACTTTATCATTATGGCCATGAAGTGGTTCAAGGCCATACCTCTCACTATTGTACCTATGTCTGTGATCGCCAAGTTCATTTTGAATCAGATCATCTGTAGGTATGGATTCCCACAGGCCATAATCTCAGATAATGGCAAGTCCTTAAAAAATTAAGAGGTGCATGAGTTGTTCTCACAATTAAAAATCTCACATCACACAACCTATTTGTATTACCCTCAGGCCAATGGACAAGTTGAGGCTACAAATAAAATGTTGAAGTCTACACTCCTCAATATAGTCAAGGAGAATAAGTGTGACTGGCATTTAAAGTTATTTTCATCCTTGTCAACCTATAGGATGTTGGTGTGGACATCTATAGGGGAAACCCCTTAATATTTTGTCTTCATATCTAAAGCGATCTTACCACTGGAAGTTGAAATACCCAATCTTCACATATGTTTTCAAGGAATATTAGGTGAAGATGAATATCAATAAGTGTGGATGGGTCAACTTGAAACTCTCGATAAATATCAACTTATATCTGAATAGTTTCATCGTGTTTATGCTGATAGGATATGGCGTCAGTAAACTAAAAAGGTATATGAGCAAGAAATATAGGTAGGAGACTTGGTTTTGAGACTGGATAGGTGGATCAACAAAAATATTGGCGAAGGATGAAATTTTAGACCAAAGTGGTTAGGTTTGTATCAAGTCATGGAGGACTATAAGAATGGCGTGTATCACTTGTGTACTTTAGAAGGTGATGAGTTTGGTGAATCAATCAATTCACTTCACCTTAAACACTTCTACACATAATTCATTTCCATTTCCACATGTACACTACTTCATCTACATTGCATATCATTTGCATAATCATATTACAACATTGTGGAATAAGAAATTTATTTTTCAAGTGACTTTCAAATTTTCTAAAAATTGGCAAAGAATTTAATTATACTTCTCCAACTATTCAATCTTTTACTATCCTAGTACATGAATTTTTTATATTGATCCTAGCATCACCTACACTCTTATTTCTGTTCATAGCTACTTCTATCTTATGTGTTTTTCCCATAGTTTGTACTAGAATCTTCTTGGTGTCACATCTTTCCTTAGAAATCTCTCTTTTGACAAAATTAGTCTAAAACATTCCACCTGGATTGCTTGTTTTCCTATTTAACCCCTCATTTGTGAACCCTCGCATCCTACTAGTTGCATGGGGTTGAGGTCAGGGGAAATTATTCCTTCCCAAAAAGCACAAGTTTTAAAAATCAATAAAAATTTTAAAAAAAGATAAAAAAATAGTAAAATACAAAAAAAATATTGAACGAATAAAACCACACTTCTTTTCCCTACCAGTCTTCGGTGATGATCCCATGCTTCCTACAAGTAGCATGAGGCTAGGAAAGGAGGGAATTTCCCTTACTCACTTATGTCTTATCCTCGGTGATGAGACCATGCTTCTTACTGGTAGAATGGGGCAAGACATAGGGGGTCCTTTCAAATAAATTCTTAATTTATAAACAATTCAACAAGTAAAAAGTGCTTTGAGTCCTTTTAAATCATCAGAAAATGAGTTCGATGAATAAGTTATAAAAGAGTTCATCCATAAAACCAAATTTTGTCAATCAGGAGGCCATCTACGAGTCTAATTCTATTAAAATTGCAAGCAAACTACGTTCTAAACTTGATAGTTAGCCTTGTTTAGAGTTGATTTGTAGTTTCCTAATTGGGTCTTTGTTAAAATTTTGTCTTCATATTGCCGCTTTCATGCATCAAATTCATATAACTCGTGTCCTTCTTGGCACTATGCGTTGAGCCCTCACATCTTACTAGCTGCATGGGGTTAATAATGGAGTGGGTTCATTTTCTTATTATCTCACTTTCATCAAATTTTCCAACAAAATAGGAATATCAAATGTTGCTTGAAAACTAAAGTTTAATTTTGTAATTTATCCTCATATGCATCACATAAATATATTAAAAACTAAAGAAAAGGAAAGAAATAAAGCATTCTGTTACACATTTACATCATCATAATCTATGGCATGCATCCATAGAAGCATATAAAAAATTCATCGGAGATTCTACACATCTAAGAGTACACAAATGAAGTAAGTCATGAGTGAGTAAACTCTTCCACAATATATCTGAGCCAAAAATATACATACATGTGTGTGTGTGTGTGTGTGTGTGTGTGTGTGTGTGTGTGTGTGTGTGTGTGTGTGTGTGTGTGTGTGTGTGTGTGTGTGTGTGTGTGTGTGTGTGTGTGTGTGTGTGTGTGTGTGTTTGTGTGTTTGTGTGTGTGTGTGTGTGTAATAATCAAGTTTGTATGCAATGTCGTCATACTAACAAGTGTGATCAAAATGCTTGCAATGAGTATAAAATCTAGAAAATTTATATATGTATCTCAAAAATGTCCCAAAGAAATAAAGGTAGATTGACTATCCCTCCTTACAAGATTTTGATGAGGGTACGGGATGTGGGCTTCTGTTGCGACTCCTATGTCATGAGTGGGAGCCTCCATATTTTGATCGGTGTGAATGACCTTGAGATGGGGCAAGTGACTCACCAGTAGTCATGGCCTTGATGCAGTAATGGCCTCATCGTTTTCCTCCTCTAAGCTAGCTAGTATGACACAAGCTCGATCCTCATATGGGTTAGGGCCTCTATAGTGTCCCATGTGGGTGCAAATACATCTATGTGGAATCCAACCATCTTTGGTTTCCCTAAGTCAGTAAGAAATTGTGTCGGTGTCTTCCCCATGGGGAGCACAAAGGTTTCAATCAAGATATTATGAATAAGATATTTCTAGCCATTAGTAGTGGTTATTAAATACAAAAGAGAACAATGTCAAGTTAGAAAAAATTTAAAAACAAAAATAAAAAATATTATGTAATTCACTAACAATTCTAGTCTAACTAGCAGAGTTAAGAGAAGATTATTTTTACTTACTCAGATCTCCTGGCATCCAGGTCAGGTGTACGGGTGGTGGTGGGGGTGGAGCTGTTGCGGGAGCCTCCTCTGCTCTAACCTCCTCTGTGGCTATCCGCTGTCCAAAAACTAACTCCTCATCTCCTCCTCCCCCAAGTGGAAGAGACTCCTCTCAATGAAGTGTCTTTTCCATAGCCTCATCCTCAGCCCTAGCTACTGTAGAAGCCTCCCTAGTGGCTCTCCACTCTGTATAAGTCTCATCATCTCCCTCCTTGTCTCCCTCCTTATCTCCCTCCTCCTCGGTATCTTCCTTGGCCTCCTCCTCCTTTCTATTGTGAATGGATGCAACCTCTATTTGTAGGATTGGCTTTGGGTATGACATGGTCCTATGTAACCTAAGAGCTACCAATCGGGACCCTAGGTGTTGTGATGGTCCACTTGAGCTCACCCCTTTGGGTAGATCTAGCCTCTCTAATGCCCCTATATATTTTTTGGACTTCTAGAAGGGAATCAACATATGGGAGTCTAAAATTTTGTAGTACTCTGTCAACTGGATGGATCTCAACCCTACTGGTCTGATCTACTAGTTGTAGTGTAGTATTGTAGGCAACCATGATAACCCTATCATGACTTTCCATCTCAAGGCTCTGATATCCCTAATAACCTCAATCCTAACACCCCTCTGATAGTGGATAATGTTCTCATAGACCCATCACATCACTAATGTAGGATGACTGAGGGCCTTACCCTTCAGTATTATAGCTCAGTATAGATCAAGGTATGTAATTCCCAAGATATCATCTCCCCAGGAATAAGTGTGGGTTATGTTGTTCTATACTATGAATAATGGGGACCCAACAATAGAGTAGTTTATCCCTGCCCTTGTCCCCAACCTTGTGCAAAGCGAATATACCAATAATGTTCTTACGTAAGGTAGGGATAGGAGTGGAGGAAACTGACAATAGCCTCATCCCTCATTTGGAACTGATACGCTATGCTAACCCATCTCCCATATAGCTAGCCCATTGAGGGGACATATCCACTAAACCTAGACTCTCCAGAGTCAACTTCCTACCAGTGACAAGAAATCCAAGAATCTTGTAAACATGCTCGAGAGTGATGATCCACTCTCCTCTAGCTCTACAAAACTAGAAATTATTCTGGTCTGCATCCTAGTAATTAATTAGATCTGATAATAAGTGGCCAGTAGGTTCCACCAAATGATTCTGGGATATCCTCCATATCCTATCCCTATGTAGTAAATATCTCTCCTCCTAAGATAGTGAATCCAATATGGGAGGAAGCCAATCACACTGTCTAGCCCTGATCCATATAATATACTAACCTTGCATTCACAAAAAACAAGGAAAGAGTAAGTTAGAACCTTTTAGTAGAGAATAAGCTCATCAAAAATGTCATAAAAACATTCAAAGATTAAAATTTTCATTATACTTAGTTAATTTTGAAATTTGCCTTGACAATTACGAAACCACCCCTCTGTGCAAAGTTGTAGTTACGTAACCTCCCTTCCATGAAGAGTGGAAATTACATAACCACCATGGAAATTATGTCTTAAGACTTTAATCCTTTACGGTTACGTAACCGCCTCTTTGTGTAGAGCGGTGGTTGCACAATCGCTACAACGGTTGCATCTGCAGAAATCAGGTCATACTTTAGGCCCCACAAAATGCAAAAAAAGACAAAACAAGACCATTTTGGATGAAATAAATTACAAATACCTCTAGGCACCCCCCTTATGAACATTTTAACTAGAAAATTACTAAAATTCTCCCCCCCTAGGTTGAATTTTTCTAACTTTACACATTATAAGGTTAAATAAACAAATGTGAATAACTCGCCAGTTCTAGACCCGATCCTCCTCCCGCTAGTTGGGCTATCATCATGTCTGAGTGTTCTTTTATTTGACTATATTTGCAGGTGAAACCATATTGGTTGATCCAGAGCTCAAAACTCTCTAAGTGGGTGAGTGAAAATGATTTCTAGAAATAGTAATTTTTGTTATATATAGCATGTTTTAACTCTATTTTGAGAGAGTGTTTTGCAGGGCTAGAGCGTTGGCATAGGTATGTTTCTATCCCCGCGAACATGGTAAATCCTCTTGTCAATTTATTTTAGCTTGTGTATTTAATTCTACATTAAATCTACACTTGATTCTTTTTTACTTCTTACAAGTAGTGGGAAGCTTAGATGGGCATCATTTTAACACATAGATGTACCAAGTATAATTTTTAACCCTCCTGTTTGGGAACGCGATACTCAGAATCTACGCTTTACGTCTCTTAATGTCTAAAACATTTCTCCAAGGGGGAAATATGTACACACCCAATTTTGCATGTGCTACATTGTCAAAATGGTTCAAAATCCTCAATAATGAGTAAATATCTTTCACATGGTGTTTAAGTCTGATTTCTCATTTACACTATATATTTTTAGCCTAGAATACTTCTCATGTCCTTTTCATATCTTTCCCTTATTTCCTTTATCATTTTTACAGCTTTTCCATGGCCTTTGTGCTTTAAATTACGGAACCTCGTCGGTGGTAACACAACCTCCCTGATGTTTATGTAGGCACCAGTATACCTTGACTGGCAGTTATGAAATCATCATGACGATTGCATAACCGCCAATCTGTGTAGACCAGAAATTCTATGTGATTTTTCCTTAGCCTATTCTAACGTGTTTTAAACATGTGTCATCTTCTTCAAACTCATTTTTAGTGCATGTTTATTGACCAAATTGGTTTTTCTTGAGTTTTTTAGATGCGTATAAACTTCTCCTTCCATTTCTTTTCTTAATTGTGAGTTAACTACCCCTTCCTTGAGTGAGGCGGCATTTCTTGGGTTACAAATGACTTAGACCATTTCCCTGACTTTTCCCTATAATAGCCAAGCTTTTATCTAGAGCATTAGTTGGAGATTATTATTTTGAATTGTAATGTTTTGTTGCCCGTAATCCTACCAAGAAATAAACAAGAAAGCTTAGTTCTCTTTATTTATTATACTCTTTCCAACATTGCTACCAGATTACTTGTAATTCATTCCAGCTCCAGCACTTCTTCATCTTTTCTTCCACATAAGACAACACAATTCCCTGGACTCATATGAACACCAAATTGGAAAAGAATCTGAGTGGACATCAAAGCAAAACCAACACTGGAACTGTCACATTTCCACACTTCTAGGTTAGGGATGCATTTGGATTCTTAAATTTTTCTTTCTTTAAATAAATCTTATTCCATAATCTGTTAGAGTATATTAATTCAAATGAACACAATTATTGTATGTTTTCTTTATTTATACAAAGATTCTATTGAAATATTCTTCCCTTCCTATCCATGTAGGTTTGCACAGGAAATTTTATCTGAAAGAGGCTCCTGCACCTATTTAGCGTCAGTTACAATTTCCCTTCATTTTTGTAAGCTTCCATAGATCTTGTTGTTTCTACTGGGGAAGTTTCAAGGGAATAATTGCTTATGAGAAGCTTTTAATTCTTCCTATGACTCTAAGGTAATAATAGAGGAAGTTGTATATCCACAAGTCTAAATTGGAAAAGTTATATTTATCAAAATAGATTAGATCCACTCTTTACAGGGAAATAGCTACATCCGGTTGTTTGTGTGTTTAGTTTTGTTAATTTTAGTGTAGAATCGATTTCAAATAATTATATGAAGTTTAATTGTTTATGCATATTTCTTTTTTTTTTCCAATAAGCACCAAAAATACAAAAACATTAGATTAAATTAGTTAATTTTTTTATTTGTTTCATTTCCCTTTTGTTAAATCATTGGAAAAACACAAAAACAAAAAGATAGTTTTATTTCCTTGTTTTAATTTATTTTCTTTCTTTTCTTTTTCAATTAGGCACATAAATTAATTAGACAGAGAGTAAAACAATTCCCCACATGTTCTTAGTTGGCCTAGGTTTTAACATCAGCCTTGCCCTTGATGAATACTTTACGAGTTTGATTTTTTCCTTAGTTTAATAGTTCACACATTCATATGCCCATCCAAGACCCTAGATAACACAAATATTTAGTGTGTGATCCATGAGTTACACAACCAAACACATTTGAACTATTTATAGATATTGACACGGGCCTCATAACCTTAGTTTTTCAGACTACACCACTCCCATCCATCATTATCTAACAGCTAACATCTAAGAACGTCAAAGCAGATGGTGCTTACTAGTTTAGGAATAGTCAGCTTTGTCAAGATTAGATTTCAACATTCACCCATTCATCCTACCCACTTTTTTCCTCCCACACCTTTATGAACCTTACCTAGAGGATTTTACGAGGTAAATGCAAGACAATTTACATGTATTACACAGCTGATTCAGAGAGAGTTTGGTGACACTAATATCGATAGACTTCTTCGTGTGTCCATTCTCCTTGACTATTCCATTTCACCCGCCCAATTTAGAGAGGCCTTAATTTCTTTAGATGAACAAATTCCCACAGTTCCCGTAGAAGAAATTAGATTACCTTGATCATTTGTTAGCAATTTTCTTCCATTTTTTATTATTCCACCTATCTACCTTATGTAGCCATCAAATAGTCATGTATCCATTCCATTGCGGTTGTCCCAGCATGACCTCGGTAGGTCATGTGCACTTAAGATCATGTGTTGATTATAAGACATACAAGTACTAAGGATTAATTTAATTAATCCAAGAGGTGTATACACATGATTAATTAATGTGGTTAATCAATCTCAAAGGGGGTATGAGCTAGGAAGTGTGCTATAATAAGATAGAAACAAGTGTTTAATTTAGGGTGTCTACACTATGATGATTCTTAGTTGTATGATTCTCCTCTTGGTTATGTTGATCCTTAAAAGGAGGTAAAGAACATTGGGGATAAAGTTAAGGACTACTGGATTAGAAATGAAATGGGCATGACTTGGAAGGTGTTTTATTTAGATATTCCATACCTAAACAAGTTTAGGATTATTATTCTCTCAATCAAAAGCTAAAAATATTTTCTATTTATACCCTTACAAAAATGATGAGTTGGTTTGGTCGAAATCTGGAGATGAAGAATATAATGTTAAATCGGGGTATTTGATGGAGTTGAATACTGGTGAGGAAAGATTTCCATGGGAGAATTATGGGGAAATAACCTCTTCCCAAAGGCCAATATATTATTCTAGTTGGATACTCAAAATAAGGTACTTACTAGTAATAAGATTGTGAAATGTGTCCTCCACATACCTAATCGATGGGCTATTTGTGAAAAAAGAGAGTGATTCGATTAAACATATTTTCATGTAGTTTCCTTTTGTTCTTAAAATATTTTCCCATGCTCTAAACTTATTTCACTTGATTTGGGTGTTTCCTGGAACTATTGCTAATTGTATAATTGAATGGAAATTATTTTTTTACTCAAAATCTTCAAAGGTTTTGCAGTTTTAACTCCCACACATTTTTTAGGAGAGTGGGGGAGAGAAATTCAAAATATTATGGGATAAAATAAGTGAAGTGGCTAGTATTTGATGGATGGTTATCACTATAATTAAATAAAACATTTTATTCTTCAAATCTGATGATACTAATTTCTCTAAGGTGGAAATCACTTAGGCCTACAATTAGATATTTGATGTAGGTAAGGGGAAATGTAAGAAAAGGAAAAGGATATAATCCGAGTGAAGTGGATTTAACACCCTCCAAGGTGGGTGAATTTAAAATTTTATAGTGCATCTAAAGGGAATCTAGAAAAATATGGTGAGGGAGGGATGTTAGAAACACAAATGGTCGGTTTTTGGCATATTATGTTGGCCCAATAAGCATTCAATTTAACCATTACATTGAATCCTTTTTCTCCATTTGGGGTATTCAATTGGATAAGAGTATCAAGGTATAAAAATATTTATAGAAGGATACTCACTAAATATCATCATATGGCTTTAAAAGGCTGCAGTTCCTAGTTGGAGCATTAAAAAATGATCATAGATAGTAGGAACATGATTGAGGAATTTGAACACTGTCTTTGATACAATCCATACTTATAGAGAAAATAATTCTTGCGTAGATTTGTATAGAGAAAATAATTCTTGTGGAGAGTGAGATGTTAATCAACTAGTCATTTATCAGTGATCTTCAAGATGACATCATCACTAAATTTTTTGATGAAGGGTATCGTAATGAAAAATGGTTATGTGAATTGTAAAGTGGTGAGCTAGGGGTGTGAAGAGCACATCATTTCACATTTTTTTGTTATGTTGGAATAAATATAATTGGATAAATTTTGTGATTAACCTTGATTTGAATATTAGCAAGTGGCATTTTACTAACTCTGGTGAGAATTCCGACACTAGTGTCTTGAACAAAAAGTAAAAAATAAGGTAGGGCTATGGGATTTCATGATACCAAGGATCATTATAGGTTTAAGATTCTTACAATGGGAGGGGGATGGTTTTTCTTTCCACCTTCATCTTGACATAATAAAAATAATAATGTCACAGTCTAGTAAATTATGAAATATGGAGGGATAATAAGATTTATGAGAAAATTTACTAGGAGTGGCCCCATCCTATTGATTGATTTTGTAAATGTATGGTAGAAGGGGTCAATTACTATTAGGTTGGTTTGTATTGAGGTGTTGAAGGAAGTCATAAGGAAAGTGACGGGAATGAAAACTAAGGGGTTGAAAATATTCAAGGACAAATGAAAAATTTAAAAGGAGGTGCATACATTCTTCAAACCCTGTGAGGGCATACACAAGATAGAGGATGATATAAAACATAATTATGTTCCTATTCCCTGGGAAAAGGTATGCCTTTATATCATGAAATACATGACTGTGGAGGGAAAATTTTGAAAGATACATATACACAAATTTCTCTATTAAATCACTTCAGACATGGTAAAACCATGAGCATTCCTTTTTTTGTCTTCATTTCCTTGGAATCCATTGTGAAGGATTTATAACTAGAGAAAATTGAAGCACTAGTTCACCAAGGTCTAATTTTTATTCTTTTCAAACATGACAATCCTTATATCACACAAATCCTTCATATTACTTCCTGTTAGTTATTGTGTCTTAGTTTTTTCATCGAAGTAAAATTCATTGATGGAAAAGGAATTCATGAGTGTTTTAGTGTCTTCATGAGATGTCAATCAAGGTAAAGTATGAAGGTTGATTGGTAGTGTCTTGTTTTAGTGAAGTTCTATTGTCTCTTTGTGCATGATCTAGTAGGCATTTTCATAGTATGATCTATCTAAAGGTTTTATGAAGTATCTATGAGGTATATCAAGGTTATTATGATGTGTTAAAGGTGTATATGTGTTTTAAATGAGTCATCATGATCAGTTCATGAGTTGTACAGGTTGGGTCAGTCATTCTAGACCTATTCCTAGACCTAGTACATGATGCATCATGAAATAACATGATGCATGGAGCAAGGAAGTAAAGTAAAATCATGGAATGTATATTGTGACATTTCATATGGTGTGTTGAAGAAAATTTAGTTTTGTATTCAGTTGGTTCATGCATGTTTTGTATCCTTGGGAAGCAAGATTGTGAAGACTAGTCAATAATACATAGGTAAGTCTCAAAGGTTGAGGAGTTTCAGATGTGTGCAGAAAAATGTGAGACTTTGGATAGTTGAAGGAGTTCCCTCTAGTGCTTCATATCAACTTTTAGGTCCATAATTTGAACAAATTGCAAGAAATTTTATTTTTGGTCATATAAAGTTTCTAGAAGTGCTTTTTACAGCTCGAGGTCATTTTTTGAGTACTCGTTTTCGCATAAAATATTTGCACGGGGTTTTGAGATATTCACCATAGTTGGGGCAAGGAACTTATAGTGTTTCAGAGTTGGAATGGAGTTAAATGATGTCCTAAAAATTTTGGTGTGTGTGACTTACCTTGTCATCTTGTGGCATTTTTGGTGTCACTAAATCATGCAACTTTGAGTCAATATTTAGTCCCAACCTCATACTACTATTCATATGGTTTTTGAGTGAATAAATTACTAATTAACCCATGTCCTTTGGCATTTTTACTTTTATTTTTCTTGTCACTTCTAATCCTCTGATCATACCTACCCAGTCTATTTTTTCATTCTGCAATATTCCTATTCTTGACTAGGGCTCTCAGCTAGGACTGTGGCAGCCCAGGTGCCTTGATCCTCCTTGTACTTTGCTTCCAACTTTTGGGAACTTTTTACCTATTTTATCTTTCCATATTTTTATTGGTCAGCCTTTTTGGAGTTAGTTACAAAATTATAACAAAATAACCATATAAATATAAAGTTATGAGACCATAATGAGGGACAAAACACTAAGCATATATTATCATTATCTAGAGTTACATCCATCAAAAGCACCTAAATCTACATTTGCATTCATCTATCTCCATCACAAGGAACACAAGGCTGGTTCATTTGCATCACAATTCATAGGAGGGGATTCTATTATTTCCATGCACACATTTACTACATTCTAAATCTAGTTACTTGCTCACTACTTCACAAATTGCGAATAGCACAAGAGAAACCTAGGGCACAATTTTACAAACACACACCTAGAACTACATTGGGTCTGAGATGTAGTGCAATGCTCAGTTAGTAAGTCCACAATTGTGGTTATTGAGGATAGTTCGACCCCTTTATATGCATATTTATTTTTTTATGGTTTTGATGCTTTGTTTGGGGTTTTGCAGGTGATTCCTTATTGTAGGTCATACAATGACATCCAACACAACTCAGTGGTATTCATGCTACAAGTAACAAAGGAATACAATCACTTAGTGATACCTCAGAGGAGAGTTTCAGGACATTCCCACAGACCAGTGCACCTAGATCTCAGACCAAGGCACCCATGGGCACCCTTATCCCTTTCTACGCACCCTAATTTAGTCAAAGATCTTGGATATATGATTTCCCATACTTTTGTGTGGTTGTTTGATCCTCCTTTTTTCTTGGTTCACACTATGACAGATTCTTGCACATTCTTCAAATCAACTAATGAATTTTTAACCCTCTTATGCACATTAGGGTTTCACATTTATATTTACTTATTTTCTTAAGTCATTTCCTTTATTTATTTAGTTGTTATTTACTACTTTTTATAGCATAAGATCAGGCTAGGATATTACATTTTAGTTTAATAAATTTTCCACATCACGTGGTGAGTCATCTCACTTAGGTGAGGTCATAAGTCTTAGGTGTCTTAGGGTTTATGATATATTCCATCTTATGCATTAGTGTGCATCAGTGTGTCATACAGGAGTTACTTTCCATTTCATGAATATAACTCCTCTTCTCCACTTGTGGAGGTATGATTGTCATGCATTGGGAGTTACACAATACTCTTATTTGTACTCCTTTGTTCAATCTATGAGAATGAGAAAACATTTTTCTTGCATGCACATTTCATGGTTGAATAATTTATTCCTCATGGAACTTTGTCATGTTGTCATTCGATTGCAACTCGGTTGATGTGTGTGTTATCTTGCATCATCTCCGATGGTGTGGTCATTGGCCTGTAGACCATCATTGATTCACCTCTTCTTATAGATCCTCTTTTTGTTGTTGTGGGGGTTTTTAATTTTCCTTCACTTCACTTGGGAATCCTTTTGGTGGATGTTTGTCTCCCTCACTCTAAAAATTTTACGGTCATGGAATTACCTTCGGTTCTTGGGAACTCATTTTCTATACCTATGTCAAATTTTAGTGGAGCAAATTCAAATTTCTTCATACTATTGCATTCGATTTCCTTCGCAGATTGGGTGGACTTCCAATTTTCCATTTATTTCCTTCCTAATGGTAGGAACATCGTTCGATGCAGTTGGATATTCTTCAGTCTACAGGCCAAGGACCACATCATCGGCACTCATCTTGGAGACTTCCTAGAGTTATAGAGTTCAGATCTGGCTATGGCTTCACATTTTTTTGATTCCTCTTATCTCTTCTTATTCTTCCAGAGAGATTACATTTTGTACATGGGTACCCTATAAGGCCTCTAGTTTCTGGGACCCATTTGATGCATCTTTCTTACGTTGTTAGGGGATCCATCAATCTTTCATAAGTGGATGGTTTTTCCCCACTTGGTTTTCCTCTACTAATTGAGATCCTTGTTGTGCATCGGTTCCTCGTCAATCATAACTACTGGGACCCATTTATCATTTTTGACTTTTTGCCTCATTTTAAGTTATGATGAAGGGGGTTGTTTGTGTGTGTGACTTTCCTTGTCATCTTAAGGCATTTTCCACATCATGTGGTGATTCATCTCACTTAGGTGAGGTCATAGGTCTTAGGTTTCTTAGGGGGTATGATAGATTTCATCATACATTTCAGTTTATGTCAATGCATCATTCAGGAGTTACTTTCCATTTTATGAATTTAACTCATCTTCTCCACTTTGTGGAGGTATGATAGTCATGCATTAGGATTACACAACACTCCTATTTGTCTTATTTTAATCTATGAGAATGAGCGGACCTTTTTATTGCATGCACATTTCATGGTTGAATGTTGGATTCCTCATGGAAATTCATCACAATGTCATTCGAGTGTAAATTTGTTGATGTGTGTGTTATCCAACATGATCCTCATTCTTGCTTTCTCCGTCAAACATTTATAAAAAAATTAACAAGCTAATGTGTTATAAACCCTCCCCAAAACCCTAGTTCAGAGCAAATGGAGAAAAATACATGGTATGGTCTTCAAATGATTTTTGAAAGATAAATTTATGATTTGGGCTTATAGATAATTTATCTGAGATCATTTTGGCATTGGTCTCATGATCTAGCCATTTTAGGAAGAGGGAAAAAACCTAGTTTTGAAGAAATTTGCAAATTTAGGGCTGAGATGGAATCTTTAGGATGAAAATTGAACTGTTCTAGAATCCTTGGGATATTTTCAATATGTCCATAAATTTTTTTAGGAAGCTTTAATGAATAATTTTGAGATACATTTCCCCAAAGTAGCCCTACCGATTTTGGCCTTGAGAGCTAAAAGCTAGTCATGGAGGTTTGAGTTGAGTTTGATTATTTTTATTTTTTTATACATCTGATGGTCATAGATAGATGATTGAAACCTGATATGATGTGTTGAATTTCTTGACTTTTTTTGAATATTTGGTTCCATGTTGAAACCCTAGTGTCCTAATTTGCTCTATTAGGTCTCTTAAGAAGGTGTGAAGGAATAGGTGTGTTTGATCAGTTTTCTCCAGATGAGTTATGCATGTTAGTAATTGAAGGTGTTTTATAGGTATCCCTTGATGTGTTCCATGTTTTTGTTTTTCTTGGAAGTGGTTTTAGAGGTGATGTAGCATGTTTCTCTCAAGACTAGTTCTTGAGTGCTATTTGGCAATTTTGACCAGTTTTAGAGATTGGATTAGTTGAAAGCCTTGCAATATGAATTGGAATTTGAAGTTAGTTGTTACATAAATTAGATGCATATATGTTTCCAATTGTATATTACTTGAGTCTTTATGATGAGTGTTTCTATGTGAACTCATTCATTTTCTAGGACTTAATTTTGGGTGCTTGAAGACCTAGTTATACATGCTTGCTTCTTGGTGTGTTTCATGATGAAGATGGAAGTTTTAAATGTTCCTAATCTTGTTGGTGATTCTTGTAGGTTTTTTATGAGCTACATGATGCTTTTGGAGCCATGAAAAAGTTTTTATATAACCTTGGAGTTTTTGGTGCATTCGTTGGTGTTTCAACAACTTGTTTTGGCCTATTGGAGAGTCTTGGTTCTTGTTGATGTTGTCTTGACCCCTGCCGACATAATTGGGTATTTTTATATTTTTTTATATGATGATATTGATGTATTTTTGAGTTATGGTGACCAAGTTATATAGGCCTGGCCAACCTAGGGGTGTTCTGATATAGTGTCATGTATATAAGCCAGTGTATTTGGTCATTTATGAGTATTTGTGTTTATGGGGTTGTGAGAAAACCAAAGGAGGAAGAGAAGTGTAGATGATCCAAAAATAGTTTTAACCCTCTGATTAACATTTTTTTAATTTTTCCAGATACTTTCAATTCTTATTTAAAATTGCTCAATAATTGGTTATGGATTCACGTTTGTGTGTTTTGAAACCCCATTGTTTTCCAGTTTCTCTTAAAAGATAAATGTTTCTTCTTAACTCAAACTTTTGTGATTTAAAAAGGAAATATTAAAAAACCATTAAATTTTGATCACATGTTGATTTTCATAATGCATTTAATTTGATTTGTTCATCCAAAATTACTTATGCATTTACTTTGTATATTGTGGATAAAGGATTCTCAAATTTTAACTGAAATCCAAGTTTTGCAGTTGATTGTTTTTCTTAACCAATTTTTCCATTCCTTATACTAAATTTAAATATGATCATAAGTAGTAAAATAAACTGAATAAAATCCAAGAGATTGATAATAGAGTTCACCTAGTTGGGCTACGTCTCTGGATTCACTTAATTGTGAATCAATCTATTTATAATCACTTGAAGTACAATTATACCTTTTGAAGTGAACAATAGATCACTGGAACCTATGAATGGGCTTACTCATAATTTTAGGACTCTATAAATTACCAAAAACTCATCCTCAAATCCATCTATGGCCCTGCAATATCTTCATCGTACGATCTCTGTGAAAATGAGCTAGAAAAACCCCTACACCTAGAAAACTAAAGAACTTCATGAATAATAAATGACATCATTGTGTTCCTCTATGAATTTTGAACATTTTACCTTTTTACACCAAAATCTCAATTTGAATCTAAGTGCCTTAAATTTGGTGATTTCTAAAAACTACCCTTTAAGGCTCTGCCACAGTCATAGACCAAGAACTCTTTAAATAAATGTGGGTTAGATATATAAATTTCTGAGGCTTTTTAGCGTACCAGTCAAGCACATATTTTTTATTCCCTAGGTCATGTGGTGAAACCCCCTCCTCCTCACTCATCAGAAGCTTTGGTCTATGTGGGGATTTATCCCACACTCTTTGTGGGATAGCTTGCATGAGTGTTTATTGATAGGCGAACCTACCTATAGTTACATGGTTATAGCCAAACCTTTCAATACTTTTGTTACCACATATAAGTGCCTAGCACATTGTTTAAACTTCACATGGTTAGGCCAAGTTGTTAAGGGCCACGTTGGGTGAATTGGCATGTTGAATTTCTAACTTATGTGGTGTCACATAGGTGGTTGTGCGTTGTGCATAGTTATAACAGCCAATGTTGGGCCCAATCGTTGGTTTGTTAGCCATGCAATATGGTGAGTTGGCTAAAGGCCCAATGCATGATTGTTTATCTCACTCTGTTGGATTCTAAGTATATAATGTGGAACATTAGTTTATTTTGGATAACCCACTGAGTTATAAGGAGTTAAGGCCAACTAGTGGAGAATTGACCACACCATGGAGTTGGCTCCATAGATCAAGCGAGAGGCTCTATATGTAATGCAATTCAATATAATACAATGCACAATTCAAACCTACATTACAATATAATTGTCTGTGATAAAAAAATTCCGCATACATGAGATAAAAGCATATAGTTTCATATATAAACAATATCAATACAATGATAATGTGAAAATCGTAGGCCAAGGAACCCCTCCACAAAAAGAGTGTTCCGGCCCTAGCTAAGGGCTCCTAACTATAAAAAAGTGGGGCCCACCATTTTTCATTTGAGTGTCAAAAACTAGGGTCTAAAACACAAATTTTTTTCTCTTCACCCATTGTGCCACTTTTCACAATGTGATTCATCCAAGTCAGCATACCTACACACAGTCTCTGAATTTTACTTGTTGGTTGAAAATTTCATTGGACCATATCTTACACATATGAGATCCATTTTTTTATTTCTTTATATTGATGGAAAGATCTCAAGAATATATGTACCTCTAAAATGTTTTAGGGATATTTAGGAATCATTTACACTCAAAATATCATCCACATCAATATAGGGGTCATGGACATAGCCTAGAAGATTGATGAATAACTAGGAAGATTAAAGATCATATATACAAATTCATTACACCTAATCAGCAAGAGAAGGAAAATTTTGACCAAGTTAGAGAAGAGGATAGTTTGAGAGGGTTGGGTGTGCATGGAGTTGAATATTTGATCACAATCAGTTGTGGAAGCAACAATGCCTAAGTTATCTACATTTTTTGTTGGTTAAGTGGGTGATTGAATACCTTAAATGGTAGTAGCCTCATTGTATAATGGGTGTTATACTAAATAGGGGCGAGTGCTCCTTATGAAGTAGGTGCTTCACTAAAAAATATTTCTTGATGTGCAATATTCATGTAAGTCCCTTTTTTTTAAGTAATATTAGCAAAGCTTTTAGTGGGGTTTCTTCCCCTTTAGGGTTTACCATTTAAATATGTTGTTCATATGTCCTCTATTTTGTTTCATGTACTTGTGAATGTTGATACACACCTAATTAGCTTACATGGTTTATGGATGTTGAATGGATGGTTTATATAATGTATTTATGATATGGTAAATAAAGTAAGAATTTTTGTATGAATGATTCACCCCCCTCTCATTCATTATGCTTCTAATAATTGGTATCAGAACTAGGTACTTATGAAGCAAGTCTAATAGGTTGAAGGATATCCTAGAAGCATAATGGTAAAATCATCTAATGTTGAGACTTATTTGTTATAGATATTCTATTATATTAGTGCTCACTTTTATGTATTTGGGTAAAAGATATTTGTAATAGTTTATGAGTTATTATGACAACTCATAATATTTAGATTTTTATATTATTGTGATCAAATAATGTAAGTGAGTTATTTGGTTGGTAAACCAACTCACGTAGATAATTTTGTGAGATATTTTCTAGGATAGATTTGAGAGATTCTAGGAAGGGGTTGAGAGATATGAGGGATGACTATTGACTCCTAGAATCAAGGAGATCAAACTCTATATATTGTAATCTCATACATGGATAATAAATCTCGGATGAATTTTATATAGTATTTTAGATTGTGTTTTTATGATATTATTGTGTTAGATTATTTCCAATAATTTGGACCAAATTTATTATTTGGTATCAGAGCAATGTTATAATCTTGTGGATGTGCATTTGTGACTTTGGATTCAATAATTCTTGTGTAACGATCAGGTCATAAGTTCAGTTTTACAATCTGGGTCTCTATGATTTTTAATGGGTTTGAATATTTATATTTGAGGAAACTACTGTTCAAATTTCAGACGAACCCACATCATGATTTAAGAGAAAATATGAAAGATATTCTGACATCCGAAGCAATTTCTAGAATTTGAGACCACAATTCAGATGAATGTTGCATAATTCTTACATAGTGATCTTTTACATCAACTTTGTTTCTCACAACTCAGGAGTATTTAATTGCAGATTTGATATCAATATGACATAATTTGTGCTATGTGCATTCCAATTACAATAAATAAATTGCATGAACAAAATCTCTACATGCGGATATAGAATTGAAATCTTCCATCCACACATTCATTTTATGAGCCACATGTGCATTTTCTTTGCCCTTTGTAATTTGAAATTTCAATCTTGTGCTCTGTCAAGATAACATAAAGGTGAAGTCAATGATATATTCAATGTTAGGATTTATTGTTGTTTGTATATATATATATATATATATATATATATATATATATATATATATATATATATATATATATATATTCATTTTTTTAATTTAATCTTCTTTGTGTGTCAGGGATTATTATAGTGGTGAGTATATAAAAAGTAATAGTTTGTATTTAATTTTTAAATATTTTCTCTTTTTCATATTTTAGAGTTTGTAGATTATGAAATTTCATATCATATTCCTTTTTTTACTTAAATGTGGTCAAAGGAATATTTAAGGTTTATTTGTAGTGTTTATCTATAGTTATTATCATTATAAAGTTTTGTAATTCAAAATTTGATTTTTTACTTAAGTAAAGTGTTTTAAATTTTTAGATTTTAGATGATATTTTATTATTTAAATGTTACATTTAAATGTTTTTAATTATTATATTTTTAAGTATGGAGTCACCGTCATTTAAAAAAAAATTATTGGCATTTTTCTATTATTGTTTTATGTGTCACTTTCAAATAGTCATTATTTTGTATCGTCTCGGTGTATAAGAATCTAGCAATTTCATTTAGCTGATTAGTAGGAAAATTATAAAAGTTGCCCGCATTTCTCCTAGTCACATTTTCACTTGTACATGATGACCAAGTTCAAATTGAAGGGGGGAATTTTATATTGAGCTTCAATTTCAAATTTCCTGAGTAACTAAGCAGTTTCATATGGAGGATGAAGGCAATGGAGGAAGGAGGTCAATCAGTGACCTCTTACCAGCCGCAAGCGACGGGGCCGTAGAATGTTATTGTGGCATTTTATTTTAGTTGTGTGTTTACTTTCTATAAATAAGAATAGATGGATCATACATGTTCAACTATTGTAATACGTCAACTCCTGCATGAGCGATATTTCTTGCATTTTCCATTGATGTCAGAACATTGTAGAAGATCAAAAACACCAATGTAAGTCAGTTCATGGATCTTGAAAAGTTTTTTGGGAGTTCTAGAAAACCACATGAGGTGGAAAATTGATGTTTCTTATCACGTCAAGGTTTTTGGTAAACCTATTTAAAACCATGGAAAGAGAGAGCCTTTCTTTTGATCAAGGTCATGAGCCAAATTGGGCATGCCACATGGGTGAGCATACTACAGATAAGTGTGTGAATGTTTTTCCACCATGTTCACACTAAGGTGGGGAATGTTATAGATATTCTATTATGTTAGTGCTCACATTTATGTATTTGGGTAAAATATATTTTAAATAGTTTATGAGTTATTATGACAACTCATAATATTTATCTTTTATACTATTGTGATCAAATAATGTAAGTGAATTATTTGGTTGGTAAAGCGACTCACATAGATAAGTTTGTGAGATATTGTTGGGATAGATTTGAGAGATTCTAGGAAGGGGTTGAGAGATATGAGGGATGAATATTGACTCTTAGAATCAAGGAGATAAAACTCTATACATTGTAATCTTATACATGGATAGTAAATCCCGAATGAATTTTATATAGTATTTTAGATTATGTGTTTTTATGATATTATTGTGTTAGATTATTTCTAATAATTTGGACCAAATTTATTATTATTTTTGTTGCCTTAAAGAATAAGTATGATATTTTTGAGTCCCTAATCCATGGATTGTGAAAGAAAATTAGTTGCATGGAGGTTGAGCATAGTCAAGCCATCAAAGAACTAGAATCTAAAGTTGACAGTGTGACAAGATCCCTAAAGGAAAAAGTCACGTATGAAGATAATTTGAGATCTTTGGAATCTGATTTATAATGTGAATCTAGTAGTTTGAAGATGTATGAGAGATTGTAGAAAAGATATGAAGCTCTAGATGGGATCTTAGAGATTCAAAGAGCAGCTAGTGACAAGACAAGCCTAAGCTTTAAAGGATAACATGTTGAGAATGATGAAAAATCCAGTCCAAGCATTCAAGAAAACATGAAGGTGACCAAGAAGGATGATTCAAAGAATTATAACCCTATTAAACAACCCAATGCAATGAGGTATGGTTCTTAATTTAATGGTTAGTTATATGCTTGTAATGGTTTTGGTCACAGAGCTAGAGATTGGAAGAAGAATCCCTCAAGGAATGAGTTCTCATGGAGCTATGAAAGTAATTTCAATAGTCAATGTTATTCATGTTGTGAGTATGGTCATAAGGATATTGACCATGGTTGGAATCTTAGTTTCTATCAGTCAAAGAGAAATAATGGTATTGTGTGCTACAACTTTCACAAACAGGGTCATATTGCAATATATTGCTACCAAAGTGAATCTACAGTGTATAGCATCAAGTTTCAAGATCCCAAGAGGTGAGATAAGAATGTACTAAAAAAAATACCAATCCTAAACATGAGGATAAAAAATTATGGAGGTATAATTCATATAAGGTAGAATCCAATGCAACAATGATCACTCTAAAGGAAGGATCTATCAAGGAAGGACCAAGTACAATGAAGGATGATGATCAGTCTGATAAAATCAAAAGATCCAAAGCATGATAAGAAGGAGGATGAAAAAAAGGGCGTTGTGATGTAAAGCTTAGATTAATATACCAGTCAAGGTGGAGTAATTTCAAAGATTGACAAGGCTAAGATGAAGGATATAAACATTTTCAAGCCTTATACAAGTCATAGAGAAGTACTTGCCCTAAATGTTTCACCTGATTCTTAAAACGTTTCTTGGAATGTGATGAAATAGATAAGGGTAGAAGGGCTAGGAGGAATACCTATTAAAGTTGGTTGAAGTATTTTGCGTGTGTATGACTTCTTGATCCACAACTGACCATGAGAGCTTACTTTTGGCTAGGAGGAACTACCTGAAATAGACAACAAGACCACCAAATGGAAGTTAAATAGTATATGTAGTGGACTGCCTAGCGTATGCTAGATCTGGGAAGTGCAATACTCCTTAGAAGTGTGTCAATCCACTGTTGTAAACAAATTAATGTGAGAAATAAGGTAAATAGTGTCCTACTGTAGTCAATATGATTTAGGCATCTCATATAAATACAATAAGAAAAATATAATCTAACAAGATTGGTTAGGATCATATCCAGGGATCGAGTAAATGGTTATGGATTTTTGCAGGTCTGACAGAGTTTTGATGAAGGTCATAGGTGATTATAGGTAACTTGGGAGCAAGTAGGCAAGTTGCTGATCTATACTATGTTATACAGACAAAGAGACTGATGTCGGTCTAGTCTTGACCGATGTCGGTTAAATGTGACCAATGGTGGTTCGCTGAAGAAATGACAGGGGGTCAAGAATAGGGGTCTAGGTCTATTTTCCAAGTTAATGGGGAACTAAGTGAGGGTGTCTAGGAGGTGTGAGTGACGGTGCAGGTCAATGGGGCAAATCTGGTGGGGGTTTTTGTGAAGCTAGGAGGAGTTATGGGTTAAGTTGATGAATGATAGGTAAAAGAGCAGTATCGGGTAGGTAAACAGATGCCAATATAGGCTCGACCGATGACGGTGACTGTGGGAAAGTGGGAGATGTTTCAGAATGGATTTTTGGATCTTATTTTTTATTACACAAGAGGTTGGGTAGGTCAAAATGGAGTATTGGATTTCTAGGATAGGATTTTGAGGGGTTTTGGGAAGAGGTATAGGGAGATAGTAATCAGGGGGAAGCAATGAGTGGCTAGGAAAGCAATAGCACACAGAAGGATCTAAATACTAAAAGTATTCAAACAAATATGGACTAAATAGAGTAGTATACTTACTTGGAATTTTCTACCAGTCAACTGTGGGTGAAGAGTGGAGATGATGATGAGATATTTCTTTTGTGAAGGTCCGCTGATTGATTGGAGACTCTTGCTTTGAAGCTGCATGGGTTTTTCTCCTTGTTTGGTTGAATCAACTCCTGGCTTTGGATGGTTGTGGATGTCTGGGTATGAACGGATGCTTTCTCTAATTGCATGCAGGTGTGATTATTCTCCCTTCCTCTCAAAAATGTGCCAACCTTGAAATAAGGTTACCAAAGGGAATAAAAGGTAACCAACGATGATTCCAGGTTGATCGGCGTCGGGTTTAGGGATGACCAGCATCAATTAGGGGGGGATTTCCTAGGTTTACTAAAATGGGTAGATCTGCTTGATTTCTTGTATCCAATTAGTTTCTTCTCACGGATTAGAATGGAAGCTTCTTTTCTAATGGGTGGGAATGTGGTTAGAGGGAATGTAGGCTTTGGTTTTAAGGATTTAGTTGGGTCTTAGTTAGTTATGGCAACATACTAAGAATATTCTTAGAGTGAGGTGGCTAGGTGAGGTGTATAGGTGAGTTGGTGGTGTGGAAATTATCTTAATTAGGATAATTAAATAATAAATATTGTGAGGATAGAGATTAATTTAATTAAATTAATATTAGTGTGGGGTGTAAGGGGTCATGGTTAGGTGAGTGTGTTTGAGTTGGTTATTTGATGAGGGACCGAGGGGAGTGTGGCCTAATTTTGGTGTCTACACTAATTACAAAATAATATAACCACGTGTGTTTGATAGGCCTTCAATTAGAACATGAAGATATAGGAGATGAAATTATTGTACCTGAGAAAGAAATGACTTCAAAGGGAACGAGTAAAATAGAAAGAGAGAGGATAGATTCTTTGGGGTCATTTGATGACTAAATTTTGTTTTAGTACTTGAAGTGGCTTGTGTGTCTTCTTTAGGATTCTAGAAGACATTCATCAGATGGAGGAAGCATGGTTGTGAGTTCCTAAAATGTATCTTATTCCTGTTAAGGTATGTGTGTTTTTCCTTATTCATCAAGTCATGTTTGTGTTAGAGATAAAATACACACCCGTGTCCGAATCATAGACAATTCAGGATTTGAGACAACATGGGACTATCTCCAAGCTATGGGACTTGAACTGAGATAGACCTTTGGAGAAGTTTAGCTTCTTCTTCTTAATCCCAATACTAAATTACTCATAGGAATTGAAATGCAACTATCTAGCTCTACTTTAACTTTCCAAGGGACCAGGGTGAGAAGGAGATGCATAAAACATAACCCTAAACTAGAGAAGGTGATAGCACTAAAAATAAGGGGATGAATACTTCAACAAGAAAGATAATGGAATAAAATTATGATGAAGAGGGCCAAAACAAAAGCCACAGATCAAAATCACATCCATAGTTCCACTTCAATGATGTAAAATGAACACGATCTTTGAAACAATGCATACAACACACTTGCAAATGAATGAGAGGTAAGAGAGTGCAATAAAACAATAGCTAAGGAAGAAATGAGCCACAAAACCAGTGAATTTATTGCTAAGAGATCATGCATAGATAATTAGGATACATGAGGAAGATTTAAAACATTTATAGAAACATATCCCAAGGAATGCAACCCTTAGAATACTATGTGCAACATAAAAATGATGCCTTCGTATTCTCAAAGTATCCAACATTAAAACAAGTCATCACTTTACAATATATAGAAAAATGGAAGAAGGGAAAGAAGAAGAAGGAGAGGGAAAACTCAAATTCTCCTTCCACCAACCAACCACCTTCATTTAACTTTTTGAAAATATCTAATTATCTCTACAAATTCGCTTCCCCATGCCATTTACCTTGTTGAAGAAGGAACGACACCCATACTACATTTAATTCTGGTGGTTGAGCCCTCTTGAACATACCTTTTACATATTTGGAGAGTTTTCCTTCACTTCATCCACCTACCAACATTTTTCATGAAATCCATGATTTTCCTGCATGGAGAAGATTAAGATTTCTTGAAATAATATTAGATTTGTAAAGATCAAATCATCAAATTGAAATGCATTTTCATTTAGTAATCTACGTAAACCCATTGTTTTCATTTGATGCACAAATTCTTTGTTTTAGTTCCACCAGGTTTTATGCCTCTGTGGATTCATCTCCCATTTTATGGTTCTACTAAATTATCCTCTTTACTCCGCAAAACTTATATGGTGCAACATCATGTTGGCTTCCAAGGACTGCCTATTATTCACCCCATGGCTTTTGTATTTTCTTTGTTCTGCAACTTTAGGCCTCTATGGCTTTTCAATTTTTGTCCTTCACTCTATGGAACTAAAAACATCCTTAAACGTGTTTCCTTCACCCCACAACTTTTTTATATTTGCGGCATGCACAAACCCTTCTACGGTCTTCATTCCTAGTCTGCAGCTCTTCAAGATGTTCAATTTTTGCAAGGGTGAAAAAATAGACCACCTTTTTGGTGACTCATAGTGACCATCTACTTGCTAGATTAGATGATTGGTAGCCTTAACATCCATTGGGAATGGAGTCATCTTGAAATTTCTTGAGTTTACTTTAGTTTCTCTGTATTTGATTTTCTAAGGTGATTCTAAATAATCCTTGTTATTTTGAACCTCCTTCCTTTTAGCAACCAACTTGAGAACACGATGAAACAGTGCATAAGAACTTCTCCAAATAACAATACTATACAAAGTACTTAGGGAAATAAACTTACACTACCAATAATACAATGTGTTGAAAGTACTTAGAGGAATTAAACTTCTAATCTATTATGTACAAGATGCATGCAAAATCTTAATGAGAAGGTTTGAGATGAATCCCATTGACTAGAATTTTAAACATGTTCCCCTCAAGATCCTATAACTCGAATGAGTTAGCCACCTTGCAAGTAGTAATGATGTATGGTTCACTCCAAATAGCATCAAATTTGGATTTTCTCCCTGGTTTAGCACGATCCACGTCCTACTTCAAAACTAGATCTCAAACCTTGAATGTCTAATCTCTATCTTTTCTGTTAAACTGTTGTTTTGTTGACACCTGATGTTGTTATATCCTGCCTATGGAGGCATCTTTGTTTTCCTGCAATTCCACTAATTCCGTCATTCTAATTTCCCTTTGATCCATGCCTTCAAATTCCAGCTGTTGAGCTAACTCAAATGAAGGAAACTCAAGTGAAAACGGAAATCTTTCTTCTTTAGCATATACCAGTCTGTATGGGGAAGTGTCAATAGCCTTCTTCATTGTTATCTTGTCTGCCCAAAGAGAATTTTTTACCTTTGTGTGCCATTTTCTTTGATTGATGTCCATTTTCCTCTTCATGATTATGACCAAGTTCTTGTTAGTGGAATTTTCCAATCCATTACCTTGGGGGTAATAATTGGAAGAATTTTTCATATAAATCCCAAGTCCCAAAGCCCAATTGGAAATATTAGAACCCAGAAAATATTTTTCATTATCAGAAATGATCAGAAAATATTGTAGCCTACCAATCTCTTGAAATTTCTTGAAATGATCAGAAGACATATGATCATATGAGGCTACAATTTCTTCAATAAATTCCAAGATGACTGATTCAGTGGCCTCCTTCAATGGCATGACTTCAGTCCACCTGGAGAAATAGTCTATTGTCATGAGGACCCACTTGTGACCAATGCTATATGGGGGGTTAATCATACCAATGAATTCAAGACCCCATTTTACAAATGGTTTTTATTCTTGAATTAGATGATGTGGCAGGGCTGCCAATATTTTCTTTCCAGTGAAGATCACACATTCTTTACATTTCCTAACCCACCTGTGAGCATCCATGAAAAACGTAGGCCAGGAGTAACCTACTTTTATAATCTTCATAGTTATAGATTTAGCAAAGAAATTTCCAACCACGAAACTATCATGGAACTCAGTCAAGACCTTGTCACATTGTTCACTTTCAATGCACCTTAGTAGTACTCCATTAATGTTCCTTTTGAATAGGGTGCCATCAATCAATACATAAGGAATATATTGTAGCCTCATATGTCTTCTCTTTGTTTTATTCAAACCAAGAGGGTTTGCACCAGTAGACAAAAAAATTGACATATCAACAATCCAACTACGATCATTGAATACATTTCTTTCACCTTGTTGTCATTCAACATCATGAAATAACTCATCATTTGAGAGTAATTCATTCCTGAGGATGGTCTCTTGAGATGCCACACAATCTAGGGCCAGTTGCTCACAAAGTGATCTTCCTCACACCAATTTTGTGGCCTTAATGGTCACATCATACTCCATGATTTTAGTTACCCATCTAGATCGTTTCTCACTAATTTTTGCTCTCATAATGAAGTCTTTAATGTTGGAGTGTGATACTAAAACCTTTATGCAGCTAGTAACAATCATACTTTTGAATTTATACAAGGATCTCATGATGGAAAATACTTGTTTTGCAATGTGACTATACTTGTGCTCATAATTCTTTAGTGTTTTGCTGAAAAAATCCATAGGATGCTCAATTGCTTGATCATTTTTTTTTTTCGAAACCGTCGCTATGCTAGATTCCGCTCTATGAGCATAAAGAATGAAATCCTTTGTATAATTTGGATTAATCAATGTTTGGGCCTAAGTAATATCTTATTTTATCTTTTCAAAGTTCCCCTTCCCTTCCACAGTCCACTTGAATATTGCATCGTTCTTGAGCATAAGAGTAATAGGTTTAATCAAACCCAAAAAAAAAGGAATGAACTACCTAACAAAGTTGATCTTTCCAAGGAAATATTGTAATGCCTTCTTTTGAGATGGTAAGGAAAGAGACATGATAGCTGCAATTTTTTATGGATCAATGGAAATGCATTCTTTTGAGACAATATGCCCCAAGATCTTGCCTCTGGGGACTGTAAAATTGTAATTTTTAGGATTAAGGGATAAACCAAACTCCTTGCATCTTCTAAATACTTTCTCTAGGTGCTTCATGTGATCTACACTCTGCTTGGAGAAAATTGTAATTTCATCTAGGTAAACCAAGATAAACTGATTAATATACACTTTGAAAGCAGGATCCATTTCTCTTTAGAAGGTAGCATCTGCGTTTGATAAGCCAAAAGGAATCTTTTGATAAGAAAATGTTCCCCATTTAGTGGTGAACACATTTTTATGATGGTCCTCTTCTTTTACTTTGATTTGGTTAAAACCAAAATAGCCATCGAGCATGGAAAATATCTCTACTCCTAGTACTATCTACAAAATTTTTCCCATCGAGGGAAAGGGGTAATAATCCTTGAGGGAGGCTTTGTTTAAATCCCTGAAATCTACGCATATCCTGATTTCACTGTTCTTATTTCTTACTAGGACCAGATTTGCCACCCAAGTATAATACTTGATTGGAAAAATTATTTTGGTCTCAATGAGTTTAGAGAGCTCCTTTCTCATGAGGGGTTCAATCTTGGGGTTAACTGGCCTCTATTTCTAACTAATTGGCTTGATGTTGGGATCAAGATCAATGGAATGTTGAACTATATTTGGATTGAATTATTTAAATTCTTCATAGTCCCATGAAAATACATCACTAAATTTTTGGCAAAAGGAAACAAAATGTTTCCTTTCTCTTTCATCACATACCTTTCCAAGTAGAAGTTGTTTTCCTGGAGTAATTGAAACTGGACGAAAATCCTCTTGCTTTTCCCCCATATTATTTTCCATTCCTTTGAATTCATCATCTGGACTGAAAATTTTCTCAAGTGTGACTAATCCCTTTAGAAACTTGTTTATTCTTAGTTGAATAATTAGATCTCTGTATACTTCATGCAAATCCACTTGCATCTTTGAGGAGAACTCAGCCTCATTTTTGATGAACTACACAATTTTTTCATCATTCTCAAACATCTGCCAGCAAGCCTGGTTGTCTTAAATAAATGGCCTAACTACCATTTTCATATGTTGGTCATTCCATTTAATCATATTCTCAGTAGGGGAGAATTGAGAGCCAAGGGATACCATTTGGTCTGCGTCTTTGTTCCATTTTCTGGGCATAACCTGTAGATTGATGACATCAAAGGTTTCTAGAAAATATTAGACCCTATGTTTATAATATTTCAACAGCTTGTTCTTTAACGTACATCTTCCGCAGACCTTATGAATGACTAATTTAGTGTCTCAGAAGACCTGCAACTCCTTGATTTTCCTCTTTTCCATGATCAACAGACCATGCACTAATGCTTTGTATTTCGCTATATTATTAGAACATGCAAACTATAATCTATGAGTAAAGAAAAAAAAACCATTTTTGGATAAATGAGTACAACACCCACCCCGGCTCCACTTCTTCTTTTAGAACCATCAAATAACATCTGCCATTGTCCAAAAACATTTTATTTTTCTTATTTTAATGACGCGTGTATCATAGATTACTCCTAGAGAATGTAGTAGGTTCCTAAACTAGTCTCAAACTTTTGAGCTCTTCATCATAAGGATCAAACTTGTGGTCTCTCACAGCCCACTCATCTAGTAACAAATCATGCATGGAAGGAGGGAAAACCTACTCCTCATGAGTTGAGTCTCACTCATGTCCTTCTTGTATTAATAAATTTGATTGGATAGGAGTGGGGTTATATGACTCGATATGGTAAGCAAATATGGGCTCAGCTTGTATTGTGAATCGGGTACCATATCTAGTTTTTAGAACCATGTGAGTCCAATCTATGAATAAATAGCCACCTACTTTAGTAGTGAAGTCTCTAGAAAATAGATGGAAAACATAGGAGAAAAGTCAATGACAAAAATTTCATGGGTTATGGTGAGGCTTGGACAGGCATGAACTATCAACTAAAGGTCTTTTATTACACCTCGTACATTCACAATTGACCCATCAAGTTGCAAACCTCCCCTAGACACAGGACTGTATTTGAGACCTATGATATCAGAAATTTTCTTAGGTATTACAAAGGTACTAGCCCTTGAATCAATCATATATTTATGAACTAGGTATTTACCCATAATTATTGACATGTAAAAGGGTGGGGTTTGTATAATTTTAATTACTTGATCATCCCTTTCTTGATAAACATGAACCACGGCATGAGTATTTTGCATTAATGGATCTGCCAGAGATAATTTTTTGAGGGCTTCACAGATAAGATTGTGTTATGATGGAATAGCAAGTGAATCCCACATACATACATTGACATTGGTCTTTTTCATTTTCTCAACAATATTAAATGGAAGAAATGCAGATTTCTACATCGGCTGCATGGTGCCTTATTTCCTTTGTTGTAGCAGCATTTGACTTGGTGGATTTGGTTGAGTAATAACCTCTTTATCCACGGCTTTTCCAGATGGCTCAGACATCTTGTTTTTTTTACTTCAGCTTCCTTTTCATTTCCCATGGCATTGGTGTGATCTATGGAAGGTGAAGATTGTGACTACAACATCCTTTTCTTATACCATGTGTTATCAACAACGCTGACTGATGGTTTGTTAGAAATTCTTGCCACTTAGTTAACTATATAGAATCTTCAGCTCTAAATAGCATTAGGTTGGTGTCATTGTTGGTCTCTTGACTTACTTCCGCAGTTGGATTTGGTGCCTCTAGTAGTAGTTCCTATTGAATGGAAGATCCTTGAACTATGTATTTTTGAAGATGCATTTCCCTTTCACAACCAAGTTGGTTATGTGGCAGATAATATGGAAAACACCACTTTGTTTCTTATGCCATATTATTTTGCATAGGAACTAAATCCTGACTAGAACTGGGAGGAGGAAGTGCTTGTGGAGAAGGAATTGTTGCTAATGGAAGAGGAGTACTTTGATTCTGTCATCTGTTATTCTATTGGTTCTATGCATATCTTTGATTAGGCTACTAATTTCTCCATGGTTAATACCCCTGATTGGAAGTTTTCCTATGATTTTGATAATTCTTATAAGATTGGACTTATTTTTTCTCTAGGGATATAACTTTGTTTGTCAAGTTTTTAATCAAAGCCTTCATTTGTTCATCCTCCTTTTTTGGGAAAGATTTTGGGAGGTGGAAGCAATAGGTTGCAGATTTGGCTCAGGGATAGGAGCAATAGAAGGTTGGAAAGCTTTAGGTAGATCTGGATACAATGGCATGGGTAGTCTAGGAGCTGATTTCCCCAGTTTTATTAAACTATTTTCAGCTCTGATTACAATTTCGTAAGCAGCAAGTAAATTTTTTCCTCCTATAAATTGTATCATAAAAAATATATTAGAGTTAAGAGCTTTTAAAAAGTAAATAAAGGAACCTTTTGCTACAGGTCTCACAAGAGTTGGAATCCTATCCAAAGTTCTCTAGAATCTGAATTTGAAATTTTTCATTCACTCATTAGGTTCTCTCTTGATTTTAGTTAACTGCTCCAAAAGAGATAAGTTGTGTGCTCTTTCTCCAAATTGGTAACAAAGGGTTTTGCACAACTGATCCCAGATTCGAATTTTTCCTACTCCTAGGCTTCCGAACCATTGTAAATCTTTTCCTTTAAGTGATGAAGCCAAAAATTTGACTGGCATGTCTATCTAAAAAATATCATGGATAACATAGACATTTTCAATATCTTCAATGTGGTAAATTGGGGTAGTATGATTAATTTCCCTTTAATTCTTTGCATGGAGAAGATTAATATTTCTTGAAATAATATCATCGTTGCAAAGATTAAATCATCAAATTAAAATGCATGTTCATTTAGTAAACCACGGAAAACAAATTTTTTCCTTTGATACACAAATTTTCTATTTCAATTCCACGTGATTTTATTCCTCTATGGCTTCATCTCCCATTTTACGATTCTACTAACTTCTCTGCTTTACTCCGCTGCACTGATATGGTGCAGCCTCATGTTGGCTTCCATAAATTGCCTATTCTTCACCCTGCGGATTTTTTATTTTCTTTGTTCCATGGCCTTAGGCCTCCATGGATTTTCAATATTTTTCCTTCACTTTGCACCATACAAAACAACTGTGGACTTATTTCCTTCACCCCATGGATTTTGTTTAATATTTTTGGCATTCACAAACCCTTCTACATTCTTCATTCCTAGCCCACGGCTCTTCAAGTTGTTTAATTTTTACAAGGGTGGAAAAATAGACAACAATTTGTCTTAGTCAAAAGATATTTGAAGTTGTGATAAGAGTCTTTTATAGTTGTGAAAATTCTGGTTATTTATCCAAGTAATGAACAATGTATGTATACAATCATGAATCTTTTCTTTATCTAGCATTTTTCCAATTATAAGGTCTCATAGAAAGTTGTGTTGTATAGGAATTGTCTTGATATGTGTTTCTTTCTAGTCTTTATAAGGTGTTTCATCTTGTATTGACATGAATAAAAGTTGAGAATGTTAAAGTGAAAAGTTGTAACTTGCATATTCAGTCTAAGATTGTGTTTCTGGGTCAAATAAAATCATTCAAAGTATTACAGTCAGGATGCTTTGTGTTATACCTAAGGTGTTTAGTCAAAAAAAAATTCTTAAAGGCAGTCAGATCCCATGTTGATCAAGTATATGAAAATATTTGTGAAAAGTGAATTCATGTTATTACTTTGGTTGATCATTTAGAAGGTTGATAGTCATCAAGAGGAAGTGGTTTATGTTATGATTGATAGTTCAAGAAGAAAGTGACAAAATATGTGTTTGGTTCAAAATGTTTTCCTTTGAGTCTCAGTAGTCTATGTTATAGTGTAGTGCTCTATTACTTAGTATGTGATATTCAAAAGTGTTGCAAATGTGGACATGCGTGTAGGTTTCTAACATAATCTTAAGAATCTTGAAAATTTTGTGTATCTAGTCTACTCTATGTCATTTCATCATGTTTTGCTTAAGTGTGTCACTAATGTCTGAGAAAGATAACACCAAGGGTGTTAGGTGATCCTTTTTTATGAATTGAAAGTGGTCTCAACTTGTTATAAAGTGATCATCATTCCTTGGGGAGCTTAAAATGGCTTAAGGTATTTTCATGCAACAAAAGATGTTAGATTTTTTGCAATAGATGACTTGATCTGACTATCAGAATTAGGGTAATGATGCATTCATGGTATGTTTGAAAAGTTAGATAAATTTAGTCCTTGGGTCATGCTCTAATGAGTATCTAGAGTGATCATGCATCATGGAGGTAATATGGAAATTATTATGCATTGTCAAGACAATGATGTTCATCTAAGCACTCAAACTATGAAGATTTCATCTAATTTGTGTAAATATTAAGGTGAACCATCAACAGGGAATTCCAGGTTTATTGACCTAATTTGAAGATGATGATAGGATTTCAAATATTCTTCTTTATCAAATTACATGTGCTCAAGCCTGTAGAAAGTTTGAAGACATGATCTCAAGTATGTTGACTGTGGTTTTCCCTAAATAATGAATTTTCTCTTGAAGATGAGAAATTTTGTACTGTTAAAAAACATCTCTAATAAACATGTACAAGAAAATCATGAAGGTCTCAAGATACTATGAATGGTTGTTGAGGTATGAGTGGTCAATTGAAGATTTGTTTCTTATAAATATTCTATATCATTTATTGTATAGTCTATATGAATTTTTGAGATTTAGTGAGAAGGTTGCTCCAAATTTATATGAACTCTTGCTGACATTCAAAGTATCAGAATTAGAATATTATTTGTGATGTCCATGAAAGTGTCATTAATATTATGTTATTGTATAGAGAGGGACATGATTTTAATGATGTTATCATCCAGTTTGTGAGAAGTATCTTGAGGTTGAATCCAATGTTTAGTATTAATAATGTTATATGTGTGAAGATCAGATTCTGGAAGGTAAAATGAGTCTTTCAGAGTATGATGGACACTATACACTGAATCTTGAATGGTTTGTGTTGTCTATATTGGTTTGTTTTTTACTTCATGATAGTGGTTTGAGATCTTGAGGATATTTATTGATTGTTACAAGGAGAGCATATTCAAGTCATTTTTAATGTAGGAGGAGCAATTCATATACCATATAAGTTGTAATTTTATGAAACTGGGGTAGAGAACATTGAAGTAATGTTTTAGGATGGTGACATTATACATGACCCATCTCCATGGCTGATGATCAAGGTAAGTGACCTAATTTTTGCATAAATAGCTATTATATGGTATTATAATGATAGGGGAGCTATAATATGATGGTTCATGAGTTGTGTTTGATCCTAGTTCATTGAGAAGTTTGTCAAATTTGGACTGAAAGTGTGCTTTAGGACTCTTGGTCTAAATTGGTAATATGCTAGTATTGAAGGTAGAGTTAGTGGTCTCTTGTATATTACACACCTAGAAGATGATGAATAACATGTATGAAGACAAAATATGGAGAATATACTATCAGGGGGAGTTGTGTGGAAGCTTATATTAGGTCCATGAATTTCAGTAGATGTTGATGTAGACAAGAAAATAGGGTACAGTTAAAGGGGACTATTTTGAGCAAGTAAGTTTGCCATTTGCATTATTGTCATTGTGAGTTCTATTTTTCCATGCCTACTTGTCGTTGTGCATTTTTCATATATTGCAAATTGGGAGAGCTTCATTGGAAACAGGGAAAAGAGATCTTGTAGGTGTGTTTGCATTCATGTTTTCCATCAGTTTTTTAAAGGTGGTTGTCATCAATGACAAAGGGGGAGATTATTGGCTATTGTGTATTAGTGTTTTCAATGATGTCAAATTAATTTATGGAAAATGGATTCAAGATTGTTTTGGTGTCTTCATGAGATGTCAATCAAAGTCAAGTTTTAAGGTTGATTGGTAGTGTCTCATTTTGGTGAGGTTTTATGGTGTCTTAGTGTATGGTCTAGTAGGTATGGTCATAGTATGATCTCTCTAAAGGTTGTATGAAGTATTCATGAGTTCTATAAATTTTATTATGATGTGTTATAGGTGTATATGTGTTTTCAATGAGTCATCATGGTCAATTCATGAGTTACATGGGTTGAGTCAGGTCATTCTAGGCCTATTCCTAGACCCAGTGCATGGTGAAATAACAAGATTTATGAGGTATGTAACTCAATTAAAATTATGGTTGGTGTATTTTTACATTGCATATGGTGTGTTGAATCAGTTTTAGGTTTGTATTCATCTTGTTCGTGCATGTTTTGGGTCCTTGGGAAGCAAGATTGTGAAGACTAGTCAAGAACACACATGTAAGTCTCAATGGTTGAGTAGTTTCAGAGGTGTTAAAACAAAAATCAGACTTTAGATAGTTTAATTATTTCCCTCTAGTGATTCATGTCAATTTTCAGGTCCATAATTTGAAGGAATTGGAAGAAATGTTATTTTTTTATCATATCGAGTTTCTAGAAGTGTTTGTTCCATCTCGAGGTCATGTTTTGATTACTCATTTGCTCATAAAATATTTGCATGGGGTATTGATATTTTCCCCACATTTTGGGCATGGAAATAAGAGTGTTTTGGAGTTATAATGGAGTTAAATTATTTCCAAAAAATTATGAACAATCGTTAACAAGCTAAGCTAGTCTAAACCCTCCACAAAACCCTAGTTCAAAGTGATTGGAGAAAAATGCATGGTATGGGATTAAAATGATGTTGAAAATATAAATTTATTATTTTTGATTATAGATAATTTTTTTGAGCTCATTTTGGCATATATTTCATGATCTAGTCATTTTAGGAAGAGAGAAAAAACCCTATTTTTTAGGAAATTTATAGTTTTAGGGCTAAGATGGAAGCTTCGGGATGAAAAGTGAATTGTTCCAAAATCCTTGGGAGATTTCCTACATGTACATGAAATGTTTCAATTATCTTCACTAAATAATTTTTTGCATACAGGTCTCTAAAGAATCCCTATCGATTTTGGCCTTAAGGGCTAAAACCTAGTCATGGAGGTTTGACTTGAGTTTGATGAATTTTCTTATTTTTGCTACAGCTTATGGTCATGTATAGTTGATTGACACCTGATATGATGTTTTAAAGTGATTTTATTAATCTGAAGAGGTGGTTTCATGTTGAAATCCTAGTGGCCTAATTATCTCTATTAGGTCTCTCAAGAAGGTGTGAAGGAAAAGGTGTGTTGGATCTGTTTTCTCCACATGAGCTATGTATGTTAATGATTGAATGTGTTTTCTAGGTATCCCTTGATTTTTTCCAGGTGTTGGTTTTTATTTAAAGTGGTTTTGGAGGTGATGAAGCATGTTTCTCTCAAGACTGGTTCTTAAGTCTTGTTTGGCAGTTTTGAGTTGTTTCAGAGATTGGCTATGTTGAAGGCCTTGCAATATGAATTGGAGATTAAAATGATTTTTTCTATAAATTAGATTTAGAGATATTTATAATGGTTTATTACTTAATTCTTTATGATTTGTTTTTCTCTGTGAAATCATTTGTTTTCTGGGACTAAATTCTGGGTGCTTAAAGACATTGTAGACACCCATAATTATGCCCGAACAATTTAAATACTTGAATTGCGCTAATTATCCCCTTTTCCCAAAAATTGGTGACATATCGCCAAAAGAGCCCATCTTCCCTCATATCGTAATTGATTTATTACACTACACTAATTAATTAAGTCTCTTATCCAACAAATACCCTAATTAACAACCTTCCATTAATAAATCCCCCCTTCTATCTAGACTAATTAATTATTATTAATTAATTATCTTCCCCTTTCATTAAACCAATAAATCAATATTTAATTGATTTAATCCCCTTCTATAGTCTAAATCATGTTAATATTCCTCTAAAAGCTTATATAAGCTTGCACATCTATTAATTAATCATCTTGATCAATTAATACACCCCTTTTATCCACATGGGTCACTAAAGGACAAGCTAAACCCTCCTAAAGTTAACTCAACCCTATCTAAACCCCCCTTATCCATAACTAACTCAACATCCCTATTATCCCAAATGCAAAGGGATGTAGTGGTTCATTTATCCATTGGGCTATATAAAGAGCCCTCCTCTTACCTTTACACTTACACCTAAATTCCTTGAGAAGACAAAAGCAAAGCACATAGCAAATAGACTAAAATATTTCCTTTGTTATTCTTGAGAATTCACCACTTGAAGATTTAATCCCCTTTTTCTAGCCAAAGTGCTTGGGTCATATGGGAGGTGTCAAAGGGGTCTTGTAGCCCAACTTTGATAAGCTCTCATTCCTAGGTTCTTAGATATCAAAAATAACCACTTTGATTGCCATGGAGCCTACATAGGTCCATTTAATTTTGTTGTTAATCAAAAGAGTAGATGTTCTTGACAAATTTTCATGCTTAGTTTGATTTATGCTTTGAAGTTTTAAATGAAAATAATGTTATTGTCTTAGCTTGTTTAGCTCTTATCTTAATGGTGCTTTAGAATTTTCTTTAACTGTGTTAATTAAGACTACTAGGTGTTAGTCTTTATTTTCATTAACTTAGCTTAAGCAAACACTATGCACACATACATAGTTGTACATGTTTTCTTCTTAGTGTGTTTCATGATGGAGATGGCAGTTGAATATGTTCATGAGCATTTTGATGATTCTTCAAGGTTTTTCCTTAGTTTCATTATGATTTTGGATCCATGAAAATTTTTCTAGATGACATTGGAGTTCTTGGTGCATTCGTTGGTGTTTGAAGAGCTTGTTTTGGCCTATTAGAGAGTCTTGGTGATTATTGATGTTGTCTTGACCCATTTTTACCTACTTGGGTATTTTGAGATGTTTTATATTATTCTCTAGATGTATTTTTGAGTTGGTATGACCTACCTATATGGTCATGGCTGACCTAGGGGTGTTTTGATATAGTGTCATGTATATACGTCAATGTATTTGGTCATTTGTGACTAGCTGTTTTCATGGGATTGTGAGTGAGACAAAGGAGGAAAAATAGAAGTGTATGTGGGTCATGGATAGAGCATAGAAGATTGATGAATAGTTGAGGAATATTTAATATCAGATATGCAAGGTCATTAGACCTAATCAGAAAGAGAATGACATGTTTGAGCAAGTTAGAGAAGGACAGTTTAAGAGGGTTTAATGTGCATGGAGCTAAATATTTGACCACAATCAGTTGTGGAAGAAACAATACCTAAGTGATATTCATTTTTCAAGTTTTTGAGTGGGTTATTGATCACCTTAGAGGGTATTATCCTCCTTGTATAGTGGGTGGTATACTAAATAAGGGTGGGCACTCCTTGTGAAGTGGGTGTTTCACTAAACAAATATTTCTTGATGTGTAATATTCATGCAAGTCCTTTGTTATGAGTAATATTAGCAAAGGTTTTAGTGGGTTTTCTTCCCCTTAAGGGTTTCCTACTTAAATATGGTTTTCATGTGTCCTCTATTTTGTTTCATTTACTTGTGAATGTTGATACACAAAGAATTAGCTAACATGGTTTATGATGTTGAATGGATGGTTTATATGATGTATTTATGATATGGTAAATAAAGTAAGAATTGTTGAATGAATGATTCACCCCCTTCCCCTCTTAATCAGTAGGATTCTAACACTCCCCTCCTGAAGTGAGGCATATGATGAAGAATTAGAAAAAGGGATAGTTGTGGCTGAAAGTAAGGAAAAGGGAAAGACCAAGGTTTAGTGTGTGTTGAAGTGAAGGATGATGGCAAGAAGTAGATTGAAGAAGTGGTGGCAGCCTTGAAGAATAGTTCTATAGGGGTTGGTCCATAATAGATTAATGGGAAGGATGATTTGGATTCACTCTTCTATAGGGCCTTTTTTTATAGGGTAACCTTAAAAAGAGGATTAGCATAATGGAAAAATCTCATGATATACATATGGGGGTATGTAAAGGGCTTATCGTTGAGACCAAAAAACAAAGAGATTTTAAAAATGGAATTAGAGGTTCAGAAGCTCAATGAATCTAATGCCATTCTAGAGAAATGGGTGGAGATTATAGATAATTATCATGCAGAGAAGGATTTTCTTGAGTCTACCATGAGGGAGGAGGCCTTAAGTAACAACAAAGAAGGTGGAGAAGGCTTGTTAAAAATGGTTGCATGGATAACAAGAGAGTAAGAGGTATTTCATCCTTCTGATTTGGTTTCCTCACTCATTAAAAAATGTCACAATATTTATTATGCTCATATTAAACAAGGGAGGTCACTGAATTCTTCTCTGTAATATATTTTTCACAATGATTTCCCCTACAAAATGTCCTTAGACTATGCTTTCATGAGCTTTGCATAGCAATACTTCCATTATAATCCTGTATGAGTGATTTTGGAGAACCATTCGATCTAAAATTTTAGCAATAGATACATGAGAACTCTATCATGAATTTCACATGAATCGCTCAACTATTCTCCTTGAAACCAAGACAAATAGGAAGATATCTGAAATACATTTTCAAAGGTGCTAGTTACTGGTCATTTGGATATCTCCATACAAAAATATCAGTGAAAAACTAGATCTATACCTGTCACCTTTGTCTTAGTTGACAGTCTCGTGTTTGATTTTCTACTAGGTGAAACCATAAAATTTCACCACACGAGTAGTCACTATATAAAATTACAAACTTCACCAATTTATGTCATATGGAAATCATGCCACTTATTAACAATTAGTGTCTGAAAAGACAAAAGGAAGATAAATAAGAGGGGAAAAGGTTTGAGACAATGTATAACACCAATATCTACTACTTGTCCAAATTTTCCACATGTCCTCCATCGATTATCTATAAAGTTTAGATGTGAGACGTTAAGGCTCAAGATATTTCAAATTTGTTATGGCTTCTATTTTTCCTTCATTATAATTGTCAACAATTGGTACTTTGTAGAGTGGGGAATTAAAACTTTAATCTTGAGATAGTCATGTATGTCATTTACCTCCATATTTTGTTTATCCCACTTATTGATGATTGAAATTCTACTTAGCTTGGAAGGTGAAATTTATTCATGAGATAGTGTAAGGATTTGACTTCCCCCGTGTGTTACCCATAGGTATTCTAAAAATTCTAACAACCAAGTTTTTAATCGATCCAATGTGTTAATGAGTGTAGCTTTTCAGTGATGCATATTAAGTGCTGAAAATAAGAAAAATGACTAAATTCCCAAAAACTATAGAATTTGGGAAGGTGTATGATTGTTAAATGTTAACAATCAATTATATATGTTGGAAACCATGAAATTTGACTAAGTTTGAAGGGTTTGGGATGTCGTTGAGTAGCACATGGTTTTTTTTTTTCTAGATTAAGGTCGACAAGTTTGCAATAATGTAAAAAACAAGGTTTTGGATGTCATTTGAATTTTTCAATGGGAAAATATATTTAAAAGAGTAGAAATATTATAATTTCCTTTTGATTTTACTCTCAATACTCTCTATGGAACCTATGAAATTCAAATCGGTTGAATTTGACAACATATACCTCATCCAAAATGTCTTAATTTTTTGCGTTATATGGGCACCATCCCTCACCTCCACCTTGAGGTTCCAACCTAAAGTGGGATCAATTGAATATCACACCTAGCACCAATAGGATACCCTCTCTATCTTTAGAGATAATTTGGAAATGGCATAAAACCACATGAAGAAATAATTTAATTATCACCATACTGAACGAAACTAATTTGGAGACTTTTTGTGTGATAGTAGTCATATCAATAGTTGTCATTGAAACAAAAAAATAAGGATAACACAATTTAATATAAATTTTATGACCTTTATCAAGTTTTGCAAAAAAATTCTAGTGTGGCATACAAACTAGAGTTCCCTAATTCAACCAAAATGCATTTATTCTTCCATGTTTCTTGTTTGAAGAAGGTCATTAGATAGAATATGGTAGCCTAGTCAGTGTTACTCGATCTTAATGAGGAGGTTAAAATCATCTTGGAGCCTAATGTGATACTTTATACACACATTAAGAGGTTGGGGAAAAGGTTCATTATTGATTATTTGATCAAGTGGAAGAATTTGGACAATGAAGATGTATCGTGGGAATATGAAGCATTCCTACAATAACATCCAAATATTTCCAACATTGGGGATAGTGTTTCTTCAAAGGGGAGTGGAATGGTATACCCTTAAACCTATATTGTATATCAAGATATGTATGGTTATCTTATGGCTAACATAATCTCTTAACATATCATATCTCATTTATTTATGTTTTCATATGCTTCATAAGTCATCCTAGGTGATTTATCTAACATAAGTAGGGTACATATAAGACATAGTAGCTAGAAGATGAACATCATATTGAAAATTTGAGTCTTATAATAAGGTGTCGAGGTTCCCCCCTCAAATTGGTTAAGCCATCCATTCTTGCAAATTATCATATTATCCCTCTATTTTTTGTTCTTTAGTGTTTTATTATTGTTATTCTTCTAATCTATCTAAGTAATTTCCTGACAATGACGATCTTACCAATAATGTTTGATTGGTTATGAGATCATTATGTTTTATTATTCTTTCTTTCCCTCTCCTCCCTATTTGTTGCACAAAATTCATAAACGTCCTCTACAAAATCCTCTTAATACATGCATTATTACCCATTTTTTATATGCCTCTTAATTGTGTTTGGTAATTATGTCGATGACTCTAAAAATCCTTCTATATTTCTATTGACGTAACTATTGCACCTCAAATCAGTAGAAGCGTTAGTATCATCGAATTCAAAGTTTCAAATTTTATTTTAATAAAAAAAAACTCTCTTAAAATATTTTAAATTCCTTTTGTTATGTTTAATGTTTCCAGATTTGAATTTTTAAAAATATTAAATTTAATTTTTAATGATATTATAAATTCCCAATCATAAATTCATGTTAGATTAACATTAAATTTAATACAAATCCAACCTCCAAATTTGAGTATTGTTACAATAATCCTAAAAAAGTTAAAGGTGTTCTTAGACTTAGATAATGTATATGTAACTTCAATCCCTTTCCATCATAATAAGTAAATTATTTAATTATTGATTTGTATGGGATTCTTTGTTCATAGGACATTACTATTTACTCAAATTACCTTTAGAATTATTTTTTATTCTATTTTATTTTTCAGCTTCATTGAATTAATTCAATACAGAAATATTTTTCATCAAGAATCTCATTTTTACCATCAATTTCATCATATCAATATGTCTTTTTAATTTTTTTCATATGTAGTAGTTTATGTACCCTCGTTTATGGTGTCCCATACATCCATGCTTTAATATCTTCATTGGTGTCAAATTCAACTTCTTAACTTTCAACTCCATTTTAACCTTCCTAATTGGGTTCGAAATCCCAATTAAATGTTGGAGTCTTCTCAACGGTGTAAATTACATGTGTTGTACCATATTCTTCATCATTATTGGCATCGTGTTGTAATTCCTCCATCCAATTTTCGATCATTCTAGTTTCTAAAGGTATATGTGTTATTATATCATTTCCTTCAAACATGATTTCTTCATATTTATACTTGAAGATTATGTTACAATAAATAAACCATTCTAATTATAAAAAATAGGAATTTTTTTGGAGAGTTTTTCCATTACCTCAAAAACAACTAATCATGTTATCCCCATAAAATTTACTTCTACCACATCTAGAACTCCAAATGGTGCCTTAATAGTACCATCTACCAAAGCTATGTCATATTAAATTGGCTATAGTTACAAATTTCTCGATGTCTCCCATGTTTTGTGGGACACTTTAAAATCTCCCCCTAGGTTTTTTTACTGCTTTTGTGAACTCTTTCCCATTGACGTTTGCATCCAAGTAGACGAAATATTTTCTCCAATTTCTTAATGTCCAAAATATACTATGATTTCTTATGTTTCTTGTTTCTACCATTTGGACACGAAATTCTCTTTCCTATCTATTCCAATATTTACATAATTTTTTCAATTTGTCTATAAGACCTTGCTTTGTTACCACTTTGACTATTTTTTAAGTGTTACCACTTCTTCCTCTTCAAAATATATAATTTTTCTACTTCTACTTCTTGATATTATTAGACCACTCACTTTGTATTTTTTTATAAAAAATAGATATTTTAATGCTTTTGGCTGGAGCTTAGAACCAGGGGATTGACGGGATCCCACCCAAGTACAACCAAAAAACAAACACCATTAACAACCGAACCAGTCCTACCAAAACCACAAAAACTTACAAACAAAGTAGGAAACTGAGGAAACCCAAAAGCAACTACAACAAATGACTAGAGCTAACATACACAAAGAAGCTAACAGACTACAAACAGAAAAATTACTCTAAAAAGGAAGAGCGGATAGGGCCAACCAAATTCCTACCACCAATAGACGCCTCTTCTCGAGCGTTCTGGAGAAGTAAATTATATGTGAACCCCAACTTTCTGCGGAGATCGACCACTCCTTCTGACTCTAAGACCATTGGCTCCAAAATCGCTAACAGTTCCAACTTCTCGAGCCTTCTACCTATGGAGAGCCCTACTGAACACGCCTCATGGACATCCAACGTAAATTTCATAAGCATTGCATTCCTAGTAGACAACACCACAATCACTCTCCTAGATTCTTCCATGGCCTGCCCCTCCCTAAGCACATCCAGCAACGGTTGGCCCTATTAAAGGATTCCAATGCCTCCACCAAATTGATACGGTGTTGGGGTTTGATGAAATGGAGAGCTATATAATTGACCTTAGTAACATTCTACCACACCAAGAGTAGTCAAGAAACAAGCGAATACACCACCTCTGAATTCACTCTAGCCCTCGTAAAAACATCCATGTATTATTCCCCCCAAGTTCCTCACAATGGTTCCACAGATGGACCCCGATTTTGCCTAAAAAATAATCTAAATGCCAGCCCATAAAATACAATCAAAGAAGGCCATCTCTCACTTTTCCCCCCTGAAGAAATAGAGAAGGCAATGGAGGACTATCCATACTCAACAACCGAATCCACTACACCGTAGCTTACCACCAAAAAGCCTGTGAAAATGAACAAGACTCCAGCACCACCTAAAAATTTAATTGCTATCAACTCTCCCTTTTTGAGAAATAATCTCATTGAGCTCCTCCCATGCATTTGCATGCTTAGAAAGGACCGGACCATCTCTCCTAATAATACCTTGATTATACAATAAATTGGCTATAGAACTGGACTCCCTATAGTTTTGACTTAAACTCCACGTTGGAATCCAATGCAACCAATGAATGATATTACTAATAAAAAATTCTAACTTCCAAGACATTGTTTTACCTCTACGAACAACACTAATCACCACTTGGGAATCACCTTCGATCACTAACGCTACACATCCAACACTAACTACTTATTTGATTCCTTCAAGAAAGGCTTGAGCCTCTGCTTCTTTACTCGTTCCATCTTTTAAAAGAAAGGAACCCGCAATCACCAATTTTCCTTCCTCATCTCTAATTAAACACCTTGCTCCTAATATTCCTGGATTTCCTTTTGATGCTCTGTCAAAGGTCAGTTTCTAAAAAGCAGAAGGGGGTGGAACCACTTACTTTGTCTTAAAGACTATTTTTTCATGTATTTATAGGTTATTCTATGCTCTCATTGCCTCATCATCACTTGAGCTTTAGATATCCTCCTATTGTCATAGTTGTATTATTTATAACTATGATGTTATTATTGGAGTCATTATCATCCTATAATATTTGTTTTTTTACTTTATTTTTAACCATACTCTCCCTTATCTCTTCTTTTTCTTTCATCTTATCATATATTACTCATTTTCTTTTCAAACTTCCCTTGATTTTTTTTTACTATCCCACTCAGTTTTTTAAGGTGAAGGGTCAATCAGTGGAGTTTTGATTAAGGTTTGGGTAGTTATTTTGGTCTTATTACCTAATACTTCTATTTTTGGACCACTTTTTTTTTAATATAATTGGTTTTCTTTTGGACAATTAAACTAATCATGCATTCCTCAATCATGAAAAACTCCACATACATTAGGTTCAGGTTATATACATTGTCTTGTAGCATGGCCTTCCTTTCCACATTTATAACATATCACAGGTTTTCTCTCTATGTTCCCCTTATATCTATTGTTCCCACCTTGATTGTTTAGATAACAATCTCCTTAGTTATTTTATTATTATCTTCCTTAGTACCATTAGTATCCTCTTTGACATTGATATCACCGTCTATGTCCACCTCTATAACCTCCTATGTTGTAGTTTTATCAGTCATATTCTTTAGGGTAAATACCATTGTTGTATGTTATATATCTACCCATATTACTAAATCATTCCTACTAAGTAATCAACGCTCAAATATTTTGGGTAACCCCATTGTAATATGGGAATTTCTATAATGGCTAGGTGTAGGTGGCATATTCTGTGTTGTCATAAGTGGTACTTGAAAATTTGGATTATTTTGTGTTAATGGAGTGGGTGTGGTATAAGGAATTATGGGGAGGTTTGTGGTTAATGTTGGGAGTACTTATGTAATAGTCGCAGCTAAGCTAGTTTTATGTCTTTTTATCTCTTCCATTGCAGTACTTTAAAAATTCTATTGATAATCATTGTATGGTCCACATGTTATATAATACACCATTTGATTCATACTATTTCCTACCTCCATCAAGGGACACATATGTTGACTATGATTATCCCATAATCTACATATGTCACACCATAATAATGTTTTATAATAGGTTGTTGTTGAGGTGGTGTCATGTCAATAGTTTTTTTCTCTTAGCATGTATTCCATTTGTGTTCCTTCTATATGTGGACACATTTTTTGGCTATGTCCCTCATCATAATAGATCATATCTTATGCCTACTTAAAGCGTTTGTAATTGAGTTACTCCCTACATCCATTTTCATCTGAACTTCCTATCTTGGTCTTAACTGATCTAAATCTTGTTGTACTTTTTCTAGCTCTATTTTTCACCACGGTTTCTCCCTCTCATTTACTTAATTCTTCCCTTAGTATAGTATCCATTTCCAAGATATTTGTAAAATTTGTAAAGTGATTTTTGTATATAGAATCTCACAAATAGGGTAACAATCCCAAAATAAACCATCTAATTGTTTGTTTTTCCATTAATGGCTCTTCCAATTTCCTAACTACTCCTTTGAAACTTTGATCAAAATATTAAACTATCTCTCCCTAATTTTTTTGATGCGGAGAGAATTAACAATCAACCATGCATTCAATAAAGTTCATGGATATCAAAAAATAACCCACTACACTCTCTGTAAAATGAGGATCTTCTCTATTTCCTAAAATGGCTTAAAATCACAAATTTTGATGAATTTTCCCCCCTTAAATGGATTCACAAAACATAATACCATGTTTCAATACCTTACTCAATATCATATACACCTATACCAGATTCACAATCAAGAAATCATCCTCTTGTAGTGCCCACACTTTTTATAGCTCAGTAGCTTGTTGTTTCTTTGCTCATAGACATGTTTTAACAGTGATTGGTTATATCTTGAACATTATATTTAGATATTTGATCTTATTAGACATGTGTGGACATTTAGGCATATAGCACCAATTTAGCTTAATTTCTATATTGTCGCATTTTCTTATAATGTCATGGATACTAATGGATATGATGCTGTGTTTGGAAGATTATGGATCGTTGTTGCATGTGGAATTCTATGGTTATATGTCACGTATCATCTTGTCTAACTTTTGGAATATTGAGTATAATTGTGCACGTTGTCGCATCTTGATTTCAGTAGGATGTTAGGTTAGTTTAGAACGCATTGATATCTTACTATGTCAATGAATTATATTGTATCGGACAGGTGCGGTTAATGTGTGCAATGAGTGTGCAAGTGACAGGTTTACAGGAGAACATGGGATTCAGGCTAGCTACTCAATCTTGCACAAGCAACCCACGGGCTGAGTCCTAGCCATGTTCATTGTGTGAAGCTTTAGTATAGGAGATTATTATTTAGGGCACTATGAGTGACCCCAATTTATGTAATGTATTGTGCTTTGAATTATTAATTTTGTTTAGGGTTGCTAGTGAAGTTGTAAACTTGTTTTGGGAGTTAATAATTCCACTTTCTTTTAAATTTTTGATTTTGTTTATTGAGTCACTTAATCACAAGGGTTTAGGGTCACATGTGAGACCCTTGGGTGGTCCCCACACCCTCTACCCTTGTGCCAAAAATGCAAAACCCGAAATTAGGTTATTTTGGGCATTTTTGGGGACCCCTTTGTAGCTTCGGAGTCCCCCTAACATAAACATGAGCCCTTGGACCCTACCTAATGGGTAGGGGGACTTATTTTCAAGGCTAGAGGGAGTTTTCCCTCCCTTTTTTACCACTTGTTTGGTCACATCCATGTAAGGGATGTGGATTTGAGTGTTTATTAAAAGTTTTACTTATTTTGTCTTGCTAACATTTAGGGGAATTTGGGAGAAGAGGGCAAAAAGATAATTTTACCCTTTCTCTCTTTTGTTTTGGCATCTTTGACCTTGATGAGGGAGAGGGGTGACACATGTCACCCCCTCATTTGTGAGGATTCTTGTTTGCTCCTCTTCAAATTCCCATCCATGGGAAATGAGAGGGACTTTTTTTTTGGGAACTTCTTGCTTGGGATGCTTGTGGATTTTGGAGCTTGAGATTGGCTTGAGTCAAGGTGTGGAGAAATTTGAAGTTGGAGAGCTTTCCTTGAGGTAGGCTCTTATGTATTTTGCTTTTGTTGCATTTATCTTAGTTCTTAGATGGGTTGCATGGTTTTGTTATTTGGTTGTTGTTGTTAGGTTTTACTCCCTCCATCATATGGCATGATGGAGTTTTGGAGTGTGGGGGAAGAAAGAGGGAATTTTTCCCTCTCAATCCTCAATGCTTGATGGACAAGCCTTGTAGGGTCTTAGTGGTTCCCGTCAATGGTTGAGGTGGGGAAGTTGATTCATTTGGTTTGAATCTCCTTCCCCATTCTTGGTAAGGAAACCCCTTTTGGGTTTGAAAATCTTTCCAAGAAGGACTTGGAGAAAGGGTGGAGGAATAAGGAGGATTTTGATGGAATTTAGGAGCAATAAGGAGGGTAGGGAGATTTTTGCTTTGTGCAAGCATTTTGAAAAATATATTTTTGGAGAACTTTCTCCTCTCTTCCCCAATTTTGAGGAAGAACTTGGGTTCTCCTCCTTGTAAATTTTGGAGTCTTGTTTGTATGTGTCATATTTCTATGTGCTTGTAACATTGTTAGTTCACCTCCATCTTGTGCAAGTTGTGGTTGTTTTCCTCTTTCCCATGGGCTTGGGGGAGGCTAGCATGCATCCCAACCTTGGGAGATGCATGTGATGATGCCTATGGTTGGGTGGCAAACAAGCTCTCTTTCTCCTTTCATGGTTTTGGGAAGACATGGAAGTTGGCTCTCAAGTTGGAATTAGATGCATTCAGGCTCTCATTGTTCTTATCCTTGTGATACTTTCTTGCATTGTAACCCTCTTTCAAATATAGTTATGTAAGAAGTTACATCTCCTTGTAAATCCTCCATTTTGTACATTTTGTATCACTTGGAAACTTGTCTTAGAAATTTCTGATTAGTTGTCACTTGGGATTTAACATCCATACAGCCCAAGCTTGTGGAGGTGAAGTATTGAAGTAAATAATCTATCTACTTGAATCTTGATGTAACTCTTGTGTTTATATTTACAAAAGAAACATAGTTGGTTGAAGGTTTTGTTTTCCTTACCCCTTTGTTACCTTGCAAACATTGATAATATTATGTCAAGAGAAGAAATCTGTTATTTTCTTGCACTTTCTTGTTTTGTGAAAACTTAATGAATACTTGTATTAGAAAATCAATTTCACAATATGCATTCATTGTAGCATCTTCTTTTGATATATTTTCAAGCTTCTTCCCTTAGTTGAGTTACATTGTCACATGTTTTCTTTTACAATAAAGAAATAAATTGTTTAAGCATAGATTTGATAAAATAAAATAAACATATACTTTAAACTCATTATTTTACAACTTACAACAATGGTTTCCTTTTGTTTTATCATAGCTTGTGAAATGGATATATTACACTTTTTTTTTGTTTTATCTTAAAACATAACTTTCGTAAGATGCACAAAGAATTTCTCATTTAATAATCATAGAAATGTAGTAGAAATTGTTTTATAAAAAAAAATATAGATATAGTCCATTAAATTCGAAAATTTTGGAAATTGTATTTTCCTCTCATATTTGTGTATATTTCACAATACTCATACTTCTTTATATATCAACCATACAAGTCTATTTTTTTGATAATGTCTTTCTATTAGGGTTGTTATTCATACTAAATGTTGTATCCTGGAATTTATGATTTGAATCATTTAATTATATCAATTAATTTGATATATGAATGTATATTGATATATACAGTAATCTATTATATTTTTAAGCAGGTTAAGTATTAAAATAAATAAATAAGTATATATATATATATATATATATATATATATATATACTCTGTATTGATATCAAATAAACTAACAAAAAAAAGAAATATACAGTATTGTTTTGTTATAAAACAGAAATATACAAAAAATATATATTTGTGGGGGGGGAAGGCTGAATCCCCCCCACGCCTGTGCATCCCACAAAAAAAACAACAAACAAAACGGTGGGGGGGGGTCGAACCCCCCCCACCCCTGCACCTCTCCACGGGGCACTGCCCCCTCCTGCTAAGCCCACATGCTGCCCACTTTGGGGCCTGTCCCGCCTCCTCCCAGCCGACTCCTCCTCCCCACACCCCTGTACCCCTTGGTCCACTTCTCCCTGTCTTGCGGCCTTAGCGCCCACACACAGCTCTCCCTTTCCCCCTCCCCACTATACCAACCCCCTGCCACACCTCTTTTGCCTGCATCTACTCCCCATCATCTTGCCCCCCACGCTGCCCTCCAACCTTTACACCACCCCCTGTCCACCACCCGACCCCCCTCAACCTGCGGCTCAAACCCTAATCCGACCACCTCCTTACAGCCGCTGCCCCCCCCCCCCCCCCCCCCCTCCTTCATCTTCTCCAAAATAAAATAAATAAGTATATATATATTTATATATATGCTTCATACACAAACTATATCTATATACAACAACAAAAAACAAACCAGATCTCCTAAGGATTCCCTCCTAAGATCCTTCCATCAACCTGCATGAAGAAACAAAGACCAAACAAAACAAATGAGGAGAGAAATGAAAAGAAGGAGGAGAAAATAGCAAGGAGAAAGCTAGGGCAATATTAGGGTATTTTGGAAATCAAGGGTCAGATTTGATCTGACTAGATTATATCTTAGGGCTCTTGTTTTTCCCTACACACTTAAGGTCATGTGCCTTTATGTGGGATTGAAAAATAAATAAAAAGGGGAGACTAACTAAGTTTTAAAAAAAAGGGGGGGTTGTAAAGTTTTAGCAAACTTTGTGCTTTTTAATTTATTCTCAGTAGAATAAAATAATCTGATTGTGTTGGATTAGGGTTTTAGGCATTTCCGGAGAAATGAATAAGTATTATAAATTAAACAATAATGGAAGGAGTTAAGTAGAGCATTAGTAATTATAAATCACATTTATAAAAAAAATTAAAAAAAAAAATATAAAATAAAATAAATTCCCAAACTTTTAGTGACTTCTGGTGTGTTTCTGTTGTCCCAAGGTGGGGGCATTACAGTTGGTATCAGAGTGAAGGTTCACACACATGGACCCTGGGTAACTAATTAAAATAGTTAATGGTAATTTTAATAACAAAAAATGAACTAAATGAATAAAAATAAACAGTTAAAATAAATCATCCACTAATCACTAAACTTTCACAATTAATAAATTCCACAACATCACCTTTTACCTAAGATGGCTTGCCCAAGCAAGGTCGGTCAGCTAGTGTTTCTTAAGAACGTATTCCACCTACATGGGAGCCACCGTTCACCCGAAGTTAGACCTCAGATATCTAGAGGTCTTACACCAGCTCATAGGCGTTGTAGAGCAACACATTCCAATACCCATCAAGGAAAACGATGAGTCTAGACACCTAATTGGGACATAACCCAATTCCGTTATTCTATTCTTGCAAATCCACTTTCAGAGCTTTCTTGCTCCTTAAGCCTTACTAACACCTATCTGGAAGAGGTCACTGTCAGGCATATTTATTCATTCATGAGAGGATTTGAGACACAATCAAAACCTTTCGTAAGCCACTCGCATTTTCTTGTCTCTAGGTGTCCCTAAATTTTCGATGGCCTATGGATGACCGTATAAATCATACTTGTTTTGACTAACATGCCCTCACAATTAGGTCTTACAGGTAGTGTGATCAAGGATCTTCTTCCTTGTCCTAGACTACCCACCTACAATAGCTCTACAAATAGCTTTGGGCATGAGTCATAACTCCTTAGTTTTCTATAAATTCTTTGGCTTGCAATTTTACAAGAGCATCATCTTTTAAGATGCATGGCTTCGCCATACATCTCCTCTAAGTCAAGCTAGCAGGCGTTTAGTGGAGGCTTCAGGACTACAAGCTCCATCGGCCAAACCCTGAGTGACAGTGACCTGGGAGATGTTCGACGAGTGTTTAAGAGGCTAGCTATAAAACCCTGTGAGAACATTCAATTCAAGACTAGAAAATTGATCGATGTAGGTCTATCTCAATGGCCTCTATGATATTTATTTACCATCAAGGCTTGCATGAGTCACGCAGAATCTCCTTCCTCTCAGTTTTCCCTACAGTTTCCTGTAATACCTGCACATGTCATGACAAACTTCCAAGTATTTCTTCCTCTAACAGGTACAAACAAAAATCCTAATAATAACTATATTATCAACAGGTGCTAGGTTAGGATGTTATCTCCTCCCATACTTGAGAAGGCAATCAAGATTTTCCTAGTATACCTGAGGAGAACAGCTTCCACAATCACACCAGCATTTCTCAGTCATACACAGTCACAGTTGACAACTTTTCTCAGAGGATATAGGCCTAACATACAACAAGAGGATCACGGGGTAATGCACCTACCCCTTCCAGAGGACGATTCAAGCATCCATTCCAGCAGCCATTTAGGGTATATAAACGCAACTACAGTGATAGACTCAGCTCGTAGGGCCTTCCCACAGCAGGGGGCTATTACAGTCATGCATACAATCTTCAGATAGCTGTCTTCAAACTTAACCAAAATAGGGCATGGTGGAGCCTTACTGAGATGAGTACTCAGGGCAAATTATTTATATTCTACAGTTCTACTGAAATTAATGAATTCATACTAGAATACTAAACAAGTAGGATATCAATACACCAAACTTACACTTTTGTAAGAAACGACCATATCAGAGGGGTTCAAAACCAGATGTTTTATTACCTGGATCTCTTGTATTACTATATGCGCATTTTGCCTACTCAAATCCAATACCATAGATCCTCAAGAGAGCTGCTCTCTCTCTCTCTCTCTCTCTCTGATCTAGGACTCTCTCACTCTCTCTCTCTGAAATAGTCTCTCAACTCATCAGCCTAAGCATCTCTCCTCATCTCCTCTGAGACGACAGGTACTATGAGGGGAATTTCTACCGTCTCAATACTTCTTTAATTTAGGTGCTTTAGATTCCTAGGTATATCACCATATATAGTGGACCATATGTGGGCTACTTCTGGCTAGGCTCACTACTTTTTTTTTCATTTTCTAGTAAGCCTCTAGGGAAAAACCTCTCCATGGACTTTCGTATGTTCACTAGTTTCCCCCTTTCTATAGGAGCCTTCTCCACTACTCTTGACTTCATGAGTTATCCACTTCCAGGTTTCTACCAGGTGGTTTCTATGTCATGGATTTTTTCTAGAGGCTCATTGAGCTTTTTTCTACCTGCAGTACTTCTACTTTCCATTTATCTCTTTCATTTATCTATCATTTTTCTAGTGTAAGATAATAATATCTAGGGATGCAAAGGGATCCCTTTATCTCCTTATGATTTTATATCTGCTATTCCAAACTCATATCCACCAATGAATATTGCTATGTGAAATATGTTTGCTATCTTTCATCCAGTGATTCTATCTGATGAGCATTCCAGAGTTTTCTACCTCTTAGGTTATTCCTATGTATTTTTGAGTGGTGTAGGTCAAATCTATTTCCAGGCGAAGTTCCAGGGTTACCACCCTGCAGTGTAGGTGGATTTCACCATTGATTTTTTTATTTCTCTAGCTATCGCAGTTCTCCTACTTCCAAGTATGTGGCACCTGTAAACGGATGATGACTCCAGAGCTTCATGTAGGAATCAAAACTTCAATTAGACCACTCCTGTTAGACAAGGGTCTCATTTAAACTAATTTATCGCATCCTTGGGGAGCGCCTTTCCATATTTATGTTTCTCCATTTTTTCCCTCAGGCTTCGACTAGATCTAACATTCTCCTCATTAATGTCCCATTTATTTAAGTAGTCGTTATTCCACCTCCATAGGATTTATGACTTATTTGATCAGATGCGTCTGAGTGACTACTATTCTTCGCCTAACTTCTACTTTCATTTTTTAGGATATCATAACTTGCGCTTATTGCCTCTAATCCTTTCTTACCGCCCTACGTTATGGGCAATAATGTTAAGATTCTTTACATATAGTTCTTTTTTTATTTGGTCTTAATTTATTTATTCCCGATTTATCTTCCCCTCAGCCTCATAAATCCAAGTATTGAGGACATTTTTAAACATCACATATTTTCTTAATCACCCCTCTGATTCCACCTGTCATCTCATATGCTTTGTCCATTAGGATAAACATGAATAGCTACTCCTTGAGACAGGTCCCTTCTCAGGTTTTGAGAGATTCAGAAGTAAAGAACGAGATTCTTTCTACAAACTGTCTTATTTTCCCTTCTATATAGATTTTTCAGTTCTTAGCATCAAATCATTTTCCAGCCTGAGGATTTCCCACATAGACCCCTAATAAATGATTCAAGTGCTAGTCTCAAACCAGTAGTCGGCACCCACATCAGGTACCAAGGTTGATCTAACTCTTCATGGATTTTGAAGCATTACTTTACTCACGGGTTCGTATAGGATTCTATAACTGAGGATATCTCACCACTCATTTACTTTGGTGATTCTCATAATACAAGGGCATGATAATTTTGGGATTGGATAGACTAGAATCCTTATCTTCCACCCTAAATAAATTGTATTAAGCAATTGTTGACCACGCCGCTAATTGAATTAATAATATCCATGAATACACTAAAAGAGGACTGTAAGTTTTGTTTGTACAGGGGTTGTTATAATTAGATAAAATTGGGGAGCAATAATCATTATGCAGGAGCGTCGGGTAATGAACTATTGACACTCAAAACCTCAAGGCATTAGTGAATCCACACACAAGATCATATCATCCCACCACTCTCTGTAGCTTGCAGCAACTCGTAGATAGATTCTGAGAGCCGTATAGTAGGACTACGCCAAACCCTATACGTAGACCTTTCATTTTGAGGACACTGCAATGTCAGAATAGCTTTCACCATATCTTATCACAGACTCAAACCTCAACGGTGGTCAACGGCGTTAGATACCAAATTCCTATGTGAACCATTACAACAAAACCTCGAGGCATTAGTGAATCTACACACCAGGATCATAACATTCAATATTAGAACAATTTTTTAATAATTTAAAACTACTAATAATGATATGTTATAATTAAAAAAACATAATAGGAGAGATTCACGTATTTTTATAGAATGAAGCAGGAGATATCTAGGTGTACAAACTAGATAAACTAGGAATACTAAAAATTAAGGTTCTTTGTTTCTGAGAGTGTAGCTTGAAAATACCCTGGTATGGAACAATAAAAATATACCATGAATTTTTTTATAGTCTTGACCCTTTTGTATGGTTTTTAATGTTCTCAAATTATGGCTATTTAAGTTCTTATTCCCTTTACTAGCATGGAAATGGATGTTGTTTTCAAACCCTAAGTGTCGCATAGTTATTAAAATGTCAAAATAATTTGAATCAAACTCAAATGTTAACCATAGGTGGTAGACCCTGACAAAAATTTATTGTCTTGGTTGAAGTATAATATGTCCACTTCCTACATTAGCACTACTCCAAATATGCCTTAAACCACATGTAGTTCTCCACTTAAAATGTGATAATCTATTTGAATGCAACGAATTTGAAAAATTGATGCACTTTGACAATGCTTTGGATGATTTTTCTCTTGCAAATACATTGAATTGGTATCTTTGGATGCTTTGAAATGAGGTAATTTAGACTCCTTGAATTGTTTGAGTAATTTAAAACTCTAGTAGTTACTTCACTAATGAATGTGTATTACCTTTGGTGAGATTTAGAGAGCCTTGAGTTCCTTTTGTGTTAGTATTTTTAATGAGGTCTCGTATGAGTGTTAGGTAAGTAAATAAAGTGATGTTAACTTTATTATATAGGGTTTTGAAGGTAATTATTATGATAAGGACAACCCAAGATGGTAAAATGATCCAATAAATATAATCAAAATGAAAGAAAAAATTGGAGGATGTGTCGTTGTGGGGCCTTACATGTGGGCCAAGAACAAATTCCACATCCTGACTATATTGTACAGTTTTAGACAAGGTGACATTACATGTAGTTTAAAATACTTATCATGATAAGAAGAGGTGAAATATAAATTTTAATCATTTATATCAAAATGTGACAACACATCATTGTGTAGAATTAAGCAAGTTCAAAGAGAGAGCATAAGATGTTTTGAGAGGGAAAGAATGTGGATATTTATCTTCACAAATGAGAATTATCACACCTAATTTTTTCAAAGGATAAATTTCCAAATTTGAGTGTCTACATTTCCCCCCTTCAATTATGAAATTAAAATTACATTTCTTAAAGAAAAATATACCTGAGTGTGTAGACACATTTTTTATTTTCTTCTATTTATTGTTGTTCATATGTGTTGGTGTTGGCATGTTGCATATTGAAACCTAAAACACAAATTTTAGTAAATGTATATAGTATAAATTGAACTATAAATTAAATGTGAATATATAATTTGAAACTTGCACAAAGTGAAATAAAATATTGAAAACGTGGAAGGAATACACATATTTTTTATGCGGAGGGAAGAACTCTTGTTTCTTTACTTACATTTGGAGTTTTAGATTGTATTTTTGAAATTGATAAGGGATTGGGGGTGATAGGTCCCCAAATATTCTGAAAGATGAACTAAATTATTGGGTGTTCATGAAATCAATGCCCCATGCCCCCAAAACCTTGTATATGTAACTGAAACTGTATACTAAACTAGAGGAGTGAAATATTCATGCCCCCTATAAAACTAATCTAAAATGTGTCAACTGAGTATGAAACTCTTTCACAAAATTGCATCTATAAGTATAAATCTAAAACTATATAAAAAATCCATTGTGACTATCCCTAGGAAAGAAATGTGTAGGAGACTAAAGAACATTTGTATAGTCCTGACTATTATTTACATTTTTAACTTGTGTAATTTTCTCCCAATTTCTATTTCTTAAGATATTTATGAGGACTTGTTCCCTATGAAAAATTATACATGAACTCATTAATGTGTCTATAGGTGTATAATATACCCCAATGAATTGTCCCTTATTTGAGGTGTGTGTGATAAAGCATTTGAACACACAAACCAAAAGAAAATATGTGCAACCTTGTATGATAAGTCATATATGTTGCATATGAACACATAAAAGGTTATAGTGGTGGCCACTAATGAGATCCAATTCCTAAAAATGGGATGCACATGGTGGATACCATGGTGTGCAAACAAAATAGAAAACTATAATAGTAGTAGTGACAAATCATGTATAATAGAACAAGAAAAGAGACATAATAGTAGTCAATTGAGAAAATAGAAGAAATATTACATAGAAAAAATAGTCACAACAAGGCATGAATATGAAAACATGGGAGACTTTTTGTTTCAAAAGACAAACAAGGCACTTAGGCCACATATAAGAGAAGAAATTTCATATAATAAAGTCATAGAGCCATAAACATGGGACACCCAAGGTGTCTAAATACACTCAAGGCACCCAGGTTGCATATAATGAAGTAGAAAAAGTAGTAACACAAACAAGTAGAAAATATGCGTACTAAAAAGTGATGTGAAACAATGATAAAAGCATCATAGTAAGTAGTGAAAAAAACACATAAAGCAAGATATATTTGTGTTGTACAAGACGTGTGTTAGTCATGTTAGCTCAAAATATAAAATGTACACAATATATGTAATCAAGAAAAAATGAGGAAATAGAAATGAATTATAATGAAATAATAACACATATATAGAATGTGTAGTACATGCCCCCAAAGGATATCAATATATGGGAAGGTATATGCCAACGCCTATCATCATGTAATGCTCTATGTATGTCATGCATTACTCTTAATATACCCCATGAATGCATGTTTGTAAATAGTATATAGATAATATATGTTATCAATCAAACCATACTGATAAACAACATATGTTGTGTAAAGTGATAACAATTCAAGATATGTGTATAGGTTATGGTTTTATATTTTTTTGTAAATAAGTTAATTTTTATCTATTTTTGAATTTACCTATGTACACGGATAGGGGTAGTAGAATATCTATGAAATTATTTCCTCATAAGGAGGTGAATCAAATCTTGAATAAAATGGAGGTTTGGGCCTCAACTATGTCAAATAATGATGCTCATGTTTAAGTGGTGTAGAAGTGATAATATGTTCCATATAAGTCCTAAGAGGACAACCCGATGGACTAGATCCATGAGAAGTATTTTTTGATAGAAAATACATGTGAGAATGACCATAAGAGTGAGATTTACTAGAGATTACACATGCACTAGAAGACCTATAAGGAACCCAATAAGGGTGAGAACCACTAGAGATAGCATGTAAAGTATAAGACCTAGCTGGATAGCTAGGAGTAGGAGTGGAAACTTTAGAAGGATGACTAAGAAAAATAGGAATAGGAACCTCAAAGGGAATTCCCCATTTACGAAAACTTTTTTTTGATGAGTAAACTTAAAACATTGGTGTAATATAGATGGAATATCCCTAAGATCATGTAACTAAGGAATACCAAAAATGCATGTCATCTAAGATAAGAATTTAGGCCACTAGAAATGGGACTTGTGTAGTAACAAAGTCAATTGTACTATGCGGAATAATTTATCCAAAGTCAAGATTATAATTATGTGTGATTGTTTTTTTAGCATATCCAAGAGAGAAAAGTATCTTGAAATTAAATAGATTATGCTTGTTATGTGGATCGACCAAAAAATTGTGTATATGTACTTGATTAATATATTTGCAAATATAAAGAGTATCTGAGACAATAGTTTCATCCATATAAAAGTCATAAAAATAAATAACTAGTGGATAAGGTGGCATCAAAATGAAAGTGTTAATCATTACATCCAATGGGTGATCATAAGGAGGAGGTGGTACCGTAAGATGATCATTGTGCACTTTCAAAGTATATTCATCAGTGTTATGATTAGGAAGTAGATCATTGAATATTTTTATCTTTTCATAATCATTAGTAGGCTTAGAGGATTCAGTGGGCTCATCATATTCAATTACATTTGTATCAATAAGATCTTGTATACCATGAAGAATATTGATACATCAATTAGTGAGGTGACCAATACATCTATGATAGTTGCAATAAGAATCAACATAAAAAATATTACCATGAGGCTTTCTCACATCAACCTCAAGTGATAGAGGAAAATAAATGAAATTACACTCAAGTAACTATTTAAAAATGATGTGTAGCACAAGGTAATTGCATAAATTACCTTCATGGATTTTATAACTACAACTTAGTAGATTGAGTTACGACATTAACAATATCTTTAGTAGGGATCTTATTTTCATTAGTCTTGTGTTCGAATGTAAATTTTCTTAGAAATTTGGCTTTATGTGTAGTAGATGTGATATCAACATACTTAATCTTATTCATATGTAGTAACTTCACTTCATATTATTTCATTGTATGACATAGATGATTAAATGAGGAAAAAATATAATAATATTGATTCTTTCAAAGGAGAGAACAATCCTTAGGTACATAAATCTTGAAGTTGATTATTATCCAGAATATTTTTCATTTTAGTAAGCATAGTCTTATTTCATAAAACATAATAATTGATGTTCTCATTATACCCTTTCCGTATTTTAGACATTTTAGTATAATAAAAAATTTCCCCAACATTGTTAGAAATTTGCGTAAGAAATTGGTATTCCAAAGTGGTAAACAACTAAAAATAATGTGTACGGATATCATATAACCACTGTAAATAAAATTCCTTTAGAATTATAGGAAAGATGTTGGTAAGTAATAAATCATTAAATGTATAGTCAAAGTAAGCAACATGGAACGATCAAATATGTTATATGGGTTCACCCTTGCCATCATAAATAGGTAGCTTAGGATCAAAAAAAACAAGAGGTAAATGATGAGAAAACACTTTGGGTGTAAGTGGTTTATAAATAAATTGAGCAGAATATATAACATGAGAAGAAACAGATCCACCTTGTTGTAATTGTAAGATTTGAGCTTGTAAATTATAAATAAGGGTTTTAAGAGCTTGGTACTAGAATAAGCAACATGTAAACCATTTTGATTGCATGTAGGAATAGAATTAGTATTAGGAATGGACATAGAGAAAATGTGTGTTGGAATATTAGGTGTCCTCATTGATGTAAGCATTGTATATGTAGAAATAGTAGACCTCTCTATATTATATAGTGTAATATGTTGAAGTTGTTCTCATGTAGCATATAGACGAATGTCAATATTAGTGTGATTATCTTATAAAACATGTGTAATATGTTGTGCCTCATCCTCGGGAAGGTCATGGGAATTATTTTTAGATTCAATATTAGATCCTTCACCTTGTACATGTTTGGTGATAATAGTGGAAATGAAATAAGAAAAGATGTCAACAATAGAATAGTAGTTATTAGTAGGTACCATAGTGTCACATTGTGTACTAACATGAGGGGAAGTATCTTAGGGGTACCCTTTTTTACACAAAGCATGATCATGAATGTGACTAGAGGGATAATATCTCATAATAGGTTAAGAGATAGCCCCTAAGATTAAGGAAAAGATGATAAAAGAGTTTAGGGTTGATCATGATGATATAAAATAGAAAGATATCACCAAGAGAAAAGTAGATGATCATAAAGAAGGTAACCCTAGAGAAATTATGGTTTTAACAATATATATTCAATTTAAGAGTTGGTTTGACCAAATGTTTACACCCTGATTGAATTAAAAATAATATGAATACACTAAAAGAGGATGTAAGGTTTACTATAGGGGGTTGTTCTAATTAGTTAACTTCTAACATTAATCATTCAATATCATAACAACACAATAACACTTATAACTATTTATAATGATATGTTATAAGGTACAACATAAGAGGAGAGATGCACTTAGTTGTATAGAGTGAAACATGAGACATCTTAGTACATAGACTAGATAAACTAGGAATACTAAACCTGAAGGTGCTTCCTTTCTGATACTTTAGATGGAAAACACCCTGGTATTGAACAATACAATTCTACTAGAAATATTTGTATGATTTTGAACATATTGTACAATTTTGAACATACTCAAAGTATGACTTTAAAAATATATATACCCTTCATTATCCTAGAAATGTACATCGTTATCAAACCCTAAGTGTTGTGCAATTGTGAAACCATCATAATAAATTGAATCAAACTCAAACCCTAATCATGGGTGGAAGACCTTGAAAAAGGATAAGTGTTTGGGTTAAAGTGGAATATATGTACCACCTACATTGGCACTACTCTGAAGAGGCCTCAAATCACACATATTTCTCCACCTAACATGTTATATTTATATGGATGTAGCTAGTTTGGTAACTTGAACTACTTTGATAATGTTTGGGATGAATTTACTCTTTACCAATACATTGAATTGCTATCTTTGGATGCTTTGAAATGAGGTAAATTTGACTCGTTAACCTGGTTGAGTGTTTCATAACTATAGTAGTGACTTACCTAATGAATGTGCATCATCTTTAGTGATATTAAGGAAGCTTTGAGTTCTTTTTGTCTTAGTATTTGTAATGAAATCTCATAAGAGTGGAAAGTAAGTAAAAATTGATATTGACTTTAATATTTAGGGTTTTAAAGGTAATTTGTTAAGAAAAGGTTCACCCAGGATAATGAAATGATCCAACAAAGATAATTAATTTGAAATTAAATTTGGAGGATGTTTCAGTCTGGGACCATACAGGTTGGCCAGGAACAGATTCTACATATTAACCATACCATATGGTTTTGGATAGGGTGACAATACGTGTAGTAAAAAATATTTATCAAGATAATAATAGGTAAAATACTAATTGTATGCCTTTATATTTAGAATGTGATGACACATCAATGTGTAAAATTAAGCAAGTTGAGAGAGATCGTACTATGTACTGAATGGGGATAGAATGTGGATATTTTTCTTAACAAAAGAGCATTGTCACAATTAACAATTTCAAAGGGTAAATTTCCAAATTTGAGTGTTTACAAAAACTTACATGTAATTATATCCTACCCTATTTACCTCATGTTGTAGAAAAAAAATTATTTTTTCCTCCCACTAATTTTCCAGTTCATGTATTGGAAGCTTCTAAAAGAGTAGTGGATATCTAAGGTTAGATATCAATTAGCCAGTCCTTGGATCAAACACAAAATTTTGGAATACAATATATGTTATTTTTTAGTTAATTATGTCATTATTTTAGTTAGATATTATGTACACACCTTAGTAGATATGATATATTAAACATAAACAATTAACATGTGTAAAATGAAATTTGAAGTAGGATTATGAATTCTAGCATAAAATATACATAACATTAATTAAGATAATGTAGAGAAAAAAATCCCTACTCTATTTCCATTTTGTTCATATATCTCAATATTTTGTAGACACTCATTTTGGTAAATCTTGTCTTGCAACAATACAAATTGTACAACACACTTGCACTAGTCCACACTTGCTTAATTTGACAAATTATCATATCTCTACCTACATCCCACTCGTTATTTTTGGAACACACAACCAATATGTTTTCATAATGGTCATATTAGTCAAACAAATCAGGCTATACCCTTGCATGTCACAATTCCAACCTTCTGATCATCCACACATGCATAAGGAACTATAACAGATAGGGAGGTCAATAGCACCCATACGATACGGTCTATCCTATCTGATCTAGTCCCTCTCCCCCAACATAGATTTTCTTAATTCAAACATCTTTAGTACACTCCTATTCGGTCTTATTCAAGTTTTCCATCTCTAGAACGAATATTTAGGTAAGGCATTCATCTCTTACTAAAGAGGACACCATACACACTTAACACCCAAAGTCCTAATGAGAAAATAATAAGATAAATCACAAGCAAGCAAAATCTAAGTCTCCCTTGATTTTTAATACATTTTTCACATCCATCTAGGGTAGTCCTATACTCAAATCTACAAGTAAAAAGATGCATTACCAATGTCAAATCAATCTAGGGAAATAATCAAGTACAATCCCATTATTTCAAGATCGTGGTTATCAATTTAGTTGCATGTATTCTATATATCACATTCTAGGTGAGAATGGCGTGTGGTTTGAGCCCTATTTAGAGTAGTGGTGATGTCAATGGTGCTCGGAGGTGACCATATCCCACCTAATGTTTATTTTATAGGAATCCCTCACCATCTAGGGTTTCTAAAGTTCAATCACCTATATAACGAGCATCACAAAGTGTCAAAGATCCAAGTTTTACATAGGAGTAGATCAAGGAACAATATATAGACCCAGAAAGTATCAAGAGAAGAGAGTAGAAAATGACATGAGTTTAAGGAAAGGTCCATAGTGGGGGTACACTTTGGTATGTATCATCCAATTTTGTCCATGTAGCTTCATAGGGCATAGTTACAGAGACAAAGATAGATCAAATCATTTCCAGCCATCTTCAATTAGAAAACCAAACCAGATCAACACAAAAACTAGAATATTAGCTAATTCATCTTCTCTTCCTCATTACTAGTACTATGTTTTATTATCTAGCATTGTTTAGCCTTGTTTAATTATTATTCCTAATATTGTTGCAATTATCCTTGGAAACTAGTTGATTAGGATAATCTACCATTGGTTACTACCCCTAGAGATATTAACCATTTAGGTTAAAACATTTGGTGAGCCTGACATTGTATGATGTGCATCATATCTATTTTTATTTCTCCTTAATCATTTTTCCAAACCGTAGTGACTCTAGATTTTGAATCTCATGCCCAATTCGTGTAGTGGTCAATTTAGTTCTCAACAATATCTTGAGCTCTCGACCCATACTTGTAAACATCCCAAAACCATGACCTCCTCAATACCTATGGATGAAAACCCCTATCTAATTATACTCAAGTATTCTTAGAATACATATGATAGCGAGCATTCCTATTATGAAGATACTAATGTTTAATAAGTATAAATTAATGCTCTATCCTAATTCCATACTCAGTTGCACAATAATCCAAGTAATGTAAACCTAATTCTTAATGTATTCTAAGCTACAAAAACTTCTCATGATAGGGCTTCATATGAGATCATGCTTCAAATACTAGGTTCTTCCTCTATTTTCACATCTTCCATTCCCAATGCTTCTCTTCCCACCTCCATGGGAGCATCAAGTCTTAATGTCTCCATTTCCATGTCTACCACTCATTTTTTATTCTCCTTTCGTTTCTCATATTCAACTAAATTCTTATTCTAGCACCCATTTCTTATAATATTTGGTGCATGAGCTATAATCCAAATTTCTTCAATTACAATGTGGTGCCACTATATACTCTATTTCTATAAATTCTTCACTTCTTCTACACACTCCTCTTACACCTAAATTTGCATCTTACCCCCTTCCTCCTGCTTTTGTTTCACATAGAGTTCCACTTTTAAATTGTATGGAAGATCCACAAGAGCATATGAGATCATTTCATGTTTTTTTCTTAGACTATGCTTTCGATGATACATTATTAAAAAAATTCTTTCCTAGAAGTTTACAATATTATGCATTGCAATGGTTCTATGATTTTCTTGTTCATTTTGTATGATCTATCACTCCATTAGAAAATCAAATTTTGGTAGATTTTTGTATTAATATTGGTACTAAAATCTCATATGCACAAATGGCTAAAATGAAACAAGGACCTAATGAGAACCTTAGTGACTATGGTCTACATTATAATACCAATCTTACTAAAATGAAAATTTTCCTAGATTATTTTGAGTTGCAAGACCTCTTTTTGTAAATACTACTATCCAAGAGTCATTCATATTTGATATCTTTCGTTCCTTTGATCACTTGTGTCATATCCTTAAGGATTATGAAGGAAAGATAATTTCCATGGGAAATATTAAATATATTGATCAAGATTTTAATCAATCTCATGTTAAATTCCAAATTAAATCTACTTTCAAAAGTAAACCTACTGAACCAAGAGATGAGGCCAAATCCATCTTTAATGCAGTGTCCCAACCAACAAAGCTCCAACTTCAAGCTCCTTGACAACATTTTACTAAATTTCCTATACTACCTCGAGAAATGTTGTAACAACATCTTACTAGTAACCTTATCTCTCTTCCTCCACCTTCCGAGTTGGATCTTATTAATCCTTAATTCAAGAACTATGATGAAAAATCATAATGTGACTATCATCGTTGTAATGGACACTCTACCGATCAATAATTAAAACTTAAATATGTAATCAAAGACTCAATTTATTCTGATGTTATTGAATGGGGTGAGTATGTTCTATATAAACCTACCAGTGATAATGTTAAGCTTAAAATATTCAATGGTTCACTCCCTAAACATGAAAAATCTACACCTGACGTAACTGCTAACCATGCTTATAGCATATTTTTACCTCCTTTGTCCCCAATATTCCTTTATACTTTATTGTTGGCGCTAATACCACTTCACCACCCATCACTACCTTTACTAATGCAAACTTTCATGCTTCTTTAAAATCTTCCAAGCTTCACATTGATGCTTCTATTGTCAATCATGCTTTTAATAATGTGATGATCAATCCCAATTTTAAACATAACACTTTTTCACTCCCTCTTCTAAGAACTATTGGCTTTCTATTATCACAAATAAAGCTAAATTCACCTACCTCCTATGTGAATATAACTCTTCCCATCACATTTTGGCCTCTCATTATTTGTGTACCATTTCTTGTTACATTAGAATTCAAGCATTGTGACATGGTCTTAGGTCTTCCTTAGATTAAGGCTACCAGGGTTATCCCATCTATTGTACACTAACATGTCAGTTTTATACATGAGCATCAAGTGATAAGGTATACCCCTAGGGCCCTCTTAATATTATTCCTCAATTCTCACTTGTCCCTACAACTAGTGTACCACCCACTTCAATCATCCTTATGTCTAGTCCACCTACTATTACAAGAACTCCTACATCCAACAATGATATTCTTATGGATTTGACACACACACATAGTACTAGTCCCATCATTTCACCTATAGATACTAACCTACCTAGATCTCCTCAATTATCAATACCCACCACTCACTTTCATTGTATATCTAGGTTTCATATACCTCAACATAGGACTACACCATCACACAAGGTTCATGATACACACTAAACATCTACATCTCCTCGTAGGTCTTTGTCTCATGCCCCATGGTACAATTATTTAGACTATAACATTCCTCTACACACTATCCCACACATGGTCTCAGATGGCACTCGCGCTTTGACTCCTGATCACATACTTCCTTTGTTCACATTGGTAAATAGTGGGCCTCAACTCAATATTATCATTGGCTAGATCATCTACTACTCACACACTAGGGGGCATCTAACCTTCCCCCGCATTTCCCGATGACACACTTTGTTTATGGGATCAACTTGACTATTGAGTGAGTGGATACATACCTAAACCTCACTTTAGGCATACAAATTAGGGGCCAACCTTAATTCCCCTCTCTGGTTACATACTCCATATTCTTCAAACGCACTAAAAATTTAAATATTCTCTCCCCTAGGGGCATTCTTGGATCACCTATTCTTCTCTTATAAGAATAGGTTTTCATCTATACCCTTATGGAGCCTAAAAGTTGAAGAACATTCAAATATGATAAAAATTCAAAAGCATTCAAATATATACAGAAGATTCAAAACTCTTTGCATTGTTCTTTCTTGGTTGTTTCTATTGTGCACTTATATTATTCATGTTATACTTTACTTATCATGTTCACTTGATACAAAGTATGATATATCCTTGTTCTATACACATGTACATTCACTTGGTACATTGAGTTGAATAAAATCCACACATAGATTGTTACACGATATAGGATGTTTGATATTGCTCTCTACTAGTTCTTCCATAGCTATTAGGGCCATCCACTTTACACTTGCTCACATATGTGTGATATTATTCCTATCTTTCCTACTTTACTTTATCTTACCTCATTCACTCAATACATACATTTTTTCATACCATTTATTACTCTAATATGTTAATGGGTGCTTCATGTGTAGTACATATTTTATAGGTCACTTCCAAGTTGAGCTCATCTTTATTATATTGCTTGTTTATTGCTTTACATGTTCACTCTATATTTTCTCTTGTTTGTGGGTTATGACCTATGTACTTGTTTTATTACTTATTTACCTTGAGTTCCTTGAGTTTCTTATGACACTTTGAGTGGTGTCCCATGATTATGCCATATTTTTTACCAGCATTGTTCTCTATTTTCTTGCTACTAACACTTTGCTAGTTTTTCTATTGTATTGTTATGTATGTGACATGGTATACACCATGTGAAATCCCCCTTTCCCCCTGCATGAACCCTACAACACATGTGCACATCATCTATAGATTCTCTTGTTTGGGCCACTCTCACATTACTCTATCTCATGCACCCCAAACAAGGGGGAAACCATCAGGTGATATTTCACCCTAAAAACAATTCAAAATCAGAAAACATAATAACATGTACAAAATTAAATAGGTCAAATGCTTATAAAATGTCTCAATAAAAACATTTGGTCAAGAAATACATAGGGACAAAACCATAAAACAATTACCATAGCGTATGGATGTTATGGGTCATTCCATATGCTTCTGTCCTAGGGAATATTTAATAATTTTCTCATTTAGTATATTTTCTTAAGGACATCTACATGCCTTTCACTCAATTTCAATGACAGGATGCATGGTACAAATCAGGTTATAGTGGAACCAAGGGTACGTACAAGCTAGCATTTCCCCGGTACATTGTGTCATCATTTGTAAATCAATTGGGTTTGTGTTCATCTGCAATGGCACTTATCTATGGGTCTTAGGAAGTGTTGAGGTGATTGTTATCTTCTTAGGCATGACTTCCCATTTCTCATATTTTTTAGAGGAATGCGAAGTAATTAAAATGATCCTCATAGATTTATCTTCACCATGCATAGTGTATTTGCACTTATTTTAATTATCCTTAGCACATTCCACTTGGGGACTGATTTCCCCCAAACACTTCCAACGGAAATTTTAGCGAACCTCCATAGAAATGGTAGTGGGAGTACTCTCTCCCCCTCTGTTGCAAAACTATCATGTGTACTCTTTCCATTTTTTTTCTTTTCTATTTACATATTGCTATTTTCATACTAAGTTCAAGATTTTTATGTTAAAGTTTGATTTCATATACTATGGATAGTGATTACACTATTTTCTCTACAGATATTCATCCTAGAAAAAAAACACACTTAAAATGAAGATAAAGTCCTAACACAAGCACAAGGTACTCTAAGAAAAGACAAAGTGTGTCTACACACTCGGGTGACTTTTCCTTTAAGAACGTAATTGTCAAATCCATAATTAAAGGGGGAAAATGTAGACACTCAATTTGGTAATTAATGTCTTGCAAAAACACAAATTGTACAACACGCTTACACTATTCCACACTTTCTCAATTTGATCAATTTTTGTATCCCCAACAACATCCACTCATTCTTGTTGGCACACACAACCTATTTGTTTTCACAACGGCCATATAATCAAGTTATACCATCACATATTACAATTCCAACCTTCATATCATTTGCACATGTATCTAGGACCATAACGGATAGGGAGGACCATAGCACTCATACACTATAGCCCATCTTGTTTGTTTTATTCCCTGTAGACACAAAATCTATGCACTTCAGTAAATATCTAGGTCCTCAAGCATACTGATGTAGACATGAGTCCTAATCAATAAAACTAGTGGTTGACAACTCCTTTTGACCTTTTGGTTTCTTTATCTCTTACACTTTATTATTTCTGAGCTTGATTGAACATCCTTTTAACTTTACACATCTTACAGTTCTATCAAAACTTGACTAATTTACCTTTTGATGGCCTCCAACACTAGCACCCAATTAGGAAAAAAGCACCCAGGTGCTCCTGTCCCTCCTAGGCACTCATGTCCCTATCTTTTTTCTTCTTATTCTTTTGGGTCCCTTTCACTTCTTGGTCTCCTTTTAATACTTTGGGCTGCCCTTGTTATCTCTCAAAATTTCACCCTAGTTGAGAGATGACAGCAGAGTTTCTAAGTTTGCTTTGATCTCTCATTTTCGTAGATACAATGGAAACACCTCAGGTCTGTGGGTATACCTATTATTGAGGTGAGTCTTAGGTATCAAGGTTAGTTCCTTATTGATGTATTCTAAACTAATTTTTTTGGGGTTTTAAAGGTAAAAAGATGACTGTAAATGAAATTGAAAATGGGTGATACACGAAACTTGTTGAGGGCTTTGAGTGATTATATGCAAATTAAACTGAGAATGAATTTTAGAAGCACGATCCAATGGTTTTCAGTATAATATTAAGGCAAAAGCACTTATGTATTGAGGGATAAATCACAACAACACAACAAGATAAACATGCACACTAAGATTATGTAGAAAATACTAGATTTGCAGCAAGGTAAGTTGATTAATCACATAATTGTCATTCATAAGAATTAATAAAGAGATACACACCACTACAAATAATTGGAAGGAAAAAATCAGTTCTCATTCAAGGTAAACCTGGCAGAAAATTGCTTCAACACTCCTATGTCCAAAATTCCTCCTTTGTGCTTTGCTAATGCACACAATATATAGCAAAATTATTCACCCAACCCATGCTAAAAATAGGCTAAAATTTGTACTCGCCCATGCATTCTAATTTTACCCCTTTATCATGAATAAACAAAGGAATAAAAATAGACATGTTGATTATAATGAGGCATTAATAGCCTTAGTTACAAAATAAATTGTTGTTAAAGTGTAGTTGACTGGTCTATTTTTAATAAACTTGGATGAATAATTTAGCAAGTAATAGTTCTTGCTTATTGTGCAAGTATTCTCCAATGTGTATGTAATCTTTGTCTTCTTTTGCTTGATGTGACACTTGCAATTTGATCCACTTGTAATGATAAATTTGACACTTTTACAATTATGTCCCCTTGGATGCACATGCAAAAATAAGATCCTTGTGTAATAAAAAATAAAACCATCATCTTATTTCTTAGCAAAGCATTCACCCAATGTGTGGGGACCACCTGAAGGTATGTGCAAGAAAATAATACCCTTATTTTGTGAAAAATAAGGTAATTATCAAAATGGGTCTTCATGATCTTTGATGTTGACATCTGTGCACTTCTTTGTTGTTCTATATTTTAGTGGATGACATGCCGAACATACTCCTTTTCATGATCCATGTGATGATGTTGACTCTAGGTATATGCACTTTTATTTGTCTTATCTCTGGTACAAAGGCATTTTATAAAAATTGAGGTAATAATTCACCTTTCTGTAGCACACCATCATGGCCACCTTTTTTATCAATGATATAGACAAAGGTCAAGGGTATGAAATAATATCAAATCCATTCTTGGACATGTGTCGGCCCCCTTTGATTCTATTATTGCACATATTATGTAGTGCTCCTTTGTATAGTTTGCGGCATGTATATCATTGGTCCCTTTTGATCATTTGAAGTTTATCTTTGACCATATTCTTTGGCACCCTTTTGAATAATCATAACATGTACATACCTTTTAGGATCCCTTTTTGATTAATCATACCATGCATAACAATGTTTTACCTTTTGATTATTCATTGGTTGTCAGCAATTGATTTTCAAGGAACTAAGGTTTTGGACCTTAATCAAGGTCAATGTAAACAATGGTTCAAATAATTGGGCTGGCCCCCTCTCCACGATGACTCAACCCATTTGATGATTATGTCGATGGTTTTGTGGCTAACTATGGTTAAGTTTCACTGTAACCCTGAGTTATGCATTGATCCTGAAGATCAACCTTATTCGTTGATCTGTGTACCGATGTAAATTTGGATGTTGATCTTGGAATTTGGTAGATGGGGGTAGTTGTGATCGTATTAATTGGCATTTTTCTGGTAGTCATTCATTATGTTACATGAACCAATCTCCATTGTCGATATGTGAATGGTTTACATTAATCTTGATGACTACTCATGTATGTTGATTCTTGTACTATTTTTGAATCTAGAATGTTGATCTTTAACCCTGATCGGATTAATTGGAAGTTTGGTTGAGTTTGGGTGAGTAAGATAACTCAAACCCTAATCAATATTTTCAATTGATTTTTTTCTCGTTGGGTGAAGCCCTGGAAAATTTTCCTCATGTTGCCATGAATTCTGATCTGAAGCTTGTTCTAGTTCATTTAATGTCACCATGCCTGCATTTGTCTTTCCCTATGGCTTCACTGTGATCCTTTTGAAAAGTGACTGTGCGATAGAAAAATGACAGGTGAGCATGAGAATCAACAAGTAGCCTTTCTTCGTACCCAACCTCCCAAATTCGTGCCGAGACAGTCGGTGGAAATGAAATATATGTGGATGTAGACAAACTAGGTGGGAAATCGTATATCCTCAACACACAATAATGAGATCTGCAAGTCTAAGGAAAAGAAATTTCTCCTAACTTGAATTGGTGTAATGGATTATTCATATATAATAGTTACTCAGAGGCTCCAATCAATGTCGAGATTTTTTGAGATCCTATCTATTGGTTGTTAGATGCGTGGAAAGTGACCTATAGGTGCTTCGTGTATATTTCCAGACAAGTTCATGAAATCAGTACTGAGAGGTGTAGTGGATTTGTAGGGAACTATGGGCATTTTTCTCGTCTAGCCCAGAAAATATTATCTTGATTGGATTCTATATTTAATACGGAAAATTTTGTTATGATATCTGGTGGGAGTGGTGAAGATCTAAATACCAGTGTACATAAACTGGTGTTAATATTTAAATGATTAGTAGGCCCGTTGGGTTGTGGGATTCAGGGATCACAACCATGAGTTTGTGGTTGTTGTGGACCTATTATGGTCATGTAAAGAATCAATCTCTTCTTCCGACAATCCAATAGTCATAAGCTTTTTCAGCTTCTATGTTTAATACCAGGAGTTGTGCGATCCTCTCAGAATACCTTACGGGTGTTCTAGCAACTTGTATACGTAAGCCTTTGTCTATGTCAATGAGAAGGAACTAATGAATCACAACCAAATATTTACTCTCTTTTGGATTCTTGTATGGTCATGTGGATATCCTATCAAGGCAATCTATAGTTGGGTTGATTTGACCAGAATGCATATGCTTTGTCATCTTCAATATTCAATTCTCTCAATTGCTCACTAACTGATTGTGGGTTTGTTGTCGTTTGAAAGACGTGAATTCTAAGACCTTGATCTATATCTGTTAATTTTGTGAACAGATTTGGCTGAGGTATTACCAGTTCGAACACATAATCTCTGGGCTCTCTAGGTCCCGTAATTGTCATGCAAGAGATAACCAAACTTAACTGAAAGAAATAAACAAATTATGAAAGATATATCTAGACTATGCTTATATTCCTTTTTTTTATTTTCGAAGATATGAGTTTGAATGAAATTTAAAGAGAGACTATTCTACAATATTAAGATAACGAACAATTAATTTAATAACAAAATTAAAACAAGCAAGGTAGACAGATGTAGCTATTTGCATGTGCATTTGTGAATTTATCCTAAATATTAAATAACTAACTAATTTAATTGAAAAGACCGTCAATCTTACCTCAGAAGTGAGGAATAAATCGCAGCTTCTCAGAAGCTATCATTCCCCACAGCTTCCCTAGTAACACTAAAAGAAAGCTTAATTGAAATGAAATGATTTTCTATTCTATTTGATATATTATAACTACAACTTTAACAATTCAAACTTGGATTTTACATAACAGCGGTAAATCTAGTTGTATTGTGACTTGTCCCCTCAGTGTGATCTCTCCGTTCCTTCGTGTTCTCGTGAATCCAGAAAAGTGGGAATGTGACAACGGAAGTGGGAGAAGATGTTCAAATAATGGCAGCTTGGATGTAAGCCGAACAAAATACAAGTAGGAGAAAGATAGTGCAAGAGAACAGAGCTTGACTATGTGATTCCTAGCGGCATTGTTATAGGGATACAATACAAGCACACTGAAATCTATAGGATCTATACTTCCTGTGACAAAATAACAACCTATAATTCTAAGCAGAATCAAGATTCAAATGGACATATTCTAGAACCATGAACTGTGGAGCCTTGAACTGAGAGGGTGAAAGCTTTACAAAATCTAAACTTGTTGAGACTTATTGAAGAACTTTCAAAACACAATGAATAATAATTCATAGAAGGAGAGGGGCCATTTACTTGTAAACAAGCTTGGTATTTATAGCACTTTGATTTACCAGAGGGTAAGTTTGAATTGAGCTCTTCTATTATAAACAAAGAGGAATTACTATTTACCAGGTGGCTAAAACTTAAATGCAAGCAAGAGTGGTTGAGAAATACAAGCGTCTACTTGATTTTTTACATTGACAAAAGCATCAGAAAGTTCTAGAAAAATGCGCACTAGACCGCCGCCCTATGTATGGTGGTAGTTGCAGGACCACCGCCCTATCCTGGGTGGTGGTCATGGGGACCGCCGCTCAAACAGAGTGGCGGTCCTGAAACTAAAGACCAAAATGCAAGGAAAGAGAGGAACGGGGTTAGAATAAAGCATGCGAAGGATGGATAAGGCATTTTAGGATGTAAATGTATACTCATTGTGCTTTCTAGATTCTGAACACCTTGCGAAGAGATATGAATCATCATTGGGGTTTCTGTAACCTCTTTCTGGCAGTACAGTACATATAATTTTGGGTACGTACATATTGCCCCCTCGGAGAAGTAGTTTAGCCATGAAGGGGCAAAAAACGGTGGGTCCAAGTATGGCGGTCCTGAAATGGGGAGTTAGAAGCTATACTTGACATACCCATGAGTCGCAATGTCACCATCCATATTCTCACTATCTGTAAAATGAAATGAGGACTCAAGTGTAGATAGATAAATAAATTGAAAAATAAACACTAAATTAAAACAAAATGAGGACTTACCATTTGCGCGGGGATATGAACTTACCTCCGTCAGCGCTCCAACTCTGCGAAAGAACATTCAAAACAAGGTTAGAATGTTATATATATATATATATATATATATATATATATATATATATATATATATATATATATATATATATATAACTAGCTCATTTTCCTATTCATTTACACGTATCGATTTGGTAATTTTTGAGCTCTGGGACCCACGGTAACCATTTTCAACGAGAGTGCAGTCAAAACATTTGTTGCGAGATTGTGATCATGCCTCCAAGAGCAGGACATCGACCCATGAAGTCTCAAGTTAGTTTTTCTCAATTCATTGTTTTTAAACCTAAAATATAAAAACGTTGAAATCTTTGTCTTGGGGGGGTTATTTTTGAAAATCTTAGTGTTAAATGAGTCTCTAGGGGGGGGCTCCCATAGGGTAGGATTTTATTTCATTCAAAATGGTGTATTTTTCTATTTTTAGGCATTTTTAGGGCTTTATGGGCGCACGCCGAATCGGCACAGGATCGCTGCCCTGCACAAAGTGGCGGTCACGGGAAGGCTGCCCTATGATGGTGGTGGTCACAGGACTGCCGCCCTTAGATGGCGGTGGTCACGGAACCGTTGCTCTACACAGGGTGGTGGTTCTGGACAGAAAGAGAAAACATATGCCTTAGTTAATTATTTTTGCATTTTTGACATTTTTCTATGTTTTTGATGAGCTTATCTATTGGATTATGTTGCTAACTTGCTCTTTTTCTCTATTTTGGGTGGATGCATAAGGAGGAGTACATTAGGTGGAGTAAAGAGAGGGAGTGTGATTGGCTCCTAGCAGTGTTAGACATGTTGAACATAGGCAGAGAGAGACACTTTGCATAGGGCCAATATTTTGAGGATTTCACAGGTTCCTCATGTTGCTCCTACTAGTCACATATTGTGTGACTTGTTCTCGTACTGGGATGTGGACCAGAATACTTTCTGGTTTCCAGGTGTTAGGGGTGAGTGGACTATCACCCTGGAGGATGTTTATCATATACTGGGGGTTCTGATTCTTGGGAGGTGGTTGTCTCTTAAGACAGCAGGATCCAAGTCTCAGATGGTTCAGTGGTCTACTTATATGGGAGATTTTTTTGTCTTCTTTGGCTTGAAGAAGGGGGTGAAGGTATGATCTATTGTTACTTCTCCTATCCCTATCATCCATAAGGATATTATGGGTATCTTGGCCTCATGGTTGATTGGGGATAAGGGAGGAGATACTCTCTTATACTGTTTGGCTCCCATTATTACATAGATTGAGGCCCATGGCCACACTTATGCTTGGGGATCAGACATTCTTGGGACTACATACCATGACTTATACATGGTGGTTAGGTTACAGGGGCAGTCCTTGAGTCATCCCACTCTAGTTATGAGTTGGGTGTATGAGCACATCATCCCTTATGGGAGGGGTGTACTAGCAGAGGATCCAAGAGCTAAAAGAGTAGTGAGGTGGATGGGGATGATTGTACTCAGGATGCCACATCAGCCAGTGGCTTCACTGACTACCACAGATATGGAGGCTACTCCTTATCAGGCCATGGCGGGAGTATGGGGAGAGGAGACACATACATTGATTATCTACTCTACTATAGGTCAGTTAGTAGACAGGATAGAGAGGGTGGAGGTCCACCTATTTGATCGAGTCCCTCATTAGTTTGGCCTCCCATACGTTGATATGCTTCCTCCAGTGGGACCAGTATACATGACTATTTGTGAGGCCTGGTGAGGTCCTAGAGGAGATCGAGGTTGGACCACGGTTACTCCTGGATTTCCTATTGTGGTTAGGCGGGTAGTTCGGGCCCAAGGGGCAGCCAGTGCTCCTCGAGCACCCTTACTTCAGATCGGAGTTGCTCTTGCTTTCAGTGGGGGGGAGGATGAGCCTGTTGATGTGGACTCAGACTCTGAGGAGTTCACAGGAGGGGAGACTGATGAGGAGACGATGGGAGAGGGAGTTGGAGGTGAGGCTGGTGGGATGGATGAGGAGGATGATAGCAATTCTGAGTGGCATGACACTCAGGATATCTTGAGGGCAGAGAGGGCGGAGGTGAGTGCGGAGAAGGAGACCTTGGTCTCAGAGGAGTTTCCTTCTCAGGACTTTGAGGGAGATGATGAGTCCAGTGGTAGGATGTCATTTCTTTCTAGATTTTGGGGAGGCTCCATAGTCAGTGGCAACGTCAGTAGTAGCACGTAAATCCTAGAGATCCTACCTAGATGCCTAGAGATCTGAGTGAGTTACTACTCTTTTCTTGACCCTATTAGTTAGAGATGTTTAGTTGATATTTCATTTTTTTGTTGTTTTGCGTTTGTTTTTGACTTGTTCTTGGTGATTTTCTAACTTGTTATTTCCCTTTTTTATTTGCAGTGACTACTCAGGGATGGCAGGATTTGATTCACTGGGTGTGTGCTGACACCCTGTTACTCCCTTCGGGGAAGACCCAAGCTTAGCTTACCAAGGACGTCAAAGAGAGCCTTTAGCAACTAGACCGACACACTGATGTGTTTTCCCCTGTTTGGAAGGCGACAGAGTTAGTGTCCTCCCTTCGTACTGAGCTAGCTAGATACAAGACTACTGAGTGCCTGATGAGGCGGAGCCATTCTCATAGTGAGACCATATCCAGTGGCCATGATCATGAGCACTCAGTTCATTCAGAGCGTCATCGTAGCAGGAGCCCTAGATGTGATCGTGCACCCTCCAAGGGATCCCATAGGGATTGAGGGGCCGTTTGGTATTTTTGTAGTGATTTTGTTGGATGTTTATATGAGTTGTTTTTGTATTTTTTGGGCTCATTGAGCATTTTGACCATGCCTAGTGCATGATGGAATTGTATGTAAAACAAACTTATATATATATATATATATATATATATATATCTATTTTTTTGGATCTAGATCTTCTTTGTATCTAGAGTTTTGTGATTTGTTTCTCATGTGTACACTAGATGTTTTTAGAATCTTTGTTTTTATATGCTTTTCAGAATGTATGCAATGGATGACAGGTGATAACAAGTGTTTGAACAAAATGTTTCTCTTAGTGTTTGTAATGCTGGATATGTGATGATGCAACACACTATAGTACTGAACTTTTGGCTTCTTTGGGAAATGTTCGTTGCTTCTTCTTGTTTTGGAAAAACGTGATGAATATGTAGTGATAATGAGATGAACCTTCCCCACTCCTAACTCCACGCAACTAGTAAGATGTGAGGGCTCAACACTGAGAGTTAAGAAGGGCACAAATTGTATGAGTTTGACTGAATGGAAATGATGAGAGAAAGACAAGGTATTGACAGAAACCAAATTTAGACCTACGTACTTATTCCTACTCAAAACTACTACATAGTTCAAAATGCAACTTACTTTCCAGTTTATCTAGACTTAGATCCATGGATGGCAATTTGGTTGACAAAATATGGTTTTGAGGATTTGATCTCTTTGGAATTTGGATACTTAATTTCACTTAATACACTTTGCTTTGCATTTTTAAAATACTAAGATTCATTAATTTACGTGAATGGACCCCCTACGCCCTGCCCCATGCTACTAGTAAGAAGTATGGGCTTGTCACCAAAGGTAGGACATAGGTGAGTAAGGGCACTTCTTTCCTTTCTCAACCTCACACCACTAGTAAGAGATGCGGGTTCATCACCGAAGGTTGGTGGGGCAAAGAAGTGTGTAAAATAAAATATTCTATTTTGTTTAGTATTTTTGATTTAATTTGGTTTTGACATTTCTGATATGTGATTTTGGAGTATCCTTGTTTCAAAGAGACATAAGAGGGATAGATGTGACACCAAGAAGCTTCTAGAACAAACCGTAGGTAAGAACAACTTAGCCTAGTAGAAAAGAATGAGTATGACCAAGTATGCAGGCCTTGGTATGGTTTTTGTTAAGATTTTGTCTGTCAGATTGATGAGATGATTTTCGAAACCATTTGATGATATTATGAAAATTGAAGAGATATGATTTGAATGCTTTTACCAATATTTTCAGAAGCTTGTAATAAATTGCTTAAGAATAAGTTCCTTTGACCATAAAATTTATGAAGTGAGTGAACAAAATGAAACAATTGAGTGACTAATGCAATGCAGGTAGACATAATGTACAAATGGTGATGCTAATGACTTATGTGTAAAACCATTTAAGATGCAAGGAATTGACAGTCTCATTGAATTCCTCACCTTCTAGTGTACACAAGAGATACACACCATTTCCATAGTCTTTCATGACTCGGTATGGGCCCAACCACTTGGGCCTGGAATTTCCTTCCTTCACCAGTTTTCTTGTCAATCTGGCTGTCTAGTCTCATAGAACTAGATCTCCCTCTTATATTTATCATTCGTAGACCTTTTTGTTGTATTTCTGGCACATCTGGTCAGCATAGGCATTGTGTTGTTGTTTGGTGTTTAACCTGGCCTCATCAAGGCTTTCTAGTTGAGAGAGGCGTGCCTCTCTATAGGCTTCTTCTCCCAAGATCCCTTGTAATGAGATGCAGAGACTGGGTATTTCAACCTCAAGTGGGAGAACTGCTTCTACCCCAAATACCAATGAGAAAGGGGTTGTCCCTATTGGTGTTCTTATTGATGTTCGATAGGCCCACAAGGCCAGGTATAATTTTAAATTCCAATCCCGTTTGTTCTCCTTAACTATTTTGAGGAGAATAGATTTTAATGTTTTGTTTGTGGCTTCAGCCTGTCCATTGGCTTGGGGGTAATAAAGAGAGGCCGTATGATGGTTTATCTTGAATTTGCTGCATAACTCATGGACCTCATCGTTCTTGAAGGATGTGCCATTATATGAGATAATGACTTGCGGGACACCGTACCTACAAATGATTTGATTTAAAATAAACTTAGCGATTACATAACCTGGTACGGTGGTGAGAGGCATGGCCTCTACCCATTTAGTAAAATATTATGTGGCCGTGATTATAAAGTTATGGCCATCTGTTGACGAGGGAGAGAATTTCCCTATCAAATCTAGGCCCCACGTGGAAAAGGGTCATGGGGTTGCGATTGGTTGCAGAGCTTGTGCTGGCATGTGAATCTTGTGGGAGAACTCTTGGCATTTATGACACTTTTCACACAAATTCTACTGCGTCATGTTCCAAAGTGGGCTAGAAATAGCCCATCCAATGTATTTTGCGAGTAGTGGCATGGCCACTGAAGTGGCCTCCACATATCCCACTATGGGATTCATAAAGAATCTTTTTGGATTCTTCCATGTCAACACATCTTAAAATAATTCCGTCGAAGGCTTTACGATAGAGTACCTATTCTAAAATAATCGTATTTAGCAGCGATAATGCGTAACCGCCTTCTTTGTTGTGATGTGGCACTTTCTGGGTATGTGTGGTCCATGATGAAATTGACAATGTCAGTGTACCAAGGACATATAGAGATGGGGGGCCTAGTTTTGAAAAAATATATGCACTCATCAAGAAAGTCTAGATCTACCAGATTGCCTCCATCTAATGGATTATTAGCTAACCAGTCTGTAATGATTTGTCCCTTAATAGACTTTTGGTTTACAAATGTTAGTTCAAACTCACCCATTAAGGTTATGAAACATCCAACCTTTTTAGATAAAGCATCCTTGCGTGAGGAATGTCCGTAAGTGATCTGTCTTTATAATGACCCTTGTTTCTTGATTCAACATGTAATGTCTTAAATGTTTTCATTGCGAAGACTATGGCAAGGCATTCTCTTTCTACCTATGTGTAACGTGTTTCATAATCAAGAAACGTTTGGCTAGTGAAATAAACTGCACGTTCCCATTTATCATTATCTTCTTGAGCCAACATGCAGGCTAGCGAGACATCAGTAGCCCATGAATACAAGATCAAAGGATGATCTGGTCTAGGAGGCATTAGCGTGGGAGGAGACAATAAGAAGCGTTTAACTGCTTCGAAGGCCTCATTGCATTCTTCCATCCAATCAATGCTATAATCCTTCTTTAATAAATTATTGATTGGATGAACAACAAAACTTAAGTCAGGGATGAACCTTCGAATTGCACTGAGTTTCCCAAGAAATGATCTAATACCAGACTCGTCTAATGGTGGAATCATTTCAAGAACAACCTAGATTTTGGCTGGATCGACATCAATCCCTCGTGACGATATAATGTAGCCCAGAAGCTTGCCTCATGTCACACCAAATACGCATTTCTCTAGATTTAATGTGACGCCATATTTGATCAATCATGAGAGAATGATATAGAGTACTTCTGGGTGATCACGACACTTCCGCTTCTTGGCCTTGGCCGACAAGTCATCTACATAGGATTCCACAATCTTATGAATAAGGTCATGGAATATGTATGTCATTTCCTGTTGGTATGTAGCACCAACTGTTCTTAAGACCGAATGGCATGACAATGTAACAATAAGTTCCCCAAGGAGTTATAAACATAGTCTTGGCTTGATCCTCTTCAGATATTTTGATTTGATTATATCTCGAGAACCCATCCATGAGAGACAAAAACTCAAATCCAGCTGTTGCATCAACAATGACTTCGATGGATGGTAATGGGAAGTCATCTTTGGGGAAAGCTTTATTAATGTCCCGAAAGTCTATGTAAATGCGCCTATCTTCCCATTCTTTTTTAGAACATGGACAATATTAGATACCCATTGTGAATAGTCGATTGGTTTGATGAATCCCACCTGGAGAAGTTTCATTACTTCTTCTTTCACCATGAGAGCCACTTTTGGTTTCATTGGTCTCAAATTTTTCTTAATTGGATTTGCATCTAGTTTGGTGACAAGATTGTGTACCATGATATGTGGTGCAATTCTCCATCATTTCTTTGTAATTAAATGTGAAAGATTTTTGATGTTCCTTGAGGATCAGGGTATGTATTTCTATCTCCTTTAGAGTTAACGAGGATCCCAACTTCAAAATATTTGGTTCTTCCTCTGTTCCAATATTTATGTCAATCATTCCTTTAATTAAGGAAGCGTGTTTCCTTCTTCAAATTCAGGTGGGGCCAGAGGTAGTTCCAAACCTTCTTCATTCTCTACCTCATAGATTTTGAGATATTTTTGTGCGAGGGAGATTCTATCATGGGATTTCCAAAATAGGAAGAGGAAGATGGGATTAGGGAGAAATCTACTATGTGATGAGTGAGATGTAATTCCATGTAGGAATTTAGATATCCAAGAGTGACCCTATCACTGTCAAAGTGATCTAGGATGGTAAACTCATTCTTAGCTTCTATATGTGTCAAGATCAGGGTTATTGGTATTTTACGCACCAATGGTTCAGTACGAAGTGATACCATGAAATTTGTATTTTCCAACTCACTACTTGGAGTGAAATGAGAAGGATGAGGTTGCTATTGAATCAGTGAGAAGGTTTTGTTCTCGTGGGAATGCTTCGATTGATATTAAGTTGAATCCCTTGGCTAGATCTAATATCGCACTGTTTTATAGAGTTGTAAGTGCTCAGCTCTTGTCTCATATACCTTAGATACTTGGTTTGAAACTAATTGTGAGCTCTCCTAGTACTCTAATGTTATCAACGCCCATTATTTTGGCTATGATGAGGCCAAGGAGGAGGGATTCGTATTCAGCCCCATTGTTTGTACATTCGAAGTTTAACTTAAAGGAAAAAGGTAGGATCTTTCCCTCAGGAGAAGTAAATATCACACCTGCCCCAACACCGAAAACAACATCTAGCTCCATCAAAGTGGAGGGTCCAGTATTTTCTATGGAAAAATGGATATTGGAACATTCTTCATTTTTGCTTATTTTACCTGGGTTACTTCTACCATACAAACTTCATCCTTTGGAAGGGAGCCAATTCCTAGGGTACATCCTATACCCATGAATCAAATGGTAGGAGAATAGGTAAATATTTCTCTAGTAACTCGAAAATTTTTGTGGTAGTTCCTAATGATACTGTCTCTATGACGTTAGTCTCATTTTTGAGTGCTGGAATGCCTTCGACTAGATTCTTAATGACTTCTAATTCTGTTGTAGGTACCAACTTTACTTCTAGATTTGAATTGACTGGTTTGTTAAGTTGATTCATTGGGAGCTCAAACTCAAGTGAACGCCTGGTATCTTCTTCAAATCTGCTAGTGTATGTCAAAGGGTTTTGGGTCGCCCTGTGCCACAAATATTTTTCCTAGGTGTAAAAATCTTATTTCCTGGAATAACGTGGAAGGGATTGCCTTCATGTGATGTATCCATGGTCGACCAAGAATCATATTATAGTTGGTTTCCCGATCTATAATATAAAATTTGGTGAGGACTGTCTTGGGTCCTAAGGTGACTGGTAACACTATAGTCCCAATTGAAGTGGCCTTGAGGCTATCATAACCCCTTAGCATATTTCATGTTGTGGAACAATTTGTTTCTCCATATCCTAGATTTTGAAGAAAAGTGAAGGGGACTATGTTAACTACTACCCCATCATCAATCATTACACGCTTAACATAATTATTGTAAACCCATACCTGCAAATGCAAGGTTGGGTCACCTCTATGTGTGATTTCAGCATCTGTTGGCATTTTACTTATATCAAATATAAACTCAGTATCCCTATCTGGTTGCCCTAGAGGGTAGACGTCAAAGTCTACATGGTTTACTTGCATTTCAGGAGGAGGAGTGATGTTAATTAGATGACCAAGACCTAACACTTCTAAGAGAGTAGCCCTGTGGGTGGGAGAGTTTTTCAACAAATCCAAGAAGGAAATGTGAGAGAAGGTCTTTGTTAGGTCATTAATTAGATCGTAAGCGCCTATAGGTTTCACTAGTGTTTGTTGAATATTGTCTGGTACTAATGGGTAGGTTGGAACTGGTTGAGAAGAATAATCTCACGTTTCTTGTTATGGTTTCTACATGTAGCTCGGTATCTAACTCTACTAGGACCGACTATCTTGGTTTGTGGTTGAGTTCCTAATTGGGGTGCGACCGAGTGGATTTGATGAAGTTGAGGCTTCATGATTGTTATTTCCTATCATAACACCCTTGTTCATCCCATTTGGATCTAACTTGTTATTGTTAGAGTGATTCGGGAGAGGATCGTTGAAAATCTTGAGGGGTGCATTTTGAGGGGAAACTGCTCCCGTATAAGTGTTTGGTGTGGGTAATGTAGAATTTGTTAAAAACATATCTATAAAGAGTTGTCTTTGGTCTTCTGGAAAACGTTGCATGAATTTATTGTAGTCATGGAAAGTCCTAGTATCATGGCCTTGAATCTTGTGGAAACCACAATACAAGTTGGGATTATAGTTTTGAGGTTGTTGGTTTGAAACCTGTTGTGGTCCAAAACTTTGACTAGGTTGCTGGTTGTTAGAGTTAAAATTTTGAGGCTGTTGCCTTTGGTTTTGGTTCTGATATCCAGTTGGGTTTCAGATTGGACCTTGTGTTTGGATTTTCCATTGTTTTGTTGTTGTTGTTGTCGTGATGGATGATTAAAATCCACCACGTTGATTGTTGGAGTAAAGTTATTATTTCTCTTATTGTTAACGGGTGGTGAGATGTTCATGACATTTTCCCTTTTAACCTGGTCTATGACTCCATCTGTTGTAACCCTACGGTTTTTGTTAAGAATCTTGGGTCCTTGATTGGTATTCCTGACATTAGGATAAGTCGTAGTGTTTTTATTGGGAGCGATTAATTTCCCATTTGTTCCATATGTCTTACGGCCACTTTCTATTGCCACTTGATCGATTCGGAGAGCACTCTCGAGTACCTCATCATAAGTCCTTAGTGGGAACTTTTGGACTTCTTCCTTTATCTCTCTATTGAGAGAATGAAGGAATAAGTCACATAGTTCCATCTGATCCATGTTTGGAGCACTTGCTGATGAGTAGAGGACTGTACACCATCTTTGAATGAAATGAGCAGCAGATTCATTGTGCTCTTGTTTAATATGTAAGAATTCCCTGATCCCTGTTCTTAACAATTTGTTCATGTCAAAAGCTTTGATAAATTCTGACACAAGTTGTTTGAATGAGTGTATCGAGGCTTCAGGTATTCTATAATACCAATCAAGGGCAATACCCTCTAAGGTCTTAGGGAATATCTTAGCAACAACCACATCCCAAGGGAGAAATTCTCGAATGGCCATGGCATAAGCCTTGATATGTGCATTTGGATCTCCCTCCCCCTTGAATTTAGGAAAATCAGGAAGAGGTCTTGGAAGCATGATGCTTCATATGGTGAAATCTAGAGGTTCTTTTAAATATTCTGAGTAAGTCCCTACCGCATAGGTCTCAACCATCGATGGTGCCTACTGAGGGGGGAGAGGTGGAACGGGTTGTTGATATGGCATAGCATATGTATTTGTAAGAGTGTAAGGAAACCCCTGTGGTTGAGAAAACATCCCAGGAGAAGAGAACATGTCTCCCTGTGGTGATTTTGAATAAATGTTTAAATAGGGAGGAGCATTTCTCTAATATGGGTTGTTTGGTACTAAACCGGGAGGTATCATACTTTCAACTGGAGCAACATTTGAAAATGTGGTTCTAGTTAGTGTTTGTTATGGGTAGTTATATGAATGTTGAGGAGGCATGCCTAACGTGCCTGTTCCTGTGAGGAGGTCAATTTGACTAGGATAATGTGGAGGGTTGGGAGTTCCCACTTTGCCTGAATGTGAAGTTTGATTTTCTTGAGAAAGTTCTAGTCCTCTGACCCACTCGACCAAAGTTGAGATGACCTCAATTGGTGATGGCCTAGTGTTTCACCTTGATGGCTGTTGTGGTACTCTTTGAGGTTGTATAGGGGTATGGTATCCTGCTATGAATTTTTCATTACTCTGCCCAAGTTCACCGAGAGTATTTTCCATTGGTGGAGGAATGGGGATATTTTCTTGAATGCAGGGTGTCAAGTTGTGTTTGCAAACTTCCTAGAGATGGATACATGTTTTGGAAGTGTTGCTCATTTCTGATGTGGTGTGCTAGGTACTCCTCATCCAAGAATGTGAGTGGATATGATTGCCTACTAATTTGTGGTCTAAACAAAACTCAAGGAGATGAAATGGATTCTCTAGTAAATGTCATATTGTTAGAGCCTGAGGGCTCTGGTTGTTGTGTTTGTGTGAGTTGATCCAACTCCTCAATTCAGAATGAAGAACTAGAGCTAGTTCTTTGAGGAGGAGTTTGTGATGAAAATTAATTTCTTGAATAGTTGTTAGCCCATGTAGAAAGTGAGGGTGACGGTTGTCTATTTGTTTGACCATAATATGCTTTGAGACCTGAGAGAGGTCTGCCATATGCGTTGTATCCCGACATATTTGGGGGGTATATAAATACCCATAGAATAATGGGAAGGAGAGAAGACAGATGAAAGAAATGGAAATGAAAAGGGAGCAGTTGTTTGCATTTCACGTCAGGTTCACCAATTTTGTATGATAGAAAAGTGACATGCGAGCATGAGAATCAACAAGTAGCCTTTCTTTGTACCCGACCTCCTGAGGTCGTGCCGAGACAACCGATGGAAATGAAATATATGTGAATGTAGATAAACTAGTTGGGAAATCGTATATCCTCAAAACACAATAATGGGATTTGCAAGTCTAAGGAAAAGAAAGCTCTCCTAACCTGAATTGGTGTAATGGATCATTTAGATATAATAGTTGCTCAGAGGCTCCAATCAATGTCGAGCTCTTTTGAGATCCTATCTATTGGTTATTGGATGCATGGAAAGTGACCTGTAGGTGCTTCATGTATATTTCCAAACAAGGTCATGAAAGTGGTAGTGAGAGGTGTAGTGTATTTGTAGGGAACTATGGGTGGTTTTCCGGTCTAGCCTAGAAAATATTAGCTTGATTGGCTTCTATATTTAATACGGAAAATTGTGTTATGATATCTGGTAGGATTGGTGAAGATCTAAATACCAGCATACATAAACTGGTGTCAATATTTAACTTACTTAGCAGGCCCATTGGGTTGTGGGACACGAGGATCATAACCATGAGTTTGTGGTTGTTGTGGACTTGTTATGGTCATGTGAAGAATCAATCTATTCTTCCTCGATAATCCAATAGTCATAAGCCTTTTCAGCTTCTATGTTTAATACCAGGAGTTGTGTGATCTTCTCAGAATACCTTACGGGTGTTCTAGCAACTTGTATGCGTAAGCCTATATCTATGTCAATGAGAAGGTCTCCTACGTTTGGCTGAGGAACTAATGAATCACAACCAAATATTTTCTCTCTTTCAGGTTCTTATGTGGTCATGCGGATATCCTATCAAGGTAATCTATAGTTGGGTTGATTTGACCATAATGTGTATGTGTTTTTGTCTTCAATATTCAATTCTCTCAATTGCTCACTAACTGCTTGTGGGTTTGTAGCCATTTGAAAGACATAAATTCTAAGACCTTGATCTATATCTATTAATGTTGTGAAGATATTTGGTTGAGGTATTACCGGTTTGAACACGTAATCCCTGGGCTCTCTGGATCTCGTAATTGTCATGCAAGAGATAACCAAACTTAACTGAAAGAAATAAATGAATTATGAAAGATATATCTACACTATGCTTATATTCCTTTTTTTTTTGTATTTTTGAAGATATGAGTTTGAACGAAATTTAAAGAGCGACTATTCTACAATATTAAGATAACATGAACAATTAATTTAATAACAGAATTAAAACAAGCAAGGTAGCCAGATGTAGCTATTTGCCTATGCATTTGTGAATTTATCCTAAATATTAAATAACTAACTAATTTAATTGAAAAGACCTTCAATCTTACCTCAAAAGTGAGGAATAAATCACATCTTATTAGAAGCTATCATTCCCCACAGCTTCCCTGGTAATACTGAAAGCAAGCTTAACTAAAATGAAATGATTTGCTATTCTATTTGATATATTGTAACTATAAATTTGAAAATTCAAACCTGGATTTTACAGAACAGTGGCAAATCCCGTTGTATTATGACTTGTCCCCTTAGTGTGATCTCTTCGTTCCTTCGTGTTCTTGTGAATCCAGAAAAGTGGGAATGTGACAATGGCAGTGGGAGAAGATGTTCAAACAGTGGCAAGCTTGGACGTAAGCCAAACATAATGCAAGTAGGAGAAGGATAGTGCAAGAGAACAGAGCTTGACTATGTGATTCCTAGTGGGATTGTTACAGGGATACAATACAAGCACACCGAAATCTCTAGGATCTATACATCCTGTGACAAAATAATAGCCTATAATTCTAAGCAGAATCAAGATTCAAATTGGCATAATCTAGAACCAAGACTGTGGAGCATTGAACTGAGAGGGTGAAAGCTTTACAAAATCTAAACTTGTTGAGACTTATTGAAGAAATTTCAAAACACACTAAATAATAATTCATAAAAGGAGAGTGGTCATTTTCTTGTAAACAAGCTTGGTATTTATAGCACTTTGATTTACCAGAGGGTAAGTTTGAATTGAACTCTTCTATTATAAACAAAGAGGAATTACTATTTACCAAGCGGCTAAAAATTAAATGCAAGCAAGAGTGGTTGAGAAATACGAGCACCACTTGATTTATTACATTGACGAAAGCATCAGAAAGTTCTAGAAAATGTGCACATGACCGTCGCTCTGCACAGGGAGGTGGTTGCAGGACCGCTGCCTAGGGAGGGTGGTAGTCCTACTGAATACTGAAGACCAAAATGCAAGGAAAGAGAGGAACGGGGTTAGAATAAAGCATGCAAAGGCTGGATAAGGAATTTTAGGATGTAAATGTATGCTCAGCATGTTTCCTGGATTCTGAACACCTTGCGAAGAGTGTGTGCATGTATACTTTGCTTAATGCTAAATCAAATGAAACAAGAACTACCACCTAAAATAGTTCTACAATTTAGCTAAAGAAAAGCATAAACTCCATCATGATAAGAATTAAACAAGGGTTAGATGCTAGCATTCATCAATACAAACTTTGAAACTAACAATGCTAAATATCTAAACTCCTCTATTCTCTAACAACAAATAAATGAATGGACCTAAGTAAGCTCCATGGCTATCAAAATAGTTGTCCTTAATGTTCCAAGAACCTAGGAATGGGGGATAATCAAAGTTGGGCTACAAGACCCTTTTGACACCTCCCATATGACCCAAGCACTTTAAGAAAGAGGCTTAACTCTTCAAGATGATAAACTCTCAAAAGGGCAAGGTGCAACCTCTTAGTCTCTTTGCTATATGCTTTGCATTTTCTCTCTTAGAAAGTTTAGGTGTAAGTAAAAAGGTAGGTGGAGGGATCTTTATATAGCCTAAAAGATAAAGGATTCAACACATTCTCATGAATGTGGGATAAAGGTAAAACATGATTAGGAATGGATAAGGTTGCTTTATTAAAGGTAACCTTACTTTAGAAGGGTTTAATACATGTTTAGCAAGTCACGGGAGTTGGGGGTATTTTAATTAATCAAAGGTGATTAATTAATAGGTAGGTGTAAGCTTATAGAAGCCAATTAGAGGAATATTAGTGCGATTTAGGCTATTATAAGGGGATTAAATCAATTAAATATTGATTTATTGGTTAAATGGAAGGGAAAGCTAATTAATTAATAATAATTAATTAGTCTAGGTAGAAGGGGTGATTTATTAATGGAAGGTCGTTAATTAGGGTATTCGTTGGATAGGAAACTTAATTAATTAGCTTAGTGTAATTAATTAATGATGATATGAGGGAAAATGAGTGCTTTTGACGATATGTCGTTGATTTGTGAGAAAGGAGATAATTAGCACAAGTTAAGTATTTAAATTACTTGGGCGTAATTATAGGTGTCTACATTTTCCCCTCTTTGGGGTGGCATAAGTGATGCCACTTCAAAGATAGTAGACAGAAAAGATTTTGAAGGGATAGAAGAAAAATTAGTAGGAGGGAGAGATGCCCCCTCGAGTGTTGATGGGGTGATGAAGGAAGTCGATCGACGATCGAAAAGTATGAGGAGTAGGCAGAAGAATGGGGACGAGGCAAGATGCCCTGAGGAGAGTGAGAATCAAGGGTGAAAGGGAAGTCATGTAGAAGAAATATGGATGAGGGGAGAGAAGAGCTTAACCTCTAGCCACTTATTTGTTTGGAACAAATTTGATGTCATCATATTGCCATAGGAACTACATCATCGGTCCTTATGAAAAATATAAGCATACGACAAAGGTAGAATGACATGAAAAGCCATACTATGAACAATTGTCCATTGCTGAAAGTACCAACTCCACGCAACATACAATAATGCAATGCAATACAAGAAGGAAACAAGCTCATATAACAAGGAAAACAAGTATGAACGCACATATCTAACCCAACAACGGTCAAGACAGATGTACAAATGTTTTTTTATCAGTGCTGAAGAGATCCACAAGTTCATGATTGACGACAAGGATTAAAAATGATGCCCCAAGCAAGGATACATGCAAGGGGAAATGAAAATGGACACGGGGTCCATGAAAAGCATTTGTGCGCAATGAAATAGCACCAAGCAACCAAAAGTGCCCCAGAGTACAGACGAAGCAAGCAACTAGATTTTGTGAATGGTTGTGAATCCAGTGATCCACGAGTCGTATTAATCGGGGAAGATGTGAGACAAACCAACAGGATATGGAGAAAATACCATGCGCAAGACACAAGTTTCAGCTGTAAGAAGCAAGTTACCATTTTGTAGGGTGTTTTACTTTTTAGGAATTTTTTGAAAAATTTTGCCTTGTTTTTAGATTTTTGATATGATATATATATATATATTGTTTTTGTTGTTTTCTCGAAATAATGTTCTATTGTTTTTGTGTTTTTCTCGAAACAATTTTCTATTGTTTTTGTGTTTTCTCAAAACAATGTTTCTATTGTTTTTGTGTTTTGTGAAACAATTTTCTATTGTTTTTGTGTTTTCTCAAAACAATGTTCTATTGTTTTTGTGTTTTCTCGAAACAATTTTCTATTGTTTTTGTGTTTTGTGAAACAATTTTCTATTGTTTTTGTGTTTTCTCAAAACAATGTTCTATTGTTTTTGTGTTTTTAACAGTTTTCCACAGCTATGTGCAGGTAACCAAGAAAGCATGGATGCCCCCAGCGTTAGGTGGGGAATATACAAGAGCAGAAGCCACGCGCTTATGAACAAGAAGGTGAAGTTGTTGAGTGGCCCCCAGCGTAAGATGGGAAATAACGAAAGACCACGTACCTTACAGACGAATAGAAGAAGGAAAAGCTGGATCAAGGCTGGACTAGATGGTGTGCACAAGGAAACTCGAAGATAGAAACAGGTCTAGGACAAAGACAACTACCCTTCTAATATAGAATGCTTGTGAACAACAAATCCTCCCGAGGCACCGGAAACCGGTTTTCACCCAAGGACTTGTCCAAAGTACCACAATTGTGTGGTTTTCACTAGTGGACGACCTGTTTTCTCTTTTTCTTTTTCTGAGTTTTTTTTTTGATGTTTTTATTTTTTTTGTGATTTTTATGACTTTCTTGTGCCATGTTTAGGCATAAAACCTCTTAAGATGCATGACATTCATGGGCTCCCAGAGCTCATCACCAATAGGGTGAGCCAACTTGTATGCCCCTGTGCCATACTTGGAAACTATGACATAGGGTCCTAACCAATGTGGTTCAAACTTCCCTTTCTTTTATCGCTCTACTCTGGTGTTGAACTAGTTCTCCTTCATAACTAAATCACCCACCTCAAACTGGCAAGGGATGATTCTCTTGTTGTAGTTATGGGAGATTCTGTGTTGATATACCTTCAGGTGATTAAGAGTGCGAATGCGCCTCTCATCCAAGAGCTCTAACTCAGCCAATCTTGCCACTCGATAATCTTCATCCTTATCCAAATAGTCCTGAAGAGAAATTCGTAGGGATGGGAGTTCAATCTCTAAAGGGGTGATAGATTCTGTCCCGAATACTAGGGAATATGGTGTGGCACCTGTAGGAGTGCGAATTGATGTTCGGTAGGCCCAGAGGGCTGGGTGGATTTGTAGGTGCCAGTTTCGACCGGTTTTGCTAACCATCTTCTCCATTATCCTTACCAAAGTCTTGTTTGTTGCCTCAGCTTGTCCATTACCCTGAGGGTAATATGGTGTGGACCATTTCAATCTGATTTGGAACCATTGGCAAAGACCTTTCACAGTTTTGTTCTTAAATGACTTCCCATTATCTATGACAATGGCTGCAGGGATACCATATCGGTAAATAATGTGATTCATGATGAATTTAGAAATCTGTGCTCCTATGAGATAGGTTAAAGGGACAGCCTCCACCCATTTTGTAAAGTATTCTGTAGTTGTGATGATATGTGTATGACCATCAGATGAGGTAGGAGTAAGCTTCCCTATTAGATCAAGTCCCCACTTGGAGAATGGCCATGGGGTAGTGATTGGTTGCAATGGTTGCGATGGAGCATGGATGAAATTTCCATACTTTTGGCAAAGCACACATTTTCTAACATAATTACAACGATCAGTTTCCATGGTGGGCCAATAGTAACCTACTCTTAACAATTTCTTAGCCAAGACCATTCCATTTGTATGTGCTCCGCATACTCCTTTGTGTACTTCTTTAATTTCCTGGATTGACTCCGTCACATCCAGACAACGTAACAGGTTCCCATCGTAGCCACGACGATAAAGTGTACCTCCTAAAAGGGTGTAATGGGATATTTGGCGAATCAGGATTTGCTTTTCAGAACGGGAGATATTGGGAGGGAAAGTATTGTCCTTAAGATAGGTGAAAATGGGTTCGTACCACGGGGAATAGGGACCAACAACCTCACAAGCCAGGCAAGATTCCGGTACATCATACGTGGGCTGGTGTAGATTTTCTACGAAAAATGGCATATCATTGTTCCTTGGTGGAATACGAAGCATAGATCCTACCGTTGCCATAGCATCTGCTGATCTGTTCTGCACTCTTGGGATCTGCTCAAAGGTAATGCGCACAAAATACTCCTTCAGAGTTTCCACCAACTTCTTGTAAGGTATGAGCTTGTCATCCTTAACTTTATACCCGTCATTAACCTGTTTGATGATTCGCTGTGAATCACCTACAACCTTAACATGTTGAATATTCCACTTGATGGCTAGCTTCATCCCTGCAATGAGTGCTTCATATTCCACAATGTTGTTCATGCAAGGGAAGGCCAGGCGGAAAGCCTGTGGTATAGGATCACCCGAAGGAGTAATAAGGACCACTCCTGCACATGAACCATGAAACGTAAAAGATCCATCAAAATGTATCTGCCATACGACAGATTCTTTAATGTAGAGCAAAGATGCATCTGGCAGATCCAGACTCAAAGGTTCCGTGCTTTGCAAAGGTGCTTCCGCTAGCTAGTCAGCAAGTACTTGTCCTTTAATTGATTTTTGATGGACAAATTCTATATCAAACTCACTGGGTAGAATGATCCAATTATCCATTCTACCTGTGAGGGCGGGTTTGGACAACAAATACTTGAGTGGGTTGACCTTGGATATGAGCTTGATCTTAGTATTTAGCAAGTAATGGTGAAGTTTCTGAAAGGTAAAAACAACGGCCAAGAAATCCTTTTTAATTTGAGGATAATTACGTTCATAGGCAATGAGGGTGTGACTCAGATAGTACATTGCTTTCTCTTTATGGATAAGGTCATATTGGGCGAGCAGTGCACCAATAGCGTATTGCGTAGCGGAAATATAGAGCAAAAGTGGTTCTCCCCGGAGAGGGAGGCATGAGGACAAGTGGATTAGCCAGGTACTGTTTAAGCAAAGCAAAGGCTTGTTGTTGCTCAGGTCCCCAGATGAAAGCGATGTCCTTCTTAAGCAAATGAGTGAATGAGTGACATTTATCTGCAAGCTGGGAGATAAAGCGGCGACTGGCTTGAATTTTCCCTTGCAAGCTACGCAGTTGCTTGATATTCTCAGGTGGAGGCATTTTTGTGATGGCAGACACTTTAGTAGGGTCTACCTCAATACCTCGTCTTGACACAATGAAGCCTAATAGTTTCCCAGATAGCACACCGAAGACACACTTCTTTGGATTTAGCCTGACTTTGTATTCACGCAGGCGTTCAAATATACGCCACAAAATGATAGGATGATCCTCTCTTGTTTTGGACTTTCCCAGGATGTCATCTACATAGTCTTCCATGATGTCATGAATCATATCGTGAAATATTACTGTCATGGCCCCCTGATAAGTTGCTCCCGCATTCTTAAGGCCAAATGGCATGACCTGATAACAGAAGGTGCCCCAAGGAGTTGTGAAAGTTGTTTTGTGTTGGTCTTCCTTAGCGATCTTAATTTGATTATAACCCGAAAAGCCATCCATAAGTGATAGCATTTTGTACCTTGCGGTCGAGTCAACAATCATGTCAATGTTGGGCAACAGAAAGTCATCTTTAGGGCAAGCTTTATTGATGTCCCTAAAATCTGTGCAAATTCGGATACCAATAGGTTTCTTCTGGACATGAACAATGTTCGATATCCATTCAGAATAATCAATTGGCCTAATGAATCCTACTGCAAGCAACCTTTCCAATTCTTCTTTAACTAACAAGGCCACTCTTGGGTGCATCTTTTAAAGATTTTGTTTGATAGGCTTAGCATCTGCGTGCACAACCAGGTTATGCATGACCAAAGTTGGATCTAAGCCGGGCATGTCTTTGTAAGACCATGCGAACACATCAATAAACTCTCGTAGTAGCATAGTGAACGTCTTTTGTTCTCTGGTTGAGAGTGATGCTCCCAATTTTACTATCTGGGGATCTTCTTTGGTACCAATATTGACATCAATGGTTTCTTCAACTAACAATTTTGATAAATCCTCCATACGCGTAGGATCGGGAGGTAGGTTGAGATCTTCATCCAAGGATGTCTCTATGAGATTTTCATCCTTGGCGTGGTCACTTTGTTTGTCCTTTGATTTTCTTATTTGTTTGTCAGCCAATGCCTCAAAGAGGTTTTCACTGTGTGACTTGGACTTTGATTTTTTCCGAGGCTTTTCTTTAGAACTCTTGCCCTCGCTTTTCTTTAAATTTTGCTGACCACGAAGTTCAACCTCCTCTCCGAAGTAGGCGCAGGTGTCTAAGTCGATAAAGAAACCCTTCTTGTGATCTCCAATGGGAATTGTATCCCTTATGCCCATGAACTCTACAATAGCCTCGTCATTCTCGAATAAATCTAGTGGTACGTGAAATTGTTGGTCCCATTCAACAAGGGAAGGGTACACAAGGTCAAGGGTCGGTTCGGTGGGGGTTATGGTCAGGACAACATTGTTCATGAAAAGGTTCGTGGAGGCCAGATCCTCATATAGGCTACAATGGGAATCCATATCGTTGTTTAGGTACTCAAAGCTATCCTCATGCTCAGAACAAGTCACATCTTGATCATTGGGGTGTGCTCCATAAGGGTGAATCCCAATGCCATATATTTCTATTTTGAAATGTGGAAGAGGGAATGGTTCTCTTTGTCCTTGTTCATTCCTCCCACATCCTAGGCCTTTGTAGCCCATGGAGTACATAATTCTGCTAGATTTTTCATATTCTGGGGTTTGATAACAAGATGGTTGAGTGTCCTCAGGGACCCAAGTAGTAGGTGGATCAAGTAATTTTTCCTCAACTAACAAGCCTCCAGGTAAGAACGACCCAATAGTGTGTTCCTCTCTAGGTCTCCTGAAGCGGTAGTTGGGTCGACCTCTAGTCTTGGGTGACAAGGAGAGGTCAGAAACCAAGAGCGCTTGTTGTACATTATACTCCCCACAGCCATATTCAATAATTTTCATCTCCCATGAATTAAATGGAGATGTTGAAGTAGATGCCCCATAAGTGCAAGAACTAAGAGAATTTGAATCTACTCGAGATTCCATGGCCTCAGAATGAAGAGGGATAGCTATATCTGTGGAGGGACATGCGTATGTACCCTTTCGTGTAAAGCTATTAAGAGCTCTACAATGAGCAAAGGGCTCTGAGTCTCCTGGTATTGTTACTGTATGTCCCTCATGCTTCAACTTGATGCATTGATGAAATGTTGATGGCACTGCTTGCATGGCATAGATCCATGGTTGGCCTAGAAGCATATTATATGGAAGTTCCAATTCTAAGACGTGAAAACTTTATCTGATGGCAAGTGGGGCCCACCTCCATTGGTAGTGTAATGGTGCTTGCTGACTCTCTTTCTGTGTTGTCGTATGCGGTGATAGTGATGATATGGGACTCAAGTTCTTCTTCCGTATGTCCCAATTGTTTGACTAATTTAAGCGTGCAGATGTTCAATCTAGATCCGTTATCCACAAGCACCCATTTTATTTTCCTGCAGGTAATAACTACCTCAATGTATAAGGGAAGATTATGTGTAGGATTCTCGGTAGGGACCTCCCTATGGTTGAAAGTGAGATGCTCACTTGGTGCAATATTTTCCACCGCGGTTTGAAGGTACGCCGGATCGACTTCTAAAGGCACTCCTGACCCCTGAAGAGTTTGATATAGGATGTCCTTATGTACATTGGAAATCTTGAGAAGGTCTAAGATTGAAATCTTAGCAGACATCTTCTCAAGTTGTTCTAAAAGGTTATACTTACCAGTATGCGGGGGTCGATAGAGAGGGGTCCGGAATTACGAGGCGGGCGCGCCTTGTTACCGCATCACAGTCCTTTCCCTTAATCCGGATGGTGTTGACGTGGTTAGCAGGGGAGCGAATACATCCGATAAGTGAATCGTAATGATTGTTATCTCTCTTGGTATACAAGTAATTCGCGGCTTTATAGGTTTGGGATGACTCTCCCTGATCCAATTTTGCCTTTTCTGACTTATCATGCTTGGGGAATGGTTCCTTATAAATCCCCATTTTCTCGTTAGGTGTTTGAATGTGGCTAGGGTTATCCATCTCTATCTCCCCGTTGTCAATGAGGTCTTGAATATAGTGATGAAGTTGCAAACATTTATCTATTTTATGACCTTTAACGCGATGCATTTCATAGTATTCAAGCATCCTTATACCATGAAGGTTTAGGAGCGTTGTCATCAAACGGTTGTGTTGTAGGATAGGTCATCATGTGGGCCGTATCCAACTGTTTTAGTATGACGGACAACGGCTCATTGAGGGAGGTGAATGTTCGTCGCTTTTGGTGGTGGTTGAATTAGGCCCTTGGTCAGTTTAAAAGGTTGACTGGTTTGGACTGTTTGAACACGTTTGGAATCAGTGATTCCGTCTCCCACCATGTTTTTGTTTTTGTTAAAGATCTTCGGCTTGTCAGCGGGTTTGACACTTTGGTTGTCTTTAGATTGGGTTTTGAGGGTGCCTTTGGCAATGAGAGCCTTTTCTATTTGAATCCCTTTCTCAATAACCTCCTCAAAGGTTTGGACACAATGAATTTGGAGGTGGAAAGCTATATCTGGGTTGAGATTAGGGATGAAAATATTGACCAACTGCTTCTCAAGGAAAGCGCAAGGGAAGCGACTAGTTATCCCTCTCCATCGTTGGAGGAAGCTAGCGAAGGTCTCATTTGGGCATTGTTTTGTGCCACACAAGTCTGCCATGGTGATGTCACTCTCTATGTTATACGAGAAATGACGCACGAATCTTTCCGCCAATTCTGGCCAGGTGAAAATTGATCCTCGTGGTAAGCACGTAAACCATTCCAATGCTTGACCTCCGAGACTCTTAGGAAAAAGTCTGATGACGTAATTATCACTATAAGACACCTCTTGACATGCCATGTAGAAATCTTTAACATGATCCCTTGGGTCTCCCTTTCCTTTGTATTTGTCAAACTTTGGCATATCAAATTTCTTTGGAAAGGGTTGAAGGGTCATTGTCTTGTCAAAAGGATAGGGGCATAGTTCTTCGTATTGGTATTTCCTAATACTCCCTATATTGCTTTCTTGTATGCTCGCAAGAGTTGCTTTCATAGATTGCACTTCTTATGTGAGCAATTGTTCTCTAGTGGGAGAAGCGGGTATATGTACACGATGGTACCCCGTGTCTTCTTCTCCTTGGTTTTCTCGATGGATTTCGTGGATCCTAAACTTAGGCTTTGAATTTTGAATGTTCTTGTTTGTGTCTTTTTGTACCTGGAAAGTAAGCAAAGCTAGTTGTTGGCTTAGGTTACTGAGTTTTTGTTGGATTGTGACTTGGTTTGTGTCTTATTCTTCTAAAGGTTCTTCCTCTTCGTATTGTGGAGGCTCTTCCCCTGTTTCATGTTCTATCTTATTTCTTCGTGCCACTTTGATGAGGGGTATTCTATGCCCTATCACTTTATCATTTTCTGCGTAAGAAGTGGAAGCATGCCCGCCTATTAAAATATCTTCCATATTGATAAGGGGGTGTTCTTCCTTAGTAGTGTCATTTATAGGTAATATTAGTTCATTCTCGGTGGGAAATTTGGCCCCTAATTCCATGACCCATGCTAAAACTCTATCTTTATTTCAAAGGAGAAACTCATCTAGTAGAGTGGGGTCAAAATCAAAGTCTGCGTGTGGTGATTCTAATTCATTTCCACTATGGTCAACCATTTCTTCTATTTCCTTTTTTGCAGAAAATAGTGGTCCTAGATCGTGTCTGATAAATGGGTTTGACCCTTGTTTGTTAGAGGTTTCCCAAGCTTGCGCCTGTTGTTCCTCATATGTTTGTTTCTTTAAACCTAGACGCGTCTTGGGAGCCATGTTTTCGTGATAAGTTTCACTAAGGTAAGTTGTATATTCGTTCAAAATTCAATGACTACCCCTAAGTGAAACACAAGATGTGCATGTTAAGAGTAAATTAACAGTGAGAATATCAATGTGATAGAATGATAAAGTCACCAATGAAACAATCGTTTGGTACCAAAACTTAATCAAATGAAGTACTTCCTAGACTACGTTTCAAAGTAATTTGTGACGCCAGATGATTAACAAGATGTCTCCACTTATGTCAAGTTCAAAGGAATGAACAAGACGTAAGTAAATACATGAAGTTAAATGTGATCTCCCAATCAAGATATACGATGAGCAAGCTCAAGTCTGATTAAGACCTATATCTCAAAAAGTACCAATTACGATTTGTGAATGACACAACAATATCACCAAGATATGTTAACCCACTTTGTAAGAAAGTGAAGTATTGATATCGAGTTGTTATTGATATAACATGCACAAATGGTAGTGCCTAGCACCTTTTGAAATCGAGGTAATAATAAAACCGAACAAAAAAATGCTCAAAGTATAGCTAGGAATATTTAAGAATGTGTGTAGCGTAACCGTACAATATAGGTATTTATGTCGAGTTTACAAGAAACAAGATGTAAATATCGAAATTGTAATGATACGAGACAAACAAGCTAACTCCTCTATGGAAGTCCACAGTGATGAACCATGCCTAACTACAATGATGATCTTGATGTGGGTATCAAGATCACAATGGCTACCAAATGACGTGAAAACACCTCCACTCACTTTAGACATTTAACTAACCCAGCCGCAAACATGGATGGGCGTAAACGGACATAAAAGTGAGGGAAATAGTCGAATGGCAACACAAAGGTAACCACACCTCTTTTTATCAACAAAGTGTCAAAAGAATATGAAGGAAATAAATCAAGAAAAAATGACAAAAAATTCTAGTCTCACTTCGGCAGATATTCGCCTCGCCCTAAGGCAAGTAAAAACTAGGTGAAAGTAATACGTCACACGTTTCTCAAAAAGAAGGTTCACAACTCAACACTGTTTTAAAGTGGTCAAAGTGGGCTCCTGGCCAAAGTATATTCTCCTAGGTGGTTCTCTTGCCCTAGGTGTTACAAAGTTACCACGAGCGAGCGCGATTTACCCAAAAATTCACACTAACTAGTTTGGGAGTATCTCGGCTTTACTTTACCCCCCTTCAAGAATAGTAGGAAACTAGTGCATCTACGTGTACTATCACTGGGGTTGCCAAAACGGACAACTTGTAACGCTATCTCACAAAGGAAACACTAGTCAAGTAGGTAATACGGAGCACTTCCTGTTTCGTCCACAAGGTTCCCTCTTGCGTGGACTACTTTGGGGTTCCTGGAACCACCCCCATTGTTGTAGCTTAAGGCATTATGCCAAAGGGCTTATGTTCCAGTTGAGCGGAGAGAGACGTACCCTTTTCTGAAACTTGCAATACATTGTTTTGAATATGTTGTTCTTTTTATCTTGTTTAATTAGGTGTGGTTTGATTGAACACCTTTTGGTAACCTGTATAACAACTGTATTAGTAGTTTTTGATTTTTATTTTATTTTTCCTTTCTTTGACAAGCGTTTTTAGGTCCTGCACTTAAGCGTTAGTAGTTCTCCAAGAAAATCATATTATTTAAAAGAGGATTAAGATTTGCTTTTGATTCTCAAGATCATCCAAGGATGCAAGAGAAGAGCATACACAACAAATAATCCAACTAAAAAGTAAAGAAAATCTTTTCAATCAATGAACCATACAAAATTCTTGATAAATGTTCATTCCCTTAAACCAAAAGTGAAAGATGAAGTTTCTAATCTACCAAATGTTATAAAATGAAGACTAAAGTTACTTTTGATTCTCAAGATCACCCTAAGGTGCAAGAGAAGAGCATACACAAACTTTATCCCAACTATATAGAAATGGAAAACTTTAAATCAAAGGACCATTGAAAATTTCTTTGTAAAAGGTTCATTCCCTTAAACCAAAAGTGAAAGATGAAGTTTCCAATTTACCAAATTTTATAAAATGAAGACTAAAGTTGCTTTTGATTCTCAAGATCACCCTAAGGTGTAAGAGAAGAGCATACACAAACTTTATCCCAACTATATAGAAATGGAAAACTTTAAATCAAAGGACCATTGAAAAATGCTTTGTAAAAGGTTCATTCCCTTAAGCAAAATGAATAATCAAGTTTCCAAGTTTAATCCCAATGTTAACAAGATAGAGATCAAAATTGTTTTTGATTCTCAAGATCACCAAAAGGTTCAAGAGAAGAGCATACACACGCTTTGGTCTAAATCGAGTAAGCATGGAAATACAACATTCATCAAAACATTAGGCATGTTAGAAAATGACCCGTTTTAAAATAACAGAAAAACCTACAACTTTTGTAAGTATAAATCCTAAATTTATGTTTTCATTTCATATTTAACTTCAATACCTTTTCAACGCAAAAAAAATGGAGTCATTTCGAGTTCGGGAGCAAAAGTTATGGCCTTCGAAAGATGGGTTACACATATGCTCTTATGCTCATGGGTATGCACTTGACATGCACTAAAAAATGTCAAAAAAATGTCCCTTAACCTGCAAAATGGGAAAATTTTCCAACCAAGATTCAATTTTGACAACAACCCATCACATTAATATATGAATAGAAGACTCAACGCTATCAAACATTAACATACATGCTCAAGAATTTAAGATTTTCAAGAAATTGACAAAACTAGCATGTAGAATGATGAAAAAGTAAGCTCTAAAAATGAAAACATGATGAAATCTTGAAATTTTCTCACCAAGATTAAATTTTGACAGCAACCCACCACATTAATATGTAAATAGAAGACTCAGCACTATCAAACACTAACCTACATGCTCAAGAATTGAAAATTTTCAAGAAATTGACAAAACTAGCATGTAAAATGTTGAAAAAGTAAGCTAAAAATGAAAACATGATGAAATCTTGAAATTTTCTCACCAAGATTAAATTTGGGAAACAACCCACCACATTAATATGTAAATAGAAGACTCAGCACTATCAAACACTAACCTACATGCTCAAGACTTTAATTTTTTTAAGAAATTGACAAAACTAGCATGTAGAATGTTAAAAAAGTAAGCTCAAAAAATGAAAACATGGATAAAACTTGAAATTTTCCCATCAATTCCAATTTTGACAGCACTTCACCTCCTTCATACCTACAAGGAAGACCCAACACATGCAAACTCAACAAAACATGTTAAGAAAAACAAGTTAGATCAACATGTGTAAAAGAGGGTTAGTAGCCAAAAATAAAACTTAACTACAAAAACTTGAAATTAAGTGCAAAGGACAATGGAGTATCTCCCACCGGGCATGCCAAATGTGTGCATGTATACTTTGCTTAATGCCAAATCAAATGAAACAAGAACTACCACCTAAAATAATTCTACAATTTAGCTAAAACAAAGCATAAACACCATCATGATAAGAATTAAACAAGGGTTAGATGCTAGCATTCATCAATACAAACTTTGAAACTAACAATGCTAAATATCTAAACTCCTCTATTCTCTAACAACAAATAAATGAATGGACCTAAGTAAGCTCCATGGCTATCAAAATAGTTGTCCTTAATGTTCCAAGAACCTAGGAATGGGGGCTAATCAAAGTTGAGCTACAAGACCCTTTTGACACCTCCCATATGACCCAAGCACTTTAAGAAAGAGGCTTAACTCTTCAAGATGATGAACTCTCAAAAGGGCAAGGTGCAACCTCTTAGTCTCTTTGCTATATGCTTTGCATTTTCTCTCTTAGAAAGTTTAGGTGTAAGTAAAAAGGTAGGTGGAGGGCTCTTTATATAGCCTAAAAGATAAAGGATTCAACACATTCTCATGAATGTGGGATAAAGGTAAAACATGATTAGGAATGGATAAGGTTGTTTTATTAAAGGTAACCTTACTTTAGAAGGGTTTAATACATGTTTAGCAAGTCATGGGAGTTGGGGGTATTTTAATTAATCAAAGGTGATTAATTAATAGGTAGGTGTAAGCTTATAGAAGCCAATTAGAGGAATATTAGTGCGATTTAGGCTATTATAAGGGGATTAAATCAATTAAATATTGATTTATTGGTTAAATGGAAGGGAAAGCTAATTAATTAATAATAATTAATTAGTCTAGGTATAAGGGGTGATTTATTAACAGAAGGTCGTTAATTAGGGTATTCGTTGGATAGGAAACTTAATTAATTAGCTTAGTGTAATTAATTAATGATGATATGAGGGAAAATGAGTGCTTTTGACGATATGTCGTTGATTTGTGAGAAAGGGGATAATTAGCACAATTTAAGTATTTAAATTGCTTGGGCGTAATTATAGGTGTCTATAAAGAGATCTAAATCATCATTGGGGTTTCTATAACCTCTTTCTAGAAGTACAGTACATACAATTTTAGGTACGTACAGTGACCACCATCACTGGTTCTTAAGCTCTGGTCTTATGCATTATTGGCTCTGTTTGAAATTAGAATGAACACCATTAACGTTATATTTGAAGCTTCACTTGGATTTCTTTTGAAGAGGTCATCGTTTTTTGAGCATTTCAACTATGCCATCTTTGTATTCTCCTTAAGTTTGAACTTCTGATTTTGTTTTCATCTGGGCCACTATTGGAGCTTTCGAAGGTGAGTGTATGGTTTAGAGCACTGTAAATAGTTCTTCTTAGAAATCTTGGAGCCTTTGAACTAAGTTTTGAGATTTTCTTTCACATGGCTATCTGAAGTTAACTCCCTTTTATTTCCTTGGTCTCTTTCATTTGTGGATAATTCCTTGGCTTCATTCTCAAGTTTGTACTTGACTCCTTTCAAGGGATTTTACAATTTCGAGCTTCATTGGTAAGTCTCACTTTCCATCTTAACACTTATGTGTCCCCATTAATGGGTTTGTTTTCTTTGACTGTCTCTAAAAAACGTTGTTGGGTATTCTGTGGTTTCTTTCTTTTTTTACAAAAATGTTTTAGCCAAAAATTGGTCTGTAGTATTGAGTATTCTTTGAGCCTGGAGCTCGTCTCTGTTATTTGTCACTCCAGATTTGTTTTCACCTTTTGGAGATGCACGTATGTCTGGGTCACTTCATTTCTACTTTTACTTGTTCTGGGTAGTTGTATTATTCATATAGGCCATCAATGAAGAGAAAATGAGCTTTGTGCTTAGTTGTATTTCTTATTTATTACCTCCATGTTTGAGCTTTGATTTTCCCAAATGAGTTTCCGAGCTTTCTGTTTGGATCTCTTATTACTCTCGATGGAAATTTGATCTCATGGCCGGCATTTCTGAGCATGAAGCTCTGCATATTTTCCATTTTGGGGATTTCCAAGCTCATTTTTTGTGCTTTCAAATGATGGTTATTATCTTTCTTTCGAGCTCAAGGTTTCTTCTATGCTTAACCCAAACCTTTATTTCTGAAAAATCTCTAAATTGAGGACCCTGATTCGACTTTGCATATATACGGTTCTGCTCCTTTTCAATTTGATTTGAAAACTCTTATTTTTGTACACATTAATCATTCATTCATTTCCATTGTGAAACATAAATTTTATCAAATAATTGGTGACTCATGTAAGAAGGTTATGACTCAAATAAAAACCGTATTTGTTTGATTTGATGCATTGAAGAAAAATATAATTTGGATTTTTTTTTAGTATTTTTTGTTGTCCTAAAAGGTAATCATCAGTTAATGTTGTAGTATTATAATTTGTGTAGAAGAAACGATTGGTCTGAACTATCACTGATCCTACTTTGAGCCATACTATTTTGAATTTATCTGACAATGCATCTATGGAGATGTTTGTACTCTCAAAGTTATAAAAATAACTTATTAGACTGCGCTTGATCAATTGATTGATGTGTTGGCCATTTTCCATTGTAAATTGTACTCCTTTTCAAATCATTGTTAAGGAACCTGTGAATGGTTGCTTATGTAGAGATGTATCAAGGTCTTCTACTATAAATCATGATTTCCTGCTCATCTGCCTAAATTCTAAAACACTTGCAATTTGCTTTGTGTTTCTAATTTGATTTATAATGACTAGGAATTACTCTCTATCCTCGAATGGCTGTAATTATTGGCACTCACTTATCTTTGGAACTTCTTGTAAAATATCAAAGGCCTTTGTTTGTTTTGTGTTTATTTCAGCTAATGGATTTACTTGCATAAAAGGAAAAGGAAAAGGAAAAGTTGTTGTAATTATTTCCTTTAATTATTTGTAACTTGTTTCTTTGTTGAGTACCGGATGATGGATCTTATTGCACAACCCATTTCTTCTTAACTCTGAATTTGTATCACTTCCTTTTCTTAGAGTTGATCAATATATATTATTGTGCCTAAAATTTTGTTGATCTGTTCCATTCTTATGTTTGTAGCCTAAAAATTATGTTGTAATAGTTGCAGTCTCTTTAAGCCATACAACACTTGCAATACTTTGTGTACTTCCAACTAACATTAATGACTGTATCATGTGAAATATTTGGCTTCCTGTACTTTTCTTGAATGAAAATAACTTCTCCTGTAGCATGTGCCTTGATTATATCTGTACTTTACAAGATGAAAATTTGTCATGTCTTGAAGATTCTTTATCTCTACCCTGATTCATGTTCTGTTGAACCTTATAAATATACTTCACTTAATGTTGTAATGAAATATTTTAACGTAGTTTGTTATTGTTGTCATCATAACTGCTTCATTTGATCTTCATTTATGGCTCATAATCTGAAATTGATAAGTAGATATTCATTTCATTATCTTGAAATCATTATACTGTTGATTCATATGTACTTGATTATCTGTTTGATTCCTTTTGATAGTCGATCTAGATATCTCAAAAGAGTGAGTCATTTTCTGTTGTTCTTGAATATGCTTGGTCATTGAGTGTAATCTATACTTGATAGTATAGAATTTTAAAGCATGTATTTATCTCTTCTGTTATAACATATACCTGCACACTTAAGAAAATAGTTAGAAAATGATAAGGCTTTTTGGCCTCTCTTATGTTTCATAGTTTTTCTTTCTCTTTCTTTTTGTTGTCATGATTCTGGGAATCATATATGCTTTTGTGGAATACTAATTTATCAATTCTTTATTTTTTCTTGGATGTACTTTATGCCTCGGATATTAGGAAATCCATTTGCATGTAGTTAGAAAGTACATGAGTATAGATTAAACATTGAGCTTTTTATTGATGTCTTTTCTTTCATTTTTAGGTACAATGTAACTATTGGATAACATGGATGAAAGATGGAATTGGAACTAGAAACAAAGAAAAATAGGAGAAAACCCAAGGCAATGATGGGTTTCTTCTATACTCTTTTACTTTTAACTTTATACACATGTACTTCCTTCTTCAGTAGTTATGAGTTACATCCCACGGCTTATGTGGGAAACATTGAATTTATTCATGAATAAATGACATTAATTTATGTAACTGAGTTGTATACTTCTTTATGCATTTAGCTTTTATGATGGATATTGATTATATAATGAAATAAACAACTCAATCACATAATCAAATGTATTTAAACATACAGAAATAATGAGTTTTGATGTACCTGTAACTTAATAATGAACTCTTCTTAATTCCATGTAACTGTAACTCTATTTGTTGCTCCTGAATATTACATTTCACCTAAACTGTGATTCCCACCTTCATCAATGCAATTCATTAGTCCTCTGGGGCTTCTGTGTTTCCTTGTTGAAGATGAATATGGAATGGCAGTCTATGTGAGGTGTTACATTTTGTAACAGCACACATAGCTGAAGATTACATGTAGTTAATCAATCGCTACAACTAAAAACACAATAAAACTATATGAATCCCCCTAGTTATGTCCATTTCATCAATGCCTTCCATCAGAAACAATTTTTTGAGTTTCCCATTTTTGCACAAGTATAAAAATTGTCAACAAGCTTTTCATTTGTCAATTACGAAATTCAAACAAGGGAATCATATATATATATATATATATATATATATATATATATATATATATATATATATATATACACACACACACACACTTAGTTACTTCTTTAAAATAAGGGGCTAAGCACTATAAGCATTATCTATCACCACCTAATCTTGTGTAAAGGCACAAGAGCACTAAAAAGTACATATCTAGCACATTCATACAAAGGACATGGGCTGCATTGGTCTACATACATTGTATAGGAGGGGAGTTTATTCTATTCCATCACACACACACACACACACACACACACACACACACACACACACACACACACACACACACACACACACACACACACACACATTTTTCATATTCAGGACAATCTAGATCTAACCCACTATCATCGTGCAACTCGCACAAGGGAAACCTAGGGAACAAGACACGAATACACACACACAAAGAACTGTATGGATTCTAAGATGTAGTGTAGTGCTCAATCATAAGTTCACTCTTCAGGTGACCATCAGGGTCAATATGACTCCACATTCTGCATCCTTTTTATTAGATTTGATGTGGTTTGTGGGTACATGCAGGTAGTCATTTATTTTTTAGGTTACATATGCAACCAGAAACCTAACAACAAAACCAAAGTGATAAAGAGTGAATAACAATGAAGATCTTCCAACCCATAAAAGACCAGGTTCTAATAATTTGAAGAGACATAGGCACCTAGATCAGTCATTAACACCTAGGGCAGTCCTACTCTCCTGCAGGCACTTTTGTCCCGTACATTCTTGGGTTTTTAAACCCTTGGTGAGTCATTTTGACATTATTTCCAGCATGTTGTAGTAGATACAAGGTCCCAATCATGCCCATGTTGCACAGAATCAGCTAAGTCATCTTTCCCCCTTCATTTTCTTAGGTTTTTACATCTTTGATTGTTTGGTGCTTGTATGTTACTGTACTTAATCATCTTAATATCATTTGTTATAGTAAGTTACTCAAAAATAAGATTTAATACAAATTAGAATAAATCATTCCCTCTCCCTCCAATTGCATTTTTCTTAATTCAAACTTCTTTGGTACACTTGTAGTTGTCTTTATTCAAGTTTTCTAGATCTAGAATGCATATTTAAGTAAGTCATTAATCTCTCATTGAAGAGGATTACATACACACTTGGCACCCAAGGTCCTAAAGAGAAAATACTAAGAGAAATCATAAGCAAGGGCACTCCAAGACTCCCTTGATTTTTTATACATTCTACACATTCATCTAGGGTAGTCCTCTACTCAAATATAAAAGTATAAAGACACATTACTAAGGTCAAATCAAGCTAGGGAAAGAATCAAGTACAATCCCATTATTATAAGATTGTGGTTATCAATTTGGTTACATGAATTCTAGATATCACATGTTAGGCGTGAATGATGTGAGGTTTTAGCCCTCTTCGAAGTAGTGGAGACATCGACAGTGCACAGAGGTGCCCACAACCCACCTAATGTTTATTTTGTAAGACTCCCTCATCATCTAGGGTTTTGAAATTTCAATCATCTACATGGTGAGCATTACATAGTTTCAGATATTCAAGTTGTGCACATAATCATATCAGGGAACAATACACAGACCCAAAAAGTATCAGGAGTAGAGAGAAAAAAAGGATAGTATTATACGAAAAGGGCCATAATGGGGATATGTTTTGTCCTATCTCATCCACTTTGGTCCATGCATCTCCAAAAGGCACATGTACAAAGACAGTAAAATTAGATCATTTCCATCCATCTTCAATTAGCATACAAACTAGATCAACATAGTAACTAAAATATTAGCTAATTCATCTTTTCTTCCTTATGGCTAGTGTTGCATTTGACTTGTTTAATGATTTTTCTTGATATTGTTGTAATTATCCTTGGAAACTAGTTGATTAGGATAATCTATAATCGGTTACTACCCTCAAGATATATTAACCATTTAGGTTAAATCATTTGGTGAACCCGACATTGTATGATGTGCATCACATCTCTTTTTTATTTCTCCCGGATCCTTTTTCCAAACCCTATTGACTCTAGATTTTTTAGCTCATGCCCAATATGCATAGTGGTTAGTTTGGTTATCAAAAATATCTTGATCTCTCACCCCATGCGTGTAAGAATCCTAAAACCATAGCCTCTTTAGTAATTATGGATGAAAATCCCCAATCCAATTTTACTCAAGTACCCTTAGAAGACATGTAGGCATATGACTGTGAGAATTCATATGAAGATTATACTAATGGTGACCAAGTACAACTTACTCCTCTATCCCAATTACATACTCATTTGTGTGATACTCCAAGTCATGTACACTCAACCCTTGATGTCCTCTTACCTAAAAAACTTTCTTGTGATATGGCTTCACAAGAGAGCATGATTCGAAGATCAGGGTATTTGGTGATGCAAATAAACTTGCAATGATTAATATGTTGTACATTGAATCACATTCATTTAATTATCTAACCAAGGGACGTAAACTTGAAATATTGTCAGTGATGTATGCACAATTACAATGATCTAAGAGGGTGGAAACAAAATGACTCATCACAAAACAATACTGAAAGCAATAGAAAACTCAGACTTGGAAATAAATGACTGCTAAATGCTTATAATTGAAATGAAGTTGCAGATTCAGAAAGAAAAAGTTTCCTTAAGTAAGTATGCATAAAAAAAAAGGGAATGGATGTAGTAGACCTCAAGTGGGCCTTGACTTGGGTGCTAATCCCATATTAACTCTATAGCTAATAACTAAATGAAAGAACTCATATTTTTATTGATTTTCAGAAAATCATTACATTTAGGAACAAATTCTTCACTAGTTAACTTCAATCTCTACAACTCACTAACTTCCTTCTAACTAAGAATTGTGTTACCAAGCACTAGCCTTTTCCTTTATACCTCATCATTATAGCACATGAGAATAAGAAGAATAATACAACAAGGAGTCTTCAACAGAATGAGTGAAAGATTCAACACATGTTTGAAACATATAACAAGTGTTTAACTAATCAATAATTTTTTTGTGAAACACACAACAAGTGCTAATATAACAATCAGTTCTTCATCAATGACCAAATCAAGGATTGATTTGTCTCCTAGTTTTACATGTTCTTTTTGTAATTTCTTCTCCAATGGCACATAAGGACTTGAGTGCCATAACTCCACGTTTAAAAATATCTTAACAAATGTGGACTCTTTTTCATGGATGAATTCCTTTGGTTGCAGACGAGTTACTGGGGATACTTTATTTGGCTATGGACGAGTTGTTATTGATAGGTTACCTCCCTGCACATGGAAAATTACTCACAACCAAGAGTATCATCAACACATATAAAATCATCCAATAAATTTATTGAGATAATAACAATAAATGCATACATAACATCACAAAATAAATACAACTAGATATAACTATATTAATTAATCATTATGTCAAAGGTTCATGGTTGTGATGGTAATGTGCAGTAATTTTCTTTGAAAACACATAGACATGGTTACAAAATATTATAAAAATACACAAGATGAATTATTATGAAATCAATTTATACAACTCGGCACACCCCCGAGCTTAAACTCTTTAATGTCCTCATTCAATGGATTCATATCTTCTCTATTGGAAACTACACTCTTGCCTGAAGTCAATGGGTGTGTTTATGCCCTCTTCTTCTGATAAAAAATACCCAAAATTTCTCATGAATCTATCTTAAACATTGTCTTGGTTCCTCTGATTGATCAGAAAGTTTCCTATCTATGGTGGAATTGGAAAAGGAATGATTGGCGGATGATAGCCAATAGGAAACCACTCATCATCACATTCGTTAGCTATTTCATTGTACTTATTCACTCTTCAAAAAGTTGAAAGTATGTTTGGATAGGAATGCATCTCTTTCCTCTTTAGTGTAGTAAATAACTCATTTCATTTGATTCTGCATGCCTGTACAACCTAAATTCCATGTTCCATGATCATGTTCCTTACTTCTGCCTGGGCTTCCACTCTCATTGTTAACACTCTATTTTTTATTTCAACCACTTCCATATAATTTTTATATTGCTTAGCAATTTCATCTGTGTTTTTTGCTTCACCCCTGACATACATTGGTGTAATATTTTCCAGATGTTTGTATTCCTCTATCTGATTGGTTCTCTCTAATTCATTTGATAAATAAGAACGTAATTCTTTCACCTATACATCCCCAATATACAGAATTGGCATCCAATATCTATCATATGGAATCACATATTTATGCAGATAAAGTTCACACATCAAATTTCAAAGCTCATGTGTATTGTTATGATACAAAGTAAATAAATTTCTTGTTGAACCAATATCATATACCATGTCATAATTGATGTAAATAAATTTATGGTGAAACATTCTTTCTTATTCAATCACCTAATTATTCAAAAACTTGCAAAGGAGGACCATCAAGCTTCTCTAGATGCCTAATCTTGGCTAAAGATGCATAAAAGACCAAATTTTCACCTTATAAAGGTAGACTTTAACATAATACTTTGTATCAACACCCTCAAAAACAATTTTCTTTTTGCTATCAAATTATTTCTTGATTAGGTAAATAATCACTTCTTATATTATTTCAAGACTACCCATCTCTTTCTCAATAGTTGCTTCCTTGAAAAACCAAACAAATTTTCCTTTTAGCCTCAACAGTTCCTTTCAAACCCTTTCACCTGATACATCACCTCACTTAAGAGTCAAACTAACCATCAAAATTGATTCACAACAAGAAAAACCAATATTATGCACTTTCTTACTCCAATTTACCATTTTAGTGTTCTCAAATCCTCATTCTTTCTAGCATTAGAGTTAGAATGAATTATAGCTACCCATCAAGAAGTGTAAAAATCATCAAATACACTTTTTGGATCCTGAAATGTGCCGCTAGTTTCATCATATGAATCATTTTCCTCTTCTAGAAAACCCACTTTCTTTCTTTCATATCCTTATGCCTTATTAGCCATGCCTCTATATACAATCACGTAAAACTTCATATGAAGGAGGATTCTTAACACATTCAATACATTTTTAAGCACCATTTTCCTTTTTCTTATTGTGAATCAAGTTTCAACCCTAGTCTCTATAGATATCTCCTACTCCCTTTGTAATCTTCCTTCACAAATTAGGCCATACATTGTGTGTTATAACTATGACAACACATTGTCTGATATAACTCAAATTTCACCCTCAAAACTATAAATTTCTTCATGAGTCTCTTATAGGACCATTTAATCATTTTGATTATCAAATTTCAAGCTTAAATTCCTTTGATTGGGGTTACAAATTATAATTCCTAGGCCCTAACTGTAGGACTACCCGAGAGCTTACAAATATTTACATCTTCCTTTTTGGTTGCTTTCAAACCTACAAATTTGATCCACAAAGTGGTTTTAACCACCCTTCCAATACTTTATCCTATAGTATTCCCATAAATAATGTCAATTAGCATCTCTTGTCATTCTAGTTCTTATCATCCTCCTTTCCTTCTCATCTTGATACTTGTTATGCATAGTCAGGTACAGTTTCGTCTATGAAGAGATTTTTTGGCTTGATAGAATTTACATGACCCAAAATACCTTCACATTACTCTAGCTCAACACCCTTCATATCTTGACAATTTATCTTTCCCTTGTAACTTCATTTTCTTAGAATCTCATTTTTGTTCCAAAATGTATATTACCCTCTTTAGCCTTTAATACTCTATTTCACCTTGAATCCCACCTAATCAAGACATTTATACCTTAAACATTAAATTCATAAGATACTGTAGAATATGAGAATATTTTTCAAACTCTATTTGTACTCTTTTTAAACCTCAACAGACTTCTTCTCTATGTATGCATGTTACAGTCCTTCCTCTAAGACTATGTTTGGATTTCACTTCTTACCACTAAAAATTTGAGGCATTACCCCTTATAACTTCATTTTCATCTTCACCTGATAAGGTAATCAAACACCATCCAAGGTTTTCCTATATAATGAATGATGTGGTCATATCATCCTTAAGGGGTTTCGAGCTAAGTATGCACAGTTTCTCAAAGTTGTATAGGAGAACTCCTTATAAAAGTATTGAACCCTAACATTTACCCTGAGCACACAATTTTTACCATTATATTACCCTTATTATGACTAAGTTTAATATTTCTTCATGTTTCTCAAGAAAAATTCCCTTCACAAGACCTCTTAGAACAGGGATAATGCTAATTGTGACAAGATTCTTGTTACTACTCACCATATATTGGATTTATTTCTCTATCCTAACCTTTTTCTTGCCTTAAAAATGATACATGCACCTTTCAAAATACCTCTAGGTCCTTCTTTAGTCAATTATACAAGTTACATGGCAATATTATACTATTTTTTAACTCACTCCAATCTGGGGACTGAGACAATGCTTTAAAAGACCAATACATATTATATTACCACTTCTCACTTCCATAACAAACATATTCCTTCCTAATCCATAGGAATTTTTTGAATTCATCACAGTACTTCTCAAACCATACACAAATTCATAAGCTTATATCAAAACTTCCACAATTTGGACATGATTGTATACACATAATCCTCTTACCCTGAATTCATAGTTTTCTCCTTCCTTGAGTCTTATTAAATTCATAACCTCTCCTATAGATCTTCTATAGCTTCCTGAGACTACACAAACCCTTTAATACCTCTAACAACATAAATAGGTTAAGGGAGACATTCAAGATACCCCCAAATGCATTCATTCATCAATACACATCATAATTCTTGCATTAAGAAGCCTTTTATTAGATGAATGTTAGACTTTACAATCTTCTTTGAGTGTTAGAGGCTCTTTCACAAAGATATTCTCCCTCTAAAACCTTCTCCAACTTCAAAAACCACCCAATCATTTGAATACACTCCCTCTTTGATTGATTAGAAGGCTATTATGGATTCATTAGTCTTTACTTAACCCCATGATTAGGTCAACTAAGTGAGTTTTCACCATGGTGAGGATAGAGTAGGAGATTTTACAATATGAACACCTTGTTACATTTATTTTAAGCCTGCATTAACCCCTAGACCTAGATTACATTACCACACTATTTGAATATACAAATGTGGCTTTTGGAGGGAAACCTCCAAAATGCCACTTGTTACATTAGGTAGGGCCCATAAGGACTAAAACTACTAAAACACCCTATTTAGGATAACCAAGCCAAAATTTACATTACGTACATGATGTTCCTACATCACCTCGTAAGCCTAACAATATAGGATTCCAATTGTAGCATTAGATTGTCAATATTTGGCCCCATTGTTTGTGTTTCCATTTCACTATAAGATGGTTTTGCAAGTTCCCTAATGAATTATTGGATAATAATTTGGGGCTACATTTTTTCTACATCTAATTATGGAAGACTATTAGTTTTTTCTTGTTGAACTACCTCCTCAATGACTGGTTCAACAACTGCGGGCATTTTTTGGTGTGTAATTCATCCTTCTATTGCCTCCTCTTCTTGTCTCTCTTCATGTATTTCCACTTCATGAACCGTTTCCTCATTCTGAGTTGGTTCCTCTTGTTCTTCCATGGGTTTTTCATGGTATTATAGCTCGTGAACTATAGTAACAGTATCTCTATGCTTTGTCTCCAATTGTTGAGGCTCAAAGTTTCCCTCTCTGGCTTCCAAATCACTATCTAGTGAGATGGGTTATGACTTTGTTGGACTGGAGATTTTTGGCCTCTTTGTCCTAAGCCTATGAGAATGCCTAGGTTGTTTAGGAGTAAAATGAAATATTTTCGTTTGGCCTTGGAAGTGGAGGTTTCAAGAGAGGAGAATTCTAACAAGGTTTCATCAACAAAAATCCTTTCTAGAGAGATAGGTAAATGGTTTTCTTTAGTAAAAGGCAGACCGTAAGAAGTTAGGAGTTCTTGGATTTGAAAATTGGATGGTGCAACCTTTGACATATGTGCAAAGGAGCTTTCATTGCTTATCCTTCTTTGTCCCATGTTTCCCAACAAATTCTCAATATTTTTTATTCTTACAAAGTCGTCCCATGGAATTTGAGGGTGCTCCCTTTGCAAAAAAAATTGGACCATTAGGGTTATAAGACAGTGGTGAGATAGTGCAGCCCTACCCCTATGAATTTCTTTAATCATCTTCTTGAGCATTTCATGAAAGAAATTTGGGACATTTACTTGACTATTATTCTTCAAATGATTCAATGGTTTGAAATGGACTATGTTTAATTGTGATTATCTCCCTTCACAAGTAAACTATTAAATAACAGAGTTGGAAGCTTGTGTTCATAAGGGTTTAAGGGATGTTCTAAATGCACTTTTTTGTTTGAGATGAATTCATCATCAACATCTGTGAACTCCCTTCTCATTTTCTTTGGGTTGGATTTATCTAAAATATCTCTGCTTATGTTGGTAGACCAATAACCTATGCTAAAACTTCACCACTTACTCTTATGGTTAAGACTTTTAATCTTGCCTCATAAAAACCCTTAAACTTGTTCATATACTACATCCAGTCATGATTCTCAAAATACTAGATAATTTCAAGATGATTCTAGATTTGAAATGCACTGAGGGATCATTTATGATCAAGTCACCTCCCATGGTGAATACTTAGCTTCTCCTAACCTCAATATGCAACAACACGATTTTCCTTTGAAAGAATTTTGCACAAATGATTTGTGTTGATGGATTTTCATCACTTGGAATTTATTGCCAAGGGAAAAAAATTGTGTAGGGGTTACTAATCATTAATGGATGTGAAAACATTGAGCATATGAAGCAAAGTGATGTGACAATATTGGCTTATGTGGAAGGGTGAAGTGAACACATCATCTCTTAAATGGCAATAGTCTTTTAATGTTGCACATGCATGATGACTTAGCATAACTCGTAATTAAATATAATTAAGCTAATCATACTTTATGAAAGTGATAAATAGATGCACTTATCTCATTGTTTTCTTGCAATGATTGATGTGTGTGCTTTACTAACTTGAGTCTTGGTTGTATGCAAGTGTGCTTCGATGTTGTGGATGTGGACTTAACTTATGTTGGCTACTCCTTACTACAAATGGATGGTTCCCAAAGAAGGAACTCCAATCGGTTGGGTGCCAATAATTCCTTGGATATCTTCCACGTGTGCATGTTTCCTTGATTTCTGTTATGCAACCATGAATTCTGCTACAAACAAATAGGGGCTCATTTCCTATGGTTTTAAATGGAAATTTTGGTCATTGAATTCTCTCCTTGTGATGGAGATCATGCCCTTCTGCAATCACTTATCATTAAACCCTACAAAACAATAACATACATAAAATAAATGGGTTGGAAGAGTGTTGATGATCACCCAGAAAGGTAGATCACAACACTTTTAGTTGGCCTTGAAATATTCAGCAAGGTGAATGCTCCAAGGCCACTCCTCAATCTTCTGAAATCTCATAAGGTGAGTCAACAAGCTCAACCTCTAAGGTAATGTCTGATGTTTCTTTATCCCTTTTTCGCGTATATCCTCTGAACAATTTCATGAATGAGCCTTTATCAACTGGTTTCTTATACAATCTTAACCTGTGGCCATTCCCCAACAATTTTGATCTCATATGATCGATGGTAATAAGCTTCACATCTCCATTAGGGAAGATCTTCTCAATTTCATAGGAGCCTAGCCACCTTTTTCTAAGCTTTCCTATATGATCCTTGTATTTTGAATCAAACAAAAGTGCCTAGTCACCTTGTTAGAACTGTCTTGTTTTGATATACTGGTCATGTCATTTGATCATTTAATTTTGCACTATCTTTTTGTTATGAAATGCTTGTTTTCTCAATTCATCCAACTCATTGAGTTGGAGAATCCTCTATCTCTAAGCTTCTGATAAATCTATGCCCATATCAAGAGTAGTCTGTAATGTTTTATGCTCAACTTCTATTGGTAACACACAAATCTTGTTATAGAAGAGTTCATACAGTGTGAAGCCACTTGTGGTCTTCCATGTTGTGTTGAATTCCTAGACTACTTTTGGAAGCATGTCTACTCAATTTTTTCTATGGAGTGTTATGGTAGTGTCAATATGGTCTTTATCTCTCTGTTTGTGCCCTCTACTTAGCCATGAGACTAGGGATGGTATGGTGTAGACTTATTATGCTTGATTTCATATTCTCTAACCAAATCAAAAATTAGATCAGCAGTAAAATGTGTACCCTGGTTGGTTACAATCTCCCTTGGAATGCTATATCTAGTGAAGATGTTCTTATACAGAAATTTGGCTACCTTCTTACTTTTTGGTTTGGAAATTCTTTCACCTCCATCCACTTGGTTAGGTAATCTGTTCATACCAAGATATATTCCTTCTACTGAGACATGGAGGGTCTATTGGACCAAAAAAATCTAATCCCCACTTATCAAAAGGTTGCAAAACCAATTGAGGTTGTAATGGAATCGCATCAAACTTAGTGGGTTTTCCCATTCTCTATAATTTGTCACATATCTTAGTGTATAGTGTTGCATCCTTGTGTAATGTTGGACAATAGTAGCCAGTAGTAAAAACCTTTTTTGTTCTCTTTGCAGCAAAATTCCCTCCATAAGGTTCATTGTGGCAGACTCTAAGGACATCTAATATTTCCTCATCATTTATAAAACTTCTCATTACTTGATATTAACATGTATAAAAGAGAAATCCAGCTATCCAAGAGAAGGGTGATCTCTTTTAAACTAAGTGCATTTTCTCAAAAGATGAAAAATGTGTAGGTATTTTACCTGAGACCAAGTAGTTGGCCATATCTGCATACTAGTGTGTTCTTGTAGAAATAACAAACAAGTTCTCACCTGGAAATGAATCATCAACTACTTGCTCTTCATTGTCGGTCTCCATCCTTAAGAGGAAACCTACCACCACATTATCTTTGCCAAGCTTGTGAAATTCTTGCAAAAGGAACAACCACCTTATGATTTTGTTTCTTACTACTAGTTTTTTTACTAAATACTTGATTGAATCATGATCAATGTGAATGAAGACTAGATATCCTATGATATAATGTATGAATTTGTTTATAGATTATACAACTACCAAGAATTCTTTTTCTGTAACTATATAGTTCAATTCTGCATGTTACAAATTATTACTGATATAATATATTACATAGTTCAGAACTCCATCTTTTTGTCCTAAGACAGCCCCAATAACATGATCTGATGCATCTTTTTGGATGTGAAAAGGAAGGTTCCAATCAGGTCCTCTCAACACAGGAGTAGTAGTTAGCATCTTCTTTAAAGTTTGAAAATAACTTTCACATCTCTAAGTCCAGAAAAAATCATCATCCTTTCCTAACAATACAAAAAGTGGCGTTGTAATTTTGTTGAAGTATTGTATGAGCCTTCTATAATATCTAGTGTGGCCCAAAAATCTTCTAACATCTTTCTATTTTCTTTGTGTGGGAAGGTTGACTATGACAAACACTTTGGTTGGATCTACTTGAATTCCTTCTAAGGAAAGGTGGTGCCCCACTATACCTTCTGACATCGTCATTTAGCATTTCTCATTTCTTAAGGACAAATTTTGATCCTTGCATCTTCTTAAGATCTTATCCAAATTTTGCATAGCCTCCTTAAAAGTACTACCATGAATAGTGAAGTTGTCCATATATACTTCCATGCAATCATTTGTCAAATCAAAAAAGATACTTAGGACTGCCCTTCTAAATATAGCAAGTCCATTACACAGGCCAAATGGGAGAACTAAATATGCAAATGTCCCCATAGACATGTGATTTTAGTATTATCTTAGTTCTTTGGTGTAATTTATATTTGATTGTAGCCATTGTATCCATCCAGAAAGGAGTACTTTTGACCAGCTAGTGTATAGAGAACTTGATCAATGAATGGAAATGGGAAGTGATCTTTCTTTGTAGTTAAGTTCAGATCTTTGTAATCCATGCACATTATCCATTTCTTATTCTTCTTTGGTACAATTACAAGAGGTGATACCCATTGGCTATCTAATATGGGGTATATGAATCCAACATCTAGAAACTTATGTAGTTCAGTCTTCAAAATCTCTCTTATTGTTGGGTTCATGCATATTTGTGGCTACCTAATTGGTTTACAATCTTATTTAATATAAATTCTATGAGTACAAATCCTAGGATGAATACCACGCATATCACCATAACCTCAAACAAATGTTGTTTTATATTTTTGAAGAAGAAAAATCAACAATTGCTCTTGTTGTACACTCAACATCTTGTTCACATTTAGTGGCCTCCTGGGTGCTATTTCTACTTTCTTAGAGAGGTCCAGCATTAAACACATGTTACTACTAATAGAATTTAATATGTAGTCATGAGGAAGAATTTGCTGAAAAACTAAATTCTTACCTGGAATATTCATGGTGCTCTGATACGGTAAAACTTGATTCAAAGGACAACTCAAGCACCTTAGCCTGTCATAAACCTCTTCATTCCTTACATAATTATTTTGCAGAATATTAGAGAGAACAACATATTCCTCTTGATCTTTAATGGTGCAAGAATTTTCCAACATCATCAACTGTTGGAAAGAGCATTAATAAACTTTTGGTTCTTCAATCCAAACTGTTTGATCCTCAACATTCAACAGTTGGGAAGCAGGATGGAGTATCAGTTTCTTGGTATCATTCCCATTCAAGATGATCATGTTGCTAGACCTGCATCCTGTAAATACATCAGTAGTGACAAACCATTCCCTTCCTAGTATAAGAGGATAACCTCCTAGAATTACCTTTGGTTGTAGGACAATAAAACCAGCAAGGTATTCCCAAGAATTCACTACCACAACAATGTCCTCAAGGACTCCTTCAGGATTTACTGTTGATCTATCTACTAGTTGTAATATTGTAAATTTCAGCCTAAGTCCTTCCAAATTCAAACCATCTATGACTTACTTTGTCTTGACGTTGATTTTTACCTCTAGGTCAATCAGAGTATTTTTAATTGTACTTCCATTGATAATAACATTCACCAAGGGACTCCCTAGATCTATGTACTTTGGTAACACAGAGTTTTCAAGCATGATATCATCCAACTTCCCAATGAATTGTATTATATATGGATCTTTTCTTTTTCTACCTAGTTTTTCAATACATAGATCCTTGATCAGCTTGTTATAAATAGGAATGTGCTTGATGGGTTGAATGATTGGAATTTTCACAAAAAAATTCTTCAACTGATTGACAAAATCAAAATCAAAATCTAATTTAGGGTCAAGATTTCTTTCTTGAAAACTCTCTGGAAATAGGGGTCTGTTGACTTGCATTTTACTTTTGTTGGAATTCTATTCACATTGTTATGGATCAGATTGCATTGTCTTCTGGATTTATTGGGGATCATCTTGGAGAAATTGTGATTCATTTTTTATCTCCGTGATTATAGGTTTACTTGGTGGCATAAGTGCTCTTATTGAGTAGAGATGGATATTTTTGACATCAACTAAATAAGTAGAGTATTAAGTTGATTCAGAATTATAGGCTGGCTGAGAAGATTTATAATTAGGGTTAGTTATTGGCTGAACTAGAAATTAAGTAGCTTTTGATTAAGAGATAGATTGGGTGTTTTGCATCAAATATTGTTGTTGTGGGTAGGGAGGTTGATGGTAGGGTTATTGGTAGTTAAGAGGTTGATTTCCCCATTTCTTCCCTCCTCTCCAAGGTTTCTTCCATGAATAAGGGGGTTACTGCCATTGTTGTCCTGAGAACTGAGGTTGTTATGGCTGTTGGTATTGGCTAGGGTAAGGAGCCCAACCTTGTTGAGTATTATCCCAAGGTGGAGGTTATATATTTTTATATGAACTATTAGCCCAATTTAGAAAATATGACACAGGATCTTGTGACATACCTCCTTTTCTTGGTGTTCATGGCTTCCTTTGGGCAACGTAAAAAACTTACCCATCCTCCATTTCTATCATTTTAAAATTTGGTGCAGCCTCTTTCCCTTCTGTAATGTTGGCCAATCTCTTGCATGTGTAATCAACTTTTTTTTCTTCTATAAGAATGACAGAACTTTGTAAGTGTCACCTCTACATCCTCTCTTTTCTTCTTTGCATGAAGGGCATCAAGCTAGGTGGCCATACCATTAACTATTTCTTGTTTTGTGTTCTTAAACATGTTTACAATGTTTGATTTAGATATTTCTTTAATTCCTTTGGCATTTTCTCTACCCTTTTATCTAACACTTCTTATTATTTTTATTGTTTTTCTAGAATAGTTCATGCATAGTTCAAAAATCTCATCAAAAGTGGCCTTGGATATGTCTCCAACTCTTATTAATTCCAAAGCATCCACATCTTCCTCACTGAGTCCTTTTAAGAAGAGTAACTTCAATGACTCAGGAGGTAACCTTGTGTGTCTTGAATTCTGAATGAAAAATAGGAATCTCTCAAGGTAATCTTCCAGTGGCTCATATTCCTTTTGTGCCATCTTGAAGAGTTCATCTCCTCCTCTGCTACTTGGTCTGCAATAGTATCGGTACTTGGTTAGAAAAATTTTCTTCATCTGTTGTCATGTAGTAAAAATGTATCTTCCTAGGCCCATAAAACATCTCAAGGTTGCATCCTTAAGTGTAGCAGGGAACATATTTATCTTGTGTGCATTAGTTTTGTAGGCATAACTCCTACATAAGACATCAAACTTATCTAAGAAAGTGTATGGTTCTTAATTCATAGATCCATGAAAAATAGGAAGAGTTGATGGAGAGATGTTCTTCATAATAGTATGTTGATTATTATTGGAGATAGGAAACTCAAATGATTCCCCTGCTTTCACATTTTGATTCACCTCCTCTGTCATGTTTTTTTGTTCAAGAAAAGTTGCAGAACTTTCACTTGGACGGGGGTGTTCTATCAAAAAACCCTATACAAAAGAGGATGTTTCTTCTTCAGAATCAGAAGTAATTTATGTTGTTTGAGGATTTGGTAGGAATCTACCATTGGCATCTCTAGGACGGTGTATACATCAACTGACTCAACTCAATCAACATTCGTTAGTGGGGGGGTTTGAAGGTGGAATTTATACAACCTATTATGTTATAAGAAATTAAAAAATGTAAACCTCACAAAATCCTATAACTTGGCAATATCTCTGGCAACGGCACCAAAAATGGTGGTGCAAATCAACTTGCAGCAATTAATGTGTTGTACATTGAATCACATTTATTTAATTATCAAATCAGGGGACGTAAACTTGAAATACTATCGGTGTTGTATGCATAGTTACAATGATTTAAGAGGTTGGAAATGAAATAACTCGTCACAAAACAATACTAAAAAAGAAAAACTCAAACTTGGAAATAAATGACTGCTAAATTCTTATAACTGAAATGAAGTTGCAGATTTAGAAAGAAAATGGTTCCTTAAGTAATTATACATAAAACAAATGAAGGGAAGGGATGTAGTAGACCTCAAGTGGGCCCTGACTTGGGTGTTAATCATGTCCTAACTTTTTAGATAAGAACTAAATGAAAGAACTCAAATATTTATTGATTTTCATAAAAGCATTACATGTAGGAACAAATTATTCACTAGCTAACTTCGATCTCTACAACTCACTAATTTCATTCTAACTAAGAACTGCATTACCAAGCACCAGCCTTTTCCTTTATACCTCATCATTACAACATGTGATAAGAAGAAGAAGAATAGAACAATAAGTCTTCAACAAAATGAGTGAAAGATTCAACACACATGTTTGAAACATATAACAGGTGTTCAATTAATCAATCAGTTCTCCATGAAACACACAACAAGTGTTAATATAACAATTGGTTCTTCATCAATGACCAAATCAAAGACTAATTTGTCTCCTATTTTTCCATGTTCTTGTTGTAACTGCTTCTCCAATGGCATGTAAGGAATTGAGTTCCATAACTCCACATTTCAAAAGATCTTAACAAATGTGGGCTCTTTGTTGTGGATGAATTTCTTTGGATACAGATGAGTTGTTGCAGATAGATTACTTCATTTCATATGGAAAATTACTCACAGCTAAGAGTTGCATCAACACATAAAAAAAAATCCAATCAATTTATTGAGATAACAAGAATAAATGCATAGATAACATCATAAAATAAAGACAACTAGATATAACTATATTAATTAATCAATATGTCAAAGGTTCATGGTCATGATGGTAATGTGCAATAATGTTATTTGGAAATACATAGACATGGGTACAAAATATTATCAAAATACACAAGATGAGTTGTTATGAAAGAAATTTATACAACTCATCAGTGCTCCTCTATTTCCACATCTTCCATCATCACTTCTTCTCCTCCCACCTCCATGGGAGAATCAAGTCTTAACATCTCAATTTCTCTGTATACAACTCATTTTTCTTCTCCTCTCATTTCTCATATTCAACCAAATTCTTCTTCTAGCACCCATGCCTTAGAATCTTTGGTGTGCATGAGCTATAAGCCAAATTTCTTCAATTACAACGGGGTACCACTACATCATCTTCTTCTATAAATTCCTCTCTTCTTCGCTCTTACACCTGAAGTTGCATCTTATCCCCTTCCTCTCGATTTTGATTCACCTAAAATTCCACTTTTCAATGAAAAGGAAGATCCACAAGATCATCTTAGATCATTTCATGTTGTTTTCCTAAACTATGCTTCTAATGATACATTATTTAAAAATTTATTTCCTAAAAGTTTAAAATATTATGCATTGCAATGGTTCTATGATTTTTCTGTTCATTCTGTATAATCTTTTACCCCATTATCAAATCAATTTTTTGGCACATTTTTGTATTAATATTGATACTAAAATATCAAACACACAAAAGGATGAAATGAAAAAAGGACCTAATGAGAACCATAGTAACTATGTTCTGCATTATAATACCAATCTTACTAAAATGAGAAATGTCCTAGCTTATTTTGAGTTACAAGACCTCTTTTTGCAGAGCCTCTTACCTCATACCCAAGAGTCAATCACATTTGATGCCTTTGTTCCTTCGCTCACTTGTTTCATATCCTTAAGTACTACAAAGGAAAGATAATTTCCATGGGAAAGCTCAAATATAGTGATCAATCTTCTAATCAATCTCAAGATAAATGCCAAAGTAAATCTACTTTCAAGAGTAAACCTACTGAACCAGGATTTGAGGCTAAGACCGCTATTAATGTAGTATCCCAAGTCATGAAGCTCCAGCTTCAAGGTCCTTAGTTTGAAATTTTACTAAATTTCCTATTCCACCTTGAGAAGTGTTAAAAAAAATCTTACTAGTAACCTTATCTCTCTTTTTCCACTACTCGAGTTGGATCCTAGTCATCCTCAATTCAAGAACTTTGATGAAAAATCATATTGTGACTACCACCTCTGTAATTTCCACTCTACCAAATCAATGCTTCAAACTTAAACATGTGATTCAATACTCAATTGATTTTGATACAATTGAATGGGATGAGATTGTTTCTTCTAAACCTACCAATAATAATGTTAAGCTGAAAATATTCAATGACCATCTCCTTAAACATGAAAATTTTTCACCTGAGGCAACAGCTAACCATACTTATAACACATTTCTACTTCCTTTGTCCCCCAAATGTTCCTTTAGAATTTATCATTGGCCCTACTACTACTTCGCAACCTATCATTACCTTTATGATGCAGACTTTCATGCTTATTTCAAATCTTCCAAGCTTCACATTGATGTTTCTATTCCTAATCATGCTCTTAACAATGTAATGACCAATCCCAATTTTAAACATAACACATTTTCACTCCCTCTTCTAAGTATTATTGGCTTCCCATTATCCCAAATCAAGCATAATTCACCTACCTCTTATGGGCATATCACTCTTCCCATCACAATTGGGCCTCTCACTATCTATGTACCATTTCTTGACACATCGAAAGTAAAGCATTATGACATGGTATTAGGTCTTCCTTGGCTTAAGGATACCAAGGTTGTCCCATCGATTGTACACCAATGTGTCACATGCATACATGAGAGTCAAGTTATCATTGTCTAAGGTATACCACATAGTGCCTCTTTACCTATTATTCCTCAAGTTTCACAGGTCCTTACCACTAGTGCACTGCCCACTTTAATCAACCTTATGTCTACTTCACCTACTATTATAGGTACTCCTACATCTAGCAATGATAATCTTACATATTTGACACACATTCCTAGTACAGTCCCATCATTTCACCACTAGCTATTAGCCTCATAGATCTCCTTGATTCTCACTACCCATCACTCACTTTCGTCGTATCTCTAGCTTTCATAGCCCTCCACATAGGACTAGGCCATCACACATGGTTCATGATACATACCACACGTCTGCATCACGTCATAGTTCTATGTCTCCTACCCTGCGGTGCAATTCCTTATACTACATCCTTCCTCTACACACTATCCCACACATAGTATCATATGACACTATCCCTTTGACTCGTGATCATATGTTTCCTTAGTTCACATATGCTTCCTTAGTTCACATTGGCAGATAGTGTGCCTTTACTCAATATTCTCATTGGTTGGATCATATACTACTCACACACTAGGGATCATCAAACCTCCTCCCTCTTTCTTATGATGCATTATGTTTATGAGTTCAACTTGATTGTTGAGGGAGTGGCTACATACATGACCCTCACTTCACACACACACATTGGGAAGTAGTATTACTTCCCCTCTTTGGTTACACACTCCATATTCTCCTCCAGGGGAATTCTTAGATCACCCTTCCTTATCTTCTAATAGGTTTTCATTTACGCCCTTAGGGGTCCTAAAAATCCAAAAACATTCAGTCAAATATGATAAAAATCCAAAAACATTCAAATATATACCAAACATTCAAAACTTTTTGCATTTCTCTTACTTGGTCATTTCTATTATACGCTTATATTATTCGTGTTGTACTTATCATGTTCACTTGACACATAGTATATTATATCATTTTTCTATACACATGTAAATTCACACAATAAATTGAGCTAAATACAAGCTACATACATATTTTTACGCTATGCATGATGTTTGACACTGCTCTCTACTAGTTCTTCCACAAATATTGGGGGCATCCACTCTACATTTTCTCACATACATGTGTTATTATTAACTATTTCCTACTTTATTTTATTTTACCTCATTCACTCAGTACATACATTGTGTCATATCATTTATTTATCTAACATACCAAAGGGTTATTCATGTGTAGTATTTTTTTTAGGTCACTTCCAAGTTGAGCTCATCTTCATCCTATTATTTTTTTATTGCATTACATGCTTGCTATATGTTTTCACTTATTTTTGGGTTATGCCCTATGTATAAGTGTTTGTTTGTTTGTTGGCCTTGAGTGCCTTAAGTGCCTTGCATCATCCTAAGTGGTGTCCCTTGTATACGGTATATGTTTTTCCATGATTTTTATACTTGCATTTCATTGCATGTTTTTGCTTATATATATTGCATTGTTTCTCTATTTTCTTTCTACTAACACTTTATTAGTTTTTCTATTGTATTTTTATGTATGTGTCATGGTATACACCATGCACAATCCCCCTTTACCCTTCAAGAATCATATAACACATGTGCACATCAATTACATGTGCTCTTGTTTGGGTCATGTTCATATTGCTTTATCTCACACACCTTAAACAAGGGGCCAACCATCAGGTGATATTTCACCCTGACAATAGCTCAAAATCAAGAAAAAAATAACATGTACAAAATTAGACAGGTCAAAGGCTTATTAAATGGCTAAAAACTAAATTGGGTCAAGAAATACACAGGGACCAAACCATACAGTAAAGACCATATCATGTGGTCATTATGGCCCATTCCATGTGCTTATGTCATGGGGGAAGATTCAATAATTTTCTCAGTTGGTATATTTTCTTAGGGACACATACATGCATTTCACTTAGTTTCAATGATAAGATGCATGGTACATATCAAGTTATGGTGGCACAAAGCGTACATGTGAGCTAGAATTTCCCCAATACATTGTGTGATCATTTGAAATTCAATTTGGTTCATGTTCATTTGTAAAGGATCTTATATGTGGCTCTTAGGAAGTGTTGAGGTGATTGGTATCCTTATATGATTGACTCCCCATTGCTCATAATTTTATGGAGGGATGTGGAGTGTAAGGATATTACTTGTATAAATTAGAACATATACAGCAGAATAACATGAGAGAACACCAAAATATAGATAAATGATGACAATATGCTCATATAATAGCTTTACCACTTTGAGGGGGAAACCTCCAAACCAAACAATAAGACTCAAATGCTGAATATGATGATGAACTACTACCTATAATCCCCTATATATATTATTCATTATGTTATGGCCATCACCAAGGCTGACCTATTAAGCATAAGAAAGTATAAATGATGATATGGTAAGCCACAAGTCGGCTACTCATATCCTAATACAAGCAATAGGTTAAGGGCATAACATGCCCTTCCCCTTTGAACCAATGTTGTCCTCAACATTGAATACTCCTTGATGTTGGTGTAGAAAACCTTCATCCTCCCAGGTTGCATCTTCTATGCTCAGATTCTTCCACTTGATCAGATATTCCTTAATGTCTCTAGTTCTCAGCCTCTTAGTACATGTTTGTAGAATCTTCTCTGGCTCCAAAATGATTCTTCCTTCCTCATCAAGTTCTGGTAACTCTATCTATGCTTCAAATTTATTTCCAATAACCTTGAGTGTTTGAGGATTACTAATACCTGACAAGGCATGGCAAGAAATTGTAGGTTGGTGATCTTCTACTTCATCTTCTAATGGTTCCTCATCCTCTCCTATCATTTCAACTTCCTCGTCATCCTCATTTCCTCCTTCAATATCAAACAACTTCTTCTCAGCACATTTGTGTCCCAGTCCATATTTGGTGTCACAATTAAAACATAATCCTTTTTCTCTCTTTTCTTCCATTTGTTGAGGAGTCAGTCTAATTGGCTGAGCAAATGAAGGGGAAGAGATACTACAGTCTCTGGTGATAACGAAAGGCTTCCTCCTACTACAAAGAAAATTTTCCTCTGCTTGACATGCCATGATAATAGAATCAGAAATCTTGAGTGGATTAAACATACATACCTCATACTTGATGTGGTCCTTAAGACCCCCAAGAAATACGCCATTCAGATTCCCTTCTGGAATATTCTCCACCCTTAAGGAAAAGTTCTAGAATTGATGCACATAATCTTTGATTGATCCTATTTGTCATAACTTTTCCAATTGACTAAAGTAGTTCTCTAAAACACTAGAACTATAATGCAATTGTAACTCCTCGGTAAAAACTGTCCAAGTGACACTGAGACCATTCTTCTGCCTTTGAACACCTAACCATTGATACCAAACAAATTGGTCTGGTTCAAGATACATGGATGCCAAGGTCACCTTTTGTCCTGATGGTGTTTGATGTAACTCAAAGAAGTTCTCCATTTGATTTATCCAATTCAGTGGATCCTTCCCATTAAATTTGCATATATCCACTTTTGGCCTCATGTTCTGTCGTTGCGAATAAGTTGGATTCTGATTAGGCTAGAAAAGTGATCCAACATGGTTATTTTGTCCATTATTTTGAACTGAATATCCTCCTTGGTTGATATGGGGCTGATTTGGGACATACTGTTTACCCTTTATATGTCGCATGCTATCATCTAACCGCTGATTGATTTGGTCTATGTCTCCTTTAGAGGCCATCTCAGATTGTACATTTTACAGCTCATACTCAAGTTGGCTCACCTTATGATCAACTGAAGTAAACCCTAGTGCTGAGGAATCTATATTTACCCATTCTGACTCTAACTCTTCAATCACTACCCCATCGTTATCTGGGGTTTTACTCAGAGTAACCGGATTCTGTTTTGCTCTTGTGGAAGGCCTCGCCATGATGTCAAACCTTAGGGTTTAGGGTTTTGATACAAATTCGACAAAATAGGAAAAAACATAGAGAAGATACTAATAATATTTTTTTAGAGCTTTCCGAAAATGTAAATAACTTGAACAAATTCCACAATTTGCACCCCAGGGAGCGATTTTATGAAAAACCCTAAATTTGTAATAATTTGTGCAAAATAAATCAAAAAAGTATGAAATTTTCAGGGAACCTTACTTGAAATGTTTCACAATGCAGGTAAAAATATCTCTTGCCAATTATCTCTGGTTCAAAATATATGGCGGAAACAAAAAAAATAGGGTTTTTGCCCTAATTTTGGCCTAGATCGCAGCTCTGATACCACTTGTAAGGATATTACTTGTATAAATCAGAACATATATAGTAGAATAACATGAGAGAACACCAAAATATAGATAAATGATGACAATATGCTCATATAATAGCTTTTCCACTTCGAGGGGGCAACCTCCAATACCACTTCGAGGGGGTAACCTCTAAACCATACAATAACACTCCAATACTCAATATGATCATTAACTACAACCTTCTAATCCCTATATATACCATTCTAACCTATGGCCAATACTAAGGCTGACCTCCTAAGCATAATAAATCATAAATGAATGATATAATAAGATAAGGGGATGTGTGCCACATGTCGGCATCTCCATCAATACATATACATCATAACAACATTTCCCTAGGTGCATAGCATTCCTTCCCTCCTTGACATGTTTCGTCCCTGAAACATAAGAAGAAACCATGTAATGAGTGTGTTGTAAATTTTTACACACTTTGCGCCATGATCAATCATCCATCCATATGTGATCTTGGTAGATGATACATATCTCAACTAATATCCATATTTCGTTGTGCTACTCTGATTCCATTCATGACCATAGTTTATCATCCTTGGATTCCATGCATAACCAACATAAGGATTCAATGCATAACCATAATAAGGATTCCATGTATAACCATAATAAGGATTACATGCTTCATAATTGTTGCTCCATTGATCCCCTGTATAATTAAAGTGATTATTCCTCCAATTACCTATATATCTATATTGGTTGGAAATATGATGTGCCCTGGGATATCTCCATGATTTTTTTCTCTCATGTTGATGTGGATTTCCATAGGTTGCAGTTGTAGTATCCTCAACCTTATCAACCTGTTTCTGAACTTTCTTTTCTTCTTCCACCTTTGCATTTGATATTTCCTTTTTCTCTTGAGTAAATGAATCATCATTTCCTTCTTTTTCTTCATGTTCCTCTTTTGAATCATCCTTATTCCCTTCTTCTCCATATTTTAAATCATCCTCATGGTCTATATTGACTTTTCTTTAATTTCCATTAATCCTGATATCCTATAAAGTGACCTTCTTCTTTTTGTACCAAATCTTCATAAACTTATTTGTCATATTAATATTAATTGTCCCCAGTGTCTCTAACCAAGGATACCCAAGAACAATATCTAAACCATCCATATATAAGGAAAAAAAATCTGAATGTAAAGTATATTTGTCCATAGTAAGTTTTAAATCTTCAAAAACTTGAATTTTCTTACCATTCACTTGAGCTTCTTTGATATTACTTCCTTGAATATGTAGATGTTGAGCCATATCCTTGTTGATGAAGTTATACTTGCTGTTAGGGTTTATGGAAAAAATTATCTTATTCTTTTAAATGCATCCATGAAACTAAAATATGGTATCTTCCTTCTTGGGAGCTATAATATCTTCTTCTACATCAATATCTTGTTTTTCTTCCTCTTCTTCATAGTCGTCTTCAACTTCTTCTGCGTTTTCAATTCTTCAATATATGTTGCACCATCATCTTCCCTTGAATCTTCTTCACCTTCCTCTTCATCTTCTTTCTCTCTTGATTCTTCAATATATTCTTCCCCATCATCTTCCTTTGACTCTTCTTCCTCTTTGTGGTCCCATTTATCCATAAAAAGTTGTTCCATTTCCTCCCAAGACCAATCCTTCCTGTCATTTTTTAACTCAGAAAACCAAATCCATGTAGGACCACCAAGATAATGTGAAAACCTATTCCTTGTCATGAAATATGAGAAATATATATTCTTAAATTTTATCCACCATTCTTTAGCATCCATCTCACCATTTCCATAAAAATTTATTATCCCCGTGATCATGATTAAGGTTTAGGAATTCTGAAAATATTTCAATAGATGGATAAAAACACAAAGAACAAACCCTAACTTAAATTTCAAGAGATTTCCGAAAATATAAATTTTGCTAAAAAATACCACAATTTGCTTCCTAAAAAGTGAATTTATGAAAAAACCTAAAACACCAATAAAATCCGCAAAATAGATCCAATGGAGCTTAAATTTTCATATATTCTGACATAGAGTGTTTTCAAATTATGATGCAAAAATTGGGAAAAAAATTCGATACCCTCTTCAAGATATAGTTGAAACAAAAAATTAGGGTTTTTGCCCTAATTTTGGCCGAAATTGATGCTCTAATACCACCTGTAAGGATATTACTTGTATAAATCAGAACATATATAGTAGAATAACATGAGAGAACACCAAAATATAGATAAATGATGACAATATGCTCATATAATAGCTTTTCCACTTCGAGGGGGAAACCTCCAAACCAGACAATAAGACTCAAATGTTGAATATGATGATGAACTACTACCTATAATCCCCTATATATACTATTCATATGTTATGGCCATCACCACGGCCGACCTACTAAGCATAAGAAAGTATAAATGATGGATATGGTAAGCCACAAGTCGGCTACTCATATCCTAATACAAGCAATAGGTTAAGGGCGTAGCATGGAGTGACTAAAACACTCCCCATACCACTTCTCTTCACCATGCGGAGTGTATTTTCACTTCTTTTTATTCTCCTTTGCACATTCCACTTGGGGACTAATCAACCTCAAGCCCTTGCAACTAGCTCCAATGGAAAGTTCAGAAAATCTCCATGACAACAATAGCGAGATTACTCTCTCCCCCTCTTTCACAAAAAAAACCAGGTGTACTCTTTGCTTTGTTTTACTTTTCTATTTACATATTGTTATTTTCATACTAAGTTCAAGATGTTCATGTTAAAGTTTGATTTCTTATAATATGGAAATTTACTACACTCTTTTCTCTACATATACTCCTCTTGAAAACACTAGCACAATTGGAATGGAGACAAATTCCTTGCACAAACACAAGGTTATTTGAGAGAAAAAAAAGTGTGTCTACACACTCAAGTGGATTTTTCTTTAAGCAGCAATTTTTAATTCCATAATTAAAGGGGAAAAAAATGTAGACACTCATTTTGGTAATTCATGGCTTGTAACAACATGCATACACTAGTCCATACTTTCTCAATTTGACCAATTATCTTATCCCTAGCTACATCCCACTTATTCTTGTTGGAACACACAACCCATTTGTTCACACAATGGTCATATTAGTCCAACCAATTAGGTTATATCCTCACATGTCACAATTCCAACCTTCAAATCATCCGCACATGCATCTAGGACCATAGCAGATAAGGAGGTGCATATCACCCATATGCACATGAACATGAACCTAAGACCCATGGATAAGTACCAAGTGTGTATTTTTGGGTCTTACTGAAGAGGACAACATATACACATGACACCCAAGGTCCTAATGAGAAAATACTAAGAGTAATCAGAAGCAAGGCCTCTCTGACACTCCCTTGAGTTTTTATTCATTCTGAACATCCATATAGGGTAGTTCTCTACTCATATATGCAAGTACAAAGACACATTACCAAGGTCAAGTCAATCTAGGGCAAGAATCAAGGACAATCCCATTATTGGAAGATCATGGTTATTGATTTGGCTTTATGCATTCTAGATATCACATGTTAGGAGAGAACGACATGTGGTTTGAGCCCTCTTTGGAATAGTGGCGAAATCAGTGGTGCACAGGGGTGCGCATAACCCACCTAATTTTTTTTACAGGAGTCCCTTGATGTATAGGATTTTAAAATTTTAATCAGCTACACATCGAGCATCACACAGTGTTGGAGATCCAAGTTGCGCACAGGAGCAAATCACGGAACAATACACAAACCCAGAAATTATTAGGAGAAGAGAGAAAAAAAGGACAAGATCATATAGAAAGGGCCATAATAAGGTTATGTTTTAGCCCATCTCATCCACTTTGGTCCAAGAAGCTCCACATCGCACAGTTCCAAAGATAGATTCAGATCAAATCATTTCTAGCCATTTTCAGTTAGCAACCAACCCAGATCAACATGGGAACTAGAATATCAATTAAGTCATCTTCTTCTCCTCATTGTTAGTGTTTTTTAATTGTATTTCATTGTTTATCCTTGTTTAATTTTGTTCCCTAATATTATTGTAATTAGCCTTGGAAACTAGCTTATTAGGATAATCTACCATCGGTTACTAGCCCTAGAGATATTAACCATTTAGGTTAAATCATAGTCAAATACATTATTCATATTACATAAATGGTCGAATATATATACTCACCAATTCCACCTTAACACTCTAGTTGTGCTCTGTCATATGCATACTTTACTCTATGCTCTCTACTCACACTTACACACTCTCCTCTACTTACTTCTACCATATATACTCCCATATGTGTACAAATTATATCCAATACAAATGTTCATTATTATTATACATGTCTATCAAACGCACATAGTCACTGTTCCAAGTCATGAAGCATTGTGCAATTTTCCATGGGTTGGTCTAGTGTTGTGTGGCTTTCCCCATCCCACAATATACTATAAATCTTCCATGGCCATGAACTCGATGAAGAACAATGCCAACATCCCCGCTTAGGGATGGGATTTTACGCCTATCCAAGGTGTGTGTGTGTGTGTGTGTGTGTGTGTGTGTGTGTGTGTGTGTGTGTGTGTGTGTGTGTGTGTGTGTGTGTGTGTGTGTGTATTTGATATCTTATTAAAAAATTATTGAGTTATTTATATGATATAATAGAACTGCGTTACCATTATTAACTTGCCTCATACTCTATATATATATATATATATAATTTTGTGTAAAATTTGAAAAGAGTTTGAATTTATTATCATGTTGAAGGCATATAGTCTTCAAATTTTCCATTAATTATTTTCTTCCTTATCATCACCTTCCATCACATGGATAATTTCATATTTAAACTATAGTTTGTACAAACATAATATTTTATATTTTATTGTAAATAGCATTTATCCTTCATTTCATTCGATGGTTGACTTTATCCTTTATTGTTTTTTAAAAATGAGGTAAAACTTTGTCTCTTACAATATTGTTATGCAAAAATAAATTTTGCATCACATAAGTGAGAACTTGATGATTTGAAATGGAATTTAATTCCTAACTTGGTGTTTCAGTTACCATGCATGGGTATATTTTTTGTTTTTCATTATGAAGACTTGAAAAGAAAACTTTGAGTGGAGCCTTCCACCCATGCGTTGGTTTTGTTGTGCCTCCATGAATTTTTCCCTCAACTTCTTTAGCAGTTGTAGTTTAGCCACAAGAAACAAAGAATTCATCAAAATATTAAAATTTTGGATTGTGCAAAAGAGGTAAATACAACTGATGTAAACATTATTATGGAATGATATATTCCTTACATCCATCAATTCTAGCCTTATATACTTGTTAACCCTTCCTTCTTTAAATTCATATACCCTCAACATAAATTTTGTCTATACATTTTATGTTCAAGTTTTTTTCTTTTATTTTTGATAAGGACATAAGGTCATAACCATATTTTTGGTTCTATTAATCTTCATATATTACGAAATTGAGGGTGATTCTTTTAGGGGTTAAATTTAGATCCATAATGTGGGTATTCTTGAGGATCTAGTTTTATACTAGCATAAGGTATTTGATCCAATCATATAGTAATGCATGTTTTATTCTAGTGTATAGGGTTTTGCGATGACAAAAATTGAGTCTCCTTACATATGGATATATTAGCCAAACATCCTCTTCCTATAATGCATGGCACTTTTGGAAGGGTTCATAACAAATTCATTTTGACTATTTTACACCTCTTATTATTCCCACTAGCCCAAGAGTACATTTCTTACATCCTTATCAAATTTGTGTAGATATTTCCTTTGAAGGACGTCATGATATTATGCACTCTCTAGATATGAAGATAAAAGAGTTGTCTTTATCATTTGGAGATCTCATATTGAGGAGTGAGGCTATAAATAAGCATGATTTCCATTAGGGGATAACATAAAAGAAACAATTGTGAGATATCTTTTCTAGAACATGATTTAATGAAGTGATATGAACTTGTTTGTATAGGGTTTTGAAGTAATTTGTTATGACAAGGCTGACCCAAGAGGATGAAATAATCCAACAAAGATAATCGAATTGAACTCAAATTTGGAGGATGTATTGATCACAAACCATATAGTTCATACAGGAATGGATTCTACATCTTAACCATACCATATGGTTTTGGACAAGGTAGTATGTATCATGATAAGAAGAGGTAAAATACTAATTTTATGTATTTATATTTAGAATGTGATGACATATCAATGTGTAAAATTAAGTAAGTTGAGAGAGACTATAATATGTAGTAATCGGGGATAGAATGTGGATATTTGTCTTAGCAAAAGAGGATTGTCACAATTAACAGTGTCAAAGGGTAAATTTCTAAATTTAAGTGGCTAAAGAAATTTACGTTTAAGTATGTCCTATTCTCTTATCCTCTTTACCTCACATTGTAGAAAGTTTTTAAAATATTACTCCCACCAATTTTCTAGTTCAGGTATTGTAGGATTCCAAAAGAGTTGTGGGCATCCACCACTAGATATCAATTAACCAAACATGGGATCAAACACAAAATGTTGGCATAAAATATACATGTTTTTAGTTAATTGTGTTCTTTTGTTTCAATTAGAGATGATGTGTACAAAGGTAGATGTGATCTATTAAACATAAACAATTAACACATACATAAAATGAATTTTGAAGTAGGACTATGAATTCTAGCATAAAATATATAACATTAAAATTAGGTAAGATAATGCATAGGCACAAAAATTCCCTACCCTATGTCCATTTTATTCATATATCTAAATATTCAAATACATTTTTCATATTACAGATATGGCCGAATACATATACTCTCCAATGCCACCTTAACACTCTAGTTGTGCTCTATCGTATACATACTTTACTATATGCTCTCTACTCACACTTACACAGTCTTCTCTACTTACTTCTACCCTATATACTCTCATAAGTGTAAAAATTATATATGATACAAAGATTCATTACTATTATTTGTGTATATCAAACACACAGATTTGTTGTTCCAAGTCATGAAGTATTGTGCAGTGGTCCATGGGTTCGTCTAGTGTTGTGTGTCTTTCGCCATCCCATAATTATTCATTTTGAAATCGATGAAGAATATTGCCAACATTTCCACTAAGGGATGAGATTTAACGCCTATCCAAGGTTTTTTTAAAATATATTTTTCATTTGATATATCTTATTAAAAATTATTGAGTTATTCATATGATATAATAGAACTGCATTACCATTATTAACTTGCCTCTTACTTTATATATATATATATATATAGTTTGAATTTATCATCATGTTGAAGGCATATAGTATTCAAATTTTCCATTAATTATTTTCTTCCTTACCATCACCTTCCATCACATGGAAAATTTCATATTTAAATTATAGTTTGTACAAAAATAATATTTTATATTTTATTGTAAATAGCATTTATCCTTCATTTCATTGGATGGTTGTATTTTTCCTTTATTGTTTGTAAAAAATGAGGCAAAAATGTGTCCCTTACATTATAGTTATACAAACATAAATGTTGCATCACTTAAGTGACAATTTGATTATTTCAAACAAGGTTTCATTCCTAACGTGGTGTTTCAGTTGCCACACATGGGTATATGTTTTATCTTCCATTATGAAGACTTAAAAAGGAAAGTTTGATGGAGCCTGCCATACGTGTGTTGGTTTTGTTGTGCCTCCATGATTTTCTCCCTCTACTTCTTTGGTAGTTGTAGTTTATCCACACGAACCAAAGAATTCATCACAATATTAAAAACCCTAGATCATGCAAAGGAGGGCAATAAAACTGATGTAGACATCGTTATCGAACAAGATATTCCTTGCATTCATCATTACTAGCCTTATAGACTTATTATCTCTTCCTACTTTAAATTCATATACCCTCAACATAAATTTTGTCTATGCATTTTATGTTCTTGAATTTTTGATATGGACATAAGGTGATAACCATATTTGTGGTTCTATTAATCTCCATAGATTACAAAATTGAGGGTGATGCTTTTAGGGCTTAAATCTATATATGATGCGATATTCATGAGGAACTACTTTTATACTATCATAAGATCTTTGAATTAATCATATAGTAATGTAATTTATTTATTTTGGTGTATAGGGTTGTAGGATGATGAAAGCGGATCTCCTTGCATATGGATATACCTAGTCAAGCATTCTCTTCCTGTAATGTATGGCACTTGTGGAAGGGTTGATAGAAAAGCTATTTTTGACTATTTTACACCTCTCGTTAGTCCTAGTAGCCAAAGAGGATATTTCCTAAATCCTTATCAAATTTTTGTGGATATCTCCTCTTAAGGACGCCATGATATCATGCACTCTCTGGATAAGAGACTAAAAGAGTTATCTTTATCATTTGGAGATCTCATATGGAGGATATTCTTTTGCACAAGTGAGGCTATGAAGAAGCATGCTTTGAAGTAGGGTAGAACATAGAAGAAACAATTGTGAGAAATATTTCGTAGAACATGATTTAACTAACAAAGCCATGTATCAACTTCTATCATATCACAATTTTCTCCACTTCACTAACAACTCGATGATACTGGGGGCCATGGGGAGTGTCTCTCATGTTCGTATTGAATTGACATTGAGATAATGCAAGGTTTACAAGGGGTTGAGCTTCATACAATCCTTGTCTCTCGGGCCTTGAGGTCCCCAAAATTGCTCAAAATTACAAACATATGAAATGATCAATAGCGTTTGAACTAGACAAAGAGATGTCTACTTGAATTCGATCAACCGGTACTGAAATTTTTGTTCACGCATTGATTGCAAAAATGGAAGATTTAGATGACTTTTCCTTTAATATGTAAGCCTAAATGAGATTGTATATATATGAATTGCTCTATCTCCCTACAAAATCCGCTACAAGTAAAGTAAAATTTGTGGAATCTTGAAAACACTAAGGATGTTAAATCATGTCTAAAACATGTGACTAAGTTCTTATAGTGTCTTGTCTTCTACTCCATTGGGGTCTCCTCGACAGATTTGAACTTGGATTCCATCTCGAAACACCGTAGAAAAGACACGAAAGGAACAAAAGCTACACGTCTTCTTTATAGATTCCATTAAAATCTCTTCCTCCGTATGAATGACCGTGTTATGAATATAATTTGATTTAACATTTTATGTGGGAGAGGGGACACACTAAAAAGATGTTTTCCCAATGGCAATACCATTACTTAGGTAGGCTAGGGTTCCACCTTCCCTGTCAAATCTCAACTAAAGAGGGTTTTGTAGTTTTTGATGGTCCGCAATTGGAAAGTCGTACGGCTTATTAATGCCTTACATGAAGAGACTTTAAAATGTACGGGTTTTAAATCTCTGAGACGTACGACTGTCCTTATTTGCAGTTAGCACGGAACTCTTCACAAGTTGGGAGCATCACGTTACCCGGCGGTACGGCCGCAGCCTAAATGTTGAAAAACGATAAAACTATTTAAACACATACGCCAAAAATATACAGATGCACGTGGCAATGGTATTCCATTCTGTACTTGACGAGCGACCCCACCAACAGCTGGAATTTCAAATTATCTCAAAAAGTTTTTTGTAGGTGACTGTAAATTTTAAATTTTATTACCGGTAATATACGGCTAAAAACACAAAAAACGGTTCACAGCCTGTCAATTTGCAGGCCTCAGGTCCCCACCCATCCACCAGAATTTTGAGGACGATGAAACATGGAGCAGGACTGTTTTTAACCATTTATTGAACAATAAAATATTTTGTCTGTACTGTCCACCTTTGAAGTTACCTTTGCTGGAAAGTGTCAAAGACTGACAATGTTTTTGAAATCTACAATATTATCTTCTCTTAAATCAAAATGAATATATATATATATATATAGATTCTCTCCCGCATAATTTACCATTCCTATACAATTGTTAGTCATTTCCATATTTAAATGTGGATCTTCGGAAAAAATTAAAAAGAGTTTAAAATATATTTTTTTAGTAGTCTCTGAAATGAATAACTATCAAATTTAATATTTTTAGTTCGAAAGTAACATACTATAAATTTGTTATGTATAATGTACTCAAAACATGATATTATAGGGAGAATCTTCCACTTGTATTTATTTTTCAATAATATCATTAATAAGGTTAAAGGTACTATTTATGAAATGATACTTTTAAATTTATTATTTGATGTTTGTAAATTTATTTATTTTATACTTTTTAGGGTATTAGTGAGATCGTGAACATGTTTTATCATGAAGACAGGTTTAGAGGATAACCCTGAAAAGTTTGGATACAACAGAAAATGACACAAGGATCATATACAATGAAAAAATAAAAAATAGAGTATTATATACCAAAAAAATGATATGGGTGTAATAGTGTTAACCAATCATGTGAGCAAAACTAACTAGTTATATATAAGACTCTTATGTTTCAAGTAATAGTGAATCATGTGTTCAGTAAAGCACATTGTTCCATAACAGTGAGAGAATCACGGAGATGGAGGATGGAGTTGTGTCATAAATTAAGAAGTGATCGAAGAATGGAGAAAGAGACGACTTAAATGAATAAATTTGTGTTGAACAGTAAGGCTATGGAATTTTAGAAGAGATGTTAAGCAAGTACAAAGGTGGTGACTAAGGGAGCCAAATCTAAAAAATAGATCTATAGTATTTACATAGCCGAGCATCACAAGACTCAAGTCGAGGATACAGCCGAATGGAAGCTCTCAAAGAAGAAAGTCATGTGGGAGACAAGTTCAAAACCCAAAGTGATGACAAGCCTAACAAATCTTAGAGATGTTGCATAAACAGAAGTCGAGGTTAAGTTTGTTGCGTAGTTCATGAAGATGTTGAAGTTGAGAGAATCCATAACCTATAGGACTAAAAAACTCATAAATAAGGTGGATAACTCATCATGAAATCTAAGTCAAGATGGCTAGGGAAACCTAGAACTAACACATTTGTGACAATACAAAATTAAAAAATTGATAGAGTCGAGCTTAGGGAAAGCGTAAAGTTGAACATGAGCTCTTGAGACGTCGAAAAGATGTCGGTAGAACCAAAGTTGATAGCAAAACACAAGAAAATGATTATTGAAAGCAAGGTGAGCTAGTTTGAATAAAGCAAGCCCCAGATGAGATCGATAACCGAAAACATGTAAAACAAATTTTATAACCATTTAATTTTGTTTTACAGGGGCCTAGGAAATGTGAGCAAAGATGGATAAGTATGAAAGATCAACAAATGAACATTGAGGATCCAAAATCTATGCCTAATCCTTGCATAGAAGAAAGTAAGCATAACAACATATGCAATATACTTTCCCCCATTGCAATAGATGGTTGTAAGCTTGCAGCTTGTAAGAATTGAAATATGATAAGTGTTAACTTGTCCCTCGCCCAAACTTGTATTATCATTGTTATGTAGAAGGATAAGAATTAAATGTTTTTTAATGTGTCGCTCACTATGCAATTATGATGACATCCAATGATATTTTAGGACATAAGGGAGAGGTGTCAGTAGTTGTTACCTTAAAGTATGTAGGTTCACACAGCTACGCAGGTCTCACGTAGGAATGTAAAAATTAACTCATTTGAAATTTTAACATTTTTTTAATTTATATTTTTTGTTTAGGATGTTGAAATGAAGGGAAAGTCATAATTTAAAATAATTTAATATAAGATTATTAAAATGCATATAAATCATTAGTCCCCCAATAGCAAATGTTGTACATTGGTTCATTAATTGATAAATTGAAGATGTGTCATGAAGTGACTAGTTGTTGTGAGGTAAAAGTTGGGCAATTGTACATGTAGTACTATGAAAAGTATTAGAGAATATAAAAGCACATGCATCACGATTGCTGATTTGTTTTCAACTAGTGGCTCTCTTCCCTTATTATAATTTGATCGTTGCCCAAATTCTTAGACTTCGTTTAGAGATCGAACACAAATATCGGGATGTGGAAACTAACGGTGACTTGGTAATATTGAAGACATGGTGACAAAAATTTATCGATAGTAAAACATGTTTGAAAATATTGTAAATGGTCATCAAATCTTAGCTATGCTTAGGTATAGTGTGTTTCTTGTGTGTATACCAATATATCATAATTCATATGCCAATAGGGGTGACACCATAGTGGAAGTGGCCCTCATACTAACATAATGGTTGATTGGTTGCAAGATGAGTATGTTTTCTTACTCATCCTTCTCGTATCTTCTTATATGAGTTCATAATCCAAAATAATATTATGTACAATTTCCTTTAAATACATTCCTTACTAAGTCATATATGTTTCTTCAATGCATCTTGGAATTTCTTTTACAACTCTGCAAATCCTCGTTCGTTCATACATTTTTATATAGTTTATTACAACCAAAGTTTTATGTACTAGTTGGGTAAGTGCACATAAATGGGGGGCTAAAAAGCGGACAGAAAATGTTGAATCGTTGAAAAAACGTATAAGGTTCTAAATAATATCTTCATTTTTTTTTGGCAGGTTTGGTGATTCCCGAACCAAAATCATGTACGCGAAATAATGCATACACTTTATTGTGTGTACGCATTTCTAATGGTTAGGAACACATACATGTTCTTAACATTAATTATTTTTGGGGGGTTTTTGATGTGGAATGTGGGACTACGGGACATATTTACTAAAATAATTGTTAAGTATAATATTTATTTGAAATCTTATACTTTAAATTTATGTTAGTAAATATAAAAAATCAAGTTCACTCTACACCTGATAGAACTGGCCTTGTAGCTCCAACAATTATAATCTAGAAGATAGTTTTTCAAAATCTAATATGGTCAGTACTTACCCAATTTTCAAAATTTCAGCATTACACCTAAAGATTTTGGGGTGTAAATTTTGTAATTGGTATCTATTTTGGGAAAATATATAGTATTTTTTAAGGTTTTATGTCCTTTGGGATTGTTTACTAACATTTACAAGAGTTTTGGATATGTCAAAAGTAGATTTTACAAACCTCATAGCTCCCAAAGATAAGTACTTGCTTAAATATATATGGACTCATGATTTTCCCCATGAGCATGGAGTTGAAACCCTAATTTCATCTTAGTAGAAAGGTAGCATTGTATCATGGATCTATACATACTTTACAATCCTGGGACTATCCAATCAATTATAAAAATAGTTTCAATTGGTGAAGTGGATCTTAGCTATCTCATGACATTAGTCAAAGCATTCATCTCTGGAGGGATTCATAGATCTTTCCCATATGCTATGGGCAATTAATAACAAATCAACATACTCAAACCCAACAAATGACACTCTTTCTCGGGAGAAATTTATGGTAGATAGAATATAGCAAGACCACCACAAATCTATTGGGGTGTTTACCCCATATTTGTATACATGATATAGGGGTAGGGAAGAGTGAGTAAATATAGGGGTGCATGCATTTGGGATGACCACTAGATATAGAGATAAGGTACTTACCCCTTCATAAATTGGTACGAATTTTGAAATTTGGTCCATGGCTCATCAATTAGAAGGAGACTAATTCAAGACACATAAACATTATAAGGGCAGGACCAGTTATTAATTACTTATAAAAAATGGTAATCATACATCATGAATCATCCATATATATACATCAAAACCATGACCATGTTGGTCATCATCAACTATCCAATAAAATAAAAATGGAATAATACATCCACCATATACAAAAAAAATGGTGCTCATCACTGTGTTGAGCTACCAATGTCATCCCCTACTCCGTCTGGTGGAGATTGTACAACACTCGCAGTGCTCCCACATGCTATGGGTTGTCTTCATCTCTCTCAAGATATTTATCCCCGCCCTATACCATGCTAAATGCTCTACATAATTCATAGTACTCAGCCACTCACTTGTCACAATATCCTCATAATAACACATCTCCTCCATCAACTGCAAGTACTGCTACAAAGATACTGTGGCCGCGGGACCCATCCATCCTTATCTTTGTGATGTACTGGGGAATGTCGTTGTCATTGTCCCTACTCCCTAAGATACACTTTGTGTCTCACTCCACTCTTCTCCTGCATCTAATGGGTCATATCTCACTCTATAAACATCCTACTGCCCACGATATTTATCCCTGTGACATGTAGCTCGGTCTCTCACCTATCTCATCTGATCTACCACCTGCTCTATCCGTAACAACTCCCGTGTAATCAAGAAATCTCAACCTCCCTCTGTCTCACCACCAATGTCAGCACACTCGCTACTCGTCTCAAGTCTCGCACATCTCTCACGTGAGATGCCCACTAGCTCGTAACCTTGTTATCTTTACAGCTCGTGCACAAACCTCTATTTATTTGTGCTTGTAAATCAACACTTGTATCCCCTCCTCCACCTGCAACTCTTGATCCTAATCCCCCTATACCAGACAACCATACTACATCTTCCTATGATGGTATGAATGTCTGCACCGGCCCTGTAACACCATCCACCTCCATCACGTCTACATCCTGCCTCTCCGGACTCTGTACTGGTGATTGAAATATTGGTTGTTAAACTGGAGCACTACCCACAACAATAATATATGGTCCCTATATAACCCCTTCTTGTCCCTGTGGCATCCCCCTGAGCACCTGTCGTTGACCATGCACAAACCTCATCCCACCGAATTGACGTGTCAATCTCGTCAGTCTAATCTCTGCCCATCACTCAATATATCCCTGTACACTACGAGGATCCTCCATTGTTGGTAATGATGTCTAAGGAATAACATGTACGTCATCCAAACTAGCTCTCGCAATTGTTACAAGAATCACTACACCCCATTCCTTTGTCTCCCATGTAGTCCGGATAAATATATTAAACCAAACTATCACAATACCCAATTTGGCCTATACCAATCTACTATATATGGCTGGACTCCCACCAAATAATAAGGAGTTCATATCCTCTCTAAATGCCTTTGATCCCCCCCCAAGCCTCATAATGGCGGTGTGGCCACCATGTAATGTCACCAACCTACAGCTCATCCATTTGTTGCCTTTACTAATCCATCTCACCCAAATGCTCTTGCTTGCCTCTGATCAAACACCAACCATATGTTATAGGCTCCCCCACCTAACGTTGCTCCCAAATCCCAATATGTGTTAAATTGTACGCATATGTGCTGATATAAACCCCCCAGTGCCTAAATTTACCCCAAAAATCCTAATAATCTCAAAAAATGCAAAAAATTAAATACAATAACCAATCACAAGGTACCTACCACTGCCCCGTCCACTGTTGGCCTATAGTACGTCCTCACTGCCTCCGCTCGGTGGTTTGTAATCCTATCATATGCCATTGTGCTCTCTCAGAGGCTCTCGTTTTCAACTATACGCAATGAAAATGTCCCGTCTCGTGGACCTCAAACTCCTTTTATACCCGTTAGGATGCCCTAAAAACTTCCAGGAGCTCGTTTTCTCAACCAATATGTCCATATCTCTTCCTGTTTCTTCTTACCTTCACTAAATTTCCTCCCATATCACCTATAATCGTAAAAAAAAAAAAATCGTACAAAAACAAAAAGTCACAAAAAATTAAAAAATTAGAAAATCGTAAAAAGAAAAAAATCCTAAACAATAAAAAAATCCTAAAAAATTTTAAAAATTGTAACAAATAAAAAAATTGTAAAAATTAAAAAATCCTAAAAAATTAAAAAATCTTAAAAATTTAAAAACACCAAAAAAAATTAAAAAATCCAAAAAATCCAAAAAATTACAAATTTAAAAAATCTTTAAAATAAAAAAAAATTGTTCAAAATCCAAACAATTAGTTATCACGTGTGTTGTGTTTGTCTGCATTTAAAATTTTTGGCTAATGATATGTGGCCTCTTTTCTTTCCTTTTCTTTTGCACGATCCAATAATATGAGGACCGTCTTTTTTTCACTATTTTGGTTGATGATATGAGGCCTCTTTTCTTTTTTTCTTTTGCACAGTCCAATGACATGAGGACTCTCTTTTTAAACTAGTTTGGTAGATGATACAAGGCCACTTTTCTTTTTTACTAATACTATTCAATGATATAAGGATACAAACATTTGGCAATTATGTCACTCCAGGTTTTATATCCTGGTACACCTTTCCATATGCCACAATAATCACATCGCTAATGATGATATTTGTGGGTACTTTACAGCTAGCACCCCCCTTCTATCAACATCTTTTAATCCTCTCATCATTCAACTCACCATCCAATTTCATCATATTTTTCTCCAATCAATCATCCAATGTTCACATCCACCATCCTACACCCCTTGATCGAGGCATCATATACTCCCAACTCCTCATTCTATCCCCCTGACCGGGGCATCATTTAATCATCTACAATATTTACCCTTGTCATACTAAGGCATCCTCAAATCCACACCCCAAATCCTCATTTTTGACTGGGGCATGTTATAATCCCAACTCCCCAAATCTTAGCTCCTTCACTGGGGCATATTCTAATCCACCAATCCCAAATCTTCACCCTTAAATCAGGCATCATATACTCCACAATCTACTATCTCCTAATCCTCTAATCTCCTATTCCTCTAATCCTACCTCTCCTTCCTTTAATCATCTCTTCTATTCTTCTAATATCACATTCCTCCAATCTCATCTCTCCTTCCTCTAATCCTCTCTTCTATTCTTCTATTCCTCTAATCCTCTCTTTTATTCTTCTATTCCTCTAATATTTTATCCTATTCTTCTCGTTTCATATTCCTTTAATCACTCTCAAATCTTCTCATCCCCTCATCCTCCCTCATCTATTCACTTAGGTCTCTCCTCTTTTCGAGTAGTTACCCGACTCATTCCTCCCGCCTAACCCCTCGAGGGGGCATCACCTCACCATATATCCTATCTTCTCTTAGATTTTCTTTGAACTGTCATTGCTTCGCAATAACACTTCAAAGAGGGGCAAAATGTAGACATATAAAATGTCGACATAATCATTTAGCAAATAATCACATTAATTTTACATTAATAATCCCTTTCCTATCACTAACCATATAATAATTAATTATTATATTTCAACTATTTCTATTATCCGTTTTAAAATCCCATCCTACCCTTAGTCATATTAATACATTATTTATATTTCCATTATCCCACTAATTAATCCCTATTAACTATTTTCTAAGAATTTAATATTACCACCCACCTACCACCTACCACCTACTCTATGCCTACTTTGCACCTAGCTTCTCCATCTAATCACCTCACTAAATACAATTAATCTCATCTAACCACAAGCTAAATGATCCCCCAAATCTAGAGGCTTCTATTTCTAGAAGCCTCCACTATTTTCCCTCTTCTATATTCAAATATTCAGATATTTGCCTCCCTCCATTGAATTTTTCAATGGAGAGTTCTTCCAATCTCTAAAATTTTAGAATTCTAGAGAATTCTTCATTTTCATGCATTTTTAATCATTGATCCATATCCTACATGGATCAATCCCAACCCTTGATTTATCATTCCTCTAACTATAAATAGAGGTGTCACCATCCATTTCCGCCACCTTGGAACAATTGCAAATATATGTTGTCAAAATCTCCAAACAAACTATCAATCACTAAGCATTCTATCAAGCAAAAAATCATCATTTTGAGAAGGGGAAGTACTGCCAAATCAAATCCACGAATCTGAAGCAAAAGCAATCATCCACTTGAGCACATCCAAGCTATCAAAGAAGGAGGATTTCCACTTGTAAGTAAGTACAAGTATATGATCTTCTCCCTCTTTCTATCATTGCTCAATCTGAGTTAGGTAGATAGTTGTGTTAGTTTAGGACTTGAATTAGTTTATTTCCTAGTTTGCTAGTTGCACGCTAACACCACTTTTTTTGCTTACACATGTGATAATGATGCAATAATAATTAGAAAATGTTTCTTGTAAAATAAAAAATAGATTATTATTTTTGTGGGATTTTTTATTTGTGTATGTTTATATTATTTCAAGGTGATTTTTATATTATAAAGATATTTTGTAAAATAATTATGAGAGTTATTCATTCATAAAAAATTATGGGTTTTAGGTTAATTTGAACGACAAAATTCGTTACTTTCAACATATTTATCAATAAAGCGAGGTGAAATTTTCTTCTTACATACAGAGGGGATAGAGTTCAGACGATCTCTTCATATGTATATGTAGGGGTCCTCTTCTCTAGGCCACACTTTATTTTGACCTTAGGTATATATTCTAGACTGAATAAGGGGTTTGTAGTTCTCACCTCTCTTGAAAAGCATTTTTTCTCTAGTTTTAGGACATTCAAACGAAGATTGACATATTTCAAGTTCACTTGTCACATCGGCCCTCTTGTATTATCATCAAATTGAGGACAAAAAACAAATATAGAAATTGGTGGTCACAATGTTATCTAAACATATTAATGGCAAGAGATCAGTTCCTCATGCCATCATCCTTGCAAAAATTGGCACACCACTAAGTTCATTGCTTCAATGATCTTCAAAAACTCAGGCAATTGGGTAACTCCCAGAGTAGGCACCTTAGGTATCTATACCTTACTTTCACATCATCTATGGAGTAGGAAAATCATGAGGTTGATTCATGTTGATATGCAAGAGATTTCTCATTTTTTCACCTCATTGATCTTGACATTGACATGCTATACTCGCATAGCTTTCGTATGGATGCTCCTCAACTCTTCAAGAGAGAGATAAACAATAGCATGTATACTAATATTTACAAACGATGTCTCAAGTCCACATAGACTCAACGTAAAGAGCCACTCATCTCAAAACTTCAACACTATATATATATATATATATATATATATATATATATATATATATATATATATATATATATATATATATATATATATGATGGGTTTATTCAATCTCTAGGGTACACAAAACTACACTTATCTTATACCCTGAAAGCTCCCCTTGCTTAGTGCGGAGTTTGCTCCCATCATCTTTGTATTGAGACAGACTAACTACGATATCCCTCAAGAGCATCGTATTTTTTCATATTTTCTCTTTGGAGCTTACAAGTGAGTACTCTTTTGTTTTTAAATGCTCTCCTTGTTACAAGATAAGGGTACTATTCTTGTCTCTTTAGAGATTCTCTTGACTCTCTCCATAAATTCATCGATTATGAAAACTAAATATGTTTAACCATCTTCATTTGAGAGATGTTCAACATTTACTAATGTCTTGCACCTGGGTAATTACATCTTACTCCCAACTGTTTAACATTATTAGTACGAAGATGCCCCGTGGCCATCCTCCAAATTTACATGTTGAACTAGTGAGGTGTTGCTGACCCAATGACTCACATTGCCTCACACCCATTACACACTTCATTACTGGCATATCAAAAAAAAATCTCTACCAATAAAATTCAACTCACTACTCAAGACCACTCTCTTTCTGAACTACTTCATAACATCTTTGTTAAACAATAGTCATTTTTTATTCTATTTTATTTTATTTCTTTTTTGTATTCTTTTGAGAGTGTCACTCTACTCCCTTTATCTTTTGCAATCCAATGAGTCCTAACTTTTACAATTCCATGGTCCCTGACCTTTTAAGAGACATCAATATATAATTTAAATTAAATGCAATATTACCTTCAAAAATCAAGACCCTTCATAAAAATTAAGATAATCCTTAACAAATTTTGATAGAGCACCCAAATTTCCCCGCCCACTGTCATTCCATATGGTTTTCAAGAAATTTCCACCGTCCAAAACATAAAAACGTCATGATCAAGTTTGGCGCTTGATCCGACTTGTTTCATGCAAGTGGCCTCAAAAGAAGATAAGCTGAATTATGGCACGGAAAAGCACACTGCTCAGATTTGATGAATGTTTTCCACACACAGAGACGTGCCATTATTGGTTGTAAAAAGGACAGTCGAATCCAGTTCTCTGGACCGTTCGATTTTGGGTTCTTGGGTCTCAAAGATTTGTGTGTTTCCTGGACGTTATTAAAATCTCTATTTATTTCTTTATCTTATTCGGAATTCTAAGTAATACAAGGAAAGTCATACTGTCCATCCACAAACTGACAAATCTCTTGACTTTAATGAAAATCACAGATGCTTCCAAACCGTCGTGTCCAGTCCAGTCCGGATGGCGATTCCTCACTCCCTTTAAAACATTCAATATTATGGCTCTCAAAACCAAAGGAAAACCATTGTTTTTTTGCGTGGTTCGCCGTTTTTTTAAGAGTGTGGTAGCAAAATGTTTATTATGGTAATTGTATCACTATCCATCAGTCTTCAACACTATTGAACAAAGCTGGTTTTTTCTCTGTTTTTTTCATTCTTTGGGTGGTATTGCAGGCCCACGAGTCATGAACACTTAAATGCTTTGAATACATTTTCGTGGGGATATAATGTGAATGATAGGATCATTGATATTTTTTGGTTTATTTTATGGATGAATTGGTAACTTATCTTTTACAAAGTTATTGTTGTGATGTGTTCCCAATGCCGGGATCAAGGCCTAGGTAAAGTGGGCAGTTGCCGAGGGGTGCTAGCATTTAAGGGTGTGTCGATATTGTTAATTACATTACGATTCGTCAAACTGGGTAATGGTGTGTAATAGGGATGTATGGGAGGTGAAATAGAGAGAGTGTGTGTTTTGGTTTCTTGGAAATTCACTGTCTTTTTGTGGTCTCACCGTCCAATTGCTTATGCATCTAAATGCCCAAAATGTTAGCATTTTAGGAAAATCCAAAGATAATGAGTTAGGAAGTATTGATTGTTCAACAACTATCAATTGATTTTGCAAGACAATGCATATTTGTAGGATACTTGCTCCCCATCATAGCCTCTACAATGTATAAACAAGTAAATGATTTCATGGGTTTGGTGGATTGTACTGAAAATATATACATGAATGCATGAGGGGTTTATTACCTGAGCAATATCCTAACACGTTCATTCATATTGAGGTAATTAAAATTGATAAAAACAAAGTCAATAGACATTAGAGGGTGAAAGGGTTTGATTTGTTAATATTTTGGATTGGGTATTGGGGTAGGTTAGAGAGGTGGGTGAGAGGAGAGGTAGGATTAGTTTTAATATAAAATGAAAACATTTTAACCCTACTTTTTAAAACTAAATACCTTAAAATTACAAAAGGAGTGTGGTCCTAAAGTTAAATTATAATCTCTTTTTGAATAAGGAAATCTCAATTAGGATATTCTTAACCAAAAAATGATAAGAAAGTAGAAAATTAAGATTAAGTACGGTTTTCAACACAAATGGTATTATTGCACCATTTTAATTATTTGAAAAATTATTGATAAATGATTAAAGCACAACATTAAGGTAATTGGTAACAGGTCTTGAATGGCTTCAAACTCTCTTTCTAGAGCAAAGACGTATTAAGAAAATAATAGATGAGTGAGAAACATGATATATTTTTTGTTTGATATATTAAGGTATAAATAAAAAGGGGTAAATATAATTGTAATCGAAAAATGGGTAAGTGAGGTACATGGAAAAAAGAGGATATTTTCATTCTAATAATATAACGGCAGGGGGTGGGCACAGGGGGGGTCAAGGGCGAGGGGGTATTATCAATTGAATAAGTAGAGGTAAAAACTAACATTAAGGGTATTCTTTAGTACCCTTTAAATGAGTGTTTTATATCATACTTTTACTAAGAGCACCCCCTGCATAAATGTTGTTTTTTTGGCACTTTTTATGTGGAAGCCTTTCTAATGATCTCGACAACTAACATAAAATCCCCTAAAATAGAAGAACTATATAAACAATGGAAAAACAGTTGCATGATAACATACCCGAGCGATGTCATGAAGTTGTTTTATTCACAATATGTTTAATAACAATAAAATGACATTTAAAGATTATCATTTGTTGGGAGATGTCTCTAATCTTTGCAAAGTATGTGCAAACTAGAAGAAAGTAGAAATAGTTATACCAATTACAAGGTATGCAAAATAATTATGTCCTGTCTTTATGTAACAAACTACATGTAGTGCAATCACTGCCACAAATAAGGTCAATTTTGTGTCATAAATTGACCTTTTTCATGTTCTTGGTCATGAAACTTTGCGGAATATGCATCATTACAGGTGGCATAAAAATGAAGCAACCAATCCTTTTTAATTATGCCACCTTTGCACTAGATTTATGTCACTTTTTTATCGCCCTTGTCGTGTATGATTTACATGATTTTTTAAGAAATAGTTAAAATTGATACACTCAAAAAAGCATCATTACTACATCCCCTACTAAAACAAAAAACAAAAAATAGATGCGCAATATTTTATTCTTCTTAATTCTTCACATTCCCATTATCAACATCGTTTAGATGTCCTTCTCATTTCCTCCTACCTTTTTCCCCCATTTTCATTCTTGTTTCCCTCCTTCCTACATTTTATTATTTCATCTTTCCATCATCAATACATTAAGCTCTGTTATGCTCCTATACTTCCACATGTACTCAAACTACAAATCAATTGAAATGAGAAAATATAAATAAGTATTTAAACCTCAAATATTTAAGCCTTGAGCTATAAATTTCATGCACAAATAGGGTTTGATTTATAGGGAAGACCAATGCTCACATGGTTAGATGATGATCCACTTGAAAAAAATTCTTCCAAGCAACAACATTGTACTTGAAATGCATGGAATGTACATTAGAGAAATTTGGGACGCTTGAAATAAAATTAATGTGTTATATGAAATAAATGTGCAAAAACACATAATATTCCTTTCCAAATATCTCATAATGCCCCATCATTCTTCATGGTTCCTTTTGTCTGTGTAAACACCCTAATTTCACATCTATCCTAAATCAATTAATTCCTCTTCATCATTTCCCACAAAAATACACTTCGAATTAATCAAATATAATTTGATTAATTATCCATTTCAAAATCCAAAAAATAACCCAATCTTCACCACATGTCATTATTCTCCATATTTTTCTACTATTGAATTAAAAATTTGAAGTTAAAATCCTCACCCACTCTTCATGGTCCCTACTCACCTAAAATCCTCCACTTATGAATTAAAAATCCAAATTCAAATCCTCACCCATTCCTCGTGGTCCCCACTCACCTAATCTTGCCCATATTTTCAAGCCATGATTACTTAAATTACTCTGAGTTCATCACTCCCTCAGGCTATAAATACAACCTTAGCCCTCCCCTCTAAACACACAGAGAATAAGCTTAAATGTCCTATCTAAGTTCTTGCATCCTTTAAGAAAAGAACATCCTTATGTCTCATCCTAATAGCCTCATTCTGAAGCACCCCGAGTCCATAATCATTTTTCACATCTGGTGCAAAGTAAGAGGATCGTTGTTGCAGGAAGGCCTTGCTTTGTCTTGAAGAAAAGCACCTACATATCACACAATCAGGGCTCGATCTAATTTTTCTAGCCCATTCTGAGGTTTGCTACGGAACAGGAAGGAGGAGGTATGGTTATTGGTATTTTACTTCCTTGTTAGTAGTGTATTTTTCCTAGCTTACATTCTTACATGCTCGGTTACTTTTGATCTGTTACCATTAATTACCCAATTAGTGGTTTTATCTATTCTTTGTTTATTATTTTTCATTATTATTTCCTTTTTTGTTCCTTATGGCCTTCTTTGGCTAACCTTCACACTGTGGGTAGTGTTTTTTTGTGTGGTGTCTTGTGGTGCATTTGCAGGTTGTAGTAACAATGACATCACGTCGCTCGTCATATCTTTGATCTCCTCGGTGCTCGGTGATTAGAAGAAAGGACATCCATCACCTGATTCAAATATTATGGATCACAACAAAAATATTCAATCCTAATGTCGTCCCAAAGGTTACATTTCAAATAGTTTCCCAGTTCTGGATACTTGTGGATCATAGAAGAAGTATTCATCATCTTACGGTGTTTGCCCAGGTTACATTCAACTTGGTCTCTAATTTTTTATTTTACAAAGAAAATTTGTCATCATTTTAAAAATACGTTGAGCTCTATGGTCATGGGAAATTTGTCTAGAAAAATTAGATCTTCGTGTCACAACAGATCACTCTAAAATTCTCAAAATAACAAAAAAAATATTTTAATATTTTCTTTGTTCAGTTTGCTTTAATACCACGATCTTTCACCTTAGTTTAGTATTATTTTTAGTATCATGAAAATTCAGTGTTATTTTCCTTTTGTGGTTTGCATTAATTTGGTGGTCTATTATTTTCTGATCTTTTTTGTCTAACACCTACAAAAACAAAAAAAATAGTATTAAATACACCAACATAATTAATAAATAAATAAAATAACCTAACTCTACCTTAAGCCTACAGTTCCCAAGCCCTTCCACTCCCTGATCCCCAACTCCTCTAGGCCACTTGGCCATAACCTGATCCCTCATCCACTCACCTCTCACATCCCAAGCCCGATCCCCAAAAATCCCCACGTCCACCACCCATCTTCCTTCCCACCTTCCACCCAACTCTTCCATGACTCCCTCAGCCATGACTCCCTTCTCCACTCCACAAGCTTCATCCCTCTCTTCCCTCCCCCTATTTCCCTGTCCATCCACTCTATTTCCTACCACCCGACCCGACTTTCATCCTCTTCCCATCCACCTCGGCCTTCCCCAAACCACCCACCCATCTTCCTTCCACCTTCCACCCCACTCTCCCCCATGCTCTTTTTGTTCCTCCCACGTCAATTCTGCCAGCTCCCACTCCCTCTGCGATCTCTCCCCATTCCCTCCACACTAACTCCCATCTGCCCAAACCTCCACGTCCATCAATTCCCTTTCCTCTCTTCCACCCGAGCCCTCACCTTGCCCATCTCACCATCTCCCACACAGACCCTGATCCACATGAATCTCCCCCACGCCGACTCTCCCCACTCCCTTCGCCACTAGTCCCGACCCCACTCTCTTCCCACCGCTTCCATCCCCCTCCCTATGTGAGCTCTCTCACCTCCCTCTAACCATCTCCTCTACTTATACTTCCTCCTACCCCAACTCTACGTTTCATCCTTCTACGCCATCACTAAATTTTAATATTATGATCTGTTCATATTCCCACTTCATATTAAGCTTGATGTTCACAAAAACCCACCGCATGTCACAATGAATCGCTACTTTGACTTCTAAACTAATCATTAATGAGACATATTTTCATTTCAATTTCTACCTATACCGTATCCTTTTCCATTAAACTGTTCACTTAAAATTTTCCATTATGTCCCTTTCCCATTTCTAATTTTAATTCAAAACACATTTGTTTTCCTCTCAAGTCCACCTTTTCAACATCTCAATCCACATTTTTTCCATATAAGTCCATCTTTTCGTCTTCACGGTCCTATAAGAGCTTATTCAAACCCACGACGTTCACACTCCCATCAAGTTGTAGATTCGAGTTATTTTTATTGATTATTTTATCTTTATCATGATTTTAATAATGCACTCTTATGAAATTATGTCTTTTACCATTATTTCTTTTTAGTTTCCTTTGATCATTTTGTACCAAATCATTACTAAGATTTTTCACTCTTATATTTTTTAAAATTTGTACCTTCTTGTGTGGTTCTTCCCAATCATAAATCACCAACGTTAATTCCCTTTTCTGACCACCCGTGCAATTTTTATCACTTTTCGCAAAAAAAAAATTCAACTCATTCTTAATCATGTTTTGTAACTTTTGCATCCTCATTCACAATCTCCAAATTTTCTCTTATCCACTTAATTTCATGATTTTTCACACTTTGCAATTATAATTCATTATTTTTAGTAATCCTCCTACTAACCTTGTTTGCAAGATAACTACTAATATATTTTCTATAGGACCATGTCGCTAGAATATTATCAACAAACGTAAAAACAAACAAAAAATATATATCCTGCAAAACTACCACCATTCAAAGAAAATTGTTGAAACCAAAAAAAAATCAGCACGCTCAGATACACAATTATTTTCTGCTAGTGATTTATTTCAAGTTGGAAAGAACCTTGTGTTTAATCACTTTATCATTTTGTTTTTGCATGTAGTCGAGGTGGATTTCATCACCCACAAAAGCTACACCGGTGACATGGACTTGACTACCACGCACCAACAACATTTGCATATGCATTGCACTTTGAGACCTAGTCTCAACACAGTGTTCAGTAGTTACCTCGCCCCTACTCTTCACTTACAGGTAATGTTGTCATGCGACTCATGTGAATCACACCTAAATAGCTATAACAACGAAGCTTGGGCATCATCCCTGTAAAACTTCGAGGAGTTATAAGGACACCATACACATTCATCCCTCCATCACCTTCCACCTTTTCATAAAACCTTTTTTAGATGTGGTGATTCACTCCGAAGTAGGAAAGTAAGAATTGGTGAGTCTCCTCCAGTGCTCTAAGGGTTCCTCATACCAATTTTGTCCCCATACAGAATTAGGTATATAAGGACTAAGGTATATCGGAGGACACATCTTTTTGGAGTAATAAGAGCATGCATCCATCACTCCACAACATACTTATATGATTGCATGAAACAATGATCATTCATGAAGAATTTACTTCCTAAGCCAAAATAATTGGATCCACATGATTGCTTGTTGTTTGAAAACAAAACAGTTTAGCATTATCTTATCTTAAAACTTGGCTGATATCAATGTGCTCATTGTAAAAGTTCAAACCCTAGTTGTGTTCCAAAAACAAAACATCCATTCTCAACTAATTCAATACCAAGTGAAAACATTCAAACAATCCAACAACGCAGATCAAAACATCGCACCAATTTCATTATCTTGCTTCAGTCAACAATACATCAGCCATAGCTTGTCTTCGGCTATATTTAACTAATATTGAGTGACTAACATTCACTCTCCATATCGTCAATTGTCAAAACATCCTTCATAACTTGTTTCCAACTATATCAAACTAATATTGGGTGACTTGTTTAAGTTCACTCATTATTTTTTCTACCATCGCATTTATCCAAAATCATAGCCAACACAAATCCTTTCATAACTCATTTTGATTTATATCACAACCATATTGCAATTAACTTATTTGGGTAACTCTCCCCATCAATAGTCCAGAGCTTGTTTAAGCCAAATCTACGTGCAAAAATTCCCTAATAACTCGTCTCGAGTTACATCATCATCATATTGAGATAAATTGTTTGAGTTACTCTCCTTATCAGTCATCATGAGCTTATTCGAACTAAATCCAAAGTAATCCAGTTCTCATTTCATCACACCTGTTCAAAATTCCTACCCACTTCTCAGCTTAATCAGACACATTTCATCATGGTATTCACACATAGTCACAATCATGAAAATGACGATAAAGAAGTTGCACAACCAGAAACTCACCAATGAAGAACAAGAATAAGTCAATAGGGTGATAGAACAAAACAAAAATGAATATATATTATGCATCCTAGACATGGGGGAAAAACTACCCCTGACTTGGGGATGGAAAATTTAAACAAACTTATCGACAACGGTGAATCAAGTTATCACAATGAAATACCAAACACTCCAAATGGTTCTTCAATCAACAAGTTATTCACTAAAATCCAAGACTTAACAAAGAAACTTGAGGAAGTAACGACTAGATCTGAAAGATTAAAAGACCCCAATCTAGATTCCAATACTCACGACATATTTGATAAACCGTCCCCCACTTTCCCATTCGCACAAGAATGGAAACTTATGAAAGACACCATTCAGAGACTACAAAAACAATCAAAACAATTCAACTTTGAAGAATTATGTCCTTATCCATTTGATACAGAGATATCACGCTTACCATTTTCATCATCCTTCGAAATCCCAAAGTTTGATAAATACAAAAGCAAAGGCGACCCCTATGAACATGTCAAGGAATTTTACATGCAATGTTAGGAAGTTTCCTATCGAGACATGTACCTTTTATGATTATTCCCCCAAAGTTTAGGAGGACAAGATTTAGACTGGTTTTTCCATCTGCCCAAAGGGTCGGTCACGACATTTGCAGACTTATCAGAGAAATTTGTCAAACATTTTTCCTATAACTTAGACTCAAAAATAACCATGTTTGATCTCTGCAACACTAGGAAAAGGCCAAATGAAAACTTTTCCTGCTTTTTACAACGATAGCGAGGAATTACAAGCCAATTTCCCTGCTCAGTACCTGAGAGACAACTAGTTAGAATTTTTGTTCCTAATCTCAATGACGAATTATCATTCCACATGAAAATGCATTGTCTAAATAGTTTCGAAGAAGTCATCGAAAAGGGTACACAAATGGAAAAGTCCCTCATTTCTAAGGGCTTACTTAAAGCACCCTTTAGGGACCAACCTTATCGAGACACTCCTCAGAACCAAGACAAATCTAAATTATTTAACCAGAATCAAAATATCGTCAATGACAACATTATTGATTCCTGCCATGTACGAAACATTCAAAACCATCCCCTCAATACATTAAAATCTAAAAAACCAATCATTATCCCTGGAAAGGAAGTTCCTTCTTGGGACCAACGAAGACAGTTCACTCCTCTCGGAGAAAGTCTATCTAGTGTCTTTCATCATTTGGTAAATGTCAATATGATTACATATCCCATCATCAAACCCTTCGAAGAAGGACAACCCAAACCAAATTGGTATAAGGACAATGAATATTGTGATTACCATCGCATAAAAGGGCACTCCACAGATCGATGCATGCAACTCCGCCATTATGTCCAAGATCTGATTAAACATGGAGACATAGAAGTTGAAAATACTTTTGAGACAAAAACACCTAATGAAAAGCATCACATGTTCAAAAATCTCTTCCCTAACCACGATAACAATTCAAAAGATAAGGGTCAATCATCAAGCAATGTCGAATATGACTCAGTCATCTCGACCATAGATTATGACCAAGACTTAGTGGCAACTATAAAGATCAGAAATGACTATGTGATCACCACTAGACAAAAAAATGTGGGTCCCTATAACAAAAAAATCTGCCACTTCGTCCCCCGCATCACCTCCTAATCCACCATCTAATTCCGTTACCAATTCCTCTCCACAACCTATGCCATCATTCAATATTGTCAAATAATTATAGAAGACTGCAGCACAAATTTCCATCATGGAACTACTTAATTCTTCTCCCGCACTGTAACGCATCCTTATGCAAACATTGAATAACACTCGTGTCCCTGAGGACATCAATTCACAACAATTCTAGGCTTTAATTACACATCTTACAGTCCCAAATCCTATTTTATCTTTTGTTCCCGCTGACCTGCTTAATCCCAACATCGCTAATAATCATTATTTATATGTTAAGGGTTATGTAACTCGTCGTAAGATCAAGCGCATCTTAATCGACAATGGATCCTCATTGAATATTTATTTCATGAAACTTTTACATTGTCTAGGTTACACTGAAAATTATTTACAAAACAATATCATAACCATTCGTGGGTATGATAATAGCGAGAGAAAATCTAAAGGAACAATCACATTGCCTCTCCAAGTTGGACCCATCATCTTAGACACGGTTTGTCATGTGGTGGATGTAGAAGTTGCATATAACATTCTCGTCGACCGACCATGGATTCACACCATGAAAGTCGTCCCATCAACATTCCACCAATGTATTAAGTTTCCTCATTTGGACAAGGAATTTACATTACGTGCAGATCCCCAACCTTTTAAGTATTGTAGATTCCTCGAAGGACGGTATCGACATGATCACTATTGTCCATCAACAGATAAATATGCTCCACCTCGCATAATCCCTAACAAAACATGCATTGATCCTGATACACTCCCTAACAATGATCTAAAACCATCATCTCCTAACCAAAACACATTTTCCAATCCGTTATCTCCCGCTAGTCAACCATCTTCCACCAGTCCTCCTCCCACTAATCAATCATCTTCTTCCACTAATCAAGCTTCTTCTTCCAGTAAACATTTATTCTTTCACCACACCATCTTCTTCCTCACCTAGCCAACCTTCTTCATCTAAGCACACCTTTTCTATTAAGATACCTCCTCCTGTGAATAACCAAACTTCATCCTTCAATCCACCCCCTTCTTCTTATAACCCATTCTCTTCATCTTTTAAAACTACCAAACTGACTTCCCCACCACATGAGGTACCTATAGGTCCCCCATCCCACACATTTAAAATCATTGACACATGTGGTGAATATCAATTTCAAAAGATGGTAGACTCCTTTTATATGAACAAATCCCCACATAGCTATGGCAAACCTAATGCTCCACATCTAATAATCCATCCCACTTACTGAATGGGACAGTCAGTTTGGAAAAAGTTTGGTTATCTTAACAATGAACATATTCCAAGTTCTTTAGGATCTTGGTTATATAATGACGACTTTTCTCCATGTTATGAGTCCCCTCAATTTACCAAAGCTCACCGAATAATGAAAAACATGCGATGGAAGGGTAAAGGACTCGGTCCAAATGAACAAGGTCGTTTAGATCTGATAAATTACACACACCATCACGGTAAATATGGTCTAGGTTTCAAGGTGTTTGATGTTGCTCCCATAATAATTTTAAGTGACAATGATGACATCAGTTCTGATAATGACATCAGGTCTCTATGTAGCCTTTTTGGGGACCTCGCTAAAACACATCTTTACTTTGAACATTTATCTGTTAATGTCATCAATTTTAAGCCTACACATTTAACTCTCAGAGACCATGGCCAAGCACATCATGCGGCCATGGACATGTTCCAAAATGATGAAGCCATCGAAGAATTCCTTGGAACTCGCGACCAAATCCCTATTTCTGACCATAGAAAAGGATTTGAAATCAATCTAAATGAATCGGCCTATTTTGGTGAAGAGATAAAATATTTAGATCCTTCACCCTTGGAAAATTTGGATCAAAAGTGTAAACAGAGGATTTCCTATAGTCAAAATCTCACCGCCACCCTATCCAATAAACATGTTAATAAAAAATCCCAACATTACACACCAAAATCTTGTACCAACTCACCTAAAACACCTGACGCCAATGACCTACATCAACCATTAGCAGCGCTCTCCGAAAATGATACATCTAAAATACTTGTAGAAGAAACAAAAGACATAAACATTGGCACCACTGAACAGCCAAAAATTTTACAACTTGGCATTAGTCTTTCTGACCAAGAATGCATGGAATTCACAACACTCCTTATTGAATTCCAAGATATATTTGCATGGAAATATAAGGACATACTAGGCCTAGACCCATATCTTGTAGTACATCATCTTGTGGTACATCTGGATGCAAAACCTATAAAGCAAAAACTACGCAAAATACATCCCCAAGTTGCATTGCTTGTCAAAGCTGAACTCAAGAAACTCTTGGAAGCTGACTTTATTAAACCTATTGATTATTCGGCATGGATATCTAATATAGTTCCCGTCACCAAGAAAAATCCCGGCATCAAAATATGCACAAACTTCTGTGACATCAACAAAGCTTGTCCCAAGGATGACTTTCCCTTGCCAAATATAGACATGATTTTTGATTCTACGACAGGCCATGAAATTCTCTCCTTCATGGATGGATTTTTTGGTTACAATCAAATACGTATTGCTGAAGGGGATAAACATAAAATGACATTTACTACACCATGGGGCACCTTTTGTTATAACGTCATGCCTTTCGGCTTGAAAAATTATGGTGTCATCTATCAACGAGCAATGATTGTCATCTTCCATGACATGTTACATGATATCATGGAAGATTATGTTGATGATATATTAGCAAAATCCAAAACACGAATAGGGCATCCAAGTGTGTTGAGACACATTTTTTATAGATTACGTGAGTATAAGATTTGTCTTAACCCAAAGAAATGTGTGTTCAGAGTAACCTATGGTAAATTATTAGGGTTTATTGTCTCACGAAGAGGCATAGAAGTGGATCCTGTAAAAGTCAAAGCCATTATGGAAATGCCTCTTCCTCAAAACCTAAAACAATTACGTAGTCTTCAGAGAAAGATACAATATATTCAACGTTTCATATCACAGTTGGCTAACAAGTGCCATCACTTTAATCAGTTACTCAAGAAAGATGCACAATTCCACGGGAACCACGATTGTTAAGACTCTTTTGATAAGCTAAAAGAATACCTCTCTAGTCCACCTATTCATATGTCACCAGTTGTCGATAAACCCATGTTGCTTTATACATCTGCCATTGAACATGCCATAAGAGCTCTACTAGCACAACATAACGATCAAGTAAAAGAATAGGTTGTATATTACATTAGTTGAACACTTATTGAGCACAAAGTACGTTATTCCCAAATCAAAAAATTATACTAAGCAATCACCTTTTCATTCCATAAGTTATGTCATTACTTGCTTAATCACATAACTAAGTTGATTGCCAAAATTGATCCTCTCAAGTATTTGTTGTCCAGACCCATTCTCATGGGAAGAATATTTAGTTGGGTTGTATTACTTAGTGAATTCGATGTTGAATTTGTTCTGCAGAAGGTAATTAAAGGAGAAGCCCTTGCAGACCAACTTGCCAAGGCACCCCTTCCTGGCACAGAACCACTTCAGTTCTCTTTTCCTAATGAAGATATTCTACACATAGACATCGTACCATCTTGGACTCTATTTTTTGATGGATCTTGTAATCTCCATGGCTCAGAGGATGGTATTTTACTTATCACACCCAATGGACATGTTATCCCCAAATAATTTCTCTTAGTATTCCCATGTACCAACAATATCTTAGAATATGAAGCTCTCATCACAGGATTAAAACTAGTTATATCTTGGAATCTTACAGAATTGGCTGCATTTGGTGATTCTTTACTTATCATCAAGCAAGTTACCAATGAATACCAGGTCAAGGATGAAAAACTTATCCCATATAAATGCATGGTGGATAGTCTTCAAAGCTATTTTTGATTAATTAGCTTTGATCAAATCCCCATAATTCATAATAAACATGTCGACGTTATGGCAACCATCGGATCCCTATTAGAAATCGCATCTAGTCAACCCCAGGCACATTTTCTCATTGAAAATCTCTTAATTCCTGCCTATGATCTTCCTGAAAACACTATGTTATGTGAGATCGTGGGTCCAAATAACCCTTGGTACCACGATCTTTATACCTTCATTCGTGATAAAAAAATTCTTGCCCATATCAAGCATTAACGTGCTTTAGCACAACATGCCTCTCATTACACCATTTTAGCAGGAACTCTTTATAAACAAGGATATGATGGCACCCTACTCCGATGTCTTAATCAGGAAGAAGCCTCGAGTGTCTTAGCTGAAGTCCATTCTGGTATTTGTAGAGCACACACGAATGGTATAGCCTTAGCCAAGAAAATATTGCGAGTTGGATATTATTGGCCCACCATGGAAAGTGACGCATGTCATTTTTTCAAATGTTGTCAAGCATGTCAAAAGCATTGAAATATTATCCACGCACCTTCCGAGGCATTACAATCAATAACCACACCATGGCCCTTCTCTCAATGGGGACTTGACCTCATTGGTAAAATCATGCCAACATTGTCCAATGGACATAAGTTCATCATTACCACTACCAATTACTTCACTAAATAGGTAGAAGCTATACCTCTCACTTATTTTACCAGTAGCCAATTATCTAAATTCATTTTTAATAATCTCATCTGTCGATTTGGTATTCCATCTGCTCTGGTTGCAGATAATGGCAAATCATTTAAAAACTAGGATGTAAAGGACCTAGCCAAACATTTTCACATCAAACTTAAGTGGTCTACTCCCTACTACCCTCAAGGTAATGATCAAGCAGAAGCAACCAATAAGACCTTAAAATTTATCATGGAAAAGATTGTCAACACCCATGGATGTAATTGACATACTCAAATTTACCCTGCTCTTTAGACTTACTGTACATCTTATTGCACGCCTACCAGAGCCACCCCATTTTCCCTTATTTATGGTTGTGACGCCACTCTACTTATTGAGATAGAACTCCCATCCTTGAGGATCTCCCTTAAATATGTAATTAATGAGGATGAATATCGACAGTCACGGCTTCAAAAGCTTGAGCTTCTCGATGAAAAATGACTTAATGCTCTTAATCATCTTCATGTCTATCAAAACCAATTGCAACGTAGTTATCATAAAAAGGTAAGACCCAAAGAATTCGAAATTGGTGACCTCGTTTTAAAATAAAATCAAAAGAATACTACTAAAGAATGAGAAAAACAAGGAAAATTTGAACCTAATTGGTTAGGAGACCCTATGTAATTACAGCTAAATTTGGCTTTGGAGCCTATAAGTTGGCCACTGAAGATGGTCATGATCTTGATGAACCAATGAATGCAGTTCATTTAAAGAAATTTTATCCTTGAGATGTTCACTATTCTGGGAAACAACAACATGTACATTTTTCCTTCTGCCTTACTTATCTCTGAATAAATTTATTCATTTCCATTGGCAGATATTTTCATTATCAAAATCACATCTTTATATTTATCATCATGAGATAAGTGCTAATATAAATCCTATTAAGTTTGTGAGCATCATACTTCTTATCATATCTTCCATTTTCAATCACTTTCATCTATGGTCATACCTAGAAGCTTACTGATGGTAATATATTCCCTTCAAAGACATTCTCTCTTTCATAACAAAGCTCTAAAATTCGTTACCCAATTCATTTGGTTGTCCATCTCAGTCTTTGGTGTTGAACCCTCGCGTCCTACTAGTTGTGTGGGGCTGAGATTGGGGGCATACATTCCTTCCCAAATATAAAGCACTATTGTAAAAAAATCCATCAATTCAATAACTTATGAATAATTCATCGTCACATCTTTCGTCCTTCATAGTCTTTGGTGTTGAGCCCACACTTCTTACTGGTAGCATAAGACTGGGAATGGAGGAAGGTGCCCTTACTCATATATGTCTTGTCTTCGGTGATAAACCCTTACCTCTTACAAGTGGCATGGGCAAAGCGTAGAGGGTCATTCTCATAAAATCATAAAAATATTTCAAAACATTAAAAAAATAAAAAAAGACAAAAAGGGAATTCACTCGCCTATGTTCTGCCTTCGGTGATGAGCCCTTGCTTCTCACTAGTAGCATGGGGCAAGGCATAGGGAGTCATTTTAAAAATATAAAATCTTACAGTGCTTGCAAATTATAGAATCCCCAAAGAAGTAATTTAGATGCCTAAGTGAAGAGAGAACTATCTCTTCACCTCATATCTTACCAATTAGCAGGCCACATAAATGTCTAAGTCTAGCACGTGACTCATAAAGTGAAAGCCATTTTTGAAATTGGCTCAGTACCATTATGAAGAATGGAGTCACAATTTCCCAAAGGGATTATTGTTAGCATTTGTCTCTATATTCATTATCTACCTCCTGCGTCCTTCTTGATTCTCGGTGATGAGCCCACGCATCTTACTAGTTGTGTGGAGTCAAGAATGGAGATGGAATTATTTTCATCATATCATCACCACCACATCTTGCGAATGGAAAGATAATTTGTGTTATTCTGAGCATAAGTTACCACTTGGAACATGGTACATACGGATAATATTCTAGTTTATCACCTCTCAAAAATAAGTCTACACTCTGGTCCATAAATTGCCAATAACAGTGTAAAAATCCACAAACAATGTGAAAATCCTCAAAAATCTAAAAATAGTGTAAAAATCCAAAAACATTTGAAAATCGTCAAAAACCCAAAAACATTAGAAACAATCATCCAAAAAAATCAAAAAAATTAGAAACAACTATCAAAAATCTAAAAAACATTAGAAAAAAAAAAAATATATATATATATATATATATATATATATATATATATATATATATATCATAAACAAAAACAAAAATATTGTAAAATCGTAAAAAACTCTAAACATACCAACACAATTCAACCTTTGAACTATTATCCCCAACGGATGATCCAATCACTTTATGACTACCGAATTCAAAACACTTCTCGCATGAATCCTCGCTTGGAGAAAATTCGGCTCTCATTGTTTCCTTGTTTGAGGACAATGACCCAATCCTTTTCTATGTCCTTGTACCCCTATTTTGGGGCACATCCGATCAATCCTCACTATGGAACACGTTAAGGACATGTTTATTGGTTCTTGTGTTACATTTTTAGTTACAAATTATTAATTACTTTCTTATATCTTGATATATTACAGGGGGCATCTTGATTCTACGTATCATGTTTTTCTCTCTAATATTCTTATGTTATCTGATTGCATATCATATTGGGGCATCATACTTTCTTGATGGCCTCTATCTATGATCTTTTCCATTTGCATATCGTACTGGGGCATCAAACCTTTTTGATGGCCCCTGTCTATGTTAGCACGCATATTACAGTCTAGTCCTCCTGATTTTTTATGTCATGATGCATCATGTTATGTGCTATATTAAAATTAAGATGTTTTTTGTCATGAGAGTATCTTCCTGAATGATCAACATCTTACTTTACGCCCCATCCATTCACTTGTACGAATACATTCCCCAGTTTGTGAATCCTACTTGAACACCGTTGTAGTTTGTGAATCCTACTTGAAGATTTTTCTCAAGTAGCATTCACTATCTAGCAGCTCCTTCTCCCCCACCATGATCACCATGTATTTTATCCATTCATTCTCGCTCCTCGTCCCACTATTACCCTTCTCACCATTCATGTCCCCTCTCACCCATTTTTATTCTTTCCTTTCACTCTTTTGCTTCCCGCTTGACAATCTTACTTAATAACCCCTCTTATATGGGATCCTCGGTGAAGGTTTACTCTCTCCCTAAGATATTCCCGTTGTAGAAGCTTCTTCACCACCCCCCCTCTTATCAAACAAAAAATGTCACCACACACATCTTCCCATTCCACCTCTGCTGCTTCTCATTCTCACATCATTTCTCTCACCACGTGGGTATCCCAATTAAGGATTCCCCTCACACTCTCTGCCTTCCATTGCATATATTCATTCATCTTTTAATGTTGTACTCCTTTGTTTCCTTTCTTCCTTATTATCACCTCATCTCGTATCCTCTTCCGCTCAGGAATACATCACTCACTCTTTTCTCATCCTTCCCCAAATCCATCTTATGCCTAGTCATCCTACTTACACGCTCTCGTAGTATGGAAAATTCACTTGAGGGTTCCCCTTCAGTCTATTTTTTCATACCCTATTCCCACCAACTCTATCATCATTCTTCTTCTTCTTCAGCTTGGCAATCTTACTTAACCATTCCGGCCACATGACAATCTTACTTAAGACTTCCTCTTAAGGTTGATCTGCCCTATGGCCTTTCCCCATCCCATTATATTTCCCCCATCTTATTTCTCTCGCCTCTCGTTGCGATCATCTTCTTCAACCTACCATTCCACCCCTATCCCCAATATCATTTTGTCTTTCTCCTTGCATATCATTCTTGTCAGTTAGGTGATCTTATGAAACCTCTCCGGCGGCATGACGATCTTACTTAAGATATTATCTTAAGCATGACATGTCATCTTACATTCGCTCATCACTCTACATTCTCACCATCCATCTTTCCTCTTCATTCCCCATCATCACATCTTTTTACCGCCACTATCACCCTCCTCTTCTTGGCAATCTTACTTAACCACTCACCTGGCATGGAGATTTCACTTAAGAGTCCCTCTTAAGGATTATCTGTCTCCTTGCCTTTCCCCATCACTACACACTCTTCACCCTTCACTTTTTCTCGGCATTCCCCATTATCACATCCTTTCACCTCCTTTTCCATTCTCGCAAACACCACTTCTCGCTTGCCCACTTATCATCTCCAGTTTCGCTCGCTTGGCAATATTACTTAACCACTTCTGTCACATGACAGTCTTATGTCAGGGTCCTCCCTATGCTTAACTTGTCATCATGAACTTCTCCCTCACCTCATTCTTCGTTCACTTTGTTGATCGCTTCTTCCACCTGGTCTCTCCTACTATCCAATTTTTCCTCCTACCATTATCCTTTCTCCACCTATCCTCTTACAACATACGACTAATCACTTATGCCTACAATCACGTTCTTTTCCCCCATTTTCCCCTTCTTGATCCATCATCCTTCATACCATTTCTTCCCATTCTTTTCATGTCTTGTTTCTTCATCCTCATCACCTGCATCCTCTCCTCACTTTCACCTAGTCCCAACTCACCCCTCCCATTTTCTTTACTCTTTTCATTTCATCTTCTCAAATCCCCCCACATTTCTACCCACACACGTGTTCGCCATTATTGTTAACATTCCTCTATCATTATTGTATCATCATATTCTATTCCCGCGCTAATAATTGTTAGGGGGCTTTCCCTAAAAATCATCAATCCTCATTCCGCATGACCTCATTCACTCCCTTGGACCTTCTAGAGTTTCCCTTCATTCCTTCCCTCCTCTAAGTGCACCACTTATTGTTAGGGGGCTTTCCTTAACATACCTTTGTTGGCATTACCCTTTCCAATCCTCGTTACCTTTCTCCTTTTCTTCATTTTTTCTCTCACCCTTCCTCACCACTCATTTTTAATGGAATTTTCCTAATGTCCCCTCATTGGCATTGCCTCTTCTATCCCCCATTCTCTTTTCTCTCCTATCCTTTTCCCTCAATCCCACCCTTTCTTGTCGCTTCTTACCCATCTCTCCATATTCCCTTTGCCCTCTTCAATATCTTTACTATCTTCATCATACATCCTTTGTCTATTTTCTCATAATCCTAGTATCCTCATTTCATGCATCTCCGCATCTTTTCTAATCGATGTCATTTCTCCCCTCTTTCTTCTCTTTACATTCCTTATATTGTTCCCTTTCCACTTATTATCCCCTTTCTGTATTCCCTTCCTTCTACATCATTTTATTTGTTATCCTCTTCTCTCTTCTACCCCTCGTCTTATTTCCCTTCCCCTGTATCATCTTCTTCCCCTTTTTCCATCACGTTTCCTCCTTACTTCCCCGTCGATAACCTGACTCTTCAATGTTGTCTGGTCTTTTTTATCATACCACCCTCCACATGCATCTCCATACGGTCTGCTCCATATTCTTTGTCTTGGTCTTCCTCATGATGACATGGTTCCTTCAATCTTCTCCCAGTATTCACTCTATCTTCCTTTCCTCTCCCCTAATTTTCACGTTTCTTCTAACCACTTCTCCTTTTCTCTACCACCCCTACCTTTTCATTCATTTTGTATTGTTTCTCTTCTTTTCTCTACTCTTTTTCACACTTTCCTCGCCCCTCATAGTTTCTTTTTTTTCTCCATTCTACTTCTTCTTTCGTCCTCTTTCAATTTTCATCGATTTCACCCCCTACTCCCACCTCGTCTTCTCCTACTTATTTATCCTTCCCCATTTTATGTTTTTCTCAGCTCTATCATTTCTTTCACTTTCATGCATCCCTCTTTATTGTCTCTGTTGCTTCCTTCATTTGGCACATCTCTCTATTTCATTCCTTCACCCTCTACTATGTCATTTTCCTATTTTTCTTTGTTTATCCTTCATCATTCCCTTCTTCTCCTATCATCCCTCTCTCTTATTTATCCTTCTTTCATTCCTTTTTTTCCCCTCCCCTACCACCCTTACTCTTCTCATAATCCACCCCCAATCCTATCCATTCCCTTTTCTCTTTCCCACACACTTTCACACCTACCATTCAAGGTTGATTGAATCCTTTCTCCATTTACGTCATGTGGTCATTCCAATCTCTTCCACTCCATTATCATCCTTTTCTCTACAAAATTCATTTCTTTCTTTTTGAGAGTTCTATCGTATATTCCATTCTCGTCAGTCCTCTCGAGGGGGCATCAGCACATCTATCCATAATTACATCTTCTCATGACATTTTTGTCTTGGAGGATACTATGACATCCATCACTCACCACTTTCTATTCTCCTCAACAAACATTCACTCTACTTTTTGCTTAAGAAAAGTAGATTGAATTCTTCCCCCATCTCATCTACTTTATTTGAAAGGACACTACTTTCATAGTACCCTTCCAAAGAGGGGAAAATGTAGACACCCTAATTTCACATATGTCCTAAATCAATTAATTCCCCTTCCTCATTTCCCACAAAAATACACTTCAAATTAATCAAATATATTTTGATTAATTATCCATTTCAAAATCCAAAAAATAACACAATCCTCACCACATGTCATTATTCTCCATGTTTTTCTACTATTGAATTAAAAATTCAAAGTTCAAATCCTCACCCACTCTTCGTGGTCCCTACTCACCTAAAATCCTTCACTCATGAATTAAAAATCCAAATTCAAATCCTCACCCATTCCTCGTGGTCCCCACTCACCTAATCGTGCCCATATTTTCAAACCATGATTACTTAAATTACTCTAAGTTAATCACTCCCCTAGGCTATAAATACAACTTTACCCCTCCTCTCTAAACACACAAAGAATAAGCTTAAATGCTCTATCTAAGTTCTTGCATCCTTTAAGAAAAGAACATCCTTCTGCCTCGTCCTAATAGCCTCATTCTGAAGCACCCCAAGTCGATTATCATTTTTCCCATTTGGTGCAAAGTAAGAGGATCATTGTTGCAAGAAGGCCTTGCTCCGTCTTGAAGAAAAGCACCTACATATCACACAATCAGGGCTTAATCTAAGTTTTATAGCCTATTTCGAGGTTTGCTACGGAATGTGAAGGAGGAGGTATGATTATTGGTATTTTACTTCTTTGATAGTAGTGCATTTTTCCTAGCTTACAGCCTGCTTTACAAAGTCCACTCAACCTTTACATAAAAAATTATTCAATAGATTTTTATTCTAAAAGCATTCGAGTCAACCATATATTTAGGAAAGAGAACCCTAATTTTTTGGATTCCCAAACCAATATTTTGAAAATTGGTGTAAACTTTAATATTTCATGGTCCGATGTGGTGAAAAGGTGGCAGAATTTGTGTCACCTTTACATCATTTTTTTCACCTCTACGCTATTGTTCCACCACTTTTTTATGTCACAGTTTTGATTGAGCCAAAAAAATCACATAATGATACAAAATAAACCCAATTTGTATTGCTAATTACACTTCATGTATTAATGGAAGAATGGAAACATTAACCGACACATTGCTCAACTTCTTTGTAGATATAGTGGCCTTGTCTATGTTAGGTTACCAAATTTGGTACTAAAGAGTACCAAAGGAATGGGATGTTGACTTTAGAGAGGAAAATATATATTTGGTGACTAAAATATCAAGGAAAGCATGGGGAGTTATAGATGCAACAATGAAATCTAGAAAAGGTAATAGAGGTGTGGTATTAGTAACACTAATGGACAAATACTCCATAGTCCATATTAATTTAGTTTTGGTATAAATTTTCATGTTATCTTAAATTTTAGTGTTTGGTCAATCCTTAATGAAATTATAAACCTTTAGTCGTTCAGATTCAACAATATTTCTTTCATGGTCAAATGCTCTAGTGTTTATTCTACTGAGATTTTTTTATGAGTCAAATTAGATTCTATGTAATTCTAAAAAAGTTTTATATGTTTCTTTAACCCATACGGTTTTATGTATAATGGTAAAATAGACTTTCACACAAATAATTGTGTATTGGGGACTAAACACGCATAATCTTATAGATTATTAATGAGTTAACAATACAATAACACCACAAAGTGCTAAAATGTTGCAAAATGTTTAACTATTGACCAATCTAATACATACCAACTATATAAGAGTTTATGTAAAAGAGGATAGCATTCCTAGGGATTATATAATATATTTGTGTGGGATGTATAAGTATTCAGGGACTTTTTTAAAATAGAAACCCATCATTATGCATGTCGATGGTTGATATTTTAAAATATTTTTCCCATATGCCAATAATCGATATGTTTCTATCATTCCACCATAGAATATTTTAAAATTTTAGGGTTTTGGTGAGTCCAAGTACTACCTATGATGCTCATAACCCTTAATCCAACCATGTTTTTTACACATCATCATAATGATTTAACCTTGTTTAACATGGATAGTTAAATAATGTGGTAAGAAATCTAAATGGAGATGAAAATATTTATGATTGGTTGTCTTTGGAAGAGTAACTTCAATCATAGCATTGAAAAACTCTATTATATTGTGTTTAGATGATAGTAATATAAATTTAACAGTAGTCCATAAAATTGACATCAATTTTAGGTTCTATATAGAAATGAGCATGAATTGGTGTTCAACCTTTTTCCTCCTCCTTGAGACCCTCTAGAACACACTTGGCATAACTATCTAACATGTTACATGCATTGTGTTAGATACATGATTTATTTTGAACTATCTTGACTATATTTTGTTTATTCTCAATTAAAAATTCATTAGATTTAACCCTCTCCTCCGATATGTAGGCACAATTATAGATTCTAATGAAGGACTATCTTATTCCATGATACCTTAATGCTCATGCAAAGAAATAGTGGATAGACACTAGAAAAGGTTTTTGCACATCATGAAAAAACAACATTGGAATATTAACTTCAAGGGAGTAAATACAAGTTCATGCAAAACAAGTTAAAGTCTTATCACGGATCTTGAATCTCAAAAATTACAATTAATCCCAAATGGGATTTTGTTACATGAAACACTTTTATTTGGACTTACAAGCTTCATGTATGTCTACATGAATTATATTTAGTTCCTTCTCACATGTCACGACTATTCATATTTCATCTTTCAGAATTGGCTCTATAATTTGGATAGTTTGGTTGTTAACCCATTCAAGGTCACTTGAATCACATATTATAGGTACAAATTAATTAGTTACACAAGTTGTAAAGGTTCACCTTTCTTTTAATATAACCATTAGTGTATGAATCTTCAGATTGCATTAGTTATGTGGTTATAAATATTCTAACCACTAGGAAACGCTAATCAAAACTTTCACATGTCATGGATTTGTGATCTACCCCATAGGAGTGTAGACAAAATAAATGCATTAATATGGTTCACTAGGGTGTAAATGACATCATAAGATGCACAAAGGTGTGCAAGAAAAGTCCTAGTGTCTAAGATATATTGTTGCACATGATTCAAACTTATTTTTTACAAAAACCTAGTATAAGACCTCAATACTTCGTTACACAAATCTCATGGAGCTCCTAGAGTTTCTAATTTTTTTTGAGAAAGACTTCATGTTTATGCAAAGAAACAATTTCAATTTTAATTCTGATGAAATTTTGGGCATTTATAACACCTACATATTCAACTTTCAATTATTTTCTTAGGCCAAGATGTACCCACATTTTGGGACTTTTGGGAACTTACATAAGTTGCATTTTTAGACTTTTGAGTACTTTTAGGAACTGATATTTCTCCATTCACTTAGGTCAAAGGGGAACAATGACATTTTTCTTTGATCAATGATCATAGTTTAGACAATTTTCACCATATGGGGAAAACAATCTCAGTGATGATATCTAAAAGAATCTAGAAGAGGTGGCATTAGTTCATGTATAAACATGTGCATTCATTCCTTTACTCATTTCAATTTCTAATTTCAAAATCGGTCACCATGTTTTCATATTATTAAAACATTGATCTGCAAACATGAATAGACCTTTGCTTAGGTACATGCAAAACAAGGACATCATAACATTCACAATGAAAGATTTATAGATTTCTCATTTTCTCTCTCTATACTACACTCCCATGTAAGTTCAGGTACACCTTTACATGTTTCCATTTTGATATCATGCACACACCATATTATAGAAGGGGATTATGTAGACTGCACCTTTTTTTGGTACAAAGCATGTGGAAACATCGACCTTGATGTCTTTTAGAACAATTGGACAACTGATGCACATTGGGTTTGTTTCACATATTTCCCCCTTCCATTTTATCTTGCATCACTTTCATCACCTTCAATTGACCTTATAATCTCAAAATTATTTGTAATTTTCCTAAAACATGTTTGTAGACTCACACATTTGTATTTTTTATCTTTTCCCATCACACTTAGTGGAGGGACAAGATTAATGACCAATATTATCCACCTATTTCAAAATGGTAATTTTTCCATTCAGTAACTTTTCTAAGGTCATTCTAGGTTTGAATTTGGATCAACTTGCACGCTAAATCAACCTATAGATGCATGTATAAACAAACATTAGAGGTCATTTACATAGAATCAACCACTTATAATAGGATCTTAATTTCTACTAGACCTATTTACATGCTTAGACACTCTAAAGTACATAAGAGAAAGCCTCAAGAATTTAATCAAATATGAAGTCTATCCATTGTAAATTTGGTGTTACCAAGTATCTTTTGCTAAGTGAAGGATTCATATTATTGCAATAGTTGAGTGTATAGGGAGAGTGAAGGACAAACACTTTTCTCATTTAGGTAGTACATTTGCATATAACTACATAATCCCTAAATTACATTAGATGTATAAAGTAACACCTCCTTTATAATCCATTAGAGGGAATTTTGGACAGGGTTATGACCTGGTCTAGCTTATTTAGTGACTTGTAATGGAGTATCCATATTTAGATATTCAAACATTGTCGCACAAATCAGGGACGTGTTTTCCTTGAGTAATGCCCAAGAATAATACATGTTAAATCTGGATCCCATACAATCAATGTAGGATAAAATATATAACACATTGGACAAAATCGATAGCTGAAAGTATCCTCCTTGTGATATTTTCCCATGCATATCAATAGAGATTCAAGTTTGTTGAGTTTATTCTAAGATTTTGAGATTTTGATTCTTATATCTGTTAATTCATATACACTTTTTAAGGTAAGTCCGTATTCACACTCACCTACAGTTTCCCCATCTCAATTTTAGGAAGTTATTAGCCTCCTCTCAACACAATTTAGGTTTGATTTGATATCTATTACTAGAATCTAAAATGTTTTTAGTTTTGACACATTTATTTCATACGGATTAAATATATCAAAACATAACAACATCTAACCCTAGGAGGGGTGTAAGAGAATGCAAGCTCACTAAAATGTAATATACATAATTGGATTACAACTGAACTATGGTAAAAACATTACATATAATTAGGCTAAATAATACAAAAACATAGCCTAATTAATTAACTCTGACATCAAATAAAATAGGTTATATGCAAGGTTTGTATATGTGAATCTTGAATACTATGAGATGTAGTGATACTTGTCATGATTTTACAATAGAAATGTGTGCCTAGAAATGTCACAAAATTAACTATAAACTTCACAATAAATAGAGAAACTTGTTTGAAGCATAATTTTTGCTCTCTTTATGAAGTACAAAACATTTATATGTTAGAGAAAAAATTGTTTACGTGCCCAAAAAATCAACAATAGACAAATACATTCACCTGTTTGGGTCTCTAAAAACCTCTCTTTAGTTGTTATGTTGTCTCTCTAATCACCTACAAAAAAATATTCTTATTGCCTTAGTTGGAAATGATATCTAAAAATTGTAATGAGAACAAAATATGTTTTAGGGCATGTGGTAAACTAGAGGATGACACAACTATCTTGATGTTTTCTAGTCTCTTAGACAATAATAATATCAAAAATAAAAAACCTCAATCATTGGATTAGCTCCAATACCATGTGAACCAATTTTGTGATGTGTGTCTAAATATAAACTTTTAATTTTTAATGATTTTTTGATTTCCTCTATAATGTTTGCAACTGCTCAATAGTTTCTCTATAAAATGTCTAGTCTTCTTATGATTACTTCTTGATAAATAACTTAGAATTTATGTTTATTTATAGATAAATCAAATTCAAATTAAGACCTTAATAGCATCCAAACTAATCTTTAACGATAAAGTTTTGAAAAAGATTGGCCCAAAAAAAGTATACTCTAACTAAAAGGGGTCATCAAAACACATGTTAGGGGTGTGTGGAAACTCTAAACAAGACCTAAGAGAATGTTGTAGACACCTAAATTTTGTCTTTGGAACTTTAGCATACTTTGACACTCATGGACGAAACACATATAATTGACTCTTAAACACAATTCCCCTTGATCATATTGCATATTTTTTGTCTTAGCCGCCTCTATCTACCCATCACATTTATTCAAGACCATCTAAGTTTATACAGGATCACTTCAAAATCCTAAATAGACAATTTCCATAATATTGATCTACTTCTTCACTCTAAGGACACTACAGGTAAACCTAGATAGTTCCAGTTTGTTATAAGGGTCAATGTACAGATGAAAATTGACACACGACCTTCAACCGCACTTGAATCCCCGAGTTAGTGCTGAGGCAGCCGATGTGGAAATGTGGATGGCTAAATGATAGTGAAATGTGGTATGTGGATGAAAGTGTGTGTAAATAGGATGGACAAGTTATCAAGGAAAAACAATGTCCTCGACGCACAACAACGGGATCTACTCATCAAGGGCAAGGAAGGCCTCTCTAACCTGAATGGGTCTAATAGATGGATCCAAAAGGATGGCTACACGGAGACTCCAGTGAATATCAAGCTCTGCAGAGATCCTTTATATCGGTTGTGGAATTCGTGGAAAACCAACGGGGGCCTTGTAAATATGTCCTGACAAGGTCATGGAATGAGAGAGAGAGAGAGGTGGTTTCACGAGATGTAAATTCGATTGGCGGGAGCAATCAAGAACTCATAAGATTTGTTGGATTTTATGCTTAGAGTGTTTAATTACGATATGATGTCAGGTAGTAATGGAAATGTGTGGAAAACCAATGTGTGCAGGCTTGTGTCAATATATGTGAGAAGCTCAGGTGCATTCGGTTAGGGGACCCTAGGATAGTTATCGTCTGTTCTTGGTTGTTGAGGTCCTTATATGGTCATGTGTGCATTTAAAATCTATTTCCAGGGGCAGTCCAATATTCATAGGCCCTGTCAGTCGCGATGTTTAAGACGTTTAATTGTTGAATCTTCTCGGCGTATCGTGTCGGTGTTCTGAGTATAAGAAAATGAAGTCCCATATCTATGTATGTAATTAACTTGGAACCATTTGGTTGTGGTACCCGTGGATCACTTCCATATGTGCATCTTGTTGAGGACTGTTGATGGTCATGTATTACAATGATCTATTTTAATTAAACAAATAACAACTAACCTAATTGAATTGAAACTATTCTATGTTTTTGGTATTTTCAAGATATAACTGAAATAAAACAACACAAAGCTACTGCTCTAATAAAATAAATGTTTTTGAGCTAATCTGGAATTTTAGAGGAAATGAAGAAATAAAATCTTCTAGTCTAATTAATAAATCTAAACAGGAAAACAATCGAATCTAGTTGATTGTCTGTGCAATAATGTATCTAATCTAATTTAATTTAAACAAATCCTTTTTCCAATAAGTAATTGTGGATTTGTTAAATCCTTTGCTATCTTAGATACATGGGAAGATTGAAAGATTCAAAATCTTTTCTTCCCTGTAACTTCCCTGATAGAATCTGTGAGAATTTAAGGGAAATCACAATATGTGACAAATTTATTATCTCTATGCTAGCAAAGAAATCTTCCTCCAGATATACTTCCCTCCAAATCCATAGGGATAGGGAAAGAAGATTCTATCAGTATAAACTCCTATTGAAGATGAAAATATTCTTTGAAATTGACTAAACTATGTACAATGAAGACTTTATTTGATATGTATGTGCATACGATTCAGAAACAATAATATGAAGAAATGAAGAAAACTAACATCAACCCCAACCTGCAAATATAGAGTAATGGAAAATCCAGTTGTGTAATGCTTTGTCCCCTCATTTTTTCTTTTCAATCTCTTGTGTTCACGTGATTCCAAGGTATTGGGAATGCAGTAGAAGCAACAATGAGAAGGCGTTGGAGCAATGGCAACTTGATAACAGTCTGGTAGCAATGCATATGGAAGAGAGATAACAAAAATGAACAAATCTTGGCTATATGCAATTTCCAGCAAGAATGTGGTAGCTCAACAATACACGAATACACAAAATGATCTTCGTCCATTTACTTGAGAAAAAATGATTATTTTATAGAAGGTTGGTTGGGTTATGCACCAACACACTTAGCAACCATGGGGAACCACATCAACAATGAAGGGGTAGTTTGAACAGTCAATTACAAATCACAAGTGGAAGAGGAGATTGTCACAAGTCACTCAAGCTTGAAATCAGCTAAAATGGGTGAGAAACGTGCTCAAAAAATGAACTTAAGTGAAGCAATCACGCGTCAATTCTCGAGTGAAGATTCTGGAAAAATTGCCCAGGATCATTGTCTTGTGCAGAAAAATAGTTACAGGACCACCGCCTTGCCTAGGCAGCGGTTACAAGACCACCACCTAGGAAGGGCAGTAGTCTTGCAACTAAAGGTAAAAAATACACTGAAATGAAGCGGGAAGTTACAGAAAAGCACTAAATGGCTAAGTAAGGTAAACTGGGTTACAAATATAAGTTGCAAAGAGGTTTAGGAGCTTGAACGCCTTTGGAAAAGACATGAATCATCATTGGCAACCTTTTGTAACCATTTTCCGAGAATGTAGCACATGCAAATTTGGGTTCATATAGTCACCTTATGGCATCAATGTTTGAGAGTCTTCAATAGAGAGTTTTCAAAACAAGTAATCTTCATTAGGTTGTCCTAGACACATTCCATGGGTCGTTTATGGCATAACATAACAAATCATCACCTATACATATAAAATATCTATGAGGTCATTACTCACCTTTACATATACCTTGGGAACCTCCTAGATGCTTCATACTCTCTTTTAGCACTCTCGGTACACTTGGATTATTATTAAAGTAATAGAATTATTAATATCTTAAAGAAAAACCTAGAAAACTCCATATAGCCAATTATAAATTAAATAGGTCACATTTTTATAATGCCAACTGTCAAAGTCTAATTGAAGGTCAATATTTTTAGCACATGATTATACACACACTCACCTAGGATTTAGAAGTACATGTGGTTTGATCCCTCTCTATACTATTGGTATGTAGGTAACCCTCATTGCATCATTGGGTATGTGATTGAGATCATCTAGCCCAAAACATTAACCTCTTTTGAGGGTCCCTTGTGGTCTTATAAGAAAAATTAGGGTTTGGAAAAAGAAGAGAAGAAACATGCACCATCACACAATAATCAAAGAGCTTCCAGGTATCCAAAAGTAGGTTACAAATAGTGGCAAAGAAGTTAAAAACCCCGAACATTGTTAGCATAGTTTGATGCTTTAGATTTGGTACATGTGTCTAAGATTGCAAGTAGTGTCTAAACAACATGCCAACCCTTGATATCAGTCAAAGAACCTGAAAAAACACTTATAGACTATTTATAGATATTAAGCTACCTTATGTGAGTGACAACCAACCAAAATAAACTTAGAACTCATATTTCTATTGTCTTGAAAAATATAAATCTAGTAATGGAATACTCTACTTGTTATAAAGAATTCAAATTATTGTGTTTGATACCCTTATTCTGTAGTCTAAATTTAATCTTTTTTAATCATATCCTATGTTATTCTAAGAAAAACAAGTAAAACATGTATATACACTCTAAAAAAGGGGGTCAAATAATGAAAACTTAAGGGAAAGATAAGATAATAGTTGAAGGTGGTTTAGAGAGGGTTTAGGGGCCACCAGAAGTTGATAAAACGTGCCAATAACACCTTATTCAAACCAATAATTGACAAGTACACAAACATGTTGAAATCATAAAGTGGAATGACTAATCAGTACCTAAGGGCTACATTTAGGTGTTTATAATTAATTACATTAACACAAATAAGGATTATCTTCCAATGAACAACTACCTTTACTCATATAAAACTAAGACTAATATAGATATATCTTAAATATATTTATCTAAAAATGATGATACATATCAATCTTGAGGCAATCGTTTAAGATTTTTCCCCTAGTTTCACATAGTAAAGAGTTGTATATTGATTATTGAATCCATCACCTTATCAAAAAAAAATTCAATTATCTTGTGATAGATGCACTAGTAGATTTTGGTAATTTTACGTCATTTTTTGCGTCAAAATCACATGTTTTTTTTACTTTTTTGGTTCCTGACTTAACAAATTTTTGACATTTTTTGTGTCGGAATCCTAATGCTAAGTGACACTTTTTTCAAAATATTAGCAGTAGTTTAGTGGTGTTTTTTGGCGACTTTTTTATGTGTTAGGAAACATTATGTCATAGTTTTAAATTTCAAGCTCAATAGGAAATTTTTGAAATCTAGTGTTTTATGTTGACACTTTTGTATCAAGGAGTTTACGTCATGTGGTTATAATAAGTCCAACATGGTTATTATCTTTTCTTTCTTTTAGCATTGAATCTCAAATTGTTCTTTAGACAATAACATATTCAATAGGTTATGGATTATGTACAATCCTATTTAAGACATGAATTTTATCATATCACATAATATGTTTGAGTTTTGAAGCATTTATGTAGCTCTCCACTCTTCGTGAGGACTTATAGTAGCCGGTTGGAGCATGGAACTAAGGTCTGCACATGTATAGAAATATTTTTTATATGTTGTGGAATTTGAACTAGGACACGAGAGATTAAAATCCTCAAACCCCGCCTTAATTTTTGAATATGAGTATGTGCCATTTTCCTTGGTACATCATTCAAACAATATTATAATAGAAATAGATTTCATGTAGTGTACATTTCAGTGTGGATGCTACTAGTAAAGTGTATTATCATTAGACTTGAATGCTTCATGAAATAATTCTAGAAATGATTTATAATATCAAAGACAACCATAAAATAGTCAATATAATTAAAAAAAATACATGTGCAAGAAAAAAAGGTGGGATTCACATAATGCTCATAACTATAATTTTCTGCAAATGTTTTTCTCTCAATACCAGTTTTTAAATTTTATCTTCCTCTATATTTTTGAAACAAAACTCTTTGCTTATGAGTTTTTCTCTCCATCCTTATTCTTTCCCTCCCATATTCAAAAAATTTCAAACAACACCTAATAACTTAAAAAGAAAAAAGTCAACCCTTTAACATAATTGTTTGTAAACATGTACAAGTAAAATAATTTTTTTGAATGTGTTCATTAAATTTTGGGCAGCATTTTTTAAATTATAGGTTGTCCTAATGCAAACCATGAACCACTTGCATCAATCGCTTGACGCACTTTGCATTAACACAAATATTGTCACAATTGTGTCATGAGTAGTGTCAGTGTTTTGAATAACACTTTGGTGGGATATTTAATTTGAATAATCTAGGGTGCCCATCCCTACCTATAGGTCTTATCTATAGAGGGTCGACTCCCCCCATATATAGATAAGGCGCCCATGTAGAATCTATATATGGGGCGAGGGCAGTCCCCAAACAACTTCATAAGCTTAAAGTTCAACCATATATAGAGATTAGATAGGGTGGGAGGTAAATTACCGTAATGTAAATTCCTTAACTTGATGTGTCAAGATATTGGAAAAAGTAGGTGACTTTTTCTTTGGCAATTTTCAACAAAGTTTGGCACACTTTGCGTTAATGAAAAAAGCAAAGCAAATTTGCATTAAAAAATGCATCTATGACTCTAGTTGTGATGTTAAATACTAAAAATCTATTAGTGTTGTCCTTAATGTAGTTACAATGTTGCATTATGCTCGGAAATAAAATCGGGGGAAAATGAGGCTCCAACCCCCAATGTATGCCCAAGATGTTGTGATTTTGTGATTGACTTCTCTAAATAAAGGGAAAAAAACTTTCCTATAATTGATTAAATGAATGTTGAATTCAAGATCCACCTTTTTTTTTATCGATATTACACCGTCCCTTCTCAACCCCTCCTCATCTTTTTACTGCCATTATATGTTACACCTATCAACCTAAGTGAAGGGTATTTATGTCGTGAATGGAATATAAGATCGGTCATATGCTCTTTGATTGGTGTTGAAGCACAACATGTGGTTGAGAATAATTACATGTACATACAATTTTTCTAAAGTCACATATAAAACATATAAATGAATTTGGTCCATAACTCAATTTTCAAGTGGGTGTGCTTCTATATTGCTCACTCAAGTTCAAATTTAATGTGCATCCAAAAACAAGCATGTCATAATTGTTATTTTCTTAATTCTCAATGAAGGTTTATGGTTGACTTGTGTCAACCTTTACACTAAAGAAAATTTATAGAGTGGCTATCTGACATTCCGAATACACTATTGAACACAGTTCGAATGCACTCCAATATATTTGGAACACATATATGCTATGTATTTCATAGTGGTATTCAAAATGGTGGATAGCCATATCATGTATCGACTCAAAGAAAGAGATCATTTTTCTTAACATTTCGTTCCATAAAATTAAGGTCTATTTTTTTCAAAAATTTCTTAAATATTTTTTTTATCGAAATTTATAAAAATGTCACATTTTGAAATTGTTTCTACAACTCTAAGAAAATTATATTTTAATTCTAACAAAATATTAAAAATATCATTATCTTGGATTTGTTTTTAGAAAACTAATGAAATATAAAAAAATGTCGTTATCTTGAAATTATTTTTACAATTGTAAAATCCTTATACCTCAATTTTAGTAGAATGTCAAAAATGTCCCTTATCTTAGTTACTTCTACAACTCTAACATCTTTATACATCAATTTTAATATTACATCAAATGTGTCTATCTTAGAATTACTTTAACTACTCTAAAATCCTTAATTTAAAATTATTTCTGCAACTTTAAAATTATTATACCTCAATTCCAATGTAACGTCAAAAATATCGCTAATTTTTTATGTTTGATTGATGTAAAAGGTAAAGGATTGCATAATAGCAAGTAAAACGGCGGGCTGTCGTTGAATTTTTTAACTTAGTTCTTTACCGATTTAGACAGCGGATTTCAAAACAAATTATTCCTATTCTAAAACCACGTTAGAAATCCACACATAAAGAAGAGGCCAAATTTCCACAGATGTTTAGGTGGCTGCAGGGTCGTATGAAAGTGCTGAGTCATCGCTTTGAAGAATCCATCATCCAACTATAATTTTATTTGTTAAATTTTATTAATGTGAAGAGGAAGAACACATGGATGATATGTTTAAATTTTTATTTCTCCCCCTATTTAAGTATATGAACTATAAGTATCTTCTCCTTCTATTTGATTTCAGTTTCGTGTTTATTTTTTCTTGATACTTCTAGATCCAAAGTGATTTCTCTAATATAGAATGTCGTTTGTTACTATTATGAAATAAGGGATAAAATATACGGAATAATCCCTCACAAAATCGCAACAGTAGAAACTAATATGCAGAAAATATTACATATCTCAAATAAAAGCGCAAAATAAAATAACACAACACTAAGAGACAATATTTAATGTGGTTCACCCAATTTGGACTACGTCCACCAAGAATCACTTGCTCAGATTTTATTACAAGCCATCGCTCTCTCAATACAATACCCGGATCTATTTGGAGCTATGCTCAACAAACTCTACAGAATTCACACCCGAATTCAAAGCACATCTGCAATGTTACATTCACCCTACCATATGCACAAAACCACATAAATAGACAACTGCTTAAGCAGTTTTACAAAACCGTAGGTATCAAAACCATGGGCCTAAACCGTCTCATAAACTTATGGGTCAAAAATCCCGCTCATATGAGAAAAACATGTTTCCCGGTATATCGGGCACGTTTTAAGACGAGACAACTGTGGAAAGTGTACATTACTCTTAGTGTACAGTCTTCAACACTTTCTCACATGAAAACAAGCTCCACAACCAAACACCTACCCTACTTTCTTTCTATATATGAGTGTTCTAAATTTTTCGTTCACATTCTTTGTTAAAGTCTTGAATGCTTTGAGGAAATATCATATGATGTCTACAAAAGCAATCGCAATGGGGCCATGGAAAGCGGCCAAATATAAACTTGTTCTTGAAGACATTTTTCAAATCTTTTGTTGATGCAAGAAAATACTTATATTCGGGCTTTTAACTTTATTCTCCTATCTTTGCCAAACAATTTTTCAACGATCACAATTTTTTTTAGTATTACCCTTCAAATTGTATATAGAACTAATGTTCTATAAAAATTAAAAAGGAAGATTTCTTTTGTTTTAACAATTTTTGATACCATCAAGGGGACTCCTACAACTGTAACTAGATAGTGTAATGACGTGAGTTGTTCATTGTTATTCTTGACATTAAATTTGACTGTCATGTGGCAATTCGTTCATATATTTGATGTCCATTTGATTATCACTTGAATGTTTTTTCCTTGGAGAAGTTAATCAAAAAATACTAATATCTTTTGGCCATATGATGATGTTTGGGCCTATTTTTTCCCAAATAGATTGTTCAAGACCACCACAATGGTGCAAATAAATTGATGCCATTTGCCACAAATTAGTGGGAAATTGGTAGAGAATGTAATGAAGTTACTATCAATATTGTATTTGAAAAATCTAAAATAAGAACCTTGAAATTGATATCTATATTTAGATATTTTTGTATATGGATCCACATAAAAAATGATGCACATATTTCAAATATGCAAGTTGAAGGAAACGATGATCTCAAAAATTTACAAGTAATCTATAGCTCAAAAGTTGTTTGGTCCATTGGTGACGTTGTTTGGCTCACATAGAGCCACTAGGGATCAATTCTTGTTGAGTGCAAAGGCTCTTGGCACCATAACACGAAAAAGTCAAGTGGTTGAGCCTAGGATTGTGCCCTGGGTGATTTTGACGACATGGATGCTCCTTAGTCGCAGCTTCTTAGCTAATGGAGATCTGTGATTTAGATGTACGCTTACTCAACTTGTAATTTGTTATATGTTTCTTCTGAAACATGGGCTGAGACGTCAATGTTCTATGGGATTTAGTGGGTCCATGTGTAATGCTTCGACATTCAATAAAAATATGTAAACAAATGTCAAATTTAAAGCCTTCTTATGGTTCATAGCAGCAGAGAACCATTATTTAAGGGAGCGAAATAAGTAAGCATTCACAAAATTTAAGTGGAGACGAGGGCTTGGGTTTTAGTCACTCGTAGGGACCCCATTATCAACAAATTGAAAATTAACCCCACTTTAGGGACTTTTAATTTTTGCATAGTAACAATTTTTATTGTGTGTACTTTAATTAATCTATACCTAAAGTGGCCCCCTTTGGCCTTTTGTTGTGAATTTGGGTTTTTGGCTTACTTTAGGGATAGGGGGCTTTTAGTGTATTACATTATAGCCCTTGAAAATTCAATTAATGTTTACAATGGTTAATGGCATTTTATATTATTTGAGGTAGCTCTAATAGACATTTTGAATCTCATCTAAATAGAGAGCTTTGGTATGTAACTTACATATGATTTTAGTAAATCCAAAAGCCTCAAATCTTCAACATCACTTGTCTTCCCTGAGCAATGCAAATCGAACTCGAGGGTAGCTATCAATCATAGAATCTCTTAAAGTCAAATCAAATAAAAAGCACATCATCCTTTATGCGAGAAAGGAAATCCGAATTGATATATGAGACTCCTATGGAAGGGATTAAGACTCATGTCCTTAATGAGTGAATGTCTTATGAAAAATGAAAATTATGGAAAACTTATATTTTAATTTTTTTTTGTCTTAAAATAAAGGAGCCAAGTTGTTGCGTGTAAAGTTTGAGTAGATGGAAGAAAACAAGGCTTGAGAAATTTTTCACACTTATTCCTATTTTGTGAAAGGATATTTTGCTAAATATCAAATTATAAATTTATGTTAAGCATTTTTTTATAAATAACAAGATGTCAATTTTAAATATATCTCCTAAAAAATTGCAACATATCTTCAAATAGAAATTGTACCATAGGACTACTTTTTCTACAAATGCTCTTAAACTCCACAACATTGTGGTTCACCATTAGACTACTTTTTCTAAAAATGCTCTCAACTCTACAACACTCTAGTATTCACCAGCTAAAAAAATTTAGAAGCCTCCTCAATGTGATTGTTATAAATTCAAATTTGTCTGCTTTAACCAAAACAAAAGTGAATGTCCCTGATAATTAATATAAATATGAAACATTAAAAAGGTCACAACACCAATCATTAATATTGTAAAACATGATCAGGGCCATCCAACCACATACAAGAAATATATAGATTCGAGCTACACATGCTCCACTTAAATCAATTATCAAAACTCTGTTAAGTGTCATGTGCTACATAGTATACCACTCACCCAACCTCAGCAAATTACAATCTTCAATTCACTAAAAAGGCAGAGTTATGACATATTACAGATCTAGAATGGTGCCACATTATCAAAACTGCCACCTTTATAAGCCCCATGTAAGGGAAATAAAAGGAAAGGAAAGGAAAGATAAGGTCCTTTTAAAATCCACAATGTCCAACATTCGCTTACATTATAATGCAGCTTATAGTTTATAAAACTAATATGGGAACCAGACTTGTTCATGCAAAGGTTTAACAACAATTGTTTTGGAAGGTCTTTTGGGCTGTAGTGTAAAGATTACGTGTTTATCTACTTATTGTAAATAACAATTGTTTCGAAAGAGTCTTTTGGATTGTGGCATAAAAAATACAGTGTTTATTTACTTATTGTAAAAAAACAATTGTCTTTAAAGAGCTATTTGAGTTGTAGCATAAGGATTAACAACAGTTGTTTTTAGTCATTTTGGTTGTAGCATGGGGGTTAAATGGATATGCCCACATAAATGCCACCAAGAGTCATGCAACCTACAACAAAGTACATGGTTTAGTGGCAAAAATAACAAATATAGATTGTTCAGAGGACCCACAAAAAAATGACAGAATTTAAACCAAAAAAAAAATTGAAAGTGTTTTCCTGGGTGAAGGTCCTCTCACAATCTCTCATTTATTTATTGTCAGACCTGTTCTTTAAGCACCCAATTACAAAATCAATCTATCCCTCTCATAATTATTATGGGGTTGGAATGAGATTGGATACCTCCAAAGCTGAAATGGACAGAAGCAGAGTCCCTAGAGTCGTCAGTGTTTGAAAGAGGAGTGTGAAAACAAAGACGAACAAAGGACACCAGGGAAAAGTTGAACCTTATACACTGGCTTCCAAGAAAAGAACTTCCTAGCACTAGAAATAAAGGGGATAATCTGATTTCTAAATAAATAGCCTTCTTCTTAAATGACCTACAGACAAAAAAATTAATACAATCACTAGAAAGATTAAAAATATTTTTTTTTTTGACAGGAATTCGTAGTGAGGATGAGAGTTCTTGCAGGATCACCCTTCCAAAAGCTGAGGCAGTTTTTGCATCAGAAACAATAGTATATACTTCAATTTTAGAAGACCACGAGATGTGTGTTGTGCTTGAGAAGATTAAGAAATGTCACCAACCACTGTTAAAAAGTGGCTTTCACTGCACAGGTTTAATAATATAGTTTAGTTTTTTGCACTTCTTTATGAAATCTGTTTTGTATCACTTATGACTGGTATCTTGTATTTATTTAACCTTTTGATTCTTGTGTTCTCTGTTTTTTAATAATATTAACAACATTTTCAAATAAAATTAAAAAAATCTTCCAAAACCACGAGATACATGCTTCACTCTTTCAATGATCAAAGTACCAAAGAGCCTTTACTTATACTAAGTGCCATTGCCAAATATGATGTAGTCAAACTATAAAAGACTGAAGCAAGATATCAACTGATAGGTACTAGTGAACAATCGATTAGTTCCAGTCCACGTGGGAATTATGTTCAAACATGAAGTGATTAGTCCGTATCTTGGGAAGTAAACCGTATAAATGCAGAAAACCGTTTCCCTAAGAAGACCTCCATGTAGTAATCCGCCAAGACAAATACCAAAGTTTTGAGGACTTTTGAGGGATAATAATCACCTATTACAATCAAAAACATAAATCACCTACAGTTCATTCCATATGGGTTCTTCTTTTCTCGTGTGAAGATATAAGAAACAAATTTGCACAATTCCACATCAAAAGGGTGAGATTCACCACATTATCTTAAGGTTGTGGTTCAGTGTGTATAATGCCAAACATAAATCACCCTCAGTTCATTTCCATATGGATTTTTCTTTTACTCCTGTGAAGACATGAGAGACAATGTTGCACAGTTCCACATCAAAAGGGTGATACACCACATGCTTTAAAAGTTCTTATCGTGTATAATGCTAAAACATAAATCGCCCACAGGACATTTCCATATAAGTTTTTCTTTCCTTCTGTGAAGATATGGGAAACAATGTTACACAATCCCACATCAAAAAAGAGATTCACCAGATTCTCTTTAAGAGATAGCTCATTGTGTATTAATGTGAAACATAAATCACCTACTGTTCATTTCCATGAGAGTTTTTTTCCTCTGTGAAAATATGAGAGAAGGGTGACTCGTCACATTCTCTTAAGAGGTAGGTCATTGTGTATAATGCCAAACAAAGACGGCCAAACGGTAAGCCCATACATTTCCTTGATGTAAGCTAACTACTCTGTTCAGAAAAGTATACCGTGGAAAGAAGCTAAGCAGGAAAAAACAATGAGTGAAAAACAAAATTCCTAAACATCCTTTCATTCAGTAAGGAGAATAGCTTAAACAATTAAATTGGAAACATTGCCTGTTTTTTTTTGATAAAAATCAAGCAGCATAAATACACGAGTCTGATTGAAGTCTTGCATACTTGAGAAAACCTTGCAAGAAAGCAACTACACAAAGAAGGCTTTCTACATCAAGAATTTCCATATCTCAGCCTTGCATTCTAGGCCTATCTCTCATTACTTCCAAATACTAGATCCTCCATAAAAAAAACACCAAACATGAAAGATGAATGTAAATTCTACACTCCAAAAATAAGACAAATAATTGTACTGAACCTAAAAGCTAAGAAAAAGAGATGAAAGCAAGTTTCATCCAAACTCAATCCAAAGTTTGCAGATGACTCCAGAAAACACCTAGGATATCCAAGAAAGTCACAATTCCGACCAAATTGGATTCTTCATCAGTGACCCAGACATAATTTACCCTGTGGGCAAGAGCTTGCACCATAACAGCAACTAAAGTACTCCAAGGCCTACAAGTGAGAGGTGTAGCTCTGCGACTCCTGGAGGCAAAGCCCAATTTGTTGGACCTGAAAGAACAGGAACGAGACCATTTCTTGTAATTGTCTAGTGGCCCAGTCGGAGATGCATCGCAAAATTCTTCATCAGAAGACTCTTCCCAAGGGTCAGTCAGCTGTTTCTGTTTTCCCGGGTACTTTTGTTCCGATGCAGCAATAGAACTCCCTTGTTCACCCTTCCCATTGAGCCCTGTCTTCTGATCCATTCTTCTTCTAACAATCTCAACAAGGGAATCAGGTGGTCCTCCACAATCCACATAAGCCATAAAATCCCCTGCAGAAAGGGTTGCGAGAGCAAGAGCTACAGTCTCATCACAGCACATCAAAGTAGAAGGTGATATCTCCCCAATCAATTTAGGACCTTGCAAGGGATCTTGCTCTATCACTGCTACCGCAGTCTGAGTCTGGGATGCTTGCTTGATTATATTCAATGCGGTGGCTGCAGGTTTGTCATACTCCACCGTAAGAATCTCTGTATTAACTATTCCAAGATCTTCAATAGTCATTGAAGGAAGAGGAGAGAATACTGCTATGAAACCCAGAAGAAATCGGAGAACATCTTCTTGGGTTATCCAGCAGAATTCCTTCCCTTCATGACTTGTAGGAGAGGTGCTCTTGGCAGATCCAATTTTCTGGCCGAGCTTCTTGAAGCTCAACCTTTTAAGGCTCTCAATTGGTACTATCAAATTCTGAGCCCCGTGCAGAATCAGGTCCAACGCCTGCAATAACCTGCATAACAAAATATGAACATTGTATTAGTGTTTATTAATGGAATCTGCATCTATCTACACTCAATCTTCCCTGCATTAAAACAGAATTCCAGGATTGGTAGATTAAATCAGTCTGTTTCCAAGATTGGCATATTAAACCAGTCTGCGTCCAACATTGGCAGATTAGGTTAGATCAGTTATTGATTCAAAGACATCTGCTAGCTTTAAATTAAATTCACCACAAAATATCTCATCCTTCACTGATAATTTACAATATCCTTAGGTAAGACCCTTCCTTCACTTTCAGATGCATCTACGTACACTTAGACATGCAATCTTCAGCACATAGATAGCCTTCTATAATTCCTACTGCTGAAATAAATGACAATATGTAGTATAGCTGCAAACAAAGCATGTATGTGACCAAATAAAAAAGTGATATTCCAACGGTAAAGTTCATGATTTCTAAATCACACAAATCTGAGAAAACCAACAAACATTAGTCCACAGGAATTAGTACCAGTCCAATAGTCCTGGAATCAAATTCACTGTAAAACATATCCTCCTTAAATGATCACTGTACAAGATATACACTTTGGCTTGCATCTATCTATACATTGAGGAATATATAGCACGCAAATACTTAACAATGGTCAGAGAGCCTTTTTAGCGGGCATGATAAAATCATAAGTTCTAAAGTCCACAGAGCTAGAGACAGGATCAACACATGGATTAACAGAAGTCCAATACTAACCTTAAATGTATATCGGTCTACACAAGTAACAGTTGAGGACATTACGACACAAATAATCATAGATACAAATACTGCATCATAGATACAACGCCCAATCGGATTCAAAATGGTGACACTATTGGGATTTTATTCTTCATAGGTTTGGGGTGATTCCTCCTATGGTCACCTCTAATCCCTTCAACATGGGTATATCCTATACCCTTTTGGAGAATATCTCTGAGACGTAGCTTTGAAGCCACACGTCCTAATCAGTGTAGGCCGAAGCTTAAGCCCTGAACCTCACCAGCTCAAAATCAAAATAGAGCTAACGATCAAAACCCAGGTTCACAGTCAGAGAATAAGTAAAGTTGGGAATCTATGACATTGACATGTACATATCCACCCCACCCCTCCACCCCACTTTTGATACCCTATTTAGATTTTTCCCATTAAAAAAACGTTCGAAAAAATAATATGGCGTAGCTGCAATTAAGGCAGGCATGACACTAATATGAGAAAGATACTAAGTTTTAGACCCTATACGATTTGAGCAGACGCCCAACTGGGTAGGTCCAATCCTCTTTCTATGTACCCAGCAGAGACATTGGACTTAAACGATCGAGAGAGCAGAGATAGTTCGTTCAGCGAGATTAAACAGATTAAATACGTTGGGCCTTTAGTATTCAGAAAGCTGGTGTAGTTTCTCCAGCAACCAGAGTGAACCCGGGGGCAGTTTAATGACCTCAAATTCTCATTTTAGCCCTGAGCCTCTCCAGCTCATGATCAGCAGTGGACCTGAGAATCCGAATATCATTAGCAGCACTCCCATAATAGAACTCGTAATCTGAACATGGATTACTAGCAATCCAAAGTAGTGTCAGGGATGGATCAGTTTAGACCAGCATCACAATTTGTTATGATCTATGACACCCGTCATCAAGCACCAATGGGCCACCCATCCTAGTACTGTAACCTAGTTGCAAAAGTAGAATCCATGAGTGGTACGCGGGCTACATAATCTCACAAATATCGGTTGTGGGTTCAGATTGCATAGGAACAATCAACAAGCCTCTAAATTTTGAAATTCAATACACCCATTTGCAGATAATCAAAAACTAATCAGATATTACCGAGGGTTATGTATCTACAGGAAGATTGAACTGACCTTGTGTGTGGATCTACCTGTCGAACCCGGGTGGGAGCCCTGGAAAGCAGCAGGTCGATAATGGGTGCTCCGAGCGCTCTGGCTGGGTCGTATAAGCATTCATCAGTGGACAGATAGCAAATAATGTCTACCATACAAACTTTCCCCAAACACCTGCATTCCACTTGCTGATGATGCAGCCCTGCATCTGCTACCTTGTTGCCTGTGTTATGGCTGCAATTCCAGACACCCAGTTCAGTGTCATGGGAAGACTGTTGTTTCAGAGCCTTCAAGGCATCACCCACAGTTGCAGTGATTGGAAGCCAGTAGAGCGCAGGCTTGCCCAGGCAGAGGTCAGATACCTCATATGACTGCAGGCTAACTGCCATACACTTACAAATTGCAGATCGGGAGCAGCTTAACAGATTACGAGAGATTGCAGGGGGAGCAAAAAATTCGAATTGGGTATTTCAGTTAGCTAGTTGGGTATTGAAATTCAACCAAATTAATGATTTGGTTCAACAACTTTTAATCGAACGGATCGAACCACAGAGGGTGTTGAGGACTGCTACACTTTTGGCTGAACGCCGACCTACAAAGAGCTTGGAAAGAAGAAGAAAAGGAGCGAAGATTAAAGGAGGACTAGTGTCCATATTTATAGATTGAGAGGGGCATGCATGTGGCGTACGGATGTAGCTCGCCTCAAACAATCCGCGTTATACCTAAGTAAAATGGTAAGAATTCCCTGGTTAAACAGGATTCCGTGTTTGTGTAAAAATTTTTGAAAAGGGGTCCCTGTGTCCTTATTATAGGATTCCCAATGGCAGCCAAATTTAATAACCAGCTAGAAGCGAAAGGGTAAAAAAAAGGAAGAAAGACGAGGAAGCCTCAAAAGGAAGGGACGTCTGCGACATTTTTTATTTTTTTTTACTAATAAGTCTCTGTCTTCATTAATTGATTATTAGTTCAAGATAGGCGGTTTTCTCTCTCAAACAAAAACAAAAAAAAAAAAACTATGTTTAAGTAGTTTAAGAATTAAATTTAAATGGTTAAGGACCTCTTTCATTACCCAAAAAAAAAAATTGATATGGTGTAATACATGACCCACAATACAAAATAATATATGATCTTATAACTCATATAAATTGTGTTTTGATGGATTAATTTATTTAGAGAAAGATTATAAGATTAGAATTTTGTAGATGTTTATCCCTTTTATAAATTATATGTTCTGTATGAGACATTTTTATCATTTTGTTGAAAAAATTATATTTTCTTTAATTAATTATTAGTTCAAGATAGGCTTATGAGAAAATTATGGAGAATCTAAGAATTAAATTTAAATAAGATTTAAATCATTTCTTCAAACTTTTCCTCCCACTTGAAACAAAAAGTGTATGCTCACATGTAAGTAACGACTCGTGGTATCGTATCGTATATTTAATTAGCCCGCCATTGACCAGAATTTGAGCAAGTTGCAAATGTTTTTATATAACATAAACTTTATTTTTGTGTTGTGTGGATGATAATTTATTTGCAAAAAATCCCACTCGTTAAAGTCTTTTTAAGGAAAGAGAGTAGAGAAGTGGGTCGGTTCATAGTGTATTTTTAAATGTAAAACTAAACTATAAAAACATTATTATTATGAGGAATTAAAATAGCATGAAACATCTCAATTAAAAAACAAACATGCATGAGACATTTTTTGGAAAACAAAAGTTAGGGCATGAGAATGGCCACTCTTATAAATATGTATATTTTTTTAAGCATTCTTGGGCTTGCATTTCCCTCCATTATTTCTGATTTTGTTGGGATTTGTGCTTTATGATTTTTTTGTCTTTTTCTATTATAGTGGCTCACCTAACTTCTTTGACCATGCACTTATGGTCATTGGGGAACATTTTGTAAGCTTTAGTGATTGGATCGACCATAATCATTTCTCCTAAGCTCTAAAAACCTTGCTCACGTTTACAAAATTTATGGTGTTACGAAAGTTTTAACTTTACTCTTTTATAAATAATGGGTTGCACAATTTAAAGTGTTTGATTATGAAAATGTTTATTCTAATAAAAAAATGATCTACAAAACTATTTTGTACTTTTATATTATATTATATTTTTATTTTAATACAAATCCCATATATATATATATATAGTCATATATATAACAAGTAGGTTTTATTATTATAATAAAAATCAACCAATGTTATTTAGAATGTTAAGTTTTAAGATGTTTCTCGATCTATAACATACTCATAAATAATTTCTTGACATTAATATATGTAGTCACTAAATCATGCACTTACTATGTACATCTAGCCTCTAAATACTTCATTTATATGCATGATTCCTAAGCAAGAGAATTAGTCATTAACAACAATGGTTTTGCTTTGACATTGCTTTTATCTTTTTATCTTTATTGCTTGTTGTTTCTGGACTGACATCTTAAAGTTTTTACATACTAATGACATCTTTCTCAACTCTAATTTCATTTTTTATCTTTTGGCACCTTGTACAGAACTTCCCATTAGGGATAGGAGCACCTGGGTGCTGTTGTCCCCTTTGGGTGCTTCTATCCTTTTTCTCTCTTTTTCCAAATTTTTGGATGTTACATCTTTCTTGTCTTTGTTTCACCCTTAGTCGACTTTCACTTGTTAATGACGAAACTTAAATGAAGGAATCATATATATACATGACTTATTTAACCTCATTAAGGGGGAAAGCATTTCAAGAGGCACTTACTACTACAAGGAGCTAATATTTTCTATCTACTACATCATTAAAGGACTACATTTTGGGACTCACTACATAGGAGGAGCTATTTTGAATTCCATACCACACATTTTACATTGGGACAAAGTAGTTGTAGCCCATATTTTTGTGCCACTGGCACTAGGGAAACCTAGCTCAAGGGACACTATTTCAATCACACACACACTAGAACTACATTGAGTCTGAAATGTAGTGAGTGCTCTAGGTGAAAATCACATTGGGGTGACCGTTGAGGTCAGTCTGACTTAAGCATATGCATATTTTTATTCATCTAATGTGCTTGAGTATTGTGCAGGTAGCTAGGGTTTCTTTTGTAGGTACATGTGTGACAAAGGTAGAAGTGTAGCAAACCTGATGTGACCTATAGTGAACAAGAAGTGACAAGAAGTGACACAGAAAGAACTAGATCCAAACTATTCTATAGACACTAGTGCCCAGAACAGACACTAGCACCTAAGGTGGCCATGTCCTCATCCCAGGTACTTTTATCCCTGAGATCATCACTTTTCCTAGTTTCAGAAACAGAGCTTAAACAGTCCATAATATTCCTTTCCAATCATTCATCAATCCTAAAATTAGTCCAGACCTACAGAGGCAAATTGAGTCATCTTTACAAACCCTAGTCTATCACTCTTTCTTGTACTTTTTAGCTTAGATCTTGCATATGAATATTGTTATATTTATCTGATCAACAGTGCCCTTACTTAGATTTAATTTTATTAAATCATTTGGTGAACCCGTTCCTTACATGCCCATTATTAGATCTTTCATGGCTTCCCATACCTTTGATTCCAATGCTTCCCCATTCTATATCCAGGTTCAACTTTGTAATCTCCTTGTTAAGTGTGTCCTAGTTGATCTTGGATCTGGTCTTAATATATGCACTCTTTCCTTTCTCCATCAAATAGGACTTTTTGTTACTCATCTCAATCCATCTACTCTTTGTATCTGTGGCTTTGATGATACACCTAAACAAGTATTGGCACAATCTCTCTTCCCCTTACTGTGGGATCTTGCACTCTTAATGTTCTATGTCATGTTATGCCTCATGATGTTCCCTTATACTATCCTTCTAGGCCATCCTTGGTTACATACTATGCATATATTCTTTTTATTTCTACCCATGCCCTTGCTACACCTTCTTCCATGGATACTGCTACAATAGATTCCACACCTCATGTTGCTACTCCTTGTGATATTCCCCTCATACATGATGTTGATGACATTACCTACATTGCACATCCTTCTCCTCTTGGGATGCACCCTAGTGCTACTGATTTACAAGATCAATTTTCTATTGGCACCCATGATACTCCTCCCATTATGTCTCACTCTTGATGCACTTCTATTGATCATATGTTTAGTGCTTCCAATGTTACATCTCTCTTTGCACCTTCCTCATCACAAGTTAGAGCACCATATGCTGATTTGAAAATGATTCCTAATGCTTTCACTTTCCAAGATCCTATGCATGATTCATTTACTATGGTTACACCTTATCTTGTTACATCCATGGGGGAAATCAATTCCCCTCTTTCCACATTTTTTTCTATGGTCATAGGGGCTAATTCATACTACTTTATTACTTCTGATCTTCCCAAATTGCACCTATTGCTTCTGATGAGTCTTGTGTCTCTCCCTCCATTGCTTGACATTGATATTGATGAACCTCCTAGCATTACATATGTTACACATCTTTTGACTCACATATTGATCCTTATGTTTGCACTTACTTTTTCCACTATTTCCAACACGCCCAATGTTACATCTATTATATTTTCTCCTAATGGGTACATTCTTATTGTTTATACACTTCCTACTCATCCAGTTGGGATCTTGGACTCTATAGGGTTTTCCCCTCACCATGTTGACATTATTCTCTGGTAGCTCTTGTGTTTACCAATGTTCTACCTATTCTAGTTTCTCCACATGTATGACACAATCCTACTCCACATGTTATGCCTACATGCACTATCACATGACACTAGGTCCTTGCCTCATGTTCACATATGTTCATATTTTTACACCAATTGATCATGGGCCCTCACCTCATACTCTCATTACATATATCACATTGGCATTCAAATTTGGGGGCATCCTCAATTCCCCACACTACCTGATGATGCACTCTTGTTCTTGGTTCATACTTGAATGTTGAGGGAATCCCTACATGGACCTCACTTTGCACACACACACACATACTGGGGGCATCCTTATTCCTCCCTTCTTGTTCTCTTTCACATATTTGTAATTAAAAATCCAAAAACATGTTTACTTAGATCTTGATTGGATGTACTCTTGCTTCCTTATACTACTATATGTTGCACCTTTTCTTATCATGTTACTACGGTTCATAATATGCTTTATCATTTTTCATACACACATGTGTTCACATGGTATCTTGAGGTGAATGCAGGTCACTTACAGGTTGTTACATGATGTATGATGCTTGGCCCTTGTCCATTACCAGTCCCACTGAGGCTTCCTGGGGGCATCTACCTTTTCCCACTTACTATCAGGTTTTATCATTGCAATATTTCACATTTTCATTCCTATATTCAGATCTTACATTGTGGCATACTATTTATCTTTCCTAACATGCTAACAGGTGCTTCATGTGTAGCATTTTCCTTCGCATGACTCTTCCAATCATGGTTGTCTGATTTTCTTGTATCTTGTTTGCTATTGTTTGGGTTATGCCCTATGTTTGTCTTGTTACCTTATTTGCACAAGCCTTGACAGCTTCAATTGTCTTGTGACATCCTGAGTGGTGTCCCATGTATGCAACCAACTACTTCATTGTCCTTGTTTTTTGTTTTCCTATATTACTTTTACTAGTTATTATTTCCATGTGCATTGTTTGTTTGTCACTAACACTTGTATGCTAGCATTTTCCAATTGTTCTTCTTGTGCCATGGTAACTACCATGTGTAATCCCTATTCCCCCCTATAGGAATCCCTATATCAGATATGCATATCAGTTTTCAGCCTTCCTCATTTGGGCTCCATTCACTTTTGTTCATCTCACGCACCCCAAATGAGTGGGGAAAACATCGGGTGAACCTTTTCACCCTCCCAATAGTTACAAAATCAGTTATAGAATCACAGTCAACATGATCAAAAAGTAATCAGTTACAGAACAGGCCAGAAATAGACTTGGCCAAAATTCACATCCTGGATAGAACCACCCAGTACAAGATAGGAATGGTGGGTGCTAGTGTCCCACCTGGGCACTCCTATCCTAGGGGAAAAAAATAGTTATTATTTTTCAACAGTTACACAGTTACAATAGTCTTCTCAGTTTCAACAGTTACACAATCAGTTTCAGATTGCAATCAATTACTAACATGAACTAAATAAGGAACTAACTACTTACTCATGAACCAAAGCAAGGAACAAATAAGGAAGTGACACCTAGGGCATATGCAGACAATGATATGCTCTGGAACAATGTGTCACCCGAAGGTAAGTTACAAATCAGGTTTGTGATCATCTACAGTGGCACTTATCCATGGGGAAGCATTAATGTTGGAGGGCAAAGCCTATGATCTCTCCCAATACACTTTCCCTTAGTGGCGACATGATGCCTAAATCCTGAAGTTTAGCACTGGGATGCTCAAATCCCTAGTTTGGCGACAGGACGCCAAAATCCTTTGTATTATTCCAACCAGCTCCTAAGCAAAAAGTCTACAAGCAGGAACAAATTTCTACCCCTTTCTCTTTCATCATTTCAAGTGTACTCTAACCCCTTGGTTTAGCTTTTTCCAATACGCATTTCCAATTTTACATATTGTTCAAGTTAAAGTTCAATTTCATTTACCTAGAGCATTGACTACACTTTTTTTCTTTTGTAGGTCCTATCCTATCCCAACAAAGGAAAAGCACACAAGCAACCATGAAGTAAATCTCAAACGCTCCAACAAAGATGATATTCCAAGGAACTACACACACACATCATTATCACTCCATGCAGGAAAAGGTCACCCCTAGGATCCTTATCCTTCCCTTCCCTTAGAATTTCATGGTACACATTTTTCACTATTCCATTCGGCATGCTACAACACTCATTCGGCATGCTACTAGGCACAATCTTCTTTTGACTCCCCAAGGTACACTTTTATTTTCTACTTTATGCTACTGAATCCTTATTCACTAACATAAAGTGGGGGAAAATGTAGTCACTAAATCACACACTTACTATGTACATCTAGCCTCTAAATACTTCATTTATATGCATGATTCCTAAGCAAGAGAACTGCTCATTAACAACACTTGTTTTATGCTTTGACATTGTTTTTATCTTTTTATCTTTATTTTTGTTGTTTTTGGACTTACAACTTACAGTTTTGCATACTAGCCCACATCTTTCTCATTCTGATTTCACTGTTTTACCTTTTGAGCACCCTGTACAAAACCACCCATTAGGGGCAGGAGTGTCTGGGTGCTATTTTCCCCTCTGGGTGCTTCTGTCCATTTTTTTTGTTTTTCGGATGCTATTTTTTTCTTGTCTTTGTTTATCACCCTAGGTCAGTCTTTCACTTATTAATGCTAAAACTTAAGTGAATGAATCATATATATACATGTCTTATTTAACCTCATTAGGGGGAAAGCATTCAAGAGGCATATTCATCTACAAAGAGCTATATATTTTCTATATACTACATAAATCAATTCATTTTGGGACTCCATACTTCATTGCATATGAGGGTTTATTCTAAATTCTATACCACACATTTTGCATTAGGACAAAGTCGTTGTAGCCTGCTATTCTTTGTGTCACTAACACCAGAGAAACCTATCTCAAGGGGCATTATTCCAATCACACACACATCATAACAACATTGAGTTTGAAATGTAGTGCAACGCTAGGTGACAATCACATTAGGGTAACTATCGAGGCCAGTCTAACTCAAGCATATGTATTATTTATTCATCTAATTTGCACTTGAGTATTGTGCAAGTAGCTAGGGTTTGTTTTGCATGTACAGATGCGACAGAGAAGAAGTGAAGAGAATATGATGTGACCTACAACAAGCTAAAGGTGAAAAGAAGTGACACAGGAAGATCTAGGACTACATCTATCCCGCAGACACCAACACCCAGAATAAATGCTAGTGCCCAGGCGGTTGTGTCTTCTCCTAGGCGTTGTACATAATAAACTTGTAAAATATTCTATATATCATACACACAATGCATTTGGCTATTATATAGCCATTACAATAGTAAAAAAACTTCATACTAAATAGGAAGATATAATAACAAATAAAATATAATAACATGTTTAATAATAGGGTAAGTGCACCAAGTTGGGGGGCCAAAAGGGGGTCTTAAGTGGACGCATTTTTCTGAAAAATAAAAAACTTCAACTTGTACGAGTTTTTTAAAATAGTTACACTCAAAATTGGAAGATGTTGTATAAACATGAATCGTAGCATTTTGAGTCTAGTTTCTAAGCTACTAAATTTTATTGAAAATAGATAAGTTTAATTGGTTAAAATAACTAAAATACCAACATGTGCTCCTATTTTTGTTAAAAAACATAACAGAGTGACTTTCGTGCCCCCTACCATTTTTTGAGAACCATTTAGTAGTTTTGAAAACCCTTTGGTAGAAAGATAACTAGGAGCATCTAATTTGTGCTAGATTTTTTTAGTGAGTATTTATTTTTTTTAAATGATTTTTCTAGTACAGAAATGTTATGTTTTGAAAAATAACGGAGCTCTGACCGTGCCCCCCCCCAACTACCTCAAAAAATATCGAAAATTAGAATTTTTGCTATTGAATATGTATAGAATCAGGCCTAGTTTGTGCTAGTATAATTTTTTTTCAATTTTGATGACCTAAAAAAAAGATACACGATGAAAGATAGACATATTTTAACTTCAAAAAATAGCTATAAAAATCCATAGTTAGAAAATAAATAATATGGAAACCTTGTCGTAGTCAGAAAATTTGAAAAATTATATTTTTAGAAAGAAGAAACTTTGCTCTACGTCGTGGTATAATGTTTTTTAAACAAATCGATTGTTTTATGTTGATTTATCATAGAGGAAGTGACATTTTTACATTTTCCTGCAAAAACACGTTGTTTACTGTGTTTGTGCAGGTCCATGCCTTAGGCTCGGGGATCCAAACCAGATCCCAAGCCTTGAGGCATGGCTTGGAAAAAGTGAAAACACAAAGCTCGTACGCGTTCTTTAAAGTATAAACATTGTATATGCTTTTGGCATGCTTCTATTTACAAAAATAAATGTTGAAGTTTAAGTATAGGTTTTTCATTTATTATTATTTATATTTTATTATTTCATATACTTTAAATCTATTTATGTAAATACAAGAAATTAGGGCCACTCTGCACCTTATGTAATTAGTTTCACAGCTTCATGAGTCATAATTTAAGAGATAGTTTTTTATAGTATAATATGGTCGGTACATAGGTAATTTTCAAGATTTCAATATTCAACGTAAAGATTTTAGCATTTAACTTCTACAATTGAAACCCTAAACCCTAGGCCATAAACCTAAAACCTAAACTATAAACCTTTAGCCCTAAACCCTAAACCCTAAACCTTGAACCTTGAACCATGATCCCTAGACCCTAAAACCTAAACCCTAAACCCTAAGCCCTAAACTGTAATATGCCCTTCCCATTCAAAGACCTTTGGCCTATTTTGTCAACCTGACGGCCAAAGGAAAAATATAAGGGTGACTTAAGTTATATTTAATTATTATAAAGTGTCATTAATAAAAGAAAAAAATATAGAGCACTTATAATAATTTATATGACTCAATACTTATTAAATCTAGGATGGAAAAGGCCCAAATATAAATTGTTATCCATCCTAGGTGAAAAGGTGACTTTCCTTAGAAAGGGGAATGGGGACATAGAAAGGATAAATGCCCATTTTACTATGTATATCCCCTAGACATTAGGAGGGAAAAATTTGTTGGGAAAAACATTTAATATGGGAAAATATTAAAAGCTTGCATAGGTAAAATTCTTGTGAACTAATTGGATGTTGCAGAGGTTGTTTTAGGTCTCTTCTTCATTTATAAGGAGAAGTCGACTTGAGGGGAAGGATTTCCATAACCATTTGATATTTTCTTATTTGTGTCTTAATCTTTTAGCTTTTGCATACACGCTTGGATTTTCTTTAGCTTGTGGAGTAAGATCCCACAGGGACCCTAGCTTCGGTGGTGAGGGATCTATTCCTAGCTAGTAGGGCACTCTTCGGTGGTGAAATATCCACCCTATTTTGTCATTATTGGAGTTTATTCAGGGCTTATTTGTTTGGGAGTCAAAGTAGCTTGTTTTCTTAATTTTTGGAGCTGATTTGATGCCCTAAATGTGTTGGACGACCTAATTTTTAGGGAAAAATTAAGGTTTTGTGTTTGTTGTGTGAATTTTTTTTTGGAATATTATTCTTCATATTTTTGTGGCCCAAGATCCAAAGTTTCAGCTCATTTGGACTTCTTTAGCAAAATATATGAATTTTTGAAGTTATGTTGCAGACAAGGTTTTTAAATAATTTATTGTAACCGTTTTTACATCTGAAATCTGCAATTTTATACATGTTTGGGCTTTATAAATTAGTGGTACTAGATTTGAGTGGAATGATATAAATTTAGAGTTTGATTGGTGTGGGTTTTCCACTTAATCCAAGTCGCATTTCCTTTATAAATTTAGATCTGCATGATACTTGTTTGGTATTTTGTCTACAAGTTGCATTTAAAGTTGGGATTGCCTAAAATCCATTTAGGGGTAAAATATTGTCCATTGGGGACACTAAAAATGGTATCAGAGTTGTTGTTCCTCTAGCCTGTGTGGGTTAAATATGGTAGTTTGGAAAGATCTCAATGTGGATTTTATGAAGGAAATGTTCACCAACATGGCGACACAACAGGAAGCCACTAACCTTTCTTTGAGCCAGCTCACTCAAAATTTAAATCAAAGCAAGTCTTGGGACAATAAGGAAAAATGTGAGAACAATAATAAAGGGCACCCAATAGAGGTGATTGATGATGATTCTTGTTGGAGGAAATACCAATCTTTGAGTAAGGGTTTCAGAGATAATATGCCATTTCCAAATTATTGCATGTTGAAGATTGGTAGCAAGCCCAAGCGAGGTCATTCTTATGTTGGTACCTGAATTATAAAAGAAATCATTTGAAGAAGAAGATTCTAGAGAAAAAGGTATGATTGCCATTGAGAAAAATAATTGCATTAATGAAACTTTGTTTGTTAGAGAAATTATTCCAGCTTAGGAGAAGAAATTCATATATGTAAGTAAGGAGGATGTAATGGAAAATCTAAAAAGGTGTGAGGAATTGAATAGCATATATAGAGATGCTAGATTGATAGCCGCTCAAGCAAGACAAAACCTTCAAGAGTTCAAGGAAAAGATGTGGGAAAATGATGCAAGGAAGTCTACACCCACGAAAAAAGTTTTTATAGAGCAACTTGCACATGGGGAGGAGCCTCACATGGACACTTGTGTGAAATTGCAACCTATTGTAATTTCCAAACCAGCAACTTTTGATCATCTTTCAGATACTTTCAATGGGCACTTAGGCAACAATGTTGGGGGCAGCTCAACATATGTCTATCTTGAACACACGGAGGACATTGATGGCATTGAAAAGTATGAAGAGCATACTAATGTGTCTTATTTATTGTTGCATATTCCAATTTATTTCTATCATGAGATGCATGGTATGGTAGATGATGAAGTCTTCATTATGGATTTTGTTGAACCATTGCTCCAACTATGTGTATATGAGCATCTTGTGGATGATATATGGCGGAAAGTTTTAGCTCACTTAACAAGTATAGGGGCTCGGATGGTAGAACACTTCAGCATGTTTTGCCTCTTGTGCATGGCTCTTAGACAAAACAAAGATGGAATTGCTTGAGGGTAAGCAATTTTGGGAAGGGAGGATTGTAATATCCCCTTCCCATTCAAAGAACTTTGGCCTATTTTGTCAACCCGATGACCAAAGGAAAAATATAAGGGTGACTTAAGTTATATTTAATTATTATAAAGTGCCATTAATAAAAGCAAAAAAATATATAGAGCACTTATAATAATTTATATGACTTAATAATTATTAAATCTAGGATGGAAAAGGCCCAAATATAAATTGTTATCCATCCTAGGTGAAAAGGTGACTTTCCTTAGAAAGGGGAATGGGGACATAGAAAGGATAAATGCCCATTTTACTATGTATATCCCCTAGACATTAGGAGGGAAAAATTTGTTGGGAAAAACATTTAATATGGGAAAATATTACAAGCTTGCATAGGTAAAATTCTTGTGAACTAATTAGATGTTGCAGAGGTTGTTTTAGGTCTCTTCTTCATTTATAAGGAGAAGTCGACTTGAGGGGAAGGATTTCCATAACCATTTGATATTTTCTTATTTGTGTCTTAAGCTTTTAGCTTTTGCATACACGCTTGGATTTTCTTTAGCTTGTGGAGTAAGATCCCACAGGGACCCTAGCTTCGGTGGTGAGGGATCTATTCCTAGCTAGTAGGGCACTCTTCGGTGGTGAAATATCCACCCTATTTTGTCATTATTGGAGTTTATTCAGGGCTTATTTGTTTGGGAGTTAAAGTAGCTTGTTTTCTTAATTTTTGGAGCTGATTTGATGCCCTAAATGTGTTGGGCGACCTAATTTTTAGGGAAAAATTAAGGTTTTATGTTTGTTGTGTGAATTTTTTTTTGGAATATTATTCTTCATATTTTTGTGGCCTAAGATCCAAAGTTTCAGCTCATTTGGACTTCTTTAGCAAAATATATGAATTTTTGAAGTTATGTTGCAGACAAGGTTTTTAAATAATTTATTGCAACCGTGTTTACATTTGAAATCTGCAATTTTATACATGTTTGGGCTTTATAAATTAGTGGTACTAGATTTGAGTGGAATGATATAAATTTAGAGTTTGATTGGTGTGGGTTTTCCACTTAATCCAAGTCGCATTTCCTTTATAAATTTAGATCTGCATGATACTTTTTTGGTATTTTGTCTACAAGTTGCATTTAAAGTTGGGATTGCCTAAAATCCATTTAGAGGTAAAATATTGTCCATTGGGGACACTAAAAATGGTATCAGAGTTGTTGTTCCTCTAGCCTGTGTGGGTTAAATATGGTAGTTTGGAAAGATCTCAATGTGGATTTTATGAAGGAAATGTTCACTAACATGGTGACACAACAGGAAGCCACTAACCTTTATTTGAGCCAGCTCACTCAAAATTTGAATCAAAGCAAGTCTTGGGACAATAAGGAAAAATGTGAGAACAATAATAAAGGGCACCCAATAGAGGTGATTGATGATGATTCTTGTTGGAGGAAATACCAATCTTTGAGTAAGGGTTTTAGAGATAATATGCCATTTCCAAATTATTGCATGTTGAAGATTGGTAGCAAGCCCAAGCGAGGTCATTCTTATGTTGGTACCTAAATTATAAAAGAACTCATTTGAAGAAGAAGATTCTAGAGAAAAAGGTATGATTGCCATCGAGAAAAATAATTGCATTAGTGAAACTTTGTTTGTTAGAGAAATTATTCCAGCTTAGGAGAAGAAATTCATATATGTAAGTAAGGAGGATGTAATGGAAACTCTAAAAAAGTGCGAGGAATTGAATAGCATATATAGAGATGCTAGATTGATAGCCGCTCAAGCAAGACAACACCTTCAAGAGTTCAAGGAAAAGATGTGGGAAAATGATGCAAGGAAGTCTACACCCACGAAAAAAGTTTTTATAGAGCAACTTGCACATGGGGAGGAGCCTCGCATGGACACTTGTGTGAAATTGCAACCTATTGTAATTTCCAAACCAGCAACTTTTGATCATCTTTCAGATACTTTCAATGGGCACTTAGGCAACAATGTTGGGGGCAGCTCAACATATGTCTATCTTGAACACACGGAGGACATTGATGGCATTGAAAAGTATGAAGAGCATACTAATGTGTCTTATTTATTGTTGCATATTCCAATTTATTTCTATCATGAGATGCATGGTATGGTAGATGATGAAGTCTTCATTATGGATTTTGTTGAACCATTGCTCCAACTATGTGTATATGAGCATCTTGTGGATGATATATGGTGGCAAGTTTTAGCTCACTTAACAGGTATAGGGGCTCGGATGGTAGAACACTTCAGCATGTTTTGTCTCTTGTGCATGGCTCTTGGACAAAACAAAGATGGAATTGCTTGAGGGTAAGCAATTTTGGGAAGGGAGGATTGTAATATCCCCTTCCCATTCAAAGAACTTTGGCCTATTTTGTCAACCTGACGACCAAAGGAAAAATATAAGGGTGACTTAAGTTATATTTAATTATTATAAAATGCCATTAATAAAAGCAAAAAAATATATAGAGCACTTATAATAATTTATATGACTTAATAATTATTAAATCTAGGATGGAAAATGCCCAAATATAAATTTTTATCCATTCTAGGTGAAAAGGTGATGTTATCCAAAATGTGCCCCCTTGCTCATTTTGTGGCTAACTCCGTTTCATCTTTCCTTCTCTTGTGCCTCAGACATAATATTTCACTTTTTAGGCCCTCAAAATCTTCTGGAAACGACACCATTGGACAGAGCTCTTTCTCAGCTTTCCAGAAAGGTAAAGTTTTCCTCCTAACTCCATGTATTTTTTAAGTTATGGCTCGGCGGAGTTTTGTGGGAAATTTTCCTCTGAAAGGCCTGCAGCCAATGAGATGCTGCCACATGTCCAGGAAAAGGCAGAGGGCGGAGGAGAAGTTGGATTTTTGGCAAAGTGTTTCACCAAAATTTCAATGGAGGATTTTTGGCTCGTTTCCCCGACGACCAATCACATCAGGCCACGTGTCGCCGGAAGCTGGAGATGCGGAGCGAGGGAGGAAATTGGGAATTTTTCCCATGTGTTTGTGCAAAAGTTAAATTTATTGCGGGGAGCCCGCGACCAATTATATGTCGCCACGTGTCTCGGAAAGGCATGTCAAGGGGTGAATTTGGAAAATTTTCCAAAGAAGAAACAAAGGAAATTTCGAAGAGAAAACCCCGCGGAAAATCCAGAAGGGGCAAGCCCACAACCAATGGGGTTGTGCCACGTGTCTAGGCCAAAAAATATCAAACCGACCCATAGAGAATTTCTGAGAGAAAGGCCCGTGCCCAATCAGCGTGTGCCACGTGTCCCAAACTTACCGGCTCAGCAGGGAATTTTGGGAAATTTTTCCAAAGGCAAAAATAAAGGAAAATGGAGCAGGATGGGCCCGTGACCAATAAAAGCATGCCATGTGGCACCTGAACCGGTGGAGCATGGGGAAATTTTAGAAAATTTTCCCAAATGCAAAAAAGGGTAAAAATTCAAAAAAATTTCCTGATGACCCGATTTGGCCCTGTTTTTCCCTAAAATTTCAAATGGCCATAACTTTCGATCCAGAGCTCGGTTTTTCATGTTCTTTATATCAATGAAAAGCTGGTGAAATTCTCTACAATATTACAAGGTCGATTTTGAATTTTGATGGATTTTGGAGAGAGAAAATAAAAAACTTCTCTAGCACGTGGTGATGAGCAGAAATGACGTTTCAACCACTGTTTTTAATGAAGAATGGCTCACATTCTCTCCCGGCATGGTTAAAAATGTCAGGAAATGGATTTGTAAGGATGCCCATGCTGTTTTAAATGCATTTTGGTTAATTATTGAGCCTCTCCCACGTTTTCCCGCGTTTCTCTCTCCTGGGCTCATCCCTTGCACTGTAAAAGCCAGATTTGGCTCATTTGCAAAAGGTTAAACATTTTTGTGTATTGCAGGTCCCCTTTTTCACCTTGGTAGTGATTTTGGTGGAATAAAAGATGTTTTCTAAGAACTGTAACTTATTTTTTCCTCTCAGGTGTTGTAATGTAGGTGATTTTGATGTTAAAATAACAATACAGGCCCTGTGATTAATCCTTCATCCTCTGCTAGTGTTGTTTGACTAATTTCTGGTTCTTCATTACAGCTATCAATTTGTGCATGTTCTCTTTGTTGCATTCTATGAACTGTGTCAACCTGCAGAAGTGAGAAATGCTCACCACTCCTTTGGTGCATCACCTATTAGCATTAGTTTTAGTTCCTTCTATGCATTTTCTATCCTTGTCCCTTTGGAATTTAGAGTAGAATTAGGAAATTTCAAACCTCTGCAATTGTGCAAGTGATATAACTGATCAGAGGAGTTGAGGAACCAGCCTCTCAACTGGAGATTTCTCTTCCATTTGACAAGTCCCACGCTTGGGAAGAGGATTCAATGTTGTGCAATCACACTGGATGTCTTGAGTATCAAACTAGAAATCTGATCAACATCCAGGGGTGCAGCTGATTTGCAACAACATGTGACTTTCCTTAGAAAGGGGAATGGGGACATAGAAAGGATAAATGTCCATTTTACTATGTATTTCCCCTAGAAAAATGTGACTTGCATTAGGAAGGAAAATGTTGTTGGGAAAAACATTTAATATGAGAAAATATTAAATGCTTGCTTAGGGAAAATCCTTGTGAACTAATTGGATATTGTAGAGGTTGTTTTGGGTCTCTTCTTCCTTTCTAAGGAGAAGTCAACTTGAGGGGAAGGAATTCTATAACCATTTGATATTTTCTGATTTGTGTCTTAAGCTTTTAGCTTTTGCATACACGCTTGGATTTTCTTTAACTTGTGGAGTAAGATCCCACAGGGACCCTAGCTTCGGTGGTGAGAGATCCATTCCTAGCTAGTAGGTCACTCTTCGGTGGTGAAAGATCCACCCTAGTTTGTCATTATTGGAGTTGATTTAGGGCTGATTAGTTTGGTAATCAAAGTAGCTTGTTTTCTTAATTTTTGGAGTTGATTTGATGTCCTAAATGTGTTGGGTGACCTATTTTTTAGGGAAAAATTAGGTTTTTGTGTTTGTTGTGCAAAAAATAATTTTGGAATATTATTATTCATATTTTTGTGGCCCAAGATCCAATGTTTCAGCTGATTTGGACTTCTCTAGCAAAAGATATGAATTTTTGAAGTTATGTTGCAGACAGTGTTTTTAAATAATTTACTGCAGCCTTGTTTACATCTAAAATCTACAATTTTATACATATTTGGGCTTTATAAATTAGTGGTACTAGATTCGAGTGGAATGATATAAATTTAGAGGTTGATTGGTGTGGGTTTTCCACTTAACCCAAGTCGCATTTCCTTTATAAATTCATATCTGCATGATACTTATTTGGTATTTTGTCTACAAGTTGCATTTAAAGTTGGGATTGCCTAAAATCCGTTTAGGGGTAAAATAATGTCCATTGGGGACATTACATAAACCCTAAGCCTTAAGCCCTAAACCATGAGCCCTAAGCCCTAAACCATAAACCATGAGCCCTAAATGGTAAACACTAAACCCTAAACCGTAAAAACTAAATCCTAAACCCTAAACCCTGACCCCTAAACCTTAAACACCGAATCCTAAACCCTAAACCCTAAGCTTTGAACCCTACACCCTTATCACTAAGCCCTAAAATATAAACCCTAAACCCTAGACCATATACCCTAAGCCCTAAACCCTAAACCATAAACCCTGAGCCCTAATCCATAAACCCTAAACCTTAAGCCCTAAACGTTAAATCCTAAACCCTAAACCCTAAACCCTGAACCGTAAACCATAAACCATAATCCCTAAACACTAAATCCTTTACCCTAAACCCTAAACCCTAAACCTTAAACCCCAATGCTTAACCCTGATTTGTAAACCCTAACCATAAACACTAAAACCTAAACCCTAAACCCTAAAACCTAAACCTAAACCTAAATCCTAAATCCTAAAGCATAACCAGAAACCTTTAACCCTAAACCTTAAACCCTAAACCATGAGCCCTAAAACCTAAACCCTAAACCCTAAACCCAAACCATATTTCATTGATATTTCCTAGACTCGTGCCTAGAACCATCATTGAGTCTACTTATAGAACTACCTTGTTTATGAGAGGTGGGACAAGTAACTAAATAGATCTGACATCTACCTTGTGCCTTGCAATGCATATTACACATCTCTTCCAAATTACACATATACTTGCATTCTTAAATGTAAATTTATTCACACTCTATTTTTTTTTCACATTTATCATATTTTCATGTATGGTATTATGCAAGTCAGGATGACCCATTGGAAGCTGGAAAAAATAACCATCACAACAAAAAAATTAATCTTAAAGGAAACACAAGAAACATAGAGAATATACCAATGTGAAGGTGTAGGATCATAATTGAATTTCCTGTAGCATCCTCTCCTCTGGAGAAAGAGAAAGTTCTTGTTCTACTAGAATGGATAGTAAATTTGACAGAATTTCCTGAAGTGTTCAAAATAAGCATAGAAATAAGGGAATGGCTAAGAACATAAAGGGGTTGTTAATCACCTAGTAAATCTTTCCTGTTCAGTTCTAAAAGGGAGTCACCTAGCCTATGACTTAGTGACCTTCCATTCATTGATAATTCCTTATATGATAAACCCATGGATGTTTTCAAAAGCACCTTCAAAAAGATATGGGTAGTCATCAATCCTAGTGAAGGGTGTGATGTGATTTCCAAGCAACTTGAAATTCATATAGATTTAGAGGTGATAACATGAATTTACAAATATATCTATCATTATAAATGGAAGCCAAGTAATGGTGTCTCCCTGTATCCAAGGATCGAGGATTATTGGGGTATGTGGAAGGATTGGACATTCATGAATTTGACATTTCCCTCCAAAATATCAACAGATGAAATATATCAAATTGTGATGACTCTCTTTGAATGTTTTGCCTACAAAGTTGATGAACCCTTTTTAGTTGAATACTCTCTGCTAATTACTAATAAGAATGGGTACGACATAGAACATTACAATGAGTGAAATATTTCCCATGTGATGGGGAAAATAAGATAGTTGCATTGGGTAATATTTCTTTATCCTGAGCCCTAAGCCCTAAACCACTAAACCTTAAACCTTGAGACCTAAACCCTAAAACCCAAACCCTAAATACTGAGCCCTAAAACCTAAACCTTAAACCTTAAACCCTAAACCCTAAACCTTAAATTATAAACAATAAATCCTAAACCCTAAACTATGAAACCCAAACCTTGAACCCTAAGCCTGAAACCCTAAACCCTAAATCATAAACCCTAAACCCTTAACCCTTAACCCTAAACCCTAACACCTAAACCCTTAACCCTGAACCATGAGCTCTAAACCCTAAACCATAAGCCTTAAACCCCGAACCTTGAGCCAAAAAACCTAAACCCTAAACCATACACACTAAACCCTAAACCCTAAACCTTGAGCTCTAAACCATGAACCCTAAACCCTAAACCCTAATCCTTGGGCCCTAAACCCTAAACCCTAAAACCCAAACCCTAATTATTGAGCCCTAAAAACCTTAACCTTAAACCCTAAACCCTAAACAAATAATCCCTAAACCCTAAACCTTAAACCCTAAATTTTAAATTCTAAACACTAAACACTAAACCCTAAACCCTAAACTATGAAACCTAAACCCTAAACCCTAAGCTCTAAACCCTAAATCCTAAACCCTAAACACTAAACTCTAAACCCTAAGCCCTAAACCCTAAACCCTAACCCCTAAACCCTCAACCTTTAACTCTAAACCCTAAACCCCGAGCCATAAACCATAAACCATGAGCTCTAAACCCTAAACCATAAACCATAAACCCCGAACCGTGATCCAAAAAAACATAAACCCTAAACCCTAAACACTAAATCCTAAACCCTTAGCTCTAAACCCTAAAACCTAAACCCTTAACCTTGAGCCCTAAACCCTATTCCTTGAACCTTGAGCCCTAAACCCTAAACCCTAAATCCTAAAACCCAAACCCTAAATATTGAGCCCTAAAACCTAAACCTTAAACCCTAAACCCTAAACACCAAATCCCTAAAACCTAAACCTTAAATTCTAAACACTAAACTGGAAACCCTAAATATCATTTTAGTAAGAAGGAGACAAGCATCATAGAGCTGATTCATGGTCACTAAAGTGAATTATGGATCAAATTTCAAAATTAGTACTAATTCAAGCAGTGGTAGGGCCAAAATCCAATCCAGAAGGTCAAAAAACCTACAAAACGACTATATGTTTTCACAAAACAAAGATCGACTACAATATATATGGCTTGAAAGTTTTAGGTCATTACTGAAATTCTGAAAATGAGTAAGTACTGACCAGATTAAATTTTGAAAAACTATCTTCTAGATTATCACTGTCAAAACTACGGGACCACTTCCATTAGGTGCAGAGTGACCCTAATTTCTTATATTTAGTAAAATAAATTTAAAGTATAAGAAATAATAAAAGTATTATTTCTTATACTTAACATTTATTTTACTAAATATGGCTCCTTCCAGCCCCTACAAACTTCATATAGAACAAAACATGTAAGCATTTTGTGTTCATAGAAACAAGTACGCATATGCATACGTGTTTTAGGTTCGTGAATTCCTGAGCCTAGGAAAACATCATGCAGTCGCGTTATTGCAAAACATGATCACGTTTCGTTCATTTTTGGGTTTTTGTCTACTTTTTGGCCCCCCAACTTGGTGCACTTACCCAATATTACGGGTATAACATACTAATTACCTACTAATTACCTATTCACTATATATGTGAGTAAATATAACGTAATTACAAATGTATTTTACTCACAAAAGTAATATTTTGAGCACTAAAGGATTATTCCTAACATTTCCCCCTTAGTGCAAACACGGGGAAAACCTGTATTGTACTGCAACATGACGCCTTTACGCTTGCTCATGATATGGATGGTTTTGTTTTTAGGATAGTCAATAACCCCTGAGATGGTTTTTCAAGTGGTAAACCAACAACCACAAAAGAAGGTTTTTTTTTCAAGATAACCAAAAAACCTTTGTGATGGTTTTCAAAATGGATAACCAACAACCATAATATCATGATGTTAATGTATTATCATCATCTCTAATCACATTCTTCCATTAGGGGATTACGCAGGAATTGTGCTCACACATTACAAACTGAAAAAAAACTGGAAATGAAATGTTGGTGTCATGTCCCGCCCCCACAATTTGAAATTTCTACTTATTCAGAAAACCAAACATGAACATTGAAATCTGAAGCACACCGAAAAATTGAAAAAATAGGTTACCAAACCTTCATGCGGCTCCATCCTTGGTGACTGATGAGAAGTCATTGTTCGACCTCCTTCCTTCGATGCCTCCATCCTTTGATGTTATTTACTTTGTAAAGAAAATCTTCAGAATTATCACCGATGTCTTCAACCATTGGTTCTTCCTCATAATTTGATTCCTCATCTATGCTCATATTTACTTCATCCATTTTTAGTTTTCCTTTTAGAAGATCACTAACTCGAATTTTACAAAATGGAGCTTTATGACCCTTCTTCTTGCAGTAGAAAATTAAAAAAATAGGTCACCAAACCTTCATGCGGCTCCATCCTTGGCGACTGATGAGAAGTCATTGTTCGACCTCCTTCCTCCAATGCCTCCATCCTTCGATGTTATTTACTTTGTAAAGAAAATCTTCAGAATTATCACCGATGTCTTTAACCATTGGTTCTTCCTCATAATCTGATTCCTTATCTATGCTCATATTTACTTCATCCACTTTTAGTTTTCCTTTTAGAAGATCGTTGACTCGAATTTTACAAAATGGAGCTTTATGACCCTTCTTCTTGCAGTAGAAACATTCAATTTGCCCCTTGTTTTTGGTGAAATTATTGTATTTATTTTAAAAGTAAATGCAATTTCTTCTTCTACATCTTCTTTAGTCCTTTTTTCCCTCAGCCAGAAGAGTTGATATCATATCTTCCAGTGATTGTGAAGGAATCTATCCAAGAGTGAAAACAACATTGCTATATTTGGAAGACAAACTATTCAAAAATATGGCTTTTGCATTTTCATCATTAACCTGAGCTTTAACTTCTGCTAATTGTCTAGTGAGAGACTTGAAGTCATAAATATGTCTAGACATGGTGACCCCATAATTCATTTTGAATCCAAACAATTGGAGTTTTAAAGAAAACTTGGCATTAACTGCTTTTCCTCCAAATAACTTGTTTAAGTTTGTACACATTTCATGAGATGGTTTCTCGATATAGACATAATGCAACTTAGAATCTAAAAGAGCGAGACCAATAATGACTTTGGTTTTATCATCCCTATTTTTCCATTTCGCTGATTTACCTTGATTTGATGGAGCCATTTCTTGACCATTCACAATTCTCCACAAATTTGTATTCATTAACTCCATTTATCTTTTAACTTTCCATATATGAAAGTTAATTCCATTAAACTTATCTAAAGGAATCTCTATTTCTGGTCACGACACATAGATGTCAGCTTCAACCAAAAATACATCCGTACAAATAGATATAGAGACAATCCTAAATCACCTAAACACAAATTTGACTCAATTTGACAACCCGATTAAAACGTAATATCAAATTACTTCAAAACGTAAACCGACAAAACAAACATAAATGACTCTATATTTTAATATTGAGACTTTCTTTATTGACTCTTAACACTTTTAATGACTAAAAAGAGTTATTAACCATGCTAACACCAAACAATTAAATATTACTTTTATAACATAGAAACTGAATGACAATTTTTTTAAAATACAATATTAAAACTTTACTCCCACCTCGACAACAAAGACTAAAAAGACCGATCAAAAGACAAAATGTAAATCCCAACCTTACGTGCACGACAAAAACAACACCAGACAACTGATAGTGCCCCAGAGTACATACAAAGTAAGCAACGTAGATTTTGTAGATGAGTGGAGATTTAGATGATCCGCGAGTTGTAGCGAGAAAAATTGTTGTTTCAAAACATTTTGAAAACGTTAGTAAGATACGAGATGAGTGTCATGCGAGAGACATAGATTTTCAGCTACAAATGAGCCTTTTATCAATTTTAGTTCACAAACTTTTTTGAATTGTTTTTGGCTTTTTTTGGATAACATACATACTACTTATTCACTATTTACGTGAGTAAATCTCACGATTTTACAATTTTACAATTTTTGATCGGGTCAGAAGAATTTGAGAGATAGAACATCTCATAAAGTACGCATGAAGGTGCGAAGGTTAATGCACAGTCATAGGAGAGTCACAATATATCCCGACGACTAATATATAAATGCTCCAACATTCGTATATAACAATACATGTAAAATATCATTGAAAAAATACGGGCCTGAAACAATTATAAAAATTAATCATTACGACGGGTAAAAGAGAGGAAAATGATAGGAAAAGGCCCTTAGAATATTTTGTAAATTATTCCAAGGCCATGAAGAAGTTTTAACCAAACTCTATAGATTGCAGGGTGGCACTAAGTGCCCTAACATGCGAAAAGGAGTAAAAATAATTATTGTAATAGAAAAATAATCATCTTGGCAGGTAGAAGAAGGGCTAGAAGGATCATGTTTTCTCTTCATTTAGGGAATTTCCTCTGTGGTTGTGTTAAGAGAGGAGGAAACATTTTATGACTCGGATGGTAGGGAGGAAAGGGCATCATTGTTGATTAAGACATCTTTGTAATAGGAATCATTGTTGGATTTTATATTGCAAGGCTTCCCAAACATGAGATCTACTAACGTATGAATCATAATTTTATAAATTAGATCCTTCCCTTTGTATGCGTACTATGTCTGAATCTCCAAGGCAGCATGGTGGGTACTTTTTTATTGAAGTAATGTTTTGCGGGAAACTTATGGTGTGTCCCGAGTATTTGTATTTTACTCCATGTACTTGGGTGACTTGAAGGAATGGATTGACTCATGTGATAAGAATATCCTCAATTTGGGTTAAATACGAAATAATGGTAGGATGCTTTTCAAGGTCCATGTTGTTCACGAAGAGAAGTGGTGGCCATGTTTTTCAATTTTGCATCTATTATAGGAAGGAAAAACTTCAAAGCAAGGATTCCTACTTTGCATGCATTAGTTTAAAGCAAACAAGCAAACTTAGCAAATGTAATTAACCTCTATTCTTGAAGAGCTTAAGTAAATGAGCCTAATAAGGTTCTAAGTAATCAGTTTATGCTTTAAGAGAATGAGATCTCACCATTAATGGCTTCAAGGCCAATGGTTCTTCCCATTTACTCCATGTTGTGTGGTGAAATGCAAAAGATAAAGCAAAATAGCTCAATAAGATGAAATAAAACTCTTAATCCTAGCAATAATACTATAGTTTATGTTAGAGGGAAGAAGTGTTCTTGAAAATGAAAGGGGGATAGTGGGTGATTTATAGTTTTCCATTTGGGAAATGGAAAGATTTTTGGTGTATGTGGGACTAAAAGGGAGTCAACAAGTTAATTAGCAAGTCAAAGTAAGATTTGACTAGGTTTAGAAGAGGTTGATCATGATTTGGGGTAATTAACCTAGGTTAGACTAATTAATCTTGTTTAGAGAGAAATTAGGGTTCTGGGAGGGTTCTGAAAGGCCTAATCAATCCAATGAAATGGATTGATAGTCAGGAAGCTAATATAAGCGGTAAAGAAGAGGATTTTAGCTAAGAAGAGGCTATAATAGCCTATTTAATTGACTTACAAGAGGAATAAGACCAGAAGAGTGTCATAAAAGGAGTTAGATAGATCTAACTGATGATGTGTTGTCAATTGACGAGGAAGAGAATACTTAGTACAATACTAGGAATAATAGTGCTTTGATAAAACTAAATGCGTCTAGATTTTCTCCTCTTAGGGGTGACATAAGCTATGTCACTTCGAAGAAAGTAGAAAAGTATAAACCATTAGAATTTTTTTAAAGGGGTAGAAGAAAAATTAATAGGATGAAGGTAGGATGAAAGATTCCCCCTTGAGTGTCGATGGGGTGATAGAAGAACTTGACAAATGATTGAAAAGAGAATAGAAGGAAGAAAAAGTGTAACAAGGAGATGAGAAAAACAACAAGAAAAGGGGATATTGAGTTATCCGTAAACCAATGCCAACAACCTTTAAATCATCATTTTTCTTAGAATCCTCATCATCGGCCCTTATTAAGATGTAAGCATACGACGGAAGTGTAAAATGACATGAAAAATCCATGATACAAATAACTTTCCATTACTAAAATAACAACTCCATGCAACATACAAATATACAATGCAATACGAGAAGTAAACAAACTCTTCTAAAAAGGAAATGAGTACAGTCACACACACTCAAACCAACAACGTTCAAGATAGTTGCACAAATATTTTATTATCAAGATGTACTCCCAAATGTTTTAATAAACAGACAAGGTTAAAGGATGATGCCCCGAGCATTATGTGTATATGTAAGGGAAACAATGGAGGACACTTGGGTTCGATGAAAAAGCAATGTGTACAATGAAAATAGTACCAGGAAACTGATAGTGCGCCAGAGTACAGACAAAGTAAGTAGCATAGATTTTGTAGATGATTAAAGATTCAGATGATCTGTGAGTCATTGTTTCAAAACATTTGGAAACGTCAGCAAGATACAAGATGAGTGTCATGCGAGAGAAACATATTTCAGCTGTAAATGAGTTGTTTACCAATTTTTACTCCATTTTCAAAGTATTTCGATGTTTTTGATTTTTTAAATGGTTTTACAATTTTTAAATTTTTGATTGGTCAGAAGAATTTGAGAGATATAAAATCTCCTAAAATTACGCGTGAAGGCGCAAAGGTGATTGCAAAGTTGTTGGAGATTCATAACATGTCTTGACAAGAAGAAATAAGGGCCTGAAATAATAATTAAATAATCATTATGATGGGTGAAAGAGAGGAAAAATAGAAGAACATGATAGGAAAAGGTGCCTGGAATATTTGAAAATTATTCCAAGTGTAATGAAGGAGTGACCGCAGGGGTGGCACTGAGTGCCCCAACATGCGAAAAGGAGTAAAAAAAATTATTTTAATAGAAAAATAATCACCTCAGCGGGTGGAAGAAGGGATAAAATGATCACAATGAAGAAAAAATGACCCAGGGGCATCACAACAGCCTAATATACCCACTTGGGGGGTAAATCAATCATGACTAGTTCATTTGTACCAGATCTCTTACAAATTTTTTACCGTGAGCGAGAGCGATAGCCCTAGAGTGAGATGGTGAGGCTACCGAGCAGGAGGAGATGAGCAGATCACATCCAAGAGTTCATATAGGACCCAGTGGATGGACCCTACATGAGTGGTTTATCCTTCCTTGTGAATTATGCATTTAATGTTTTTTTTAGGGCAATTTTAGGCTAGATTAGGAAATTTTTGATGTATGCACGTACACGCATGCATCGATTTGACGTATATGCGTAGGTGCATGTGTATATTTTAATGGGTATGCATACGAGCATATCCATCAAAAAATGGGTACGCACATGTGTATCCGCTGGAGGGAAAAGACATAGGATGCACACGTGCACACGTCGAAGACGCGTGGGTGTTGAAGAGGATGTATATGCATCCTATGGTAGGGGAAAGGGGTGTATACGTGCATGCGCCAAAGTAGATGTGTAGGCGTCACACTGGGCACGTGTATGCATCCTGTGTAGACTAGGGAAATAGGTAGAAAAATAGAAGGGGCACATACGCACTAGGATAGGCGCATATGCAGGCACATATGTCGGGGAAGGCATGTATGCATCGATAAAAAGGGAGTAGAACACCCTTTCGGCCAAATAGCCAAGGAGAAAAGAAAGTAGACTAGAAGAAAGTGAAAATTTAGGAAATGAGATGGAAGAATGAAGGATTTTACCAGTAAATTAGATAGAAGTAGATAGAAATGTGCCTAATACATGTGTGTTTCTTTTGTTTACAGTGTATATTACCCATTCTACATACACATGAGTGATATGGTTGGCTAGCAGTGATAGAGGCACAATTTGATGAGGATGATAGGGTGATATTGGATAGCCTCCTATACGTCATGGGATTGGCCTACGTGGCTGATATGCCTCAGATCACATTGGATCATGGTCTTCTGAACAACCATAGCTGAGAGATGGCACAATCGAGAGTCAGTGCTTTTGGATTCCGACTGGGGAGATCATGATTACACTAGAGGATGTGTGGCACATTATGTGGGTCCTAATCAGGGTCAACTTATCTAGTACATGAGTCACTGGCCTGATATTCAGCGAGTGTATCTCAAAGTTATTTGGTGTCCCGATGATACCATGTCATGGGATGACTATTAAGTTGTCGCAGTGCATTGAGGATCCAGAGCTAGATCACGTTGTGGTTTATATGATGGCCTTTATCAGTGGAGTTCTACTCCCTGACAAGACTGTGCTTCATTTCTGCTTGGCCTCCTCAAAGTGATACACAGGTTGATAGATGGAGAGACCTACTGTTGGGGTCAGTGCATTCTAGCACACCTATACTGGGACTTACATTTGATTACCTACTACCATCAGAAGATGGTAGGACCAGCCATATTACTTCAGATTTGGGCATGGGACCATATTGCTATTGGTCGCCCTTAGGTGTTTTGAGAGTTCAGGCTCCAGAGGAGCCTTCTACTATGGGATGGGTCCTGATTGGGGATGATGTGTGGCCATACATGGGAGATGTTTATCATTACCACCTGTCGAGCTTGATGAGTTACAACAGGCCACCATAGTATGGAGGCCTTACAGACATTTCTAGTGGCCTGAGGATGGTTTAGAGCTCAACACTGCCACAGTTGAGCACTTCATGTTGGGCAGCCACAGCTATATGCGGGAGATGTATAGAGTAGATCGGTGCCATAGACAATTTGGAATTACCCAGGATGTTCCTGGGCCAGATATATGGTATGCTTATAGGGCCTGAGAGTACATTGATATGGGTCCACAGATTTCCTAGGATAGAGCACTGGCCAGCTTCCGACAGGTGGTACCTGTTATGTGGGTTCCATTGAGACAGATCAGAGATCCTGGTTTCACACCTGAGTATGTGCCATGGTACCATGGTGTGCTTCCCATGCCATTTGACCATTTCCAGGGTGGCTTATAATGTCAGTGTGAGAGCTCCTCCAGTGGGGCCTCCCAGCGGTGATGAGGGTGGAGCCATGGTGACGATGATGATGATGATGACGATGATGGTGGTGGTGACGCACAACGTTATGTTAGGGGTAGGGGACAGGGTCCTCCATTACAGCAGCCTCTAAGACAGGGACCCTATGACTTAGGCAGAGATAGGCACCCAGGGCACCAGACATAGAGTTTCCTCCAGTAGGCATTCCAGTAGGGATATACACCCCTCTTCAGCAGGTATTTCTAGAGAAGGGTCCTGCCACCTCATGCTCCAAGGGGTGGTGGTGATGGTGGGCAGTTGGTTGCTCTTTAGCAATAGTTACAGGCGGTGATTATCATACAGTTATAGGTGGCTGGAGAGAGAGATGAGCCAGGGCATAGGTACAGGCCCTTACAGTAGAGTGGGATCAGGCCAGTGCTCAGGTATAGATTTTGATAACTGAGAGAGATCAGGCTAGAGTAAGGCCACTCAGGGTGGGGATAGTGCTTCATGGTAGAGCCAGATTAGTCAGATGGCCACACAGGGGGCTCAGATACTGAGTCTTTTACATTAGTCATAGACTCAGGTGCAGATGGTTATCGCATAGAGGGACCATGCCCAGGCACAGTCACAGGGTTATATTATCCAGAGGGATCAGGCCTGAGCCTAGGTGCAGACTATTACTGCAGATAGAGACCAAGAGGCTGCTGCCACTAGATAGGCCCATGCTGACAGGGGTAGATTGATAGGTGAGCGAGATGCCACCATTCAAGAAGCTACTACTTTTGGAGATGCTGATTTGATACAGGATGCTATGAGGGCCAGCGGCGAGGCCTTATACTATAGGAGTGCCTATTTCAGAGCAGTCCCATTAGAGCAGTGGGTAGCACCTTTTGAGCAGTTCAGGTATGAGTATGACAGGTTCTAGGTCATGGTGGTTAGGCCACTTAGTTAGATCAGTCTGATAGCCCATAGTACAGAGTAGTCAATTGGACATCAGCCAGTCTAGACAACAACCATAGAAACAGTAGGGTGGTACCTCTGGTGCCGGTCCATCACATCCACCACTCTTCCGTCCCCTAGGACATGGACCTGGGAGCCTTGGTGAGGGCATGAGATGTGGTTGAGTTCTTCATTTTTCCTTTTGTACAGATGTATTGTATACATGCCTCTTATGAAGGCTGATTTTGATGATGTATAGATTCATGTACCATTATTTTGATGACACCTCTTGATGAAGGCTCAATTTTTATGCATGCCCCTTTTAGATGGCATATTGTATCGATGATGTATACTTGAGTTTTGAGATGGACATTTATACATGTATTATATGGACATTCGATGATGATTTTTTATGTCATGTTGTGATTATGCTTTTTACGATTTGTGGTTATTTCTCTGCAACTATTATATCATGATGTATGATTTCCCTTTCCTCTATGTATGTGACATACTTTAGATTTAGAGATGTTTATGTTCCATGTTTTTCATATTGATGATATATCTATAGATAGTATCACATGCTTTGGATTTATGGAATGCTTATGATTTCTATTCTAGCACTTGGGATGATACTAGATGATATTGGTGCGGGGGGGGGATTTGTGATTATGCACAACCCCTCTTGCCCCCATTGATGATACGATATGTGATGATTAGCTTAGCATACATGCATGATGTAATACTTAGCATTTTTGTATATATGATGTAGTAGATGATGTTTATATGTGATGAATGGTAGATGATAGATGTGATAACAAAAAACTGTGCAAGAGACAAACACACAAGAAAAAGTTAACAAAGCTAAACAACTATACCTATACAACACAACATAACTTATGATGCAAAATACATGAATTTATTAAACATACCAATGAGATCAAATTGACATTCAATCTAAGTAAGTAAAATGAATCTTAATAGATGCATACAAGCTACGAATGAACCTAATGCCATATACAATTAAATCAAACAAGATCCAACCCATGATAAGAAAATGAATCACCACATCACATGAAAAAGTAATTCTCAATCAAAACTATACAAACCAACAACTAAAAGCAATTAAATTATTACCTTGTTTTTGTGGGACAACATTGATATATTTTCTAATGTTTTTGGGTTTATCTAGAAAGATAATTTTTTCAAGGCTACTATTCACATTGTTTTGAGGCTTCTCTAAGACAACATTGTGCAGTTGGTGTAGCTTCATCCCTAGAAGGGAGATTTTCTGAATGTTTAGGTTTTTTGTGTATCTTTTCTGAATGTTTTTGTATTTTCTAAGGTCATGTTCTGAAAGCAATGTACAAGGACAAAGAAGTGTGGATTCCCCAACGTGATGTGGGAATATACAAAAGGTAGAATGCCACACGTGTATGTATGAGAAAGTGGAATGTGAAGGTGCCCCCAACGTTAGATGGGAATATACAAAGGCAACATCCTTCATGTAAGATATAAGAGAAAATAAGCCAGATCACGGCTCGACAAAGATGGATTCGGTAGGGTTCCTAGACCTAGCAAAGGAAGTTATATCTAGAAAGCAGTGAGGGTTACCCATCTTGCTGTAAGAGTGACTTGTGACCGGTGAATCTTATTTGAGCGCCGGAGACCAGTTTTCACTCAAAGACCTACCCACTGTGCACCACAATTGCGTGGTTTTCACATGTGGATGACCTACTTTTTCTTTACTATTTTCTCAATTTTCCATTTTTTTTCTTGTTTTTTCTTTGTTTTTCTATTTTTTAGTTCTTATATGATATTCTCATCATGCTTAAGCATATAACCACTTGAGGTGCATGGAATTCATAGGTTCTGGAAGCTCTTCACCATCTGAGTATGCAATTTTATAGGCTCATGATCCATACTTAGCAACCACCACATAAGGGCCTAGCCAGTTAGCTTCAAACTTACCTTTCTTTTCTCTGTCTTTGATGGTGTTCTTCTGATTTTATTTTAGAACTAGATCTCCTACATCAAATTCCTGATGAATGATGTGTTTTTTGTATCCCCTGGATACTCTGTTCTGATAGACTTTCAGGTGATTGAGCGCTCTGATATGATTTTCATCTAATAGTTCCAACTCTTCCAGTGAGCAACTTTGTAGTCCTCGTCTTTATCAAGATAGTCCCTGAGAGATATTCTCAGGGAAGGAAGCTCCACTTCCAAAGGTATGATGGCTTCAGTGCCATAGACAAGTGAATATGGGGTCACACCAGTAGGGGTGTGGATGGAGGTTCGATAGGCCCAGAGGGCGGGATGTATCTGTAAGTGCCAATTACGGCCAGTCTTACTGACCATTTTCTCCATGATCCATACAAGGGTTTTATTAGTAGCCTCTTCTTTTCCATTACCTTGGGGGTAATAGGGGGTAGACCACTTGAGTTGAATATGGAAATGTTGACACAATGTCTTAACTATTTTATTTTTGAAGGATTTACCATTATCAGTGACAATGGTGGAGGGGATACCATAACGGAAGATGAGATGGTTCATAATGAATTTAGAAATTTGCACACCGGTGACGTAAGTAAGAGGCACAACCTCTACCCATTTGGTAAAATACTCAGTGGCAGTGATAATGTGGGTGTGGCCATCTGAAGAAGAAGGATGGAGCTTCCCTATGAGATCTAGACCCCATTTAGAAAATGGCCAAGGTGTTGCGATAGGCTGTAAAGCCTGTGCTGGTGCATGTATTAAGTTTCCATACTTCTGGCATAGCTCACATTTCTTTATGAAATTGCAGTAGTCTGATTCCATGGTAGGCCAATAATAGCCTACTCTTAATAGTTTTTTAGCTAAGACCATACCGCTAGTGTGCGCTCCACAAATACCACCGTGTACTTCCTTAATAGTGTGGATTGAGTCAGTAACATCAAACAACGAAGTAGATTCCCATCATAGCCATGATGATAAAGGGTTCCTCCTAGGAGGGTATAATGGGCTATACGGTGGATAAGGGATTTCTTTTTCAGAATGGGTAATGTCTGGTGGAAAAGTGCCATCTTGTAGGTATTGAAAGATAGGGTCATACCAGGGGGATAATGGACCAACAACTTCACATGCCAAACATGACTCTGGCATATCATATGCAGGCACTTGTAAATGCTCTACAAAGAAAGGAATTTTACTTTCCTGAGGTGGAATGCATAACAGAGACCCAATTGTAGCCATAGCATCTGCAGATCTATTGTGTGACCTTGGATTTTGCTCAAATATGATCTGTGTAAAGTACTCCTTCAAGGTTTCGACCATTTTCTTATATGGAATGAGCTTCTCATCTTTAACTTTATACTCATCATTAACTTGTTTAATGATAAGTTGGGAGTCTCCAATGACTCGTAGTTGTCTAATATTCCAAGTAATAGCTAGCTTGAGGCCAGCGATGAGTGCCTCATACTCTGCAATGTTATTAGTGCACGGAAATCCCAACTAGAATGCTCTTGGTATGACCTCCCCTGTGGGAGTGATGAGCACCACTCCTGCTCTGGATCTATGGAAGGTGAAAGATCCATCAAAATGGACCTGCCATTCTATAGACTCTTCAATGTACATCATAGATGTCTGGCAGATCTAGGCACAAAGGTTCCATCCCTGGTAGAGGAGCTTCTGCCAATTGATCAGCCAATACCTGTCCTTTCAAGGATTTCTGATTACACGAACTCAATATCAAATTCACTCAGGAGAATGATCCAATTAGCCATTTGGCCTGTGAGGGTGGGTTTGGATAAAAGGTACTTGAGAGGGTCAACTTTGGATATGAGTTTGGTTTTATTGTTTAGGAGATAATGGTGAAGCTTTTGGAAGGTAAAGACAACTGCCAAGCAGGCCTTTTCAATCTGCGGGTAATTCAACTCGTAAGCAATCAAGGTGCGACTGAGATAATAAACTACCCTTTCTTTATGGTCTAGATCATATTGGGCAAGCAGTGCACCAATAACAAACTAGGTAGTGGAAATGTACAAGAGGAGAGGTTCACCTGGGGTAGGCGGCATGAGTACAAGTGGGTTGACCAAGTACTATTTTAGTAGTGCAAAGGCCTTTTGATAATCTGGTCCCCAGTTGAATGCAACATCCTTCTTCAGTAAATGGGTAAAGGGGTGGCACTTATCCGTAAGCTATGTGAAATAAAGTGATGGATTGCCTGAATTTTCCCTTGTAGACTCCTCAGTTGTTTGAGAGTGGTAGGTGGAGGCATTTCTGTGATAGCCATAACCTTTGTAGGGTCCACTTCTATCCCTCTTTGTGAAACTATGAAACCCTAGGAGCTTTCCTGATAAAACACCAAAGACACATTTCTTGGGGTTTAAGCAAACCTTATAATCCTAGAGACGTTGAAAATACATGTCTCAGCACTTCAGGGTGCTCTCCTCTACTCTTGGATTTAGCTAGGATGTCATCAACATAATCTTCCATGATGTCATTCATCATATCATGGAAGATAACAATCATGGCCCATTGATAAGTGGCCCTAACATTCTTGAGTCTGAAAGGCATGACCTTGTAGAAAAATGTTCCCCCAGGGGTGATGAAGGTTGTTTTATGTTGATCTTCTTCTGCAATCTGTATCTGGTTATAACCTAAAAACCCATCCATTAAAGACAACATTTCATAACCAGTGGTGGAATCAACTATCATGTCAATGTTAGGCAAAGGGAAGTCATCCTTAGGGCATGCTTTATTGATGTCACAGAAATCAGTGTAGATTCTTATGCTGACAGGCTTCTTCTGTACAGGGACTATGTTAGAGATCCACTCTGAATAGTCAATGGGTTTAATGAAATCAGCAGCTAGTAGTTTTTCCAATTCTTCTTTGACAAGGAGTGCCACCTTAGGGTGCATCTTTCTCAACTTTTTCTTGATGGGTTTGGCATCTGGGTGCACAACGAGGTTGTGCACAACTAACTCTGGGTCCAAACTAGGCATATCTGCGTATGTCCATGCAAATATATCCATGTATTCTCTTAAGAGATCTACAAAGACCTTTTGTTCCTGAGCTGAGAGTGAAGCTCCCAACTTTATCATTCTAGGTTGCTCTTCTGAGCCAATGTTGACATTAATTGTTTCCTCAACAAGCATCTTAGAAGCATCTTCCATCCATGTAGGATCAGGGGGAAGAGTAAGATCAACCTCCTATGGTAGCTCATCATCATCTTTAAATGGATAAACCACTTCATCCACAGACTCTTCATTCTGTTTATCTATGAGTGTTTCAAAGAGTTTGTCACTGTGAGACTTCCGTTTATCTTTTCTGCAAGGTTTCTCTGAAGTGTTTGTACTCTTGTTTACCACCTTCTTATTCAAATTTCCACACATCTCTGCCTCTTCTCCAAAGTATGCACAGGTGTCTAGTTGAATTGCAAATCCTTTCTTGTGATCCCCAGCTGGAATAGAATCCATGAGTCCCATGAACTCTGCAAATGCCTCATCATTTTCAAAGAAGTCTAGTGGCACGTGAAGTTGTTGATCCCAATCTATAAGTTTCAGGATACACAAGGGATATTTGATAATTGGTTAGGGGGTTGGATCCAGATAAGGTAAGGACAACTGAATCTGGGAATAGGTTAGTGGAAGCAAGATCCTCGTAGAGGCTACACTGGGAATCTGTGTCGCTATCAGAATGAGATGAAATGTCCTCACATTCAGAAGAGGTGGCGTCAATCTCAAAGGGTAGAGAATTATGAGGCCTTATCCCTAGGCCATGCTTATCAAACTTGAAATGGGGGATGGGAATAGGCTCTAGCCAGCCTTGTGCATTGATTCCACATCCAAACCCACTGTAACCCATGAAAAACATCATGTGGTGACCTTTGATATACTGGGGTGCTTGATGGCATGAAGCCATGGTACCTTCTGGCACTCTGCTAGTAGGATCTTCTAACATCTTCTCCTCAGATAGGAGACTGCTATGGACAAAATTTTCCAATGGTTTAGGACACTACTCCCGAGTACTCTTGAACTGAAAATAAGGTTTACCCCATGTTCTGGGAGATACTGATAAATCTGATATTAACAAAGCTTGTTCAAGAGTGAATGGCTCACCTGGGCCATATTTTTCCGACGTTGCCTCCCATGAAGAGAACGGGTTGACCAACGAAGGAAAATCTTGATTATAAGGTGTGAGTGACTCTGAATCTACCCATTTCTTAATAGCTTCCATTTGTAGGGGGATAAAACATCATGCTGAAGGACATTCATAAGCCACACGAGAAAAACTATGCAATGCCCTACAATGTGTGAATGGTTCCGAGTCACCCAGAATGGTAACCACTTGTCCTTCATGACATAGCTTGATACACTGATGGAAATTCGATGGAATGGCCTACATGGCATGGATCCATGGGTGCCCCAAGAGCATGTTATATGGAAGGTCTAAGTCAAGGACATGAAATGTCATGTCATGACAAGTTGGGCCTACTTCCATGGGAACTACTATAGTACCCATTGATTCTCATTCTTCATTGTCGTAGGTTGTGATCGTAATAGTCTTAGCTCCTAGTCCATTTTGAATGGCCTAGCTGCTTAACCAACTTCAAAGTGCAAATATTTAGACCAGATCCACCATCCACAAGTACCCTCTTGATTTTGCGACGGGTAACCACCACTTCTAGGTATAAGGGTAAGTTGTGTTCTGGGTTGTTACGTGGGATTACGGTGCGATCAAAAGTAATATGATCATTGGAGTCAAGGTGTGCAATCATGGCTTGGAGGTGTGTGGGATCTACATCCATAGAGACTCCTGAATTTTGTAATGTTTTATACAGTATGTTCTTATGGGAAGTAGAGATTTTGAGGAGATCGAGAATGGATATCCTAGTAGGTGTTTTCTCTAACTGGTCTATCAAATTGTACTGACCTTCCTGAGGGATAGGCATGGGATCTGGTATGATTAAACAAGCACATCTCGTCCCTACTGTGTAAACTCTTTTCTAAGATCTGGATAGTGTTGACTTGTTCATCAGATGAGCGAATACATCCTATGAGAGAATCAAAGGGACTGTCATTAGTGGGGTATATATAAGCAGCAGTCCTATAATCATTGGAGGTTTGTCCGTGATCTGGCTTCCTTTTCTTTTTATCTGCATGATTAGGAAAAGGCTCTTTGTAGATACCCATTTTCTCATTTGGACCTTGTCCTGAGTCAGGGGGAGAATCTACGGTGATCTTACCCTCTTCAATGAGGTCTTGTATGTAATGACAATCTTAAACACCTATTGTCTTGTGTCCTTTAACACGGTGGAAGTCGCAGTACTCATGGTCCTTGAACCAACTAGGTTTTGGAGCATCTTCTGGGTATGGTACTATCGTAGTTGGATATTCCACCATTTTTACATTATCTAACTACTTTAGTATGGTAGATAGGGATTTTGTTAATGGTGTGAATGTATGTTTAGTGGGTGCCTTGGGATGAGGTCCTTGTGAGAGCTTTAAAAGCGTGGGCCCGTCTGCATGGCTTGGACTCTCTTGGAGTCTGTAATGCCATCACCAACAACATGTTTGTTTTTATTGAAGAATTTTGGTTTGTCTACGGATTTGGCTTCATGTTTGTCTTTAACAACAGACTTAAGCGTCCCCTTCGCAATGAGGGCTTTCTTGATTTGACCACCTTTCTCAATGACCTCTTCAAAGTTTGAGCCACAGTGCATCTGTAAATGGAAGGCTATTTCTGGGTTTAAGTTAGGAACAAATATGCTCACTAGATTGTTTTTCTGGTAATGCACAAGGGAAACGACTTGCCAACCCTCGCCATCGTTGTAAAAATCCTACAAAGGTCTCATTGGGTTTTTGTTTTGTATTGCATAGATCATTCATTGTGATATCATTTTCCATGTTATAGGAATAATGTCGTACAAATTTTTCTGCTAATGCGGGCCATGTTGTAATGGAGCCCTTGGGTATGCTATAGAACCATTCCAATCCCAGTGCTCCTAGGCTACGAGGGAAAAGTTGTATTAAGAAGTTATCACTATATGCGACCTCTTGGAAAGCCATGTAAAAGTATTTTATATGATCATGAGGATCACTCTTGCACTTATACTTATCAAACTTGGGAACGGTAAAGTGTTTTGGGAAGGGTTTCCATAACATGTCCTTATCAAAGGGGTAAGGGCATAGTTCTTCATATGAATATTTCCTATTATGGCCTACGTTTCCCTCCTGTAGCGTAGCAAGCATATCTTTCATTGATTGTAATTCTTTCTGAATGAGTTGTTCTTTAGTAGGTGACATTGGTCTTTGTGTCTGAGCCACCTTAAAGGTAGTGTCAGTGTATGGATCAAAGTGAAACTCGCTAGATTTCATTTTGTCTTTGTCTTTGTATATGTTTCTTCTTGAAGAGCCTAGGTTTGCTAATTTCTGGCTCAATTTCAAGATCTGTTTTTGAAGGATCTCCTCTTCAACTAGAGGGTCCTCTTCTTCATCGAATTTGGGAGGAGGTGAAGCTTTACACTCAATCTTCACTTTTGTGAAGCCTTGTAGTGAGGCCGTCATGATGGGTCTCCTTCGACAGTGGCATGATGTTTCCCAAAAGTAGAAGTGTACCCTATCTCAAAGGGGTTATCTATGTCTAAGAGTGATACTCATTCTCCTATTTTGTGATTAATGACCTTGGTTTCTACTTCACGTTCGTGGAAGTTTAGCTCCTAATTCTAAGACTCTTGTGAGTACTTGATCTCTATTATAATATAGGAGTTCATCAAATCTACCTAGGTCTAATCTCTGTTGCTCTCCGGAAGATTCTGACTCTTCTCCACTATGGTCAATTAATGGCTCTGCATCCTTGACTTGAGAAAAGAGAGGCATCTAAGTTGTTGCCGCTAAATGGGAAGGTTTTGAAAGGGTTTTCTCCTAAGTCATGCTCATTTGATTTGGTTTCCATCTTCGTGATTTTAGGCATTACTAGCTGACGTTTGTATGAAGCTAGCGTGGATCCTAAATGTATGATTTTGCAAGTTGTTTGAGGTGATGTTTGAAATATGCCACAATGTGTCCTAGATGCAATGCTATGCAGTCATTTTTATCAAAGAACACTCATATGCACACCTAAATGTAATGATCACTCAATTTTGTCTTTACCAAGCCTATACCCTAAAACGAATAGTGACAATATCGTATCAATGCGTAGGTCAAGTTAGAATTCTAACAAGGCCTAAATATCAAAGCGGTATTGATGCAATCTCCTGATGAGGTATACTTAAAACTAGTTTGAATGCCGATGAAAGCTAAGTCTTCTAAAAAATGGAAGTCGCGACTAGATATAGTGTAACAACGCTATCTTGATACATTAACCGAGCAAGCAAGGTGTTAGTATCAAGACAACATTATTGTGATATATATAAGGTGATATCGACACTTTTTAAAAGACTCAGATGATGTCAAAACTGAAACCAAGTAATAAATATGACAAGAAGTTTTTAATTGTGCGAGCAGTGTAACCACACAATAAAGGGACTTATATCACGTTCTCAAAAAATGAAAACACGATGTAAGTACCAAGATTGTGTGACTAGAATGCGAGCAAAACTATCAACTCAAGAAGAGACAAATGATGAACCAAACTCACAATAGTGAAGATGATCTTGAAATCAAGATCGAAGGACTATCAAAGATACAAAAAATTACCTGCGCACTTTAGATGTTTAACAACCCATCCATAAACATGGATGGGCATAAACAAACAAAAAAGTGGCGAGTACTATCTTTGATAAGACACGCAGTGAGGTATGCCTCTTTCTCACCCCAAAAGTAGGAAGTGAGAATGCATGGGTATAGATCAAAATGATGAAAAATAAACTAAGTGCCACTTGGGTAGAGCTTCACCTCATCCGAAGGTGAGAAAGAAGCTAAGCTAAGTGAGACGTCGTCTAATTTTTGTGAAGAAAGACACTTAGCTCAAAATTACGTGGGTTCTTTGCCTTGTTCGAGGAACAAGGTTCAGAATCCAAGTGAGTCATCACTTCATGATGGATTGATGCGACAATGGACTAGCAAAGTGGGCTCCAAGATAGAATGGCCTCCTTAATAAGTTATCTCAACTAGGTGTCAGAAGATTGTCTAGATGTGAGCATGATTTTCCCAAAGAATCACAATGACTTATTTGGGAGTATCTCAGCTTTAGGGTACCCCCTTCTGATACAATGAGCAACTAATGCATTCAGTTGTACCATCACTGGAGCCATGATACAAACAATCTTTGACTCTAACTCACAAGGCGTACTAGTCAAGTGGGTAAGTAGAGTGTTTCATGTTTCATCCACGAGGTTACTCAGCAGTGGATTACTTTAGGGTTCCTGGAACCACCCCCATTGTTGTAGCTTAAGGCATTATGCCAAAGGGGTTATGTTCCAGTTGAGTGGATAGGGACGTATCCTTTTTTGAAACCTGCAATACAATGTGAAGTGAAGTGGTGTGTTTTTTTATCTTGCTTAACTTAAATGTGGTTTTAAGTAGCACACCATTTGGCAACGTGTATGAAAACACGTGTATTAGAAGGTTTTGTGTTTTGTTTTGATACCTTTCTTTAGAAAGCGTTAGGTCTTGTAGACAACGAGTTTAGTAATTTTCCATTTTGCAAATTGATATCAAGAAAGAGAATTGACACTTTGCTTTTGATTCCTAAGATCGCCAACTGGTGCGAAGGAATAACATACGCAATGTGAAAATTCTACTAAGACAAATCATATGGAAATTATTTTAGTCTTTAGAATCATAGAACAAGTGTTTTTAAAGTGTGACATAAAGTTTGTACAAGTGCTTTTGATCTCCAAGATCGCTTAGAAGGCCTTAGGAGAGAGCATACACACTTTACAAGCTTTGTTCAAGCCAAGAAATGAAGACACTTAAGCTATGCAAGTTGAAATAACAAAAAAAAACCTTGCATCTACCTCGTTATTCTTAAAAACCTCAGAAAAATTTAGAAAAATGATTTTACAGCCTGGAGATTTTTTTTCAAATTTTAACACAGATGCCTGTGAGCCCAGAATGACAACAGTGTGACCCAGCTGATGGATACACACCCTAACTAAATGTAGACATGTGGTAGGAAGAACTGACAGAGGGGTATAACACCTATGCAGGCCTTCGTGATAGGTATGCTAGGGTTTGACGCATGCACTCTTTGTTCAACGGGTATGCCTGCAGGCAAAAAATGTCAGAAAACATAGTATGGACAAAACACCAACACATCCAAAGACACATATATGCTCAATGGTCAACAAAGACTGACGATTCAACAGAGACATGACATGTGTCAAAATGATAGAATTTACACAATAATCCAATATATGCACTAACACGTCCAGAGTGACAAGTACGCTCGCCAACCGACGGAGACGCCCACCTCTCGACAGAAGACATGACCCGTTCTAAATGAGATGTAAATGGTATGTAATATGCTCATATGGGTGTGTGGTCAACTCAATGCCATCACTAGGGTTTCGACGGAGATGCACCCTGTCAAGACACCTACGTGTACCCCCCGAAAAACCTGTAAAATTCACGGATTTTGAAATTTTCAAAAGCAAACAGGTTATTTTTTAGTCAAAGAAGCTTATTTCTAGTTCTAAACCACAAAATATATGCAAACAAGGGTGATTTAAACTAGTTTCAGAAATGGAAATAAAGAAATAACAAGTTGTTTACTCTAAAAAACCTATAAGTGAACTTTTGAAAAACTTAAAAGACCTCCATTAATGGAGGATGGACATAATTGGTCCCACCAGGCGTGCCAAATGTGTTCAAAGAAAGGTTGCAAAAGCTATGGAATGGGGTAAGAACACTCAAGAACCCCAAATCTTTGTGCAAAACTGATCAATGGACCATCAGTTAAGAAATAAACAAGGATTCCTACTTTGCATGCATTAGTTTAAAGCAAACAAGAAAACTTAACAAATGTAATTAACCTCTATTCTTTAAAGCTTAATTAAATGAGCCTAATAAGGATCTAAGCAATTAGTTTATGTTTAAAGAGAATGGGATCTCACCATTAATGGCTTCAAGGCCAATGGTTCTTCCCATTTACTCCATGTTGTGTGGTGAAATGCAAAAGATAAAGAAAAATAGCTCAATAAGATGAAATGAAACTCCTAATCCTAGAAATAATACTATAATTTATGTTAGAGGGAAGAAGTGCTCTTGAAAATGAGAGGGGGTAATGGGCTATTTATAGTTTTCCATTTGGGAAATGGAAGGATTTTTTGTGCATGTGGGACTAAAAGGGAGTCAACAAGCTAATTAACAAGTCAAAGTAATATTTGACTAGGTTTAGAAGAGGTTGATCATGATTTGGGGTAATTAACCTAGGTTAGACTAATTAATCTTGTTTAGCAAGAAATTAGGGTTTTGGGAGGGTTCTGAAAGGCCTAATCAATCCAATGAAATAGATTGATAGTCCAGGAAGCTAATAGAAGTGGTGAAGAAGAGGATTTTAGCCAAGAAGAGGCTATAATAGCCTATTTAATTGACTTATAAGAGGAATAAGACCTGAAGAGTGTTGTAAAAGGGGAGTTAGATAGATCTAATTGACGATGTGTTGTCAATTTGCGAAGAAGAGAATAGTTAGTGCAATATTAGGAATAATAGTGTTGTGATCAAACTACATGTTTCTACAATGCCTAAGGTATATAAGTCAAATCAGTTCTTCCAAGAACCTAATTACCAAATCTATGTGTCTATATTTACTATCATTTAAGATAGTAAATGAAATTTGATATGTTTAAAGGAAAATGTACTAGAGTGTGTAAACACACTTTATCTTTGCACAATAGCTTGATTGTTGAATTTTTTGAATTGATGCAAGATGCCTCCAAGAGCATAACCTTCCACATGAAGGTGTAAGCCATGTCCATATAATGAAAATTGAAATTTTAACCCTAAATAATATTTGAAATTTGTAAAAAAATAGAGAGGAGAAAGGAAGAAGTACACCTATATGTGTAAGACCAACTATTCCTTGTAGATGTAAAATATCATGCCCCCTTATCAAGGCTTTTGGAGATGGAGATTGTAGTTGTAGTCATAGAGAATTGGGGGTTATCAAATCCTCAATTTAGGATAAGGTTGGGATGTAGTTTTCCCAAATAGAAATGTCAAGAGAGATGTGGGATGTAATAACTTGAAAATGCACAACTAGAAGAACAATAAAAAAGTAAATTATGAGTCTTGGGGTGTAGTAAGCTCAAAATTTGAAGAAAGGTAGAACCAAACGAGACCATGAATTGTAATGTAATAGGACATTGGGTGTCACTAAAATTTGACATGCCTTTAATAAACCACACCATTGCAGATGAATCTAGTTCGTACTTCTTGAATGTCTTGTAGTTTTTGAAATTGAGAAGTTTGAAATAGAAATAACATGTGAAATAAATATATTTTTAACCTTTACTTTCCATACTAATCATGTGCCTCCATTTTGTAATAAAATGTAGTGAATTTATAAATATAAGTAACCTTGCCCCCTGCATTTGCAATGAAATATAGTGAATTTGTAGTATAATATGTGTTCTTATAATTATTTACACCCTAAAAATATATGATGAAGATTTATCATGGAAGGATCTAAGGTATGCTATAGGTTGAATATACTGAATAAACTAATAAATATTAATCATATGATCTAGAATAAATATTTTAATACTTTGCGCTATGATAAAGCAATTTAACGATTCCTCAAAACACAAGAATGGATAAAGGCTTAGTAGGGAAAAGTGATATATAAATGGTCTGAGTATGAAAAATATGTGACAAGGTTACTCTAAATCAATAAATGCTTCATCTCTAGAATTGGACTTATAAACCACTCTTATGTAAGATTGTACAACTTGGTATGGCCATATTACAGTCTTGGATTGCTGTATACAATTTTGAACATGTGAACAGTGAGGTTACACAACTTCACTTACCATTTGTTGGCCTAAAAATGAGTGATGTTATTGTTATTATGTCTTACACATCTTCAATACCACATGTAATGACCTGCAACAAATAAAAAAATATAGACACCTACAATGAAATTCATAAAACCATTAGATAACAAAAGATAAATCCATGTGTCTGAGGGGGAATACCCTCGATGATCAACTCATTTTAAGCCAATCTATGTGTTGTACTAAATCCCCTCAAATGGGAGTAAACCTCATGTAGTTCTCCTAGTGTAGGTGAAAATAGTGTATGAAATCTAAGCTAACCCCTTGTGCATTCCCTCATGTCTCTTGACACCAAAACAACATGATAACTATAAAGTAGAAAATGTACCCATTGCAATAGTAATGTAATGTGATGTGATGTGATTCAGATGGTAAAAATAATACCATTTTCCCCGTAAATACCTTTGAAAATGCTTGGAATGTCTTGTTCTTACTAATACATAACTTTAGGACCTTTACATGCTTAAAAATGGAGGAAACTTGAACCTAGTTTGAGTGCTTTAGACCGGTTTCCTGGAAACTCTAAAGGATGCACAACTAATTTAGGAATATTTAGGAGAGCCTTGATTGATTTAGTGTTGATATTTACAATATATGCTTATGAGAATTCTAGGTAAGTTATATAGTGCAATTAACTTACCTATATAGGCTTCCACAGGTTAGATATTCACATTGTGGAAGACATAGGAAGATGAAACGATGCACATAATATTTTCAAATTGGTAAAAGGATCATTAGATGAGAGGGTATGATACTGTGCATGTCATCACAAAAAAAATACAATATGTTCATATTTTGTAACGTCCCAAACATGCAATTAGTGAAAATAGAGCCAAAGTTTAGGAAAGATTCATGGAGATAGATTATTTCTCTAGATAATTAAAATTGCATGGATGAATGAAATAACAATGTGTAGATATTATAATTCATGTGAAAGAGAGAAAGATACATAAATATATCTTATAATGCGATAATTTGTTTTAGCATGGGAATAAAGTCAAACTTTTCACTTCCGAAGGATAAGTAACCAATTTTGATTATCTACAATAATTCATTTCCTATTTGTATTAATGGTGAATTTGAATTTTTATGAGAAGATCCATATTTTTTAATGAAATTGATCTATACATAACCATCAAGATTTGGAAACTATCATACCATAATTTTATCTAGATGCACGATTTTGTCTTTGTATAGAAATTTGTAAATGTGCTGGTTTGTAACTCTATAACATATTCTCATATGTCGATATCCTATAATTATTTTTATGTGATTGATTTGCATTGATATTTTTTTTGATAACCCCAATGAATGCCCCCTATTTTGAGGTGAGTAAGATAGATGGTAAATCACTCATCTAAAAAGAATTGAAGTGTGTCCACGTTAGATACAATTCAAAGTCATCATTGGAACACATATAAAAGGTGGTTATTGTAGACACTAAATCACGCACTTTGTGTACATTTCTAGGTCCTAATCAAATATCACTATTCATATGATTCCTACGTGAGAAAACTAGTAATTGACATTTGTTTTTGGCCTCTTTGCCTTCTTTTCTGGATTTATATGTGGTCTTGCACACCTCACTGCCGAGTCTGACTTTCATTGCTTTATCTTTCTTCACTTTAGACACTAGCGCCTAGCCAAGACGTCAACACCCAAGCGCCCTCATCCCCTATGGGTGCCCCAACCTCTTTGTATCTTACTCGCCCCTTTTGGGCCTCTTTTATCTTTTGGGCATCTTGTTTTCTTGGTGGTCAGTTTTTTAGCTGAAAATTACGAAATTCAAACAAGGGAATCATATAAATATAAAGCTATATGACCATAATAAAGGACCAAGCTCTAAGAATCTACTACTATCACCTAAGGTTGCATCCAAAGGCATTTCAAGAGCATCAAATCATCCATCTAACACCCACTCAAGGGACAAGGGATTGTTATTTTTGGCATACACGCATAAGAGGGGAAGTTCATTTTGACATCCACACATTTACTTACATTACTACATCTAGTTATTGCTCTCTATTCAAGTGCATCTTGCACAAGAGCCACCTAGGGCACAATTCTTCACACACACACACACACACACACACACACACACACACACACACACACACACACACACACACACACACAACAAAAGTACATGGAATCTAAAATGTAGTGCAATTCCTGGATCATAATTTCACTCTGTTGGGTGACCACTGGGGTCAGTCTAACTCCCCATTTGTATCTTTTTCTTTTTAGGATTTTATGTGTTTTGGGGTTTTGCATATGGTCTTTATCTTTGTAGGTTACAGGAAATTTTTGTGGGCAGAGTGTGACACACAAGTCGATCAACATCGAGGGTTAGCGACATTGAAGCGACACATAAGAAATCACTTTTAGACCATTTTCACAGTCACATGTTCCTAACAGTGGTCTCCAGCACCCAGGCATCTCTGACTTGATCTAGGCGCCCCACTCCCAACATTTCTGACCATTCTGTGATTTTATGGGTTGCGGTTGTGATAGTCCCTCTTCTGGTTTCGTTAGTTTTCCATCTCGGTACATCTTTGGGATTATTGCGAAGTCAACTAAGTCTCTTATTCGCTCTCTTGCACCTGGGGTTTCAATTTTATCTAGCTTATTGCTTAGGTCATATCTACATTTCATTTATTATTATTTTTTTGTGACTTTGCAATTAGGATTTTCACAAATCTCTATATTTGTTAAATAATTTGGTGAATCCGTCTAATTCGAATACTCTTGGATTCTCATTTTTCTTTTTTAATGGCTTCTAAAGATCCTCAATTCCCCTTGATTCAATTACTTCAAATGCACCCATCTTGCAAAGATGCTCTCCAAAGAGTCGTACATGATATCTGCCTCCCATTTAGACAAACCACCTACTCAAGTCAGTGTTATCTTCGATTGTATTTTTGATGACTGTCTTGGTCCTAATTCCAACCAATCTATTTGTAAATCGATTCAAGTGTTACATTCTCTATTTCAAGATAAATTTCAGGCTATGGAATCCACAATTACATCTCTTAAATCTAAAATACAGCATCTTAAGGATGTTTCTTAGGCTCATGTTTGTTCTTCTTCTATATCTCATCCTCATTTAAAGTCTTCTACATGTGCTCATATCATTGAACCCAAAGTATTACCACTCCCCGCACCTCTAAAGTTTTATCTCAATACTCAACAATAGGGTGTTCTGCCGCAGCTCCTCACTTATTAGTTGATTAGCTTGGCATATATTCATTGATATCCTCCTTATCATCTTGTAAAATATCAGGGTTGTCCATATTGCAATTACCATCGACTCAATGGACATAATGACAATGATTGCTCTTCTATACACCAACAGATTGGCCACCTTAACCGTTATAGTCTTATATCATTTGTTGCACAAAATGATGCTACATGTTCATCTTCAATTGCTACATCTCATTAGGATCATAAATTTGACTCATCTATGTCAAATGAGCATCATGTCATCACTTCTAATGTTTCTTCTTCTGTCACTCAAGCACTACCTATGCAATCCACTCAAACTACACAATGACCTCTTAAAATCAGTCCACCCTCTTCTCCTATCAAGCCTTTTACAACTTCATCAATCCCACATAAGCTCCAACCAATCACTTTTGTCAAAGAAACTAATCCTTCTACTGATGGCCAGGACATATTTCAAACTCTGCCACCATCGCATGGTGCTACTGTTGCTTCTACCTACCAATTTTCGGGCCCTTTCTCTTATCATGACACAGATAACACTCTCCCATAGTGGCATGGTATCTCTCTTGCCGTGGCATAGATATCCACCATCATACAGTTGGGGGGCATCATGCTTATTTTTCCCCCCTTCTAGCATCCTAGTTGTTTATGATTTCTTCTCTTATGTTTCATTCTTCATGTTACATCTCTTTGGGCATCATTACATATATTGATACACCTATTGTATCATCATTATTAGATGATGCACTCTATTCCCATTGTTCATACTCGACTGTTGAGGGTCTAAATCTGAAATGAACCTCATCACATTCATTCACTCTCCACGATCTATGATTTTTTCAATCATATATTTCTTGCGCACAATTCAAACCACTACCCTATGACGCACTCTAATTCCACGATTCATACTCGACTGCTGAAGGTCTAAATCAGAAATGAACCCCACCTCTTCTACTCTCTTTACGCTCTATGTTTCATTGATCATATATTTTTAGCACACAATTCAAACCATTTCCCGATGACCCACTTTTGTTCTATGGATCATTCTTGACTACTGAGGGGGAATTAATAAATGAACCTCATCTCATGCATACTCATTCACATCTACTAGGAGGGCACGCCACTCCTTCATTCACTTTGAATTTTATTCCATTCACACTCACAATATGTTGTATATCTTGGTTTCACATATTCTTGTTTGACTTATACTTGTTACATGTATACTTTATTTCCATTCTAGACAAATGTTTCGTATGTCATTATCTTTTCTATATACACATGTGCATTCACTTGTTCTCTAGTTTTGAATGTAGACTTTACATATATATTTACATACAACATGGATGTTTGGAATTTTACCTCTTACCATTCCCACAACAACTCCTAGGGGCATCTACTTTCATACACATCACAAGTGCTATTGTTTCATTTTGTACTACACATTATTCATAGCACACTACTTTATATCGAACAATACATGCTTTGACATACTTTTTATATTTCTAACATGCTAATGAGTGCTTCATGTGTAACATTTTCTTTGTAGGAACTAGTTGTCACCATGGTTGTCTGTTACTTTGCTTGCTGCTATTTATCATTATTTTTCATTGTTTGCCATTGTTTGTGGGTTATGCCTTTTTTCTTGTGTACACACTATATGTTTTTGTCCGCTTCATCCTTGATTGTCTTGTGACATTGTGAGTGATGTACCATCTTTGAAACACACTTTTCATGATCTACATTTTCTTCTTGCTTTCTATATTACACTTTGTCTTCTACATACGTATTTTTCTTGATTGCACTAATACATATTTTGAGACACTTTGTTTGCACGTGCCTTGGTTTTTACCAAGCACATCCCCCCTGTAGGGCATCAGTTTCATATCAACATCTTGTCCTTTCCTTTGGAAAAATCCTCCTAGTGAAGTTGCATGCACCCTAAATGAGGGGGTATACATTAGGTGAAACAGTCACCTCATTCAACAACACACAATCACATTTCAGACCTGCACAATACATGAACAACACAGTATATAGTTATAGAAAGTGCTTAGAATTTGACTTGGGTTCTCCACATAACACATACACCAGTTCCTAGCTCTAAAAACTAATGGATGGGTACTCCTGACCTTTCCTGGATGCCTATGACTAGAAAGTAGTTACAATTTTTTTCTCAGATCAACACAATTTTTTAGTAGTTTACACAAAACAGGTGTAATCCTCCAGTAATAAGTATGCATACTATCTCCTTATTTCCATTTTATGTTGGATCTAAATGGATCAAATTGGAAAAAATCAAGATCATACCATCTTTAGTGGTGTATAAATCATCAGGAAGTAGTTAGGGTTGGAGAATAACACTAGACCTTTCTCCTCAACACTTCTTCTATCGCGGTGTGAGATTGCTAAAAAACTCGCAGTTGGTGTGAGCTCGCCCAAAAAAATTGTTCTTGGCATGAGATCACCCAAAAACTTACTCTCCTATAAAATTTTTAGGACACTTTCTATCCTTTTCACTCGTCATGGATCAAGTGCACATGTTCCTTTTTTCATTTTACATAATTTTTCATACTTGGATCGATTTTTTCACGTAAACATGACTTTGACTACTCTTTTAGTCTTATTTTACAAGTTTATCCTTAATATGAAAAAATAAGAAATCCTTCATCACGTGACAATGACAACAGGTACAAACACAACATGGTGCAAATCATTATGCTTTTCACCCCTAGGGTCACTTCCTCCTCTTTAGCTTCCACGCTTCATTTTTATCACTCCACGCTTTTTCTTGTCTCCTCGACATGAATTTGCCATCGATCTGCATGATTATCATGTACACATATCTTATCTACTTTATATTATTGAGTATTCACTCAACAACATAAAGTGGGGGCAAATGTAGACACTAAATCATGCACTTTGGGTACATTTCTAGGTCCCAATCACATACCACTATTCATATGATTCATAAGTGAGAAAACTAGTAATTGACATCTATTTTTGGCCTCTTTTCTTTCTTTCTGGATTTCTTTGTGGTCTTGCACACCTCACTACCCAGTCTGACTTTCACTACTTTATCTTTCTTGGCTCTAGATACCAGTGCCTAGGTGCCCTCATCACCTCTAGGCGCGCCCGACCTCTTTGTATATTACTCACCCCTTTTGGGCCTCTTTTATCTTTTGGGCATCTCATTTTCTTCATTGTCAGCCTTTTGGAGGTTAATTATGAAATTAAAATAACAAAATAATATAGATATAAAGCTATGTGATCAAAATAAAGGACCAAACACTAAGCATCTACTACTATCCCCTAAGGTTACATGCAAAGGAATTTCAAGAGCATCGAAGTATCATTTAGCTTCATTCAAGGGATAAGGGATTGTGTTTTCTACATACATACATGAGAGGGGAAGTTCATTTTAAATCCACACATGTATCTATGTTGCTACATCTAGATATTGTTTGTTATTTAGTGCATCTTGCACAAGAGCCACCTAGGGTATTATTCTTGCAGACACACATGATAACCACGTGGAGTATTAAATGTAGTGTAATGATTATTCATAAGTTCTCTCTATTGGGTGACCATTTGGGTCAGTCTGAATCCCCATTTACATATTTTTTATTTTTAGGATTTGATGTGTTTTGGGGTTTTACAGGAGGTATTTTGTTTTGCAGGTTACAGGAGAACTCAACAATCTTCCAGCGACCTATAGGCGATCAACAAAGAATATTATTGAACATCTTGTGACACTACAAAAGTCAGTTTGTAAGGTTTTTTGCAGTCGTGGGTGCCTAGAACTAGTTACTAGCACCTAGGCATCCCTGACCTAATCTAGGTACCCCAATCTCGATATATCTGATAATTATATAATTTTTGGGCTTAGTTGCGATAGTCAGTCCTCTTGTTCCATTAGTTTCTTAACTCGGTACATCTCAGGATTTATTGTGAAATCAGATAAGTCTTGTATTCCCTCTCTTTCACCTAGGGTTTTATTTTTATCTATCTTATTTCTTAGGTCAGATTTGTACTTTATTACATTATCATTGTGTTGTGACTCTGAAATATCCAGGGTTTTACAAATTCTATATTTGCTAAATCAATTATAGATGGAAAAATTTGTTGAGTTGACCTTGATATAGAGAGTGTATGATATTGGAGACACTAAAATATGGTAACTTATACTAGTGCAATGCGAATTTTGACCTTGTATCCTTACTAAAACATGATCAAATTCAAAATCTAATCTCATCATCTCTCTATCCATACTATAAATTTATTATCCATACACCATGTTCCATTGAGAATTATGGAAATATTATTGAACCAAAGTAGCATAAAAAATACGATATTCAAGAAAAAAACTTTCAATTTAGATGTTTCTCTCCTATCCAAAACCATAGAAAAGGGTCAGGATATGGGGTCTAGTCCCACCCCATTTCAATCATTGACTTTGATTTTAATTATAAGTAATTCTTTGGGTCATTTCACATTCTTAGGGTTGGCTTTATCTTAATATCTCACCTACAAAATACTATATAATCAAGTCATTATCACATTATAACTCACCTGAAATTGTTTGGATCCTATTACAAACATCATTCCACAAGCATATAAAGTGTTCCTAAATCTAATAAAATCAGTTGAAAAATTATTTAGCTACTTTAAGTCTTAAGCACTAAGCCATGTCAAGGAGTCTAGCTTCATCCATCTACAAGCATGAAACAATCATAGAGCCATGTCCTAACAAGAGAAAAGTCACTCCAAGTATTACAAAGGTTTCAATTAACACAAGGGTTAGGTCACATAGATGAGGCACACAATATATTATTATTGGATATATTCTATACTATGCACCTAGTCTACTATCTTGGTGTCAAGAGACATGAGGGCACACCTAGGGTATTAATTTTACACAAGCACTTATGAGAAATACATAAGACTTTATTCCACATCAAGGATATTTAGTGCAACAATGGGATTGGTTTAGTAGTCGGGAGTCTAACCAACCAGGGTTGTCTAAATTCAAACAAACACATGTTTTTATCCATTGGTTTGCTAATGCTTTGATGAAAGATTTTGAAGGTTGACCGGGTTTCTAATTTGTTACAGGTCATCTTGAGATCATGTGAATGAGAGTGACACACAATTAGAACCATTTTCAGACATGCGAAGCACAAAATTTTTTTTGGATCCAAGATATCCCCTGGTTTGATGCCATACAGTCCCTGTTCTGGACTGTAAGTTCTTGGCTAGCCCATACAAACCATGTATGGTCATGCACCTATATTCTCTTCAGATTCGTAATATTTGTGTAGAATCTAGAGATCTATATTTCCCATTCCACTACATTATATACCTAGATAATTCTATAATCATTATGAATAGCTAAGTCTACCTCTTCTCTCATGTTTTAAACTAATTGCTCATCGTTTAGTTCATTTCAAGTTGGATTGCATTATTTTTTTCATGTATAATTGATGTTTGAAGTTAATTAGATCATAATGGTCTACATGTTATTAATCCTCATACCCTTCTTAGTTGTTATACATCTATATCACACATAGAAATTAATTAGGGTGTAATAGTATACTATTAAACTATCCATCAAATAATTAAGCTCTTCTCCCTTTTCCAACTATATTTTCAGTTACTTCCTTTGTAAACAATGTAGGAAATGGGTCGTGCAATAAAGCTTTAATGAGTTATTTGAAATCTATGCAAATTTTGACCCCCCTTGTCTTTTTTTTAGATCACCATTGGGTTGATACATTCAAAGTCTTAAATGGGTTTAATCATTCCTCTAGCTAATATTTTTTCCAATTCTACTTTTACCTTAATTTTGACATTGGGATTTATCTTGTATTGTCATTACTAATTGATTGGTTTTATATCTTCTTTAAATTGAATTTTGTAGTATCAAATTCCTTTTTAATCTTGTGGAGGTCATGAAATATTTTTAGGAATAAATCCTTATATTCCTTTCCACTATTTAATGGACTTTTGCATCATCTCAAATGTCCCAAATTCTTAAAAACATTGATCATCACAAAATAATTTAAATCTACACAAAATATACACATCTTTTTATTGTAGATCATCATGGGGTTGATCATTCAAATTTAGATTGTTCAATGTGTTGATTATTCACTAGCTAACATTTTGTTCAATTCTACTTTCACCTCAATTTTGACATTGGGATTTATCTTGTATTTTTTATTTCGTGATTGGTTTTGCATCTTCTTTCATGTGAATTTTCATGGTACCAAATTCCTCTTTAATCTTGTGGAGGTCACAAAATATTTATGGAAATAAATCCTCATATTCCTCGAGTATTTCCACTATTTTATGGAGTTTTTTGTCCTCCCAGCAGTCCCAATTTTTTGTAAACTTTTAGTCGACCTCCTTTGTGTTATGCTTTTCTTTGATTTTGAGTGGTTGGTAAAAATATTTCATCTTGTCTTAGTCCTTTTTTCTAATTATATCTGCCCTTATTGTACTTAATATGTTTTTTTTTTTTGGATTAACCTCCTCCTATGAGTAATGTGGTTTATTCTTTATGTTGAAGCAATGTAAAAGTTCCCATTCCCTTTAAATATGACCTATTATTTTCCAATCAAAACTAGTCTTTTGGTTCTTATTTTTTTGTACCATATTTTTCAAATTATGAAATATCCTCTTCCTCATACAATAAAATTAAAGATCTAATTTTTCTCAAAGCATGGAAAATTCTGCCATCAGGATCCTAAAAATAAAATGTCCTCCAAATGTTTTTTGGTATGTCTTCCCAACAGTTGGTCCTATTCCTTGTTTCTTGTGGGGTATAGTAAGCTCTCGATAAGGGGACTAGGGCCCAATAAAAGTATTGAACCCACAACTAATGTTATGTATGTCCTACATTCCTCCAGTGATAATCACATTTATCAACATGGAGTTTTGGATTCATGGTTTATGTATATAATTCATGAAATTCACTTTCATCTTGTAAGTATCGTGTTTTAAAGAGGTAGGTGAAAGTATTCCAAGTTTGTATATCTTCTTTATGTTTCCCAACATCATGAAACATTTATGATCATCTATGTCTTCCAATGCTTCTAATAATGCACTCTCATTGGGAAAAAATCATTCCATTTGTGTTATATATTATTTTACTTATCGAATACCTAAGGAAATTTAAGAAAGTTTTTTGAGATTCCCCTCTTCTTGATCCGAAAACACTTTGTATTTCTTGCAGTAATTTTTCTTCCATGGCCCTGGAATCATCGTCTAAACTATTGTTTTCCTCCATAGTTATATTCCTTAATTTCATGGCTAACTCCTTGTTTCTTTGATTAACGACATCCACTCTTTAATCCAGGTCATGGTTTTTATAATGTTTGGCCTAATTTTCACTCTCATTCTTTTCCATAGAGTAGTAATAGATACTCATAGTGTCAAAGTCTTCTTTTGTAGAGAAATGTCCTTCTTCATTAATATCACATATGATCTCTTCGCAAATTGAAATTATTTTTATTTCGGGATTTATTTTCATATGCAACACCTTACAAATCCATGTTTTTAGTGCGTGGTAAAGTAAGATATAAATATCTTCTTCTATTTTGTATCCAATCTCTTTTATTTCTATTATTGATATGCAATATCTTCTTCTTGAAGCTACATCAATCTGGTTCAATATACCTATTGATATGCATGATTTTTTTCAATAGTATATATGCCTTGTAGTTGATCATAAGCTGCATCATCATTTGCATCATGTCATACTTTTCATATCTAGGTTATGTTTCATTTTCTCTCCAATGGTTGTTATCACTCAAAATTTGCATCCTCTGAAAAATCAGGTATGAAAACCATTAATATTGGGTATCATGAGATTGTCTCCAAGTGTGGGACTTTGTAAAGCGAGATAAACATCCAAAGAAGGTTGGTTCCTTCTATTCTGCGGGTTAGGATAATTCACAGAACACTAACTAACCTAGTGATAAAACTACGACTAAGCTAACCTACACTAATAAATAATAGGGTCTAGGGAGGGAGAGATACAGAAAGCAAATATGAAGCTAAAAGGGGTGGTGATAGCACCATAAAAGAAGGGCAATCACTCTGCACGAGGGGAAGAAAGGGGAGAAAATGGAAGAGGAGAGGGTAGATAGATGTTCCAAAGATTGTAAACCATATAAACTAACCCTTTCCACACAATTTACAACACACAAAGATAGAGAAACATATGCAAATGTGACACACACAATAAACCACTTCCCACACATTTACAACACACAAAGATAGAGAAACACATGCAAACAAAGAAGAAAGAACACAATAAACACGATAATAGGGCATAAAATAGCCAAAAACACCTGATTTGATTACTTAAAACACACACATGCGGTTATAACTAGACAGAAGGTGAAAATACATTACAAAGACCAAATTCGACGTTTAAAACTCGTGAGAAGTTGGCCACCATTTTGGCATGGTGTCGTTACAATCAAAAGAGGGACCTGTTTTACAATGCATGAGTTCCAGATTTATAGAGAATGAGAGAAGAAAAAGAGGAGAAAGAGGTGCCAACATGAGAGATTCAACCACCAAGGACCAATCACCATAGATATTTATAGGAAAGTATATGAACCGTAGTCACCACACTTGATTATATAGGTGACATTATTTCATTATATGTCCCTTTACACCTTACTCACCACACTTGATTACATATGAAGTGTTTAATGTTATCTATTGGAACGACATGACTAACACATGCATTTTGTGCAGTGCTAACCTTTGTTGGTATATCTATTGTCATTACTACTATTTACTACACTTGCTATTGTTTTGTCACTACTTGTTTATACAGATTCATTCCTTGTTTTCTTATTGTGTGGTTCCACTCAAGTGTATGCACTTGTTTCTTTGACTATCGTACATTGTACTTCCACTATGATTATCTTGTGACGTTGTGGGCCTCTTGTGTTTTCGAATCCATTCCTACATATGAATGTGTTTCTACGCGTTACTACTTGCTTGACTATGCACTACTACTTTTGTTAGTCTACTGATTCTAGCTTACCTTTAGATTACACTATTATTTTTTCTATGGATTCTAAAATGTTTGCTATATTAATTCTCTACTTGTTTTACTATATATTACTACATGATTACTATATTTCTATGTTGTAACTAGTGTATTTATACATATATTCTTGCTTGTTGCATGTTTCTTCATTTTTGCATCATCTTTGCCACCATGTGTAACCCCTTTGCAGTAGGTTCTCAGTGGTGGTCATCACTTCAGCATACTATGTGATTTTACTTAGATTATGATACATATGGCACATGGGTACACATATATTCTTTTGAGTTGCACACTCAAATGTTTTATCACAAACACCTCAAAAGAAGGGGAATTAAAGAGGTATTTCTACAGCTATAGAAATATTACATGATACAAGAACAAATTATTACAAGGTTCACATCCTCTGAAAAGTTCACAAATATTAAAATGTGGAATTTTCAAATAAATTCAAAATTGTATAGTATAGTCAAGACTATAATATGGTACCATTCTATATGTTCCCAGATAGAGGGCAATTTCACACATGCTTTCAATCTCTAAAAAAGATATTAGACATTTATAGGTTTTTTACATAGTTAAAATACATATGACATAATTAAGAGAAGGGTGCAGGGGGCATGGGAACTTCATTCTTTCTTCACAATGTATATCTCATATGTAAGTACAAAATTGGTTTGGGGGCATGGGCCTCCTCTCCCTTAATGTTCCAAACTTCTTCATAATCAATTCATACACAATAACACTTTTTGGGGGCATAACAATGTCCATCCCTTCTAAGGTCTATTTTTTCCAAGTTGGAACACATTGGGCCTAGATCGATCTATAATGGTGTGGTTCGTGGGTTTAGTGCAAAGTATCCAAGCATTATTGTGAGCTTTGTAGATTGATATTTCCTCTTCTCTCACCAAATTTCCCAATTAAGGAAAGTGTCAAAGCAAAAAAAATGAGAATGTGTGGACTAATATTTCCTTCTTTCTCATCAAATTCTTGAAATAGAGAAGGCATCAAAGGACATGGGTACTTCGTAGTATAATTCTTCCTCCTCTATACTATCTCATCTGACCTAACATCAAGAACAAAATCATGGGGAGTGATTTTATATCTCTAAAGAAAATTCCAACTCTCTAAGCCATGAAAGCAACAAAATTTCCTCCCTCTATAATTAGCAAAGTATCTTCACCATGTTTTTGCATCTCCTTTGCAGTACTTTTTTCAATGTTTAGAGCTACAATGAATTATTTATATTTTGAGTTGAAGTTTAGTTTTTATCATATAAATAGACTACATTTTATGTTATAGGTTTAATCATGGAGCATGCCAAACACCAACACAACATCAAAGACCCTTAGAGCAAAGGAAAAATGATTGTCCACACTCAGGGATGATTTTTTCTTTAAGCATGCAATTTTTAATTGCACATGGTTAGAGGGGGTCAGAATGTGGACACTAAAATCTGGTAATCTTGTCCATGTGTAATGCCAAGTTTGACCTTGTATCCTTGCTAAGACATAGATGCTCACATTCAAAATCTAATCTCCTCATCTCGTCTATCCATTTTACAACTTGATTATCTCTACGTTATGTCTCTGTTGATCAAATATGGAAAGATTATTCAATCAAAGCAAGTATAAAACATAGTGATATTTGATGACACAACTTTCATTTTTGATGTTTATCTCTCCATGTCTAAAACCGTATGGAAGGGTCAAGATGTGGGGTCTCATTCTTGGCTAGACTTATATAGTCCCGCTCCTTCACAATCAATGACTATCATTTTCAATCCAAAATCATTCTTTTAGGTCATTTCATCTTCATAGGGTCGGCCTTATTAGAATATATCACCTACATGGAAGATTATATAAGCAATTCATTATTACCTTATAACTGACCTGACTTTTTTACAAGATACTATTACAAATATCATTCCAAAATTACTTCAAAGGGTTATTAAATCTACTCAAATCAATTGCACATCATCTATGAGCAGTTTCCTACTATAAGTATGAAGCACTCAACTAGGTCAAGGAGTCTAGCTTCGTCAATCTACAAAGCATGTATAGATCGTAGAGTCATGTCCTAAGCAAGAAATAAAGTCACTCCAAGTATTGTACAAGGGTTTCAATCAACACAAGGGTTACTTCACATAGTTGAGGCACACCATATCTTACTAATACAAGGCTGAGTACATTCTATACTACGTAATTAACATACTATCTTCATATAAAGAGACTCGAGGTTTCTTAGGGTATTGGTTAGCTATATACACTTTCAAAAACACTTAGGAGAACTACATAAGGCTTCATTCCACATCGAGGATATGTAGCGCAACACTGGGATTGGTTCAAAAGTTAGGAGTATGACCACCCAGGATGGTCTAACCTCAAATGTAAACATGTATTGCTATCCTTTGGTTTGCTAATTATCTGATGAAAGGTTTTGAAGGTTGATAATGTTGCTACTTTTTTGTAGGTCATTACAGGTCATCTTGAGATTGCGTGAGAAAAAGTGACACACAATGAGCATCATTTATAAGAAAGAGAAGAACCGAGAAAGTTTCAAAGCCCAACTATCTATGGTATAAAAATATTAAATCCCTATCCTTGACCATATAGTCCTTTCCTAGGCTATAAATATCATCCATGATACTACACCTGCATATTCTTTACCTTCTAAATCTTCGGTGCATAATCTAGTGATCCAAATTTCCTTGTTCCATTGCTTTACATACCCAGATCATTCTAGAATCATATCAAACAACTAAGTATACGTCTTATATCATGTTTTGAACTAGTATATTATCATTTATCAATCATTTAGTTCATTTCAAGTTGGAATGCATTATTTTGGTAATGTATAATTAACGTTTGAAGTTAATTAGATCCAAATAGTCTACTTGTTGCTAAACCTTATACCTTCTTAATTTTTATACATCTTAACAAAAGTAATTAATGTGTATATAGATATACATCATGGTACATATATATCCAAATGAAAAATAACATACAAGCACATAAGCACAATAAGCATACAAACACACAAGGTCATGCATAAATTCATGTATAATATCACCTAGAAAAGCCAAATGGGAACATAAAAGGGACACACAATTTTTGTGCACACAAAATATTCCAATGGTCATTCAAATAAAGGTTGATGGGAATAAAAAAAGGGACATTGTAGTGTTTCACACATACAACAAACAATAAGAAATCCAATGTGTAAAAGAAGTAATAAATACTAGCCAATAGGTGCATAAAAAAAGATATAATAGTAATGTACAAGGACACATTTTAGTCCCAAAAATATTGATAATAACATATATCATAATGTATAATATGAGCACAAATAGGATTTGTGAATTAGAAATGGAGATAAATATGTAATAAATATAATGATGGCACATGATATTGTAGAAATATGCCCCCATATTAGCAATGCCACTGGGTGAAGGAAAAGTTAAGCATCTAAAATCATATATAGTCATGTGTATCCTATATCATGCTCATATACCTGATGAAACACGTTTATATAAAAAATAGAATATTATCTATCAAATCATGTGACAAACAACATATGGATTTTAGACACTAGTAAATCAGGTTATGCTCAAGTCTTGATTTTGTATTTTTTATTAATAGATAAAAATAGAGGTTTTGAGAGAGTCCCTCTTACATAAAAAATAGAAGAAACAAAAAACTAAAACCAAAGGCACGCCCCAAACAACCACCACCACAAAACCAACAAAACATAAAATCCTTGAAAATATAACCTACACAAAAAACATAAAGAACAATCTTGCCTCCATAGGGTAGATAAAGGTTAGAAAAGTGAAATGGAGATTTAATTGACTCTCTAGATCATTGAGGCTCATATAAGCCTCCCTCTCCTCAATATGTGAATTCAGAAGGAAGGTACGTAAAGCTTTTCTCATATCACTTCTCTATCCTTAATATTTTTAGAAAGAACATGGAGATGAGTATCTCTTTTTACCTTCTTAGATCTTTGGAGTTTAGTATATGGATTACCAAGATGATAAATTTTATTTTCTTAGTCATTAAACCCTTATTCATTTTATTTGGTTGGATGTTCACCCACAAGATTGGTAGTACCTTGAAAAATGAAAAAGGCCCTTTAAGTGTTATTTGAATGTTTTTGGATTTTTGAAATATTTCGATGTTTTTATTTTTTATCTTGATTTAAAAATATTTAAAAGTGTGCTATCTAATGAAAAATTCATAGGGGGGATTAATTAACTATGTCTAAATTCTTGTGATAGTATAGAATAACACTATTTTCGTTATGAAAATGTTGTGATATAGGTTAATGTGTAGAATGGACCACTGGGGGAGACATGTGCCTTAGGGGAGTACTGCGTGAGATAGAAGGATGTGTCACTATAAGATTAGGTTGTAGTATTATTTGATTCCATTGTAATACTCTAGGAGAAGCCTTGAATTATATTTATATGATTTTGATTGTGGCTTATGTTGATGAGGTGTTGTGTCATGTTAATTTACTTTCCTGTGTATACACTCAATCTAATATCTAATTCATATTGTGATATACTTCATATTAACTTGTTTTTCAATAATAAACTATAATTATTGGATTGTTTATTTTGGTGGATATATAAATATGCAGTATTATCTATCCGTGCATTTCTTGATATGGTACCAGAGCAAGATGTTTTTGGTTGCGTAGGATGAAATTGTTTTGTAGGTGCAAGATCCTCTATAGATCGTCTTGAAGAAGATAACTTGAAGTTTTTAAAACCCTCAAAGGTCTAATTCTATGCTTCATGGATGTTTCATGATATGAAAGTGTAAAATTTGAATTCCCAATTTTGAATTCCCGATTAATTTATAAGTTTTGAAAGGCTGAATTAAGTGTGGAAGATAAAAACCTTGTGTGTTCTTGTGTTTCTTCCTTTCGTAACCTTCATGATGATTGGATTTGTGTTTTTTGGTCATCCGCTGATTTCCTTAACCTTTTCCAATATTTTGCACTTTTTCCTGTGTTATGTAGCCTATTTGAATGTTTTGTGGAATATCTTCTTGTTCCATGACTTAATTGCTTATTGCATGATTTTTAAGTGTTTCATGTTCTATTTTCATGTTTTATGACCTATTTTCTTATTATGCAACTTTTAAGTATTGCGCGACATATTTTAGTGTTGCATGACTTTTTAAAGTGTTGCATGAAAATTTTTAGTCTTGCGTGGTTTTTTGTGTCTTGCATGACATATTTAGTGCTGCATGGATTTTTTAAGTGTTTCACGACCTATTGTAGTGTTGCATAATTTTTTGTCTCTTAAGTGGCATATTTTAGTGTTGCATGGATTTTTAAGTGTTGTGTAGATTTTCTAAGTGTTGCATGGTTTTTTGTGTCATTGTGTGTCTTTTTTTAGTGTTGCGTGGATTTTATAAGTCTTGCACAAACATTTGTGTCCTTGCACGACATTTTTAGTGTTGCATGACTTTTTAAGACCTGCGTGACTTATTTGTGTATTACATGGATTTTTCTTAGTTCCACGACCACTTTCAAGTCTTGCACATTTTTTTTGTTTGTTGTGAAAAATTATATTCACTCTATGGACTTTCACTTGTTTTGCAGCTCTCTACCTTGTTACACAAAATTTTCCTTATTTGTGGATCTCTGCTTTATTGTGTAGAAACTTTATTTTTTCTGTGGCCTCTTTTTTCCTTGTTTCATGAATTCCCTTTGTTCTACCGACCTTTCTTTATCTCATGGGTTGTTTTCTTTGTTTAACATACTTTCCTTGTCCCATGTCCTATTTCTTAATTTCATAGACTTTCATTGTCCTACAGGCCTTGTCCTTTGTTCTATGGACTTTTTTGTCTATTGGACTTGTTTCTTTGTCTCATGGTTTTTTCCGTGATCCTTTGTTTTGTGGATCTCACCTTACTACTCCACAAAATGCTAAAAAGTTCAAATCCATGAAACACTATTTCTTTGTTTCACGACTTCTAAACTTAGATAGGCTATAACTTCTTGTGTGTTGGATTATATCTCTTCATGAATTCTCCTTAGTTGTTTCTTATACTTTTAAAAGGTATTTTCTCTTTATTCAATGGCTTGCATTTTCTTGTTGTGCAGAGTCCTTTGTTCCGCATATTTTTCCTTAACATTCTGCAGAATACTAAAAGTTCAAAAACATGTAGAACAATGTTCCTTTGTTCCACAACTTTTCAAAATTCTATATTTTTTCTCTATTGCGTTGCGACCTCTTGCGACCAGTCTAGTGTGTTTTGCGGCCTCCCTTCTTGGTTTTAATAAATTTTTCTAGTGTTTTTAATAAGTTACAAGTTAGTATTAAGTGTTTTTATTTATTTTTAAATCGACAAAAATTAATTTCTTCTAACTGTGGATATCTGTGACTGATTAAAACCTGCATAACACTAGTTTTTCCATAAAAATTGCTAAGTTTTGTAAAATATGGCTAGTTTATATAAATTTTCTATGGATCAATCACAATTATTGAATGGCACTAACTATAGTATTTGGAGTATTAGGCTTAAATCTATACTCATGGCTAGAAATCTATGTGATTTGGTTAGTGGTGTTGAAAAGAGACCCACTAGAAGACACGCTACCCCTAATAACTTGAGCATATTCTCCCAAAGGTCCAAGAGGTCATGTAAATCCTATTGCAAAGTATCAAAGATGAATTCTTGTTGTTTATAGGACACATGGAGTTTCTAACTGATGTATGGATGAAATTGCAAACAATGTATTTAGGAAGATTCCTTTTTAAGATAACAAAACTAATTATGGAACTATTTACAACTCAAATGAAAGGAGATGAAAAGATAGTTAATTATCTAGCAAAAATTAAGAACATTAAGGCTCAGTCAGATGGTTTTGATTATCAATTATCTTAAGATAAATTACTATATTTTATCATTCAAATTAATATTCATGAGAAATTTAGAAATTATATCTCTATTTTGAATTCTAAATATCAAAATGATCTTGATTTACCTAATTTAGATACCTTTTCTTCTCTACTCATTCAAGAAGAAAGAGTGATGGATAAGTTTGACTCCAAAGACAATGCCTCTAAGGAATTGTTCTCCCAAAATTAGAAAGATGTTAAAAATCAGAAAAGTAGCAATACTAAATAAAATTTTAAATCTAAACTTAGTCCTAAAAACAATAGGGATAAACAAAATTTAAGGTTAATTTTGATGGAACTTGTAGTTAATATAGAAATTTTGGTCATAAAACAATTGATTGTTATTCTAAAACTAATAAGGTTCATAATCATGCTAAAAATAAGAACTTCAAAAATAAAAAAGAAGAATAGAAATCATAATCAATTTAAAAACCAAGTTATTAAGGTTGAGAAAAATATTGCTCCTTTAGCCTCTAATGACAAAGAATGGATTTTAGATAATGATGCATCTAGGCACATGACACAAATTCATGAATGTCTCTATAATGTTGTTGAATGTCATGAGAATATATATCTAGGAGATAATTTTGTTATTTTGTTTTAATTTTGTGGTAATGTTAAGTTAGAAAATGGAACCATTAATATTATTTTATTTGTTCCTAACTTACAGAAAAACCTTTTATCCTGTTCTCAATTATCTAGAGAAAACTGAAAAGTTGTGTTCTTAAAAGATAAATGGTATGTAAAGAATGAGCTTAGTAAGAATGGATTGTATATTTTTCAAGAATTTGTTGCTGAATCTTGTATTTATTCTTCTTTTTGTAATGATGTTCAATTATGGAATGAAAGGCTTGGTCATATGAACTTTAAAATTCTATTTAAAATGTCCCGCCTTAACCTCTTTGTAGGTCTTCCTAAGTTGAAATCTTACCATGGATCTTCTAAAATTTACTTGTGTGGTAAGAAACATGTAGAACCATTTCAAAAACATCATGAGTGTAATTCCTCTAACTTGCTTGAGTTCATCTGTAGTGATGTAAAAGGTCCTTTTGTAAATTACTTCTCTTGGTGGATCCTTGTATGGTGTTAGTTTTATTGATAAATTTTCTATAATGACTTGTTGTTATTTCATTAAGAAAAAGGTATAATGTTCTATCCAAGTTTTAAAAGTTTAAAGCCTTGGTTGAAAATATGGCTAATTTAAAAAATAAAGAGAATCATAATTGATAATGGAGGTGAATATGTTAATAGAAAATTTGATGAGTTTTGTGTGGCTTGTGGAATACAAAGAGAGTTAATAATTATATATTACCCAAAAAAATGTCATACCTGAAAGGAATAACAAGACAATCACATAAATGGCTAGGAGCATACTTCATGCATCCAAAGTGCCTAAGTTCCTATGGGCTGAAGCCATGAACACTGTTGTTCATATTCTAAATAGAATTCCTACTAAAGATTTAAATCAAACTACACCTCATGAAGTTTGGACCAAGAAAAAACTTGATATCTCTCATTTAAATATATTTGGTAGTCCTTGTTTCCCTTCTTATTCCTAAAGTTAAAATACAAAAACTTAATCCTACCTCTAATTCTTGCATATTTTTTGGATATAGTATTCACAATAAATGATTAAGAGTGTATGATTTAATCAAACATGTGATTGTAGAAAATAAGAATGTAAATGTTCTAGAGATACCATTTTGTGAAACCTCCTCTCTTACCTCCTCTGTGTTTCTTGAGTCTGACTCTCTTTAATTTGATAATCATTCTTCAAAAAATATGGAAATTGATTTCCAAGAGGATGATCACCCTTCTTATGATATAATGGATGTTGATATTGAGAGGGATCCTTCTCAATCTGTGTCTCAATATAGGATTCCTAAATGGGCTCAAAATTTGCTTTCTAATTATTATCCTAGTAATTTGAGAAAGATGACCTGCAGTCAACATGCTTATCATGCATTGTCAAATACATGTATGAGATTGAATCTCAATATTTTGAAGAATCCAGCCTAGACAAAAGATGGATTAATTCTATGAAATTTGAATATAATGTTATTATAAAGAAGAGACTTTGGAAGTAGTTCATATTCCTTAAAAAATAAGCATTGTAGGATCTAGATGGTTATACAAAATTAGATACAACTCTGATGGTAAGATTGAAAAATTCAAGGCTTGATTAGCTGCTAGAGGGTTTTCTTAGAAAAATGGTTTAGATTATGTTGAAACCTTTTCTCCTGTTGCCAAAATTAACACTATTATATTTCTTCTTGTTCTATCTTCTCAACATGGATGGGAGATTCACCAAATGAATGTGAAAAATACTTTTTTAAATGGTGATTTTAAAGAAGAATTTAACATGCATTAAGCTAAAGGGTTTGAAGAACCTAGTAAGGAATTGTATGTGTGTAATCTTAAAGCTTAGTATGCTAAAATAAATAGATTCTTTCAAGAACTGTACTATTGATAATGATTTGTTTGTAAATTTTTAAAGCAATAATAATATTATTATTGTCATGTATGTTAATGATATCTTGATTACTAGTAGTGATAAAAATCTAATTCTTAGAATCAAAGGGAAGTTAATTTTTTTTTTTTGAAATGATTGATTTAGAACTCATAAATCTATTTTTTCATCTCAAGCACAATATGCTTCTAACCTTTGTAAAAGATTTAATATGATTGATTGTAAGCCCAATTCTATTCCTATGGAAGTTAGTGTTAAATTATATCCTCAACCTGCATGTGATGGAAAATTTATCCTACTTTGTATAAACAACTAGTTGGTATTTTATATTTATTTGACTAGGCCATGATGTTTCATATGCAGGAATCTAGATGTGGATCATTATATTGGAAAATGGAAAAAACTATTTAAAGGTATACATTTAATTATGGTTTGTATTATTCTTCTTGTAATGATGTAAAATTTATTTGGTTATTTTGATTCTGACCATGGTGATCTTATAGATATAAAATATAGATATGAAGCATCACTTTAGAAAGAAGAATCGACATCTTCTATCTCTTCTACTGAAGTAGAGTATTAGAAGTGCTATGGAAGCAACACAAGGAACCATGTAATTGAAAAAATTGTTGGATGAACTTCATATGGGCGTCAAAGGAAGTACTACTCTTACTATATGTGACAACCAGAGTTACATTGCTTTTGCAAAAATCTAGTTAAACATCAAAAAACTAAACATATTGAGATTCATATGAAATTCATTTTGGAGAGAAAATCTAAATGGTGACATAAACCTCAAGTTTTGTTCTACTGAAGATCAAGTTGTAGACATTTTTACAAAACCATTGTGTGCTACAATGTTATGTAAATTTTGTTCTATGTTGGGCATTTCAAACTTTGGTTCAAATGATCATGTAAATGGATTTGATCTTAACCTCCAAATCAGATGAGCTATGGCCTTTCTAAGTTTCCCTTGAGGGGGAAATAAGAAGGAATAAGTAGGCAATGAATAATGACACCTCTTAACTACCTTCTTTTCAATGCCACCTCTTATCATCATGATTGTGCAAATTATAAACTCCCTATACTATTTCCATTTTGTTTAAGTAAAATTTCACTATGTGAGTTTACTTGTAATACCTAGTGAAGTAGTAGATATGATAGTTTTTTTAACTCCATAATCTTATGTAAGAATTCATAAGTAATCACTTTATCTTTAGAATTTCTATTATTCCTGTTTCACCAGATTCTTAGTAGATTAATGAAATAGATAAGGGTAGAAGACCAAGGAGGAATACCTGTTGTAATATCAGTTGAAGGTTAAAGGTGTGCGTAGATGACTTCTAGATCAGAATGGATGTGAGAGCTCCCTTTTGGCTAGGAGGAATTACCCGTAGATACAAAACAATCCCACCAAATAGAGTTAAACAAAACAATGAGTGGACTGCCTAGTGGAAGCTAGATTTGGGAAGCGTGATACTTCCTGAACAAGGTGTCAATCCACTTTTATATAACAATATTAATGCCAGTTAAATCATACATGACGTAAAGATCCTATTGGAATTGAAACGATTTATGTATCTCGTACAAAATAATAAGAAAGGTCATGCAAAAGGATATTCAAGGTCAAAACGGGAGGGTTGATTAGGATGGTGTTGAGTTTTAGGTCTGGTACAAGCTCTGGGTAAGGTATGGTAAGGATTAGAAATGGTTCTGGGCTACTAGGAAGTGGGTATTAGCTTGGTGGTCTGAGTTATATTGAAAAACACAATAACTGGTGTCGGCTAACTTACTAATGCCGGCTGATTTATGACCGATGCCGGTTAGGAAGAGTGACTGATGGTGGTTGGCCAACCGACATCGATAGGGGAAATTAGCAAAAAATTATTTGAATTAGTTTTCCAGAATCCTTGTGATTGCACAGAGGTTGGAAATGGTGAGAGCGGGGTTGTAAAATGGTTCTGAAGACTTAGAGATGATTAGGAGAGGGTGAAAATGGGTGAAAATTCTAGGTATGATCAGGTGATGTGTTGATGGAAGGAAGAAAGTATATGGGTGTGGAGAGAAATAGACTACAGAGATGAATAAATAAGTCTACACAAGGAAACTAGAGATTCAATGTAGAAATGTTAAATACTTACTGGAAAGTAGATTGGAGAATGTAGGTGATGAAGACGGTGACAATAGAGATCCAGAGAGAAGAGTCATTATATTTGTACTGCGAAAGTTCATAACTCTGTGCCTCTCTATTGTGAATCTATGATCGTGAAGAGGATGATGAATGATGACCGATGTTGGTAGTGCTCCTGTGTGTCTTCTTTTTATCGAGTGATAAAGAAATTTTAGTGCTCTAAGTCTTTGGAAGAAATGAGATCCTGAATTGAATGACCAACTTGGGAAAAGGATAAAAGAATAACAACTAAATAGCCTTAATTAACAAGAGTTAAACAAACTACTTAGCATCATCATGATAAGAATTAAACAAGGGTTAGATGTTAAACATTCATCAATAAAAATTTGAAACTAAAAATGTTAAAACATCTAAATCCTCTATTATCTAACAACAAATAAATGAAATGAACCTAGGTAGGCTCCATGGCTATAAAAAAATTGTTGTTCTATTGGTGTTCCAAGAACTTAGGAATGAGGTCTTGTCAAAGTTGGGCTACAAGACCCTTTTAAAACCTCCCATATGACCTAAGCACTTAGGAAAGAGGCTTAACTCTTCAAGATGATGAACTCTCAAGAAAACAAAAGGCAAGCTTTTAGTCTATTTTGCTATATGCTTTACATTTTCTTTCTCAAAGAGTTTAGGTGTAGGTATAAAGGTAGAGGGAGGGATCCTTATATAGCCTAATGGATAAAGGAAACACTTCATCCCTTTGCATGTGGGATAAAGGTAAAACATGATTAGGAATGGATAAGGTTGCTTTATAAAAGGTAACCTTACTTTAGAAGGGTTTAATTTATGCTTAGCAAGTCATGGGAGTTGGGGGGCATTTTAATTAATCAAAGGTGATTAACTAATAGGTATATGTAAGCTTATATAAGCTAATTAGAGGAATATTAGTACGCTTTAGGCTATTAGAAGGGGATTTAATCAATTAAATATTGATTTATTGGTTAAATGGAAGGGAAAGATAATTAATTAATAATAATTAATTAGTCTAGGTAGAAGGGGTGATTTATTAACGAAAGGTCGTTAATTAGGGTATTTGTTGGATATGCGACTTAATTAATTAGCTTAATGTAATTAATTAATGATGATATGAGGGAAAATGAGCGTTATTGACAATATGTCGTCAATTTTCTAGAAGATAGATAATTAGCGCAATTTAAGTATTTAAATTGCTTGGGCATAATTATGGGTGTCTAAATTTGCTCCTCTTTGGGGTGGTGTAAGTGATGCCACTTCAAAGCTAGTAGACGGAAGAAATTTTAAAGGGATAAAATAAAAATTAGTAGGAAGGAGATATGTCCCGTTGAGTGTTAATAGGGTGATGAAGGAAGATGATTGATGATCGAAACAGGTAAGAGATAGATAGAAGCATGGGAAGGGGCAGGATGCCCTAGTAAGACAAAAGACTAGGGGTGAGAGAAAAGTGATGCAGAAGAAATATGGAGGAGGGGAGATAAGAGTGTAGCCTCTAGCAACTGTGTATTAGAACAATTTTGATGTCATCATATTGCCATAAGAGCTACGTCATTGGTCCTTATGAAAAATATAAGCATATGAAAAAGGTAGAATGACATGAAAAGCCATACTACAAAAAATTGTCCATTGCTGAAAATACCAACTCCATGCAACATACAAAATGCAATGCAATATGAGAAAGTGAAAGATGGCCAACTCCATGTAACATATAAAATACAATGAAATACAAGAAAGTAAACAAGCTAAACTAATAGAGAAACATAATATAATGTTTTTATAATTGAGCTTCATTTACGACCTGTGGAAATTAACGACAAGGGTTGATGATGGTGCCCCAAGCAAGGATACATGCGAGGGGAATAACGGAGGACACTTGGGTTCGATGGAAAAGCAATGTGCATTATAAAATAGTACCAGACAACTCATTGTGCCCCAGAGTACAGAAAAAGTAAGAAGCCTAGCTTTTGTTGATGGAGGTAGATCAAGATGATCCACAAGTTGCACACATGAACAAGTGAGAACCAAAGAGTGATGTTTTGTAGGATGATTTTCAATTTTTAGAAGTTTTCTGAAACATATTTGAATGTTTTTGATAAATTTTCTAACATATTTGAATGTTTTGGTTGATTTTGAAAGTTTTATGAAACTATGTACATGAAGACAAGGAAGTGTGGATGCCCCTAGCGATAGATGGGATGTACAAGAGCATAAGGCCACGTGCGTACTAGAAAGGTGAAGATGTAAAAATGCCCCAACGATTAGGTGGGAGTATTCAAAGGTAAACTCTTCACAGGTAGAAGCGGGGACCCAAGGCCATTATGGATAGGCTCAACATGATGATGAACATAAAGCAATGAAATGCTGGGAAGAAGCAAGGATGCCCCCAGTGTAAGTTGGCCTAAAATCACATGATAGAAAGGAAGGAGAAGATTGTTTTTGTGAAAGGTGACAAACATGTTTGTAAACATGGAAAAAAAGTAATATTATACACATGGATGTTCTGAATGAAGTAGAAGAATGATGTGAATGATATGAATGTAGCTTAGAAGCCTCGCGATGAAGAAGTGATTAACCAAAGGCAAAAATTGTAAGACGAGATATGGAGTAGAGTAAGAGTCTGAACAAGATCCAAAATGAGACACTTGGTAACATACTAATCCTACCTACTCATAGAGATCCAGTGTGTGCATGTGGAGTTTATTACCTCTTGAAGTGAAGATTTAATAGATAACAAGTGAAGAGACCCTAGCCAATGTGTAGGAATGATTTATTGTGAATGGATGGTGAAAGGATAGTCGTGTATTTCTCCGCTGCTAGCCAGACGTCCATAGCCCCGATGAAGATGTATTTGATTCTAATCGCAACATTTCTCTACTGCCAGTCAGGCATCCATAGCCCCGATAGAGATTATTGGAAATACCCCAAGAGAGAGTAATATATCAATTTGCTTTTGCTTTGTAGCTTTTAGCTTTTGATTTTTGATTGATTTTGATTCTTTTACTTTCTGAAAACTTATTTCAGCTCTCTTGTTTGACAAGGGGTTAAGAACCACTGATGGCTTGATGGAAGGAGGTGGAAGTGCTTACGATGATGACATTGGCTAGTGTCAACAAATATGTCCAAAATTTATTCGCAACAAGTTTATTAGATGTTGAATGTGATAGGATCTCTAAGAGGTCAGTCGTTCTTTAATTTACCAAGGTGATAAAAGACCAGGGTCAAACAGATACCATAGAGATAAATGTCACAAAATGTGTGTGAATAAGCTAACCAAAATATCACTGAAGGGATGAAAATGGTAGGAAGACTTGCAGAAGAATAACAAGGAAGGGAAGAAAGAAATATCCATGTGTACGCAATACCTGATTGCAATGTTTGATCTTTGTACCTTTGATTTTTGTTGTGTTTTCTCAATGTTTTTTTTTGTATTTTTGTATTGTTTTTTATTTTTAGATTTTTGACAGTTTTAAGAGGTTGGGACTAACAAAGTCACTATGTGTGGTAAGATCCAACAACAATGTTTGTGACTTCCTTGATAAGGGAGACTAGACATGTTTGTTTATCAAGAGTCATGTTTTCCTCGATCTCAATGATCGTGGTGAGTTCACACTCAACAAAGGACTGTGATTTATCCTGAAACATGGATTTTGTATGCGGGATCTTATGTTCCCTATCCAAAGGTTTATGCACTTTGCGCCATACTTGATGGTTATATTGATGTGCATTCTTGAATCACACTTGATTTACAACTTTGAGATTGTTCAAGTTGTTGGGGGATTTTGAGCTCTTGAAAGTTTTGACCTGAGCTTGATAATGAACCTGTTTGGGTTTCTTATAAGCTGACTTGTGACTTTTTGACCTCGAGAAGGAGAAGAAAGTGAACGTTTATGATTGATGATAGGAATGAAAGAAATGATGGTGGGATTTCCCCGGTCATTGGTAGAAGGATGATGTGATTGATGAAAAGGATATGGTCCAAGGATTGAAGAAGATGGGCTAATGGGAGGTGAGCCATAGATAGAAGATGAAGGGCTACTAGGATGTGGCCCAAGAATAGAAAAATAAGGGCTACTAGGACGTGACCCATAGATAGAAGATGAAGGGCTACTAGGATGTGGCCCAAGAATAGAAGAAGAAGGGACTATTAGGATGTGACCCATAGATGTAAGATGATGGACTACTAGGATGTGGCCCAAGAATAGAAGATGATGGACTACCTGGGGGTGATCCATACATAGAAGATAAGGGGCTAGTTGGACGTGCCCTAAGAATAGAAGATAGTGGACTACTCGAAAATGTCTCACAAATAGTAGAGGGAGGGCTACTAGAAGGTGACCCACACCTAGATGAAGATGAAGGGCTACTTGGCGTTGACCCCATAAGAGATTGTGATTGAGGAATTATGATAGACAAAGAGTTATTGGGTGATGAGAAGATAGGCCATGGATCAATGCAAGACCAAGGAGTTTCATCACATAATGAAGAATGTGAAGATGGAAGAATAAGAGGAGGGTCAAGTTGCATGACCTGAGGCTCTTCATCTGTTTCTTGATAAAAGGAATCAACCTTTTCCTCACAATATGTAGACGCATCAAAGTCTAAAGAGAATCCTTTCTCATAATCTGCTAAAGGAATATCTTCATATGCCCCTATAAATGCCCTGATTGTTTCTTCATTCTGAAAGAGATCAATCAGTATGAGTTGTTGATCAACCACCAGGGGTTGATTGGAAGAAAGAGATCCAATTGGTGTGGAAGACTTAGAAGATGTTTGATGATGATTAATAGAAGAAAATGATGTGGGGGATGAAGAAGATGTGTAGCTAGATGTCTTAGGAGTAGAAGAAGGTGGTGTGGACCTACCTATACAATGGTATGTCGTATGTAAAATAGTAGGATTAATTCCAAAGTCTGTAGATTATGATGCATGGGTCGATTCAGACGTTTGTCTCGAAGGACTTTGAGTCACACAAATCTTCAAAGGAGGAAGACTTATTGGGGGTGATTAATGAAGAAGGTTTTGTGAAGAACGGGAGGACCATGATTCAAGAATCACATCAAATGAATAATAACAAGGGTTCCGCAAAGAAAGAGAGGACTGCGATTCAAGAATTGTATTAGATGTTTGATTTGAGGGATTTGGAGTCGCACGTATCTTCAAAGGAAGAAGACGTCATCGAGGTGACTGATAAAAGGGGTCCTGTGAAGAAAGGGAGGACCGTGACGTAGGATTCATATTAAATGTATGATGAAGAGGTTCCTGTGAAGATAGGGAGGACCATGACATAGGAGTCACATTAGATGACTTAGGAGTCAAATTAGATGAATTTGAATAGTAGTTTAGATCCGAATAGTAGTTTGGATCTAAATCATCAGAAGAGTCAGAGGAAATATTTGGATTGGAATCCTCAGAAGAAGAGGAAATGTTTGGATTAGAATTAGAAGAAGAGTGGGGGGAACTTGAATAACAATTTGGATCAGAAGCATTCAAATCATACCACCGACTATGAGATGAAGGTGGGGAACAAGTTACCTGTATGGGCTCTCTAGCACGAAGAACCAAACGAGGTTTAGTTGTAATGGGAATCTTTTTATTTGAATTGCTAAACCTAGGTTCCATATTTTTTAAAGTATGGGGAACCACGTGATAGTCAGTCATTTTTGGTCACTGTTTTAAGCACAAATGTCTAGATCTAGATAGTGTGATGGAACTCCTTCAAAGGGAAGGAAGTGACATGTCGATTTGGGTAGCATAAGGACAACTAGCTAGACATTGTGTAAGTATGGAGATGCGTGTGTGATTTTCCAAAGAAGGTCTAAGGAAAATAGACATCGTGATGATGCAATCTCGATAAGATCGAGAGGGATTGTCCTAGAAAATAAGTTTTCTGAATGAATAATCATAAGGAACAATCATGCAAGTGTTAAACACAAAGCCAATCAACAAGGAAATACACCATATGAAAATGCAATGCAAAGATGATCAACACAACGTCAATATTTACTTCAAGCTCGAAATGAACAAGGCGTAAATATTAACAAAGGGTAGATGTGAATCCCAATCAAAGGATACCATGACAAGTTTAACAACCAACAAGGCCTAAATGTTAAAGGGTGAGGTTTACAAATGTAAGCTACGTAACCACACCAATTGGACACGTCTATCAAGCTTCATGGAGAAGTGAGATATTAGTGTCAAAGTGGTATCGAAACGATGCAAACAAAGTAAGCGAACACCCTTCAAGATTTGGGACAATGTTTGAAATCAAACTAAGTCAAAGTATACTAAGGATGTGTTAAAACGTGGGTAGTGTAACGCCACAATACTGAACACTTAGATCATGTTTACGAGAAAGGTGACATAAGTATCTTAATTATGTCAAGACAATGCAAACGAGGTAACATGTCAAAGGGAGATAAAATGATGAATCATTCCTAACTATGATGATGATCCTGATGTGGGTATCAAGATCACAAAGGCTACCAATGATATAAATATGTCTCCACACACTTTAGATGTTTAACTAACCCATCCGCAAACATGGATGGGCGTAAATAGACAAAAAAGTGGCAGAAACAATCGATTGGTAACACAGAGGTAGTCACCCTTCTTTTGATCAACAAAGTGTCAAAAGAATGTGAAGGAAGTAGATCAAAATGGGGATGAAAAATGCTGGTGTCACTTCGACAGAGTTTCACCTTACCTTAGGGTAAGTGAAAAACTAAGCGAAAGTAATGCGTCACACATTTCGTGATGCAAAGATGGCTCACAACTCAACATTGTTTTGAAATGGTCAAAGTGGGCTCCTGGCCAAAGAATATCTTCCTAGGTGGTTCTCTCATCCTAGGTGTTACAAAATTATCCATGAGCGGGATGATTTACCCAAATAGTCCCGACTATCTTGGGAGTATCTCAACTTTTCCCCCTTCAAGCACAGTGGGCAGTAAATGCATCCATCATGTACTTAAAAGGGTCATGTAGGGACAACTTGTAATGCTATCTCACAAAGGAATCACTAGTCAGATAGGTAGTGTGGAGCACTTCCCGTTTCATCCACAAGGTTCCCTCTTATGTGGACTACTTTGGGGTTCCTGGAACCACCCCCATTGTTGTAGCTTAAGGTGTTATGCCAAAGGGGTTATGTTCCAGTTGAGAGGAGAGGGACGTACCCTTTTCCAAAACCTGCAATACAGTGTTTTGAATATGTTTTTCTTTTTATCTTGTTTAATTAGGTGTGGTTTGCTTGAACACCTTTTGGCAACCTGTATAACAATTGTATTAGTAGTTTTTGGCTTCATTTTGATTCCTCCTTTCTTTGACAAACGTTTTTAGGTCCTGCACTCAAGCGTTAGTAGTTCTCCAAGAAAATCACATTATTTAAAAGAGGATTAAGAGTTGCTTTTGATTCTCAAGATCATCCAAGGATGCAAGAGAAGAGCATACACAACAAATAATCCAACTAAAAAGTAAAGAAAAGCTTTGCAATCAATGAACCATACAAAAATCTTGATAAATGTTCTTTCCCTTAAACCAAAAGTAAAAGATGAAGTTTCCAATTTACCAAATGTTATAAAATGAAGACTAAAGTTGCTTTTGATTCTCAAGATCACCCTAAGGTGCAAGAGAAGAGCATACACAAACTTTATCCCAACTATATAGAAATGGAAAACTTCAAATCAAAGGACCATTGAAAAATGCTTTGTAAAAGGTTCATTCCCTTAAGCAAAATGAATAATCAAATTTCCAAGTTTAATCCCAATGTTAAAAAGATAGAGATCAAAGTTGTTTTTGATTCTCAAGATCACCAAAAGGTGCAAGAGAAGAGCATACACACACTTTGGTCTAAATCGAGTAAGCATGGAAATACAACATTCATCAAAACATTAGACATGTTAGAAAATGACCAGTTTTAAACTAATAGAAAAACCTACAATTTTTGTAAGTATAAATCCCAAATTTATGTTTTCATTGCATAGTTAACTTCAATACCTTTCCAACACAAAAAAAATGGAGTCATTTCGAGTTCAGGAGCAAAAGTTATGGCCTTCGGAAGATGGGTTACGCATATGCTCTTATGCTCACGGGTATGCACTTGACATGCACTCAAAAAATGTCAAAAAAACATCCCTTAATCTGTAAAATGGTCAAATTTTTCCAACCAAGATTCAATTTTGACAACAACCCATCACATTAATATATGAATAGAAGACTCAATGCTATCAAACATTAACATACATGCTCAAGAATTTAAGATTTTCAAGAAATTGACAAAACTAGCATGTAGAATGATGAAAAAGTAAGCTCTAAAAATGAAAACATGATGAAATATTGAAATTTTCTCACCAAGATTTAATTTTGACAGCAACCCACCACATTAATATGTAAATAGAAGACTCAGCACTATCAAACACTAACCTACATGCTCAAGAATTTAAAATTTCAAGAAATTGACAAAACTAGCATGTAGAATGTTGAAAAAGTAAGCTCTAAAAATGAAAACATGGAGAAATCTTGAAATTTTTCCATCAATTCCAATTTTGACAGCACTTCACCTCCTTTATACCTACAAGGAAGACTCAACACATGCAAACTCAACAAAACAAGTTAAGAAAAATAAGTTAGATCAACATGTGTAAAAGAGGGTTAGTAACCAAAAATGAAACTTAACTACAAAAACTTGAAATTAAGTGCAAAGGACAATGGAGTAAGTCCACCGGGCATGCCAAATGTGTGCATGTGTTGTTTTTAAACTAATGCTAATATGAATAAAATACTAACACCTAAATAGCCTTAATTAGCAAGAGTTAAACAAACTACTTAGCACCATCATGATAAGAATTAAACAAGGGTTAGATGCTAAATATTCATCAATAAAACTTTGAAACTAACAATGTTAAAACATCTAAAATCCTCTATTCTCTAACAACAAATAAATGAAATGGATCCTAGGCTCCATGGCTATCAAAAATGGTTGTTTTTTTGGTGTTCCAAGAACCTAGGAATGAGGGCTTGTCAAAGTTGGGCTACAAGACCTTTTTGACACCTCTCATATGACCTAAGCACTTATGAAAGAGGCTTTAACTCTTCAAGATGATGAACTCTCAAGAAAACAAAAGGAAAGCTCTTAGTCTATTTTGCTATATGCTTTGCATTTGCTTTCTCAAGAAGTTTAGGTGTAGGTATAAAGGTAGAAGGAGGGATCCTTATATAGCCCAATGGATAAAGGAAACACTTCATCCCTTTGCATGTGGGATAAAGGTAAAACATGATTAGGAATGGATAAGGTTGCTTTATAAAAAGGTAACCTTACTTTAGAAGGGTTTAATTTATGCTTAGCAAGTCATGGGAGTTGGGGGGTGTTTTAATTAATCAAAGGTGATTAACTAATAAGTAGATGTAAGCTTATAGAAGCTAATTAGAGGAATATTAGTACGATTTAGGCTATTAGAAGGGGATTAAATCAATTAAATATTGATTTATTGGTTAAATGGAAGGGAAAGCTAATTAATTAATAATAATTAATTAGTCTAGGTAGAAGGGGTGATTTATTAACAGAAGGTCGTTAATTAGGGTATTTGTTGGATATATGACTTAATTAATTAGCTTAGTGTAATTAATTAATGATGATATGAGGGAAAATGAGCGTTATTGACAATATGTCATCAATTTGCTAGAAGATAGATAATTAGTGCAATTTAAGTATTTAAATTGCTTCGGCGTAATTATGGGTGTCTACAATCACAGAGTTACAAAATCCACAAAACAAATGTTTTTTTATATGCTAGCCTAAATTACTTAGATGATTTGTGAATTGTAATTCCTTTTGTACAAATAGGTGACTCTACATGTGCTATTTGGAACAAGCTTTGTATATTTACATGCTAGCCCAAATCTTGATGTGATGATTTATGGATTGTACGTCCTTTTGTATAAAAATGAAATTTTGTATTGGGGTTGTAATATTAAGTGGAAAAATGACTTAATAAAAAACCAAAAAAGACTAAAGGTCATAGCTAATGAATTAAATTTAAAATATAAGCATGAACAGAGTCAGAATTAAGAGTAACCCAAATTGATCACCTGCCTTGTATAAAACAAGGTGATCTCATTAAATATCAACAAGGGAAATGAAATAGCAATATACGAGCAAGAAATGCAAGATTAGTGAAGATACATGCTGTAAATGAAGAGAAGAATGATCTCAACTCATGAGTAAATGTATTAGACAATCTATACTTCTTCCTTGAAGGTGTAACTACTAGAAATAGTGAGAGTGGTGGGTGAACAATATATTAGCAATAAATATAAGTGATTTTTAGTGGGTTTTTTAACTCTCATGGTTTTCCCACTTATATATTGTGTTCTTGTGTTGTGTTGTGTTAATTTAATTTCCTGTATATGAATGCAATCTAATATCTAATTCATATTATGATATAATTCATATTACCTTGTTGTTCAATCATAAACTATAATTCTTGTCTTGTTTATTTTGGTGGATATATAAATATGGAGTATTATTTGTCCCCACATTTCCTGACAATATGTAGATTGGATAGTTTCCCCCACTTGGAGGGGAAACTTAAAATATCTAATAAGTTCATTAATATCATGAGACAAAGGCAGTAAGTGTTTCTAATTGTATCCCAAATATTTTAAGCAATTTCATAGTATATAGATTGTCAAAAGATACATTATCAATGTGAAAAATGTGGATATGTTGTTTAATAATGCAAGATCAAATATAAATTGCATGGATATCTAAAGCATCATCCACAATTTATTTTTTCATATAATGTGATAATAGCTTGGGGAGACAAACTAGTAGTGATATTTTCAATAACATCATCCAATGGATGTCGATAAGAAGTTGGAGTAGGGTGCACATTGTACGGAACCTAAGAATTACCTTTAGGCTATGAAAAAAATATTTTAAGATTTTAATTTTCATGGAAAGGTGGTTGTGATTCCTCTTGATTGGTTTTACATTTGATATTTTTATTATCGAGGAAATCCTAAATGACATGTTTGAGGTTGAAGTAATTTTTTTTAGAATGACCAATACAATGGTGATAGTCATAATACACATTAACATCAAATGATTTATATTGAGGATATGCTCACATCAACCTCCATATGTGGATGGAGAAATATAAGGTTAAACTTAAGTAATCATTTAGGTATCACTTGTGACAACATGGGTAAATGTGTGAATGACCTCCTATGAGGATCTTATAGCTGAATATCATATGGGTGGATATATAACATTGATCGCTATCTTTTCTTCAATATTGGTGTCATTAGATTTAGTTTAAGTACTAATCTATATTTAAACTTAGTAGTGAGTGTAGACTGTACATTGGGAACATATTATAGTTTGTCCATTGCTATAAGCTTGACCTCTCAGTCCTTGAGGGTATGACATAATTCATAGAAAGATAAAAAGTTTGAAAAGATGATAAATTATTGTCAATAAATAAATAAAATTTTTGTGAATAAATATTTGAATATAGTTATCCAAAAGGGATTTATTCATTTGAGTAAGCATTATCTTGTATTGTAGAACATAGGCACTAACTGTATCATTATAATAGTGCTAACAGTTTTACATTTGAATCTATGAAACTTTCTAATTAATATTGATGGAGAAGTGTAGATTGATTTTCCAATGAATTTAAGCCTTTAACATATTTAATAGGAAGGTCATCAAACCAATGCAAGGCATAGTATTTGAGGCCTCACAAAAATATGTTTGTAAGGACCTTATCATTATAGGCATAATCAAGGCATGTTACAGGAAAGGAATTGATATTTTTTTCTAGATATCCTTTACCTTTTTTAATTGGAATATTAGGAGGAAAAAACACACAGGTAAAGGATATGAAGCCACACCGAGTGTTAATAGATTATGAAGTAAAGTATATACATCCATAACATGAAAATTCTTAGACACACCCTACTCTAACTACAGCACTGTGGCCTATAGATTGTGAATAGTTTGGATGAGGGAATGTGTAGCATATGAGGTATGTGATGGTCTATACATGTGCACCACCGATGATGTAAAGGTAGTAGATGTAGATGTAATAGATGTAGAAAATTGTTGACTGACAAGAGGTTTCCCCATACCAAGGGTAGATGTAGGCATAACATATGTAATATTAGGAGCTTGAAAATAAAATTTGACGTGAGAGTTACATGTGATGGATTTAGATGTATTCTTGAACTCATCTCTAACTATGTGTATTAAAGAGTCAACTTGATCTAGACTATCATTAATAAATTCTTAAAAATTACATTTATTGTCTTCATCATATATATCATAATTATGAGTGTAGTAGATATTATCTTGATTAAATAATCCTTGAAAGGGATCAATGGTGATGGACATGATGAATGTGTTAAGAGGGTTCCTAAAAAAATGAGTATTAATCATTTGATAACTACATCTGTAGGGAATAATAGAGTGTCTACAATAATTAAATATTGGAACTTGATAAAAACATATAAGGCTCATCGATGATTGGGATCTTGTCCCTCATGGATAAATTTAACGCATCTATGTAATGTAAAAGGTACAACTATCATATCATGGATCCATGGTCTTCTCAATAAAAGGTTGTAACATAAAGGGAATTTAAGATGTGAAATGTAGTAGGTATTGTTATAGGTCCAAATAATATGTCAAAGGTGATAGTGCCTATAGTGCACAAAGGGGTATTGTCAAACCTCTAGATAATACAAGTTAATAGTTGGACATACTTCATAAGGATACCTATTTTTCAGAGAAATGAGTGAGGACATATATTCAATGTAGAACCTGTTGGTGTCCATTTTGATCCTCTGTTATTTTCCCATCTTTCCCCTTTGTTCTACGTGCTAAAAAAAATATTTTTCTTCGAGTTTGGTGGTCTGTAAGTTCCCCCACCCAGATTGAATGCTTTAAATGGCTCATAAACCTATTATTTTGCCCCAACTTGAAAGAAAAATACATGTAGGCTTTGTTTTATGCCCTAAACTTCCAAATCCATGGGCCTCTGTCATTTTTTTTCATTTTTCCCAGCCTGTGGAGCTCGAATTTTCTGGTTTTGTACTTATGTGCCCTCAAAAATCCTTCCCCATGGTCAAAAATTGCTTGAAACCACTTCCCATATGGTTTTTGACCAAAAAATCCTTTACCCATGAGAAAAAAACTGAATTCAGGCGTCCTTAGCAAATTATGTGTTTTTTGACGGTCGTACGGGTGTCATTTGACCATCAAAATTAAGCTCAAATGATCTCTCCTACGTAGCCACATCTGGTTTGACAAGGATCAGTGGGGTTTCTTTGAAAAACTTTGTGTTTTTTGGCTTTGGGAAAAATTTCAACATTACCCCCGCAACTCTGCAGAAGGACACGTGTCGTGTTCTTATGCCAGGGTGGAATGGAAGGCGGGCGGGGAACTTAGGAAAAATTTTCCTTTTTTGTGAAGGGGAAAAAGGGTGTGGAAAGGCCCACGGGTCTACAATGGAGCATGGGGTGGACACGTGGCAGCGTGGTGGGCATAGAAGGAAGTGCGGGCCACGGAAGAAAAGGGGAAATATTTCCCTTTTGGTCAAAAAGACTTAGAGCAAAGAATTAAGCCGCGGGTCCAAATGAAACCATGGGGAGACATGTGGTGAAGGAAGAGTAGGTCGGTGGAGGAAAAAGGGAAAATTTTCCCTTTTGCAAAAAAGAATTAGAATGGAAGATTTGAGGCATGGCTCCACGACAAATCAAAACAGGACACGTGGTGAGGACGGGATCAGAGGCGCGGACTTGTGGGGAGAAATAAGAAAAATTTCCCTTTGCGAAAAAGGTGCTAAAATGTGGAATAAACCCATGGAATTATAGTGATAGAAAGGCTGACACGTGTTAAGGACAGAGGTGGAGGTGTGGGCCCGTGGGGAAAAAAGTGATTTTTTTCCAAATTCCAAAAAAGGGTCAAAATGTGCAGAATTGAGCCGCGATCCCAATGGGACCCACCATATGCCACGTGTCATCACCAAATTTCAAAGGTGGAGGGGCAGAGAAAAAAAAATATTTTTTCCATTTTTCCAAAAATGTTGAAAAGTCAAAAAGTGAGCCCGAATTCATTCCCAATCATATTTTGACACGTGGAGGTCCCAGATTGAAGGAGAAAGAGCAACTCAAGGGTAACTGTACATTTTCATTTTTCGCCGCCATTTTTTCTCTAGGAAGCTTGGAGATGTAAAATTCGCATCGTTTTTCATCGAATTTTTGGTGAATTCGTGTCCTTGCAAGTGGGTTTAGGGATTAATTTGCATATTTGAGGTGTTTTTGAAATAAATTTTTTCTTAGGCCCGTGCAAAATGTGAAATATCAAATTATAAAGTTGTAGAATCAAATTTTGGAATGATAAGGATGAAATGATGAAATGAAAGGGGTTTACATGCTTGGAGAGTGAAAAACGTGCCTCCACAATGGATAATGATGAAGGATTTGTAATGATTCACCATTTTAGAAAAACCTGGCAACTTTTGTTGCAAATTTGTTAAATGTCCCTATCTGTGAATCATGTTGGAATTTTGTAACAAACTTGATGCTGGGCATATTATTTTCTTGGGAAATAAGGATCAAATTTAATTGAAAGTTATATAATGTATGTTTTGAGACATGCAAAAGGTTGAAGAAACTTAGAATTTCACGGGAAAAATCTGGGAAGAATCCCATTCTCTAAGAAACCTCCTGAGAACCATTTCTAATTCCTTTTTGCATAAAATTTGTATCATGTTGAGTTGGTTTTAGTTGTAAAGCCATCAACAAGCTCTGAGATTGTTCTTATAACATTCCCCTACTGATAAATTTCATCATTCTGGATTATTTTGTGTTGTCTCTTGGCAAAGTTTGCATGCACTTATGTTTTAGAATTTTTTCAATTTGTGTTTCTTGCTCCTATTGTAGTCTTGTGTTTAAAATCTGTCTTGATCATACATGGTCTCATTTCTTGTTGATAGTTTAGTGGCATATGTAGTCTCACATTCATAAGAGCTTTCATCTGATAAAGAGATAAACAGATTTAAAATCACTTTACCTTCCTTGAATTCAGAGATTGTTTGTAAACCTTTGGGTGCACCTTAGGTCATGATAAAATAGAGATTTCTAGATACTTTGTTGGTTCATCCGCTTCAATATTTTGTGGTAGGTTGTCAAAGATTTTGTGAAAGAGTGCAGATCTGGGTCTCCATTTGGTGCACATATCCTGGTTGAAGGAGTACCTTAACCCCTTTGAAGCATTCTACTATTTAGGTGTTACAAATTTCTTGAAAAGGTCCTCAAAGAATCTGGAAAATTCTGGTTGGTATTGTCTAAAATATCCCACTAAAATTTTTATTCAGAATACCTAATCCTACCCCAGACTACCCCTACATTTCATTGTGTGTCAAAAAAATAACACAATCCATTTACAAAAATGCACAAAGCAAACCAAGATCATACCATGTCTCTAGTAGCCTCAGCCTTGTCTTGAAAGCATTTCCACCATTTAGTAGTGACAACTCTATTGAGTTTGAATAATGGAAAATTGATCATGTTTTTCCAAGGCCATCTCCATACAATATGCATAGTATGAGGATACCTTCATCTTCCTTCACAAAACAAAGGTTGCAATATAGGTTCTCTTACCTTTGTTGAAAGGCACAACTTAAAATAGTTAGGACAAGATAAAAGTCCTATTTGAGGTGCTATCCATACTCTCCACAAATCCTGAGTGCTAACAAGTTAGATAAATCACATCCCTGGCTACAAAATGACACACATCATGATCTATCTAACTCTCAGTGTCTTCATGCCATATCTCATGATGCTGCTCAGATTTGAAAAGGAGAAAAAATTTGGGTACCAACACCAAAATGGCACCGTTTGTGAGGGACATTATTCAGTATTTCAGTATTTCAAGATCCCTGGTAATACTTCTTCTATGATTTATGTGCAATTACAAATCTGAGTATCATTTTCTAATCAAATTTGTAAGGATTGAGTGAAGATATAAGTTCTACCTGTAAATTTTATCAGTTTCCAGTAGTAGTTGAACTTCATTTGCATTTGTGATTGATAAATTCAAAGAAAAGGAAGGTCTGATCTATAAAGTTTGGCAAGATTTTCAGTGTTGATAGATATTTGATAGAGTATTTTAGTGCATTTTCATAACTAGGGTGAAATTCCTTAGTGGCAACTCCATGCTATTCTGATCTTGATAAGTACCAGCGTCTTAACCTTTCTGTCATTTACTTTGGTACGTTGCTATTCTCTGCAAAACTAGAAGGAAGAAGATCTCTCTTCATTAGAGACTTTACTAAGAAGTTGTTTACAGATTCAAGAAACTCAAAGTTGGAAGGGAGAAGAGTTTGGAAGGTTGTTAAGGGTTAGACATTAGGAAAAGATATATCCATTGGTGAGAGAGATCAGCCTCTGGTAGAGGATTATCACTCTTCTTCAAGTGATTTTGATTCAAGAAATCCTCTAATAAACTTTTTTTGCCTTAGATAGTGATGGTTTTTCTGCTGTAATGGGTAAGTTCCTTCTCTAATATGCATCTTTGTGTTTCAATTCAAATAGAACTTTCTAAGAAAATCAACACTTAGAGAATACCAGTCTTGTGAATCACATTCTCGAGCCCCAAAGACTTTGCACTCCTCATTAGCTTGTGTCACCCCCAATATCACCTCCACCAAACAATATGGCTCAGCCTAGACCTCCATTTTTTGTTAACACCTTTGGTCCTATAGACTTTAGAGGAATGGATGGTTACCCAAATGCTATCCCACAAGATGTCAGAAATAGATTGCCAAAATTCCAAGGTAACAATGCAATAACTGGTGATCAACATCTCAAACTTTTTGTTAACATGATGGAAAATTTGGAGATAGAGTTTGAAGATGTGTATATTAAATTGTTCATTCATACACTAGAAGAGGATGCTAGGGATTGGTACAAGGCTCTGCCTGATAAATTCAATTGATTCTTAGACTAAGATGATAGAACACATTTAGGTTGTAATATGGTGACAAGAATGATCCTAGATTTCTCTTGTCTAAGTTTGAGAATATCAAGAAGAACCCCAATGAATCAGTCCATGTCTTTAACACAAGGTTTAACAAAAACTTTGTGAAGGTTTCCTATTAATCTGAGGCCGTGTGATGAATCTTGTCGTAATCAGAATATGCAGATGCAATTTGATAAAAAGGAAGCCTATTACCTAAGAGACAAGAACTCTATCAATCTAAGGCAATATTTCACCATGACACTTAAAATTGAAAAAAATATCAAAGAAATTGGGAAACCTCTCAAGAGAGATGGTGTAAAGTTGATAAACCCCGAAAAACCTCATGCTAACAAGGGTGCTAATTTAGAGGAGGTTGTGCAAAACTTTGGTAGGGAGCATGTCAAAGGAAATCTCATATAAGTTGGCAAGAGCTGAGAAAGGAATTGGGAAAACTTCACAAGGTCAGCCAAGAGCACAAAACCATGACAGATTTTCCAATCATCCTAGAGGTGATCAAAGGTCAGATGATAGAGGGAAAGGACCCATGGGGTCTACAAATAGACATCCTCAAGCACGTGAGGGAAGAGTGTTACCTGATCCCTTAACTACTAGGGTTGCTGTTGTTGAAGAAGTTGTTGATATTGATTGGTGTGATAGGTGTTTTTCTACCCCATCCTCCATGTGAAGTGGACCAGCAAGAATGGTGAAGCTAATAATGATGATGGTACTGATGATGATATTTGCATGGTGGGTTGTTCTTCAAGCTCACAAGGAGGAGAAACATCTACTGAAGTAATAAGTGCTAAGGACAACTGCTACTATTTTTTTGGGATTGCATCAAACAGGATACAAGTCTTTCTTCCCCCTCATACTCTTGAAGTTGATGTAGTGAAAGCTTTTGAAATTCCTAAACAATGAATTTGAATACTTAAGAGCTTTGATGATTAAGAAGTATGATGGTGGTATCCCTTCGGAGGAAGATAGACAATTGTTGATGAATGTTGTTGTAGCTCAAGAGAAAGATTATAACACTAGAAGAAAAGTTGTTAAAGGAGTTGGGCCTCAAGCCAAACCTAAAACACCCTTGCTCACAAGCATTCCAAAAAGAAGCTCCTAGGAGAGAAACACTTGCCAAAATCTCTACTGTCCCAAGAAAAAATTACAGTCCTCCTCATGCCCAAGCTGCCAAGAATCCCTTGCCATTAAATGAATGTTCTTGTCTCCCTTCCAATGTTGCTTTTCCAAAGAGTGTTTCCCTATGACATAGCCCAAGTATTGAGCCAAATCAAAGTGAGTGTTCCAATCATTGAGTTGCTTAGAATTCCTGAGCATAAGAAGAGAGCATTTGAGTACTTGGGATTGAAGGAGGAGAAGATTACTCCAAGAAGAAATGTAAATGTTATTGAAACTCCTCCTCAAATCATTGCTGACTTTGAAACACCACCAGCAGTAGAGGATTTTGGAGAGACACCTAAGGTATATTTGGGGACATCCTTGGTTGATTCCCAATTGAATGTTGATCCATTCTTCACAACTTTGATCATAAAGGATAGGTTACTTCACAATTGTATGTTTGATTTTGGTGCATCATGTAATGTCATGCCTCTAGAAGTCATGAATGAGTTAGATATCAAAGTGATAATAGCCTATGGAAAGTGTACTGCCATGGACTCAAGAGAAGTGCCAGTTGTTGGTTGTGTGAAGGGTTTGGTAGTGCAGCTTGCATCTTATCCCAGGAGGAATTTAAAATTGGATGTTGTGATTGTTGATTGCCATGCCAAATGGGGTATGTTATTGTCAAGGAAAGTAAGCTGCAAGTGTTGGAGGGAGTGTCCAAATGGATATGTATTTTTCCACCATTCCCATTGAAGGCAGACTTGTCAAGCTCTATGGAGAAAAGAAAATGTTGCATCTAATTGAGGACCCAAACAATGCTTCTTATGAAGTATTATTTACTGATGTTGATGTTGATAATTTTATTGGTTTTGCTGATGGAAAAGAACACAAAATGGATTAGTCAAAGTTCCTTGAACAGGTATGTTCTCCTTAGACCTTGCTCCAAATTTGGAAATGGTGCTGGTGTAATTCTGATTTCTCCTAGCTAGGATGAATTTTTTTTTCCTTCAAGCTTAATTTTGAATGTACTAACAACATTGTTGAGTATGAAGCCTTGTTGTTGGGTCTAAAAATTGCATGGAATTATGGTGTCAAGGAAATCATTGAAAAGGGAGATTCAGAGCTAGTTATCAAACAAAAAAGAAAAATGTATGCTATAAAAAATTAGCGGATGAAGCAGTATAAGCATGAAGTTTGGGATCTAATTGAGATGTTTGATTCCTTCAATATTGTGCACCATGATAGAAGTTTGAATGCTCTTGCTGAAAATTTGGCAGTGTTGGGGTTAAGATTTGGAGTTGAAGTGAGTACAATGTTGAAGTGTTAACTAGGCCAGCTGTCCCTAACAACATCAAACATTGGCAAGTGTTTAATGATGATGCTCAAGTGCAAAGGTTATTAAAAAAATCAAGGTGAGTTTACAGATTAGCATATTGATTGAGAATCAATGGTATGTATGACTGAAGGAAGAGAGACTTTGTTTGGAAAAGATATTATCCAATTGAAAACTAACACCATTCCTAGAGGTCTTGTTACTCTTGAGTCAAATTTTAGCAATTCTGATTGCTCATCAATAGAAACATATACGCCTCAAGGGATGTGGAAGAGCATGACTTGGGAACAAAAGACAAACCAAGAAAAGTTTGGTTGGAAAGCAGTTTAAACAAAGAAGAAAAACAGTCCTATCTCCAATTGTTGAAACAATATCAAGACTACCTTGCCTGGTCATATTTAGAGCTGAAAGCATATAGAGAAGACTTATTTCAGCATGAGATCACTCTTGAAACACATGCCAAACCATTCAGACAGAAGCAAAGACCAATTAATCCACTCCTCTCCATGAAAAAGCAAGATGAATTGAAGAAACTGAAGGAGGGAGGGATCATTCAGCCCATAAGGTATTCATCTTGGGTTGCAAACCTTGTGCCAGTCAGAAAGAAGAATGGAGATATCAAAATTTGTGTAGACTTTAGAAATCTTAATAGAGATTCATTGAAAGACAATTATCCTTTGCCAAACATGGAGAATATTTTGTAGTTAGTGACTAGATTTGAATTGTTTTCCACCTTGGATGGTTTCTCTGGCTATAATCAGGTTGTTGTCAAGGAGTCAGAAAGATTTAAAACTGCCTTTACCACTCCTTGGTGAACATATGTTTATTTGAGAATTCTTTTTGGTCTCATGAATGCTAGAGCTACCTTCCAAATAGAAATGGATGTTGCTTTTGATCGTTATATAAATGACTTCATTGTAGTTTATCAGGATGATGTGACTGTATTTTCAAGGAACAAAAAAGATCACTTGCAACATTTGGAAAGGATGTTGATCAGATGTAGAGAATTTGGAATCTCTCTCAATCCAAAGAAGTGTCACTTTGGAATGCAAAAGGCCAAGTTGATTGGTCATATTGTTTCAAAGGCTAGTGTCATGATTGATCCGGAGAAAGTAGAAGCAATCAGCAGGGTGCCAATTCCAAGAATGAAGAAGGGCATCCAATATTTCTTTGGGAAAATCAATTTCATTAGAAGGTTTGTGTCCAATTTTACTGAGTTGACTCTTCCTATCACATACATGTTAAAGAAATATCAAGTTATCAAATGGGAGGAGGCTGCTATTCAGGCTTTTGAAGGAATCAAGGAAGCACTTAAACATGCACCTATCTTGGCAGCTATGAATTACAAGAAGCCTTTCCAAATCTTCTCCTTTGATACTGAAAATACTATTGCATTCATTTTTCTCCAAAAGGATGAAGATGGGGCTGAGAGGCCTATTGCCTTCTTTAGCAAGGCTTTACAAGCTACTGAGTTAAAATATACAATCATGGAAAAACAAGCATTTGCCTTGGTGAAAGTAACAAAGGTTTTCAGGCCTTATATTTTAAGTTCAAAAGTTGTTGCTTATGTTCCCCACACCATGGTAAAAGACATCTTATCAGAGATGGAGATCTCAAGTAAAAGTTGTAGATGGGTGAAAAACTATAGGAGTATGATATGGACATCCAAACCACAAAGTTGGTAAGAGGTTTGGGTCTTGCTAAGCTCATGGCTGAGAGCAACTTGCAGATTGTGGAAGTGAATGAAGTAGAGGAAGAAAGGGCAGATGTTCTTGGAAAATTGGTAAGTTTTGAATGGTAACAAGGATATAATATTTTACCTCAGACACCTATGTTGTTCTGATCATTTAAATAAAAATTAGAAAAGAGCCCTCAAGAAAGCTTCTCAAAAATACATCATCACTGACTTTGGGATGGCTTAGAAGAACCCTGAAGGTGTCCTCTTGAAGTGTGTAACTGAAGATGAAGATCCCAAAGTAGTTGTTGATTTCCATGGGGGAGTTTGTGGAGGACACTTTGCTGGAAGGGTTATAACACACAAGGTTTTGAGAGCTGGTTATTGGTGGCCTACTCTCTTCAAAGATGCAACCATGCTGATTGGAAAATGTGAAAACTGCCAGTATTTCTCTGGAAGAATGAAAGATTCAGGTTCCCTCCCTTTGCAGCTTGTGTCAATTGAAGCTCCTTTCAAACAGTGGGGGATGGACTTCTATGGTGAGATTTTAGACCCTTCTAGTTCTGGACATAAATGGATCCTTGTAGCCACAGATTACTTCACCAAGTGGGTAGAGGCAATCCCCACCAAGAAAGCAACACACCAAGTTGTTATGGACTTCTTGTTGAATAATATCATATGCAGATTTGGTGTGCCAGTCAAGATTGTGTCTGATAATGCCATGTGTTTTAAGAGCTAAACCTTTGATGGCAATGTGCAAGGAGTATGGAACCAATCTGACTTATTCTTCAAACTATAACCCCCAAGGGAATGGACAAGCTGAGTCCAGTAATAAGAACTTATTGAAGATCATTAGGAGGACCTTGGAGTTGAACAAGAGAAAATGGGGTGAACAACTAAAATTTGTAGTTTGGGCTGATAGAATCACTGCCAAGAGAGCTACTGGTAAGAGCCCATTTGAGTTGGTGTATAGAACTCAAGCTCTACTTCCCTTACATCTGCAGTTATCTTCATTTCAGTTTGTTCAACATCTTGAGGATCAAGGTGTCAGTCCATATGAAGCAAGGATTAATCAGATTGTGGAGCTAGATGAAGAGAGAAGGGCATCCCACCAGAGGCATATCAGATTTAGAGAGAAGTTGAAAAGATTGTTTGACAAGAAGGTCACTCCTAGGGCCTTTAATATTGGAGATCTGGTTTTGTTATGGGACAAAAAAAATGAAGATAAGGGCAAACATGGAAAATTTGATGCATTATGGATGGGCCCTTACTCCATTGATATCATAATTGGTGAGAATACCTTTTTTCTCAAAGATTTAGATGGGGAATTGCTTGAACTTCTTGTTAATGGTAGGCATCTAAAGCATTTCTTGGATTAATCCCCAAATTTGAGGTATGCACCACTTGTATAGTGTATAGTGTTTGGTTTTTTGCTCTGTTTTTGGTGTTTTTTCGGTTCGTGGTTTTCCTTGGTGTGTGGCACCCATTTTTTTAGGTTCTCAGCTGGTTTTTTGTGGTTTTGGCTCATGACTCCTTTTCCCAATGGATTATTTTGGCACTTGGTCTACTTATTGTTCTTATGGCACTCAATGGGAGTGCCCATCCCTGAGCAGGAGCTGATGTTGGTGTCCATTTTGATCCTCTATTATTTTCCCATCTTTCCCCTTTGTTCTATGTGCTCAAAAAAATGTTTTTCTTCGATTTTGGTTATCTGCAAGTTTCCCCATCTAGATTGAATGCTTTAAATGGCTCATAAACCTATTATTTTGCCCCAACTTGAAAGAAAAATACATGCTGGCTTTGTTTTATGCCCTAAACTTCCAAATCCACGGGCCTCTGTCATTTTTTCATTTTTCCTGGCCTATGGAGCTCGATTTTTCTCATTTTGTACTTATGTGCCCTCAAAAATCCTTCCCCATGGTCAAAAATTGCTTGAAACCACTTCCCATATGTTTTTTGACCAAAAAATCCTTTACCCATGAGAAAAAAATCAAATTCGGGCGTCCTCAGCAAATTCTGTGTTTTTTGACGGTCTTACGGGTGTCATTTGACCGTCAAAATTAAGCTCAAATGACATCTCCTACATGGCCGCATCTGGTTGGACAAGGATCGGTGGGGTTTCTTTGAAAAACTTGGCATTTTTTGGCTCTGGGAAAAAAATCAACATTACCCCCACAACTTCGTAGAAGGACATGTGTCATGTTCTTATGCCAGGGTGGAATGGAAGGTGGGCGAGGAACTTAGGCAAATTTTTCCTTTTTTGCAAAGGGGAAAAAGGGTGTGGAAAGGCCCACAGGTCCGCAATGGAGCAGGGGTTGGACACGTGGTAACATGGTGGGCATAGAAGGAAGTGCGGGCCGCGGAAGAAAAGGGGAAATATTTCCCTTTTGGTAAAAAAAACTTAGAGCAAAGAATTAAGCTGCAGGTTTGAATGAAACCATGCGGAGACATGTGGTGAAGGCAGAGCAGGGTCAGCGGGCTGACGGAGGCAAAAGGGAATTTTTTCCCTTTTGCAAAAAAGAATTAGAATGGAATATTTGAGGCGTGGCTCCGTGACAAATCAAAATAGGACACGTGGCGAGGATGGGATCAGAGGCGTAGACCTGCAGGGAGAAATGAGAAAAATTTCCCTTAACGAAAAAAGGTGCTAAAATGTGGAATAAGCCTGCGGATTTTTAGCGATAGAGAGGTTGACACGTGTCAAGGATAGAGGCGGAGGTGCGGGCCCATGGGGAAAAAAGTGATTTTTTTCCAAATTCCAAAAAAGGGTCAAAATGCACAAAATTGAGCCATGATCCCAATGGGACCCACCATATGCCATGTGTCATCACCAAATTTCAAAGGCGGAGGGGCGGAAAAAAAAGTAATTTTTTTCCATTTTTCCAAAAATGTTAAAAAGTCAAAAAGTGAGCCTGAATTCATTCCCAATCATATTTTGACATGTGGAGGGCTTAGATTGAAGGTGAAAGAGCAGATCAAGGGTAACTATACATTTTCATTTTTGGCCGCCATTTTTTCTCTAGGAAGCTTGGAGATGTAAATTTTGCATCATTTTTCATCAAATTTTTGGTGAATTCGTGTCCTTTGTGCTTGCAAAGATCAATGCAAGTGGTTTTAGGGATTAATTTGTAGATTTGAGGTGTTTTTGAAATAAATTTTTACTCAGGCCCGTGCAAAATGTGAAATATCAAATTATAAAGTGTTAGAATCAAATTTTGGAATGATAAGGATGAAATGATGAAATGAAAGGGGTCTGCATGCTTGGTGAATGAAAAACATGCCTCCACAATGGATAATGATGAATGATTTGTAATGATTCACCATTTTAGAAAAACCTAGCAACTTTTGTTGCAAATTTGTTAAATGTCCCTATCTGCGAATCATGTTGGAATTTTGTAACAAACTTGATGCTAGGCATATTCTTTTCTTGGGAAAGAAGGATCAAATGTAATTGAAAGTTATATAATGCATGTTTTGAGACATGCAAAAGGTCAGAGAAACTTAGAATTTCACGGGAAAAATCTGGGAAGAAGCCCATTCTCTGAGAAACCACCTGAGAACCATTTCTAATTCCTTTTTGCATAAGATTTGTATCATGTTGAGTTTGTTTCAGTTGTAAAGCCATCAACAAGCTCTGAGATTGTTCTTATAACATTCCCCTACTAATAAATTTGGTCATTCTGAATTATTTTGTGTTGTCTCTTGGCAAATTTTGCATGCACTTATGTTTCAGAATGTTTTCAATTTGTGTTTCTTGCTCCTGTTGCAGTCTTGTGTTTAAAATATCTCTTGATCATACATGGTCTCATTTCTTGTTGATAGTTTAGTGGCATCTGCAGTCTCACATTCAAAAGAGATTTCATCTGATAAAGAGATAAACATATTTAAAATCACTTTACCTTCCTTGAATTCTGAGATTGTTTGTAAACCTTTGGGTGCACCTTAGGTCATGATAAAATAGAGCTTTCTGGATACTTTGTTGGTTCATCTGCTTCAAGATTTTGTGGTAGGTTATCAAATATTGTGTGGAAGAGTGCAGATCTGGGCCTCCATTTGGTGCACATATCCTAGTTGAAGGAGTACCTTAACTCCTTTGAAGCATTCTATTGTTTAGGTGTTACAAATTTCTTGCAAAGGTCCTCAAAGAATCTGGAAAATTCTGGTTAGTCTTGTCTAAAATATTCCACCAAAAATTTCATTCAGAATAACTAATCCTACCCCATACTACCCCTACATTGCATTGTGTGTCAACAAAAGAACACAATCCATTTACAAAAATGCACAAAGCAAATCAGGATCATACCATGTCTCTAGCAGCCTCAGCCTTGTCTTGAAAGAATTTCCATCATTTAGTAGTGACAACTCTATTGAGTTTGAATAATGGAAAATTGATCATGTTTTCCCAAGGCCATCTCCATACAATATGCACAGTATAAGGATATCTCCACCTCCTTCACAAAATAGAGGCTGCAATATAGGTTCTCTTACCTTGGTTGAAAGGCACAACCTAAAATAGTGAGGATTATATCAAAATCCTTTCAAGGTGCTACCCACTTCTTCAAATCCTGAGTGCTAACAAGTCAGATAAATTACTTCCCTGGCTACAAAATGACATATAACTCATTTATCTACCTTTGAGTGTCTTGTAAAATCCATGATGCTGCTCAAGTTGTGAAGGATATTAAATCCATTTATCTACCTCTGAGTGTCTTGTAACATAAAATAAGGCGTGGCCCCAACAAAGAACTAAATTAAAGGCTTGCACAGGTCGACGGGTCGCTGGAGGAAAAAAGGGAAATGTTGCGTTTTTGGAAAAATGAGTTAAAGTGGTAATTTGAAATGTGGCTCCGCAATGAATTAGAGGGAGACACGTGTCAAAAGTAATGGTAGAGGGGAGTGTGCGCCGTCGGTGAGTTTTGAAAACTTTGAAATTTTGTGAAGGAAGTATAAAGCAAAAAAGGGAGTTATGGCCCTGCAGCGAATCAACGATCGCCACGTGTCAGGGGAAAAAGTGGAGGTGTGGGTCCATGGGGATAATTGTGAAAATTTTCCTTTTTTCCAAAAAAGGTGGAAATGTGTAAAATTGAGCCACGACCCCGGATCCAATCATATTGTGCCACATGTCAGTGCCAAATCTCAAGGGTGGAGGGGCGGAGAAAAATGTCAATTTTTTACATTTTTCCAAAAGTGCTGAAATGTTAAAAAATGACCCCAAGCCCATTTCCAACCACATTGTGACACATGGAAGGCTCAGAGTGAAGGGAGAAAGGAAAATCGATGTTAACTGTGCATTTTTCAGTTTGGCCGCCATTTTTTCTCCAGGAAGTGTGGAAATGCATTTTTTGCATCAATTTTCACCAATTTTTTGGTGAATTCATGTAGTTTTTTCCTTCAAGGATCAATGGAATCAATTTGAAGATCTGAAGTAATTTTGAAATGAAATTTTGTTTGGGCTCGAGCAAAAACGTGAAATACTAGATCCAAAGGTTGCAGAGGCAAATTTGGAAAGTGTAAAGGTGAAATGATGGAAGAGGAAGATGCTGCGGGCGCCAAAGGAAGAATACATGCTCTCATGACAAGGAATGATGAAGATTTTTAATAATTTGATTTTTTTGGAATGCTTGGCATCTTCTCCTCGCAAAATTGGTTAAGTGCCACTTTCAAAAAGTCATGAGTGAATTTTTTAACAAACTAAGATGCCATCGGATATTCTTTTCTTGGGAAAGAAGGATAAAATGTAATAGAGAGATATATAATACATGTTTTGAGACATGCAAAAGGTCGGAAGTTAATTTTCATGAGAAAATTTTGAGAAGAGCTCATCTTCTGAGAATTTTTTTAGAGAAACCAGGTTAACTTTCCCTGTGTCAGATTTTCATCCATGTTAAGTTGGTTACAAGTGTATAGCCATCAACAAGCTCTGAGATTGTTTAAATAACTCTCCCTTGCTAATGAATCTGATAAAATTTGAGTTAATTTGTGTTAAATATCTGGCAATTTTGTGTTTATTTCATTTCAGAATGTTTGCAAGTAGTTGTTCTAGTTCCTATTACAATCTTGTATCAAAATCTATCTGATTCACACATGTCTCAATCCTTGTGATAATTTAGTGGCATCTGCAATTTCATTTTCTAGAAGAGATTTCATTTGGGAATGAAATAAATTATTTAAAATCACTTATCTTTCTTCTGTTGACAGAGATTATTTGTGAGCTATTAGGTGTACCTTGGGTGTGATTTATCTTAGATTTTGATGTTTTATTGGGTTTTCTAACTCAAGCCTTTGTGCTAGAATCTCAAAGATTGTGTGAAAAAGTGAAAATCTAGGCCTCCATTGATGCACACCTTCTGGTTGAAGGAATGTTTTAACTATTTTAAAGCTTTCTATTATTGAAGTTCTCCATTGTTGTGAAGCTCCTCAAGGATTTGGCAAAGTCCAATCTATCTTGTTGAACTCCCACCAAAAAAATAATTCAAAACAACTAATCCTACCCTGTTTTGACCTGTATACCCCATAGAAGATCAAAATTTAGTTGCTAAGGTATGCAAAATAGATCAGGATTTCAAAATGTCTTCTGTAACCCTTGCCTTGCATTGAAAGTATCTCCATAATATGGAAGTGACAACTTGTGAAAGTCAGATTTGGAGTGTTGATCATATTTTCCCAAGGCCCCTTCATACTATTTGCAAAAATTGAGGGGAATCTTCATCTCCTTCACCATTTGAGGGTTACAAAATAGGTCCTCTTACCTTGGTTGAAAGGCACAACCTAAAATAGTTAGGACAAGATCAAGTCCTATTTGAGTTCTATCCATCTCTCCACAAATGTGAGTGCCAGTTAGATCACATCCCTGGCTACAAAATGACATACATCATGATATATCTATCTTCAAGCTTCATGCCATATCATTGATGCTGCTCAGACTGAAAAGGAGAAAAAATTTGGGTACCAACAATACCGTAGGAAAAATCTTAAGCCTGACTTGTATAGGTAATGTGATAGTGCCTAGGCATGTGTAAGTAGTGGAATCATAACCACGAATGAGAGTGGAATTTTTATCAATGAGATTATCATTAATGTTGATTTTATTTAGAAGAGAGTTAGCACATAGATTAATGGAATATCCATTTTCAATGAGTACACGCTTGATACAAGTGGTGCCAATGATAGTGGTGCTAAGTTAAGGTGCACATAGATTATCAATAGTAGTTGGCAATATGTCCTTATCATTAAATGATATAGCATGTGGTAATTTTTTGAGACACTGAATAAGATGTGTGAAGGCCACTGAAGAATTATTTCCTTCAATATGAATCGATTGAAGAACAACCTCTAATGTATGGAAAAATTGGGAGAATTACACGATAAATCATAGAGAGATATTTTGGAAAGCGTATTCTTAAGTTGATCGTTGATATCATAGCCCTTAGAAGTACTAGTAGGATCCGTATAAGTGATAGGTGGTGGAATAGAAATAGGCAGAGCCTTAGGAGGAAAAGTGCGGTGAGTGTTGACTACATTAATAGTTGGATCAGTCATATGCGTAATAAAGGGAGGAGAATGATGAGTATGAACTTACATAAAATCACCACTAGTAGTAATCATGTCAGAAACCCTAGTTGGAGTAGAATAATTATATGATGATTTATCCATGAGTTATAAAGAGGAGAAATTTTGATACATGCTCAAAAAGTAGGGTTTGAAAGAACCATTTCACCAAATGATATAACAAATATAGGAATTATTAAAACCCTAATCACAGATTCATAATGAAATAATAAGTAATGAAGTTTAGATATGAACTAAGCAATAAGCTAGATAAAATTAAAAAACCTAAGTACAAGAGAAGGATAGGGTACTTAGTTGATTTCACAATAAAACCTTGAAGTATGCCGAGCTGGAAAACTACTGAATAGGAGGGTGAATATGTTTCAACCACACAGAAATTTACAGAACTGCCAGACTAAGATGGATTGGGGTTCCTGGATCAGGTCAGGGGCACCTGGGCATTGTATACCACTACTAGGCACCTATGACTACGGAAAACCTCAAAAACTGATTTTCAGTGTGTCGCAAGATGTTTTCCAACCTTCACTATTGATTTCCTATGTATCACACTATGCCCACACAATCTACCTATAACCTGCAAAGAGAAAGCGCACATGTAAAACCCCAAAACACATCAAATCCTAAAAAAAAAATGCAAATGGGGAATCAAACTGACCTCGATGCTAACTTGACAAAGTGAACTTATGACCAAGCACTACACTACATCTCAGACTCCATGTAGTTCTGTATGTGTGTGAAGAATCATGCCCTAGGTGGCTCTTGTGAAGGATGCACTTGAATAGAGAGTAATAGTTATATGTAGCAATATAAATAGATGCGTGGATGTCAAAATAAACTTCCTCTCCTACGTGTGCATGTAAAATTAGCTTTCCCTTGTCCCTTGAATGATAACTAGATGGATGCTTTGATGGTCTTGAAATTTCTTTGGATGTAACCTTCGGTGATGGTAGTAGATGTTTAGAGCTTGGTCCTTTATTATGGTCACATAGCTTTGTATTTATATGATTCAATTATTTAATTTTCATAATTAGCATCTAAAAGGCTGACCCATAAGAAAACAATATTCCCAAAAGATAAAAGAGGCCCAAAAGGGGCGAGCAGGATACAAAGATGTCAGTGGCACCCAAAGGGGATGAGGGTGTCTGGGCCCTGACGTCTTGGTTGGGCGCTGGTGTCCAAAGCCAAGAAAGATGAAGTAGTGAAATTCAAACTAGGAGGAGGGGTGTGGAATATCATAGAGAAAGAAAGAAAGTAAATAAAAAGGACAAAGATAGATGTTAATTACTATTTTTATCGCTTAGTAATCATATGAATAGTGGTATGTGATCAGGACCTAGAAATGTACCCAAAGTGTGTGATTTGGGGTCTACAGATAACACCATTGGTGCATGCCTTACAAAAAGATATAATAGAGTATAATGTATAATCCATATGATAAAAGAAGGCTTAAATGAAACCTAAGGTTTTGGATAGTAAGTCCATTGCATCCTTAGAAAGCATGAAGAGGATGCAAGCCCTAGAAGTAGTATACCAAAGGATGAAACCATAGGAAATTTGGAAGATCATATTTTAGATATAGAAATCAAAATGAAAATATGAAAAGTAAACCCAAAAATTAATAAAACATGAAACCCTAGAGACTAGAGAAGGTTTTTGTAGGATCGATAAGTGGGTTCACCAAATTATTGCATCCTAATTAATATAGTAATTTTACTTTAATATTAGGATTTAAATATTAGAATTATATATGATGTGTAATTAGACTAATACATAAATTTTCTAACATTTATATATAATAGACAATGTATAATATCAATGATAAGTGACATTTAATTAAGACAAATTCTAAATATAGTAAAACAACATAGGATGAGTGTACTTAGCTTTTGTTGTCATGCAAATGAGCAACAAGAAATTCACAATTTTTGAGCATGACAACCATACCCTACCTAAAAATTTTGCTCAAAAACCATCCTGAGCCCTCCTTCATATCACCCTAATCCCCGAGTCAGTGTTCCCATAGGTGATTTATGGGTACCCAGTCATTTCAAGTGCTTCCCAAGCAAAATGCATCAAGGTAGTTTTTTTGGATAGCATGGGAAGGACCTTTTTATGATATTCTTGGAGTTGGTGTACACCCCTTGGAGCGGAACGAAAGGAAAAAATCCATCATGGAGGTGTAACTGAGAGATAATTACATTGTGCAATAAATTTTGAAAGGTTTTGGGAAGTTTCACAAGTTTTAGAGCAAGTTCAACAAAAGTGGGTCTTGGAGGCCTAAGTAGTGCATAGTGCTAAAAAAGCTACTGAGATTCAGGAAGAGATTTCGAGAGCTCCGAAAGGAGTTAGGATGTAAAAAAAAATATCATCAGAAATTTATTTCAGATCCCTGGAGGATTGTAAAATCATATTCTTCAGAACACCTAGGAGCTCTATGTCCACATCCAGTTTTTCTCATGCACAACCTCAAAAACAGAACAAATCCTATATTTCAGGGATAAAAATGTAGAATCATGAGATTATGACCCCCACCATTAGATTCAGAAGGAATCAATTTCATCCTTGAAGAGATCATGACAATATTTCCCCAAAAACTCCAACAGTTAGTCATTTTTTAAGTTAAAAATCTAACCAATCAGAATGTGGTGATACTTTTTTGCAAAAATTACACCAAATCTTGGTGTAAAAAAATGTTCCCCCCTCCCTTTTAATTCCTTAGTCACACATGCGACCCGACAACTGCTTAAGTGCCTTTTTTCAGCCCCCTCTCTCATCCCCAACGACAAATCATGGGGTGACAAGTGGCCCAATGGGGAATGGGGTGCACTTTTTTGCACCAAGTGTACCAAAAATTTTGTACAAGTGGTGAAACAAATTGTACTTCTCCCAAAAACATTAAAATCATGTAAATTTTCTAACTATCGGGTTGTCACTAGCTGCTTCCATTTTTCCTGCACGCATGCACATGTTTTCTCCAACTTTTAGATTCTTCTTCAATCCTCCATTGTTAATAATTCCATGCCTTATATAGACATATTATCCATCATTCCATGTAGCTACAGGGAAGAAACAAAGGATTTTCAAGAAAAATCCATGATCAAGAGATGTCAGAAACCCTAGGGCACAAAAACGAAGAAACGATCATATCTCCCAAACCGTGCATCTGATCCCTATGAAGTTTTGGGTAGATATCCCTCACCTAGGTGCCTTGGAGAAGAAAAAAAGAAAATATGTAATACATATCAGAATTTTTAAAGCATCCTTTCAAAAATTTCTTCCCTAGAATGTTCTTTCATCATTTTCCGTCAAACCGTGAAGCGGATTGAGCCAAAAATTTGAACAGAACATCTGAAGAAAAACCCAAGAAAGAATCCATTGATTTTTTGTTAATCTAACACCCAAAAGATTAGCTTCTAAAAATAGAAAGTTTTGTTGGTTTGCACTTTCCATTTTTAGTAAGTTTCCAAAAATGGCAAACTCCTCTAGAAGAATAGATACTAAAAATCAAACAGATAAAAAAACTAGGGCACTCGGGTCAAAAAACAAAAAAGTGAAAAAGCAAAAAGTAAAAAAACAACTTTCCAAAAATGGAAAGTGCTTAAAATTGACCCCAAGGCATCCGTGACAAACCATGAATGTGAATGAAACACTTCGGTGAAAGCAACAAGGCCAAAAAAGTGAACTTCCCGAAATAACAGCCTCTGGGGCCTGATTTCCAAAAATAGCAATTTTTGGCTCCAGTTGTAGAAACTTATTGTCACCTTTGTAATAACATATATCACTGATTTTTGTCACCATGAAGTTCAAGTTCACTAGCCCAGAGCCTTTTTCGACCCTTACATCAGAGTACTTGAGTGTGGGTAATATCAATATCACACACATGGACCTGGAGGAACTCAAACACATAATGTTTGGCAGGCCAAGGGAACCAATGGAAGAAAAGATATTTTCTAGTCATTTTTATGTAGCTTACACCCATCCTCAAACCCTGCAAAACATCGATCTAGTATAGGCATGTGCCCAACACTATGAAACAGATACCAAAACAATCAGGGTTGATGACAATTCAATCATGGCAGTGCTCAATCCAAGAGCCATATCGTAGGGTTTGCATATCCCAATAGAGAAGGAGATGGTATTAATCAAAAAATATTTTGACAACCTCAGAGATGGTTGAAGAAGGATTCATACCTCTAGGGTCTTTCTCTCGGCTCTTGGCTGACACACAAGATGAAGCCTAGTCACGTCCCAAAAGTTCTCTCTCACAGAAAATTCCACAACACCTTCTCCGATATGATCATTCTTCTAAGTTGGGTCATGGGCGAGGAAAACACCAAGTATTTTCATGATTGGATGATACTATTCATCACCAAAATCATTGAGGGAAAGAAAATGATTGATTGGGGGAAGCTTATCAGTGATGGCTTGCATTTCTAATTGTTTCAAGTTCATGCTTCAAAAATATTTTTTATGAATTCATATCTTTTTTATGCCCTTGAAAGCATGAGATCATTCATACATTTGATTCCTTCAACCAAATGTTCCTTAGAAGGCTCATGTGTTTGAGAGATATCCATAACTAGCCCTGAAGGAAAGAAATCAACATTACGCTAGGGTGAATAACATGTTCACAATGTGTGTGGTCAAGCTACTAGAAGGGAGTCAACACTTGAGAATGTCATCTCAAGCCACTGCTTTGGTTAGAAATTACGGGTCAAGTTTCGTCCAATTCTCCACATTCTCCTATCTCAAGGTGGGTGGTTTTGATCATGCTCCATGGAGGTTGCCTCATTATGTGAGTGATAAGATGGTGTTGATGGATTTTTGCAAATATTTAGTACATGTGAACGTAACGATGAAGAGCGAAAAGAGAAAGTAAGTTTCCTTCCCCATCTCACTGGGTATTTTCATGTGCAAGAGTCATCATGACACTGCCAATGTTGAAGCTTCCCTTGCACTCATCAGTATGCACTCATATATTTCTAGGGAAGAATTCAATCTCAGGGAGAGTCCAGAGTCCTTCCACTTCCAGACTTGAGCCATGTGCCTCAGATCGAAGACTTCTAGGCCAATTACATCAATGAGTATGAGGTCCATGAGCATGACAATATGAGGATGACTTTGGATTAGAATAAGAAATTCATGTTTGAATGGTATGAAGATGGTGTTCTCAAAGATAGGTCTGAAATGTTTGATCTCGAAGTATCCTGCAGTCAAATATTCTCCCCTCCCACAGGTGCAGTGGAATGTGCATGAATCTGGTGATATCAAGGAATGCATAGAGTTCATCATCAAGAGATAAAAAGAGTGGTTCAAGAAGAAGAGGGCTGATCTCCTTGTATTAGGAAACTTTCCATCCCTCCAGAGGAAAACATCATACCACTCATCTTCCAAGACCAAGGATTAGGCCACGAGCTTAGCCCATTCATGAGGGAGTTCAAAGAGAGAAGCAGAAGAACCTGATTCCCCTCGCTACAAGAGATTGCGAAAGAGAGTAATAATGGAAGAGATACCTTTTGTGGACCTCAAACATGAAGAAATTGATCCAAATGAACCTTCCACCTTGCATAAGTCTCCAGGACCTCCATCTACTACTGTTGCACCGGTCTCACCTGCACAGAGCCCACCTCCTCAGATAGAGACAAGAAGTATGTGATCATGCCCACTACTGAGCTAGAGTCCAAATTTGAAATTTTCCCCTGGATGCAAGAAATGATCACAATGGGAACTCGTACGATGTAATAAGACAACCTTCCCTGACTTCTTAGCCATTGCTTCGATGGTCAAATTAATAAAGGGAAGGTTAGCTCAGGCAAGCTTCCAGATTCTACAGTGGCGCCATCGAGAAATCAGATATGTGGAAATATCAAACTGAAGGTCATTAAGCCTGTTGAAGAGATGACTCTAGTTGACTATGAGATGAGAACCATCTCCTTGGGACCAGACATATGAGGGTGACATGCACCTATATCAGGAATCTTCCACTTGCCTCATCATGAGAATTCGGGAATACAAAGAAAAATTGGATCATGTGGAAGATCATATTCACACCCTCACTTCCTATGTCTAAGGGATCCTGGATCCTAGTGCCACCAATTCTCTCCCTGATGAATAAGTCACTCCAGTTAGCAAGCATTGATCCTGAGTCCATCAGGAAGACTCCAGAATTCACCATGCAAGGAAGGGAAAATGAAAAATGGGTGGACATGATTCTTGAGAAAGGAAAAACACTACTTTTAGAGATGATAACCTTGAACTAGGTACATGGACAGAATGATAATGAAAGTGCTCACAACCAGAGAGGTGATTGAGGTAGAAAAGAATATTGGGACCAGGTATACTCATTGGTTATGGAGATGGGAAAGGTCAAGTCATCTCTTCTAGTAACTAAAGGTGTATTCTCATCTGTGGAAGAGGATTTGTCTCAAGTTTGGGCCCAAGTGTTGTTCACTCAATATGAACTGATCAAGCATGCCATTGATGAGCTGGAATCATATGAAGAGGATGTCGAGAAGATATAGAAAGATGTAGATGTTCAAATTCAGAATCTTGGGGTGCCAGTAGTGAACCCAGACACTTCAAGAGATGATTTATTGAAAGCATTTGAGGACTGAGTCAAGAAAGAGGCTGGAGATCCATTCTCATTCACATAAAATACCTTGGAATATATGTCAGAGATATGTGCAATCATCTCCATCAATGTGGAGAACTATCCAACTTGGTACTCAGAATGCAAGAACATCAACTCCCTTGCAGAAGAATTAGCATCAAGTCACTCAGTTTTTTCCATCTCCCTCAGGAACAAAAATTGATACCGGCGGTAACAAGATTCAACAAGGCATTTAAGGGCATGGAGATTCCATCAGCATTGCTTCACATAAGTCTGTTAGCTATAGGATCATCTTCAAAATAGTGTTTTCTATCTTCTTCTTCCTTTCCTTATCTCACCTTTTTCTCCCCCTCTTCTAATTTTTTGTTATGTAATCATGATATCTCATCTTATTCATTAAAGTGACTTTATAAAGTTGAATTGTAAAATTCCCTTTGTTTTATAAAAAGGGAACTTAATTTCCTAAGTCCTAGGAAGATGAAAAGTCATGAGATGAATGAGGCAATGAAGAGTCATGTGGGGGGAGTCAAAAGGTCATTTATGATTCTATATAATGTAATGACACCCTCATTCTTAAGGTTGTCAATTTTTTACACTCAAGAGAGAGTCCTTTCTTTGAGCTAAGCAAGAGAGATAACAATTCTTCCAATTTCCTTCACTATTTTCCTCCATTTCCTGCATTGTACAACTTGATGAAAATGTCAATAAAGAAAGGGATTGTTTTATTTCATGATTCATGAATGTGTTCAACTTTGTGTGCATGGTTTCCTCTGATCATTGACACTATAATCTTGTTGTTTCTTTCTTATAACTTGTGAATGTGAACTGTCTAATTGGCTCTAGCAAGAATCTGATTTTCTACTCAGCAAGGTTAATTTTCCTTGTCTAATTTTCTCACTCCCCTTTCCCCACACTTCATAAATTTCTCCTTACAACTCATTGTAAGCATTTTCCGTGGGTGAAGTGGAGTGTACCTATTGGATCCCTGACCTCTTGGCCAACCAAAAATTTCCTATTTTTTTCATTCACAATAAAGTGGAGCTGCACCACCTAAGCAGAGGAACCTAGAGTTTCATAGCATTGGCTAGAAACCCACAAAAATTTCCTCTGAAAAATTTTCTCGCCTACAATTTTTTGTGCCCACTGTGGGGGAGACTTGGCAACAATCTGCCAACATATGACCATAAAAATATTAAAAAAATCAGATATCCAAAAAATAAAAATTCTGGAATTTGAGAAAAATAAGAGCCTTGTTCCTTCCATCAATGGCTATACCCAGCAACCTATGAACATAATAAGATTACAAAGCTAATTGAAATAGACTAAAACTAGTATTCTATAAGATAAGCTAAATCTACTATAGAAGCATTAAGATAAAAGCTTAAGGGAAAACAAATTCTACAATACATAAACATGATAAATCCATTAAATGCCAAACCATTCCTACTCTTTGATATTGTTACCTAATGAACCTAATTAGATCACGTAGAAATCAAATTGGTGCTGTTTCCTCAAGAATTGAAGATGAAATCTCACCGAAAAAAGGTTACAAGGCCATTTTTGGATCTTCCCATGCTCTTCAATTTGAGAGAATAGATGCAAGAAAGAGATGTTATTTCCAACAATGGAGAATGGATCAAGATCAAAATGCCTATAGTTTTCACTAATGCAAATGAGGTGTAAGAAGAAAGGAAAGGAGGAGGGTTCCTTATATAGCTTGCATGTTTGGGCAAGGCAAGACTAGCACTTTTATTGATGTGGGATAAAGCCCAAAGAGGAAATGTAAAGTATATGCATGTTTAATAAAGGATGTGCACTTTATGGGAGTTGAGAGGGGTTTAATTAATCTAATGTGATTAATTAATAGGTAGATGTAAGCTTATAGAAGCTAATCAGATGAAAATAATATGATTTGGGGGATGTAAGAGAGGAATTTGATCCAATAAACGGTGATTTATTGATATAGAGTAGCGAGCGTAATTAACTAGTAATAATTAATTAACCCAAGTAGAAGTGAACATTAATTAACGAAAGGTCATTAATCGACATCCTGAATGATAGGAAGGCTAATTAATTAGTGAAATGCAATTAATTAATAGGAATAAAGGGACAATGATGGTTTATTGATGAAGTGTCATCGATTAACCAAAAGAGAGTGAAGATCGTGGTTAATTAGTGAAGTGTCCTTAATTGACCCATTAAGAGGAGAAGAGGCGTTTTCTTGACGAAGTCTTGGTAATTGTCTAAATGGTAGGAAAGAAGATAAATAGTGCAATTTAAGTATTAAAATTGCGTAAGTGGATTTTAGGTGTCTACATATGCCCCTTTGGGGTGGTGTAAGAGACGCCACTTCAAAGATAGTAGAAAAGTGCATACAAGTAAAATTTTTAAGGGATAGAAGAAAAAAGTAGCGTTATGAAGGATTCCCCCTCGAGTGTCGATGGGGTGATGGAAGAGGTCGATCGATAATTGAAAAAGATGAAGGAAATGAATAGAAGAAATGTGAGGGGGGAGGGGGGATAAAAGGTGATCCCTATTGCCCCAAGTGATTTGAAAGAATAGTGTTGATAGAAAAAAATTATAGGGAATAAAAATGAAGATGAAGAGAATGGAAAGAGATTTCATCCAGATGATGTAAAAACAACTTTATTTCATCATGTTGCTCATATGATCTATATCATCAGCTGTTATTAAAATATACACATACAAAAAAAGTGTATAATAACATGAAAAGCTATAATAGGAACATTTGTTTATTGGTAAAATACTAACTCAATGCAACATTCATAATAGAATACGAGAAAATACACAAGCTAACCTAACAGGGAAACAATTATAAACACACATACTCAAACAAATAACGTTCAAGATGGTTGCATAAATGTTTTTGTTATCAAACTTCAATTTCGACATGTGTGAATTAATGACAAGGGTTATGATTGGAACCCCATGTAAGAATACATGCGAGGAGAATAAACGAAGGATGTAGAAGTCCCATGAAAAAACAATCATGCACTATGAAATTTACCCAAGCAACACGTTCATGCAAGGGAAGATAGATATAGCAAGCAAACCAACTTTTGTTGATGGAGGGTAGATCTAAATGATCTGCGAGTCCCACACAAGACATGAAAGAATCAAAGAAATATGTTTTGAATGAAAATTTTTGATGTTTGAGTATGATGCATTTGACAAAGGCTTCAGCTGAGTGCATGCTTGTTACCAATTTTTGAAAAAAAATGAATTTTACAATGTTTTGGATTTTTAAACAATTTCTGAATTTTTAGGATTTTTGAATATTTACTAATTTTTTAGGAATTTTGGATTGTTAACAATATTTAGGATTTTTTATTTTTAGGAAGAAAATTAGCTATAAGAATGAAAATAAATGTGTTTATTGCCAAAAAACACTAGGGATCAAAAATATGCCCCATGTAGCAAAAAGGGTCATCAGGAAGCAAAAGCATGCCCCAGCGTAACGAAAATGGGTGAAAAATGACTTTTTATTAAAAATTAATCATTGTGGCAACTACTAGAAGAATGTAGAAGAACCATGGTAGTCTTATAGTGTTTCGTGGGTGAGAGACATGACAGATTAGGTCAAAACGACTATAAATAATAGGGTGGGAGGGAAAAGCTTCATCGTGGCAAGTTATTGTTACCCTATCCTTTTTTATTTTTGAGATGATTTTACCCTGACCATAGGCACCATGCTGACATAGTTAGAGACATCATGAGGCTTCCTGGGGATGGCCCGCAGGTACACAAAGCAAAAAAAAGTGATTTTTGAGCTCATTTAATGTCATTTATTTATAATAGAAAAGTGTACGGAAATTCTAGCGCATCCCTAGGCATGCGTGAACGTGGAGGGGCGTGCGCTAACGTGAAAATATAGGCATATGCATTGAAATAGGGCAAAACTTTAGTGGGCACGCAAGTGTGAAAACACAAGTGCTGGTGTGAAAATGGGGGTGTTAGTGCTAGGGCACGCTAATGCTAAAATGGACATGCGAGCACTAAAAGGCAAGTGCTAGCGTGAATGGTGATTTTTGTATGACCTTTGAATAATTGAGGAGATTTTTATAAGAAGTTGGTGATGAATAGAGAAAATTAGATTATGTTTTTCTAGAAGAAATTATGTTAATAAGTTATTTTCTTGATCTTGCAACTTAAGTTACCCAGATTGGAGACACACGAGTGACATGGTCGGCTGTGAGCCTATGAGGCTACGTTTACATGTCGCAAGTTTATCTACTTAGAGATTACTCTAGATATCACAGGTCTTTTATATGTGGCTCACATGCCATAGATTACACTAGATCACAACCTTCACATGGCCTTACTAGAGAGATGGTGAAGTGAAAGCTTGACCTTTAGATTTGTGACTGGAGAGATGAGTGTCACATTGGAGGATGTTTGGTTCATACTGAGAGTGCCTATCTAGGGTCGATTGATTACATATGATAGCAAGCATGAATGTTTTCTATAGTGCATTATGGAGATGTTCGACTTACCTGACATATTTCACTGGGGCATGGTAGTTGAGTTGTATAGATGTTTCGCTGATCACCTACTCGCATGGATATCAGTGTATCTAATGGCTCTTGTCAGTGGTATCCTACTGCCTGACAAGAATGGCGCATGCTTTTCTCTGGGTCTAATTTGGGTGACACATGTTGTCTTGAGTGGAGAGGTATTCTACTGGGGCCAATTCTTATTAGCCCACTTGTACTCTGATCTTCACTTCATAGAGTACCACGGTCAGAAGACCATGGACCTAGATATATTGTTACGGATATGGACATGGGATCATATTGTCATAGGGAACCCACTAGGAGTGCTACGAGTTAGGGCTCCTATTATGGGTTGGGTGCTATTTTGTGACGATATTCTCAGACATTCCAGAGAGACAACATATTATAAGTGAGTGTTAGGTGATATATAGCTCTACATGATTACATGGCATCCCTACAGATTATATCATTGGCCACACAATGCCATAAAGTTGAGCACTATAGAGGTAGATAATTTCATTATTAGTAGCAGGGACTATTATTGAGTGGTACAGAGTCCAAAGATAGTTAGGCCACATCTAGGGGATTTTTGGAGATGAAATGTGGTACGGACGCCAGACCCAAGAGAATTTTGATATTGGCCCATGGATTAGACCATGACAAGCTCAAGATAGCTTCTGACAAGTGCTCCCACAACCTTAGGTTACGCAACCACAGATAGTGGATCCCAAAGAGACTATATATTATAGAGCATGGTATGTGACAATGTTACCATGGTGACTCACTATACCATAGGCAGCCATATAGGCTAGGATTACACCAACAAATCATGGCTTATAGGGTAGGGCTCTTAGAGCACAATAGAAGACATAGGAATAGAAATATCCTTAGGCACAAGGCCAGGGTAGATTGGGTACACATATACATGTGTGATACTAGGGTATCCCACATGAACATGTAACACTGTAGGGTCCTCTCTTATAACATCCCACATAGCCACTTCAACTGCAGCTACAAGTAGTTCAATAGATGGTGAGACAATCAATAACATCACCACCTCATGTAGTGCGTCTGCTACACGATGGAGGAGATGGATGGGAAGGAAGAGAGGGAGGAGATGGTGGAAGTAGAGGATATGGATGGGGGTCCCCACCACATAGTTCAGTAGGTGGGGAATGGAGACTTCCCTACAGATCACCCCCTAGATAGGTTTGCCAAGGCATAAGGGATCTAGATTTTGTTAGTGCAGAATCACAACAAACCTGAATTCCTGCAACCAGATGGGTTGAGACTCTTAGTGTGATTACACAACATGGAACATCTCTCAAAGTGTGGGACCTTGTGAGTTGAGAGAGCTCTCTGGATTAAGGCCGGTTCCTATTCCTCTGTTTAGGTGCACACAAATATATTGTAGAGGATCTATTCTAAATCTACTCTATTTTTCTATAGAGATAGGGTCGAGGAGATGCAAGAAAAAAAAACTAAGCTAACAAGGTGATGCACCAAAGGAATGTTAGACTCTCGTATTCCAGTTTAACACAGACCATGAAATGCAATACAAACACTATGCACAAATGACCAAATTGTAATAAGAGATTAGAAAGAAAACAATGAATACATGAGAGGGTCTAGAAACATCCACAGACACACACACACACAAACACACACACACACACATATATATATATATATTATTTCTCAAAAGTTGATACAATATATTGTAGTATCCAAGAAGCAGAACTTGCATTATAACCTGAAGGAGAGGTTAGAAAAGCTCCAAAAATCCTTCTGTGAATAAAAGAAGAAGGGAGGGTACAAAACAAAAATTTCCTACCTTTTACAATGAGTCCCAACCCCTCCTTTATAGATTCATCACAGAGGGGAGAAAGAGAGATAAGCGGGAAAAATATTTTGGAGTTCAACTACTATCATCAATGCCTCCTGAAAATCCACCCCAAATATGTTGTGTCTGTAGAAATTACTCGTTCGGTACCTCGAAGGAGGAGGAACGGTGGATCAGATCAAATATGATCTAGTTGTTGGGACAAATAGATCATGTATTAATGGCATGAAGATGTTTCTCCATTTTTTACACAATTAGCTTCTCCAAAATTAATGTTTCAAATATCCATGGTGTAGACGAGGCCGTGATCTTTCCAACGGTGCCAGATTTGTTAGATTTTGAGCACTGAGTCAAAAGATATACCCATATGAAATTTGAATTGAGTCCGTATAGAAATGGCGGCAACCAGTTGCCAAAACAGGCCCCTTTTTTTGAAACCAGACACATGTAGGGTTGGTGCATGTCTAAGGGCTGCCTTGTATTTTGATTTTGAAGTTCCATTGAGTAGACACATGGCTTCTTCCACTGGCCATGTCTCTGCTTTGACTATTCAAACCTTACCATGTCCACCTCTTTCAGACCTAGGACACATGGAAGGTCCGCACTTATTTGAAAATCTACTCAGGATTTTACCTTTGAAGGAGCGTCAAGTTGACACGTGGAAGCCTCTACAGACTCTTGGAATTTTCAATGACCACTCTTAATTTTTTGGGTCCTGAATACGTGGCGGGCTGGCACTCCTTCAAGAATCACATTTTGGACCGCACCATGAAATTACACTGATGCAACACATGGCACCATCCACTGGTTCTCTATACTTAGTCAATTTTGGGCCTATTCTGTCCTATCTTTATCTTAAACTACATGGCGAGCCTGCGCTCATTTGGGTCTCCACTTTTAGATCTACCTTTGGAGATGCATCGGGCTGACACGTGGTTGCTTCCACTAGCACCTTTATACTTAGTATTTTTTTGAGGCTCGCCCTATTTTCCTTTTGAATTTTAGCTGTTGACTCTACCCCTCTTTGGGCCTGGGACATGCGGGGGCCTAGTGCTTGTTAGAGTCTACCCTTTTGGATTCAATATTTTGAGGTGGACCATTTGGACACTTGGCAGCGTCCACTGTCTCCTCCATACTTAGTCGATTTAAGGGCTCGTTCCGAGTCATTTCAGAGCCTGATGACTTTGATCCTTCAACGTTTCTTTTCCTTTGAGCCTTTATTTTCTTTGACACTGTATTCTCCTTCCCTGAACATGCTATTCCATTTTAGAACCCGCCTATAATTTGTTTGCTGGATTTGAAGTATGGGTTCACTGGACATAGCCATTTCTTGAATTTATTCCTGCACCGGGTCGTTGGAACTTTCTCAGGCCCTTCCACTCCATTGTAGAGTCCCTCTGCAACATGTTTGCAAGATTTGAATATGATTTCTCTAGTTTCTTCTATGCGGGGTTGTGGCCGATCAATTTTGTCATGGAACAAAATAGTGATAACAATTTGGCAACTCGTAGGGGCATCTTCTTGCTAGATGAAGAGGTTAGTAGCCGTGAAGTATCCATTGGGTGTGGGGTCAAGAATGATGGCCTGATACTGATCCTATCTTTGATTCGCAAGCTTGACCGTTTGCACTCTCAATTTCCATGAGAAATATTGAAACAAAGCTTCTGAGAGTAGAAAATTGTTTTGACATGGGGATATCATTTGTTCCTGAATGGACTATTTCGAAGACGACTTTTTAGTTACTCTCCTTTTTTTTTATATTTTGAAATAACAACTATTATAGGCTACTATAGGTCTCTCTGTCATGAATAATGAAAGGGGGTAGCACATTCACTTGGAGGCATGTTGAACTGTGTAACTACGCAACCTGGAGCAACAAAGAACCTGTGCCACAAAACTTTGGGAAACAAAACTACACTATAACAAAACAACCTGCATACGTACTTAGGGAAATTAAAATCCTATGCTAATATTTATAGGGGTGGAAACTTCCTAGTCAGCAGCAATGTTTGAGATGGATCCCATTCACTGGGATCTACAATTCTTCGCCATCTAATTTAGCCATCTGGAAGGCATTGCTACTCTTGCACTCTATGATCATGTAAGGGCCACTCCAAATGGCATCAAATTTGGAGTGTTTTCCTAGATTTTCCTGATCTACATCACATTTTAGGACTAATTCCCCTTCCTGAAAGGTCCTCATTCTTGCCTTCTTGTCAAAACTCTTTTTTATCAATGCCTAATCCTTCTCCATGACTTGCATTAAATGCTCTCTTGCCTCCCCTACCTCCATCATCTTTGCATACCTGATTGCCATAGGTTCAAATTCAGCCAGATCCAACTGTTTCATGAGTTCTAAAGCAAGAAATTCTAATGAGATGGGAAATACTACCTCCTTTCCATATACAAGCTTGTATGGTGAGCTACCTATGGATCTTTTGAATGTGATCCTATCGGCCGATAGAGATGATTTGAGCTTTGTATGCCAAGTCCTCTAATTTTCATCAAGATTCCTTCTGATAATCCTTAATAAGTTTTGATTTGTGGAATTCGCTTTGCCATTACCTTGAGGGTAATAATTTGATGAGGTGCTGAGATACACACCATTTTTAATTGCCCATTCAGTAATCCTTGTACCAAGGAATGTCAATGCATTATCTGATATAATAGTGGTAGGGACTCCAAACCTAGTGGCTATTCCTTCATAAAAATCCAAGATGTTGGATTCATTTGCTTCTTTTAGTACCACTGCTTCAGTCCACTTGGTGAAATAATTTGTTATAGTGAGTATCCACTTGTGGCCTTGTCTTGAATTTGGGTTAATCACCCCAATGAAGTCTAGTCCCCATTACATGAATGGTTGTTCCACTAAAATGGGATGAAGGGGCGGGGCTGCTAGCTTCTCTTTTCCTTTGAAGAATGCACATTTTTTACACTTCTTGATCCATGAATAGCAGTACCTGAACATTGTAGGCCAATAATAAACAAATTTCATGATCATGAGAGCTGTTACTTGAGGGGAAAAGTGACCTCCTGCTTCTCCATCATGGAATTCATGCAATACTCTATCAATATGGCCTGTCTCAGTGCATCTTAATAGAATACCATTGATATCCTTCTTAAACAAGACACCACCAACAAACACATATGGGATAGCTCGTAGTTTGAAGTATCTTCTCTTTGCCTTGTTCCAGTCTAGAGGGCACTAACCTGTTTGAAGGTAATGCACCAAGGCTTGAGTCCAACATGGAACAGGTGTATCATTAGCTAGTTGTTCTTGATCATTCTGTAAAAATAGGATGGCCTCCTTTTTACCCACTGACTCATCCTGATGCTTGGAGGCGAGTTGATCACACAGTCCCTTGCCTCTAACCAGTTTCCTCACCTTGATATCAATGTCATATTCCATTACTTGGGTGATCCAACCTACCCTCTTGTCATTCAAATCCTTATTTAAAAGGAAGTCTTTGACAACAACATGAGATACTAGTAGTTGAATCTTGTTATTTGAGACCAAATGCTTCAACTTCTTTAAGCTCCTAATAATAGCAAGGACCTATTTTTCAATGAAATAATATTTTACCTCGTAGTCCTCCAAGCTCTGACTAAAGAAAGCTATGTGTTTCTCCAAACTCTCATTGTTGGGCTGGAACAAGATGGCTGAGATGGTGTCCAACCCTCCAAAAGCATATAATGTGAAGTCTTTTGAGAAGTCTGGGTTAATGAGAGTTGGAGCCTATGATATTATGAGTGGAATGGCCTAAAAAATCTCTTTACCCTCTGTTGTCTATTTAAATGCAAGACTCTTCTTTAACATCATTCTTAAAGGCTTCACAAGAGTAGCAATGTTGGGTATAAACCTGCGAACAAATTTTATCCTCCCAAGAAGGTTTGGAGAGACTTTTTATGTTTTGGAAATGGAAGTGTCCGGATGGCTTCAACTCTTTTAGGATCAATTGCTAACCCTTATCTAGAGAAAATGTGGCCCAACAGTTTCCCTTCATGAGCCAGGAACACACTTTTTTGGGTTTAATGACACACCAAACCTTCTATATCTCTGAAATACCTATCTAAGGTGAAAGAGATGGTCTGCAGAATTTTTTGAAAAGATAGTGATATCATCTAGGTACACCAGGACTATGTTGTTGATCAAGCCTTTGAATGCCATATCAATAGCTCGCTGAAATGTTGCTCCAGAATTTGATAGTCCAAATAGCATTTTCCTATAAGCATATGTTCCCCATTTGGTGGTAAAGGTCGTCTTGAATTGATCTTCTTATTTCACCATTATTTGGTTATAACCTGAATACCCATCTAATAATGAGAACCTCTTAGAAATAGCTACAACTTGTAGGATTTTTTCCATTGATGGAAGTGTGTAGTGATCCTTAAGTGATGCTCTATTTAGATCACGAAAGTATACACATAGCCTGATTTCTCCATTTTCCTTTCTCACAGGTACCAAGTTAGCAACCCAACTTGAATGCTTGATGGGAAAAATGATACTGGCCTCAATTATTTTCTCATGAGAGGCTTGATGTGGGGATTCACTGGCCTTTTCTTCTGTCTGAAAGGCTTGGCTCCTGGGTCCAACTCGATGGCGTGTTGTGCCAAATTTGGGTTGAAACCTCTTAAGTCTTTGTAGGTCCAAGGAAAAGACATCGAGGATTTCTTGACAAAGTTGAACAAATTCAATTTTTCTTGTTGAGTGCTCACTTTTCCAATCTGTAATGTTTTTCCTTCTTCTATAAAAATAGGTTATGAATCTTCACCCTTTACCTGAATATTTTCCTTTTGTTTTCAGAATTGGTCATTTGGATTGAAGATTGATTCCAAAGTGACAAGCCCCTTTGCTAGTTTGTTGGTCCTCAGCTGTACCACTTGATCTCCATACTGCTACTCCAATATGTTTTGATTCATGGAAGAGAATTTAGGTTCCTCTTATAGAAAGCTAACAATTTGTTGATCACTTTCAAAGACTTGCCAACGTATGTTGTTTTATGGGAAAACTAGCCTTACAACCAACTTGATATGGGTTTGATGCTTATCACTCTTGATATTCTCCACAACATCAAATGCAGCCCCAATTGCTTCCAATCTGTTTGTTGCTTCATTCTTCTTCCTTGGGATGGAGTTAATGATGAATGCCTCAAAATCCTCAATGAGGTTCCATACCTGATTCTTGTAAATCTTTAATAGGTTATTCTTGGTAGAATTTTTTCCTCAAACCTGATTAACAACTAGTTCATTGTCCCCAAACACTTGCAAGTTCTTGATTCCTTGTTTCCTTTCCCAATATAGTCAATGAACCAAAGCCTCATACTCTGTTGTTTTGTTTGAACAAGAAAATTGGAAATGAAAAGCTTAGTAGCATTTCATAACTTGGGGAGAAAAAAACATATCCCCTCCTTCAGATCCTTGTCTACTTCTCGAGCCATTAAAGAATACTTTCCATACCTCATTGTCATCTTTTTTGGTCTGGCTTAATGATGTCGGGAAGAGGCTGATTTTCTTCATGCAAACAGTAGACTCCTAGTTCAGAATCCTCCATCTATTTATAGGGGTCAAAATCATGTCTCTTGTTTGCCCACTTATTGAGAGTCAAGTCTGGGATACACCCCACCTTGGTATCTATCTCACAAGTGCTTGGGAGGTCCTCCAAATCAAAGGATGAACAAGTTGCATTGATTGGGCTGGGTACATAAGACTCAATATGGTAATCTGTGATAGGCTTAGATCTGATTGTGGCCTTAGCTCCATACCTTGTTTTGAAAAACATATGTGACCAATCAATAGATAAATAGCCTACAATCTTAGCAGTGAAGTCTCTCGACAAACATAATGCAAAATGGGATGGCAAGTCTATGACTGATACATTTCTACAAAACAATCACATTGGGAAAGGCATGCAGTGTGAGGCTCAAATATTTAATGAATTCAACATTTGTCACTGCTGTCCCATCCAATTGCACTACCCCCTTAGAGATTACTTCGTATTGGAGACCCAGTTGATCAGCTATTTTCTTTGGCATTACATAGCTACTACCCCCGAATCAATCATGTAATTATGTACCAATTTGTCCCCAATGATCAATAAAATGTAAAATGGAGGTGGCTTCAAATTCTTACCTTGTTTTCCTCCATGGTTTCCTTCGGGCTGAGCCGCATTGGAAAGAACTTTCTATTGCTTGTTAGGGGGCTGATTTGAGCTTGAGCAAATTGGCCATAGTAGTCTGCAACAAATCTCTCTGTCCTAGAATGTCTAGTGACTCCCACATTGAAATGTTCACATTTTTCTTCTTCATTTGTTCAATGATATTAAATGAGCTATCATTTTTCTACCCCTTGCTTGGCACATTTTTTTCTTGCACATGGGTTATCACAACCGATGCCTGAGTGGATTTGGAAGGTGGCTTGGACTGACTCTGCATATTGGGAGTTGTACTTTGAGTGCCAATACCTTGTGGAGTAATGGAGGGTTGAGGATTACCTGAGTTAAGTGATTATCCTTCTCCAATATTTCTCTTTTTGAATCTTGTATTGGAAGCTATACTTTGAGAAGGGGCTTGATTCATTCCATAGAAGTCCTCAGATTTTGCCAATTGACAAGCATAGTTTCACTTGGAGATGCCTCTTGTTGAGCTCCTTGATGCTGATTTTCTTCCTGACTAGACTCTTGTGACACACCAATGGTCTGTACACCATCAAGGCCTGGTTTAGTGCACCATTGAAGCACATTGATTGGTTATGAGGCTCATTGCATGGAAAAAACCAATCATATTCATGGGTCATATTGTTTTGTGCTAGGACCAAGGCCCTTAATGTTGAAGCTGTGTTTGGATCATATGATCGGAAAGGTCTAACAACTTGAGGTTGTCCTTGGCTCTGATTTTGATTTACAGCCTGAGCTGGTGGCCTATTTTGCTGATATGGGGATCTAGCCTGATACTGAGCTTGAGGCTGATATGGCCTAGAAATCTTGAGATTGTTGCCTCTTGATAGTTACTAACTCATTCCCTCAGGTTCTATAGCTGTTTTATAACTTCTTAAAGCTCTCTTGAGGTACTAGAGGATGAGGTGGAGGCTTTGGCTGAACTTTGATCCCTAGGAGTAGGCATAGGAGCTAATGTGGGTATCTGGCTAGTGCTTGGGTTTCCTAATTCCTGATATAGAGGCATGGGTGGTCTAGGAGCAAGTTTTCCAGCCTAAATTAAACAATTTTCAGCTCTTATAGAAATGCTATAGGCTGCAGGTAAGGTTGTGCCTCCCATTGATTGAATCATTAAAGAAATATCAAAATTTAGAGCTCTAAGAAAGTATAAGAAGGCACATTCATCTATGGGCTTTACTGCCACTGGAATCCTGTCCCATGTCCATTGAAATCTAAGGTTGAAATCTGTCAACTACTCAATTAGGATCTCTCTTGATTGTTGTCAAGTTTCTCTAAAAAGGATAGATTATCCCTTTTCTTTTTCTCTACATAGATGGTCCCAAGTTATGAATAGAGCCCGTTGTTAGACTCCTGAACCATTTTGAAGCTATACCCTTGAGTGAAGAGGCTAGCAATTTGATTGCAATGTCCATCTCAATGATCTTATGGATTACACAGACATTTGTAATGTCTTGAACGTGGTCACCAGGAGAAGTCTGGTTCTCTCCAATGAAATATGGGATGCTCTTTAAAGCTACCACTGGGACTGGATTTTTTGCATTTAAAGGAGAGTGGGCTACCGCCAGTGAAATTGACATAAAGATTTGGTTGTGCCATGTTGATTGGTCCTGAGAACCTTCTTGATTGAAAGAATGACCTACTAGGAGGAGGTGTTGACAAGGCTCTGTTTGGTGGAGATGGAGACCTCTGAGCTCTTCTCCCCCTTCTCCTTCTATATGGAGACAAATGCAGATAGAAAAACCATCCCTCTTCTCTAGTTCTTGACCTTGTTTGTATTCTTCTCATGAACTTGGAAAGCTTGGGCTACTGAAACCAGTGGATTTTGTCCCTTTTGGAGTCTCCAGATGTGTAGTTTCAAAGTTGCTTAAAAGCTAGAGCTTACAACAAGTGCACATCAATCTTGTTCAATAAAAAAATGAAGACTTCTTCTCCCACCGGGCATGCCAAAATTGTTAGTGTAGAATCATAACACCCCTGAATGACCTATAACCAGATGGGTTGATGCTCTTAGTGTGATTGCACAACATTGAGTCATCTCTCAAAGTGTGGGACCTTGCAAGTTGAGAGAGCTCTCTAGATTAAGGCTGGTTCCTATTCCTCTGTTTAGGTGCACAAAAATATATTACATAGGATCTATTCTAAATCTACTCTATTTTTCCAAGGAGATAGGGTCGAGGAGATGCAAGAAAACAAACTAAGACTAATGAGGTAATACATCAAAGGAATGATTAGACTCTCATTTTGTAGTTCAACACAAACCACAAAATGCAATACAAACATTATGCACAGATGACCAAATTGTAATAACAGATCAGATGAGACAACAACAAATACATGAGAGGGTCGAGAAACATCCACATACAATACATGTATATATTACATATTCTAAATCTACTCTATTTTTCCAAGGAGATAGGGTCGAGGAGATGCAAGAAAACAAACTAAACTAATGAGGTAATACATCAAAGTAATGTTAGACTCTCATTTTGTAGTTCAACACAACCCACAAAATGCAATACAAACATTATGCACAGATGACCAAATTGTAATAACATATCAGAGAGACAACAACAAATACTGTAGATTTGACACACATGCACACAGATATATATATATATATATATTATTGCTCAAAAGTTGATACAGTATATTGTAGTAGCCAACTTGCATTACAACCCAAAGGAGAGGTTAGAAAAGCTCCACAAATCCTTCTGTGAATAAAAGAAGAAGGGATGGTGCAAAATAGAAAAATGTCCAACCTTTTACAATGAGTCCTAACCCTCCTTTATAGATTTGACACAGAGGGGAGAAAGAGAGAGAATTGGGAAAACTAGTTCAGATTTCAACTACTATCATCAATGCCTCCTGCAAATCCACCCCAAATCTTTCGTGTCTACAACAATTACTCATTCAGCACCTTGAAGGAGGAGGAACGACAGATCAGATCAAATCTAATCTAGTTGTTGGGGAAAATAGATCTTGTATAAATGAAATGAAGATGTTTCTCCATTTTTTACCTACTTATCTTCTCCAAAATTAAAGTTTCATATCTCTATGGCGTAGACGAGGCCGATATTTTTCCAATGGTGACAGATTTGTCTAGATTTCGAGCACTGAGTCAAAAGATATACCCATTTGAAATTTGAAGCGGGTCCATACAGAAATGGTGGTAACCAGTTGTCAAAAATGGGCCCCCTTTTTTGAAACTAGACATGTGGAGGGATAGCGCATGTCTGAGGGCTGCCTTGTATTTTGCTTTTGAAGTTGCACTAGGTTGACACGTGGCTTCTTCTGCGGCCCTATCTCTACTTTGACTATTTAACCTTTGACCATGTCTGCCTCTTTCGGACCTAGGACACGTGGAAGGTCCACGCTTATTTAAAAATCCGCTCAGGATTTTACCTTTGAAGGAGCATCAGGTTGACACATGGAAGCCTCTAAAAACTCTTGCGACTTTTCAATAGACTCTTACTTTTTTGGGTCCTAATACGTGGAAAGCTGGCACTCCTTCAAGAGTCACCTTTTGGACCGCGCATTGAAATTACGGGTTGATACAACATGTGGCATAGTCCACTAGTTCTCTATACTTAGTTGATTTTTGGCCTCTCTATCCCATATTTATCTTGAACTACGTGGTGAGCCCGCACTCATTTGGGTCTCCACTTTTGAATCTACCTTTGGAGATGTGCGCCGGGCTGACACTAGTGGTTGCTTCTATCCTAGCACCTTTATACTTAGTCTTTTTTTAGGCCCACCCTATCTGCCTTTTGAATTTTAGCTATTGAATCTAGCCCCTCTTTGGGCCTGGGACACGTGGGGGCCTAGCACTTGTTAGAGTCTACCCTTTTGGATTTAATCTTTTGAGGTGCACCGTTTGGACAATTGGCAACGTCCACTATCTCCTCCATACTTAGTCAATTTTAGGGCTCGTTCTGAGTCATTTCATATCCCAATGACTTTGAGCCTTCATCGTTTCTTTTCCTTTGAGCCTCTGGTTTCTTTTGACACTATCTTCTCCTTCCCTGACCCTGCTATTCCATTTTAGAGCCCGCCTATAGTTTGTTTGCTAGATTTGAAGTACATGGTTTCATCGACATAGCTGTTTCTTGAATTTATTCCTATGCAGGGTCACTTGGAAATTTCACAGGCCCTGCCACTCCATTGTAGAGTCCCTCTGTAACCTATTTGCAGGATTTGAACATGATTTCTCTAGTTTCTTCTGTGCGGGGTCATGGCTGATCAATTTTTTCAGGAAACAAAATAGTGATAACAACTTCTTTGAGGCAATAATTACAACACATCACCATAAAGAGGGACCAGGTGGTCACAGAGAGGGCACAATTACAACACTGAATTGGTGAGCATGAGAGTGGAGCGCAATGCACTCCAATGCAGGCAGGGGCATCAACCATAGTCTAGGATTTAGTTTTTGATTATACTAAAGTCCCTGCACTGAGGTGCCCCTATTACATGGGTGTTGTTCCTGGGTCTTCCAGAATTTACAGTGAATAGTAACAACGTTTTCTAGTAACCTATCTAACAGCTGCTTAAGATTGAGGCCATATCAGGCTTCTTATTTATTCGATCAATCAGATAAGTCATCATAGCACGTAATCTTTCTTTCTTAGGAGATTTGACACATTATATGCTTGTTTTCAAAATGCCCACATACTATATTTTATCACCTTGACATAGGGCCAGGAAGTCCAGGGGTAGGTTACAATCATGGCTGACTCTACAATTTGATTATAATGGCATAATTTACATATAAATCTATTTGGTGAATCCCACTCCTTGATACAAAGGCATTCAGATCCTTCTTGAGATGATGTCCTACTCTCTCTAATCTTATTTCATGGATCCTAAAATTCCTCAAGTATCCTTGCATCAATTTCTTACCCATGCACCCACCTTGGCAAAGATATGTCTCTGATGATTAAATCCTTAGACACTATTGTATATGGACCCTGACATAATATGACATACCTACAAAAGTGAAGTTCCACTTTATTGATCACCTATGATTGTACCACATGTGTTTGATCTATGAGATAACCTCCATGACCATATCACATTGTATCTTGATGAGTTGACTTCAAGCTCTACACCATGATTTTCAATTTTTGATAAATTGGTCAGGGGGCTATGGAAACTACGATCCATATCTCCTCAAAGCTGAAATGGTAGGATCTCATAGGATTCTTAGCATACATGCTGGATCCTAGTTATTGTTCATGATGATGTACCTTATCCGTTATCCTGATGATCTTGATACATATGATGGTCATATCACTCAACATATAGATGATTATGTGCTACCAGCACAATCTACAAGTTTGATCTAACATGCATAAGAAACATGATATCAAATCCTGAGCAAATTTCCACAATCACCAACTTAATCAACTTCAACTTTGTCTCAAATATTTATAATTATGCATGGACTTACACTGGAAATCATGAAACAAGATTTTTATGAATTTAATCAATGAATAATTAAGCACCTTGAACATCTAAGAAGTATGTTAAGAATTTCACTTTTCAGGATTTACACAAAATTATGCTACAGCTCTACCAGATTGATAAATCCCAATGGGCTCAAAGCAAGATTCAAACAAACAAACAAACTATGTCTAATGAAAAGCATTACTTTGTCATAGTTACACAATGTTGCCTTGTTTTTGTGAGACAATTTTGCTTTGTTTTGGGAGTTTTTATCAAGATCCCCCTATCTAACCCATTCCAACTAAGCAAGAAAAACCAATGGTCACCCTTTCATAGCTAGCCTCTTTGGGATTTCCTTCTGTCAACCCCATAATCAAACCTTGCTCCTGGAATCTTTCTCCTAATCACCATTGTGAATGGTTCTATCTGGAGTTCTCATGACAATTTTCTCAAAATGTTCCCAGGAATGGCTACACATATCTCTGAATGTCATCATAGTATATCTGAAAAGTTCACTGAACACACTTGGGGGCATCACATTTTCTCCCCTCCCATCACTACCAATTCTTTTCAGCTCCTACTATTACATTTTTCACTTTGTGCATCATAACTAATCTTCCTACGCATTATCAAACCATTTGATACACACATTGTATTGTCCTTACCCTATGACGTACTCTAGCTCCAAGGTTCATACTCAACTGTTGAGGGTCTTATTCTGAAATAAACCTCACATCCACTACACATTTCATGCTCCAAGCATCACGTTATAAAATTTCTAGCACATGAAAAAACTATTACCTGATGACACACTCTTGTTCTATGGTTCATTCTTGAGTGTTGAGGGTTACTATAAATGAAATTCATCTCATACACATTTTTTTGGGGTATGATCCTCCTACCATCGCCATATTCTTCATACCAGAAAATCACATTAATACATTGCATTTACATATATTGGTTTCATTTACTATTGTTAGCTTATTATATCTACATGTTACACTTCTTTTTCCATGCCAAATGGATTCTTAATATGCCATCATCTTTCTATATATACACACATGTGTTCAATTGGTAAGTTGAGGTGAATGTAGATCTCTTATAGGTTATTACATGCTATAATTATTATTGGTACTTTACCTTTTACGAGTCCCACTGAAGCTCCTGAGGGCATCAACTTTTATTACTACCAAATTCTACACACTTCAAGTTCTATTGCTAAATTATTCACTATTTCTCATAACAAGTTACTCTACTTTTTCTCTGCTATATACACACTTTGACATATTTTTTATCTTTCTAACATGCTAACGGGTGCCTCATGTGTAACATTTTTTTTCACAGGACTATATGCCACCATGGTTATATGATACATTTTACTTAATCTTGTTTGAAATTGTATCTTATTGTTAGCGGGCTATGCCCTATGTCTTGTTTGATCATTATATTCTTTAGTCACTTCAGCGATGATTTTCTTGTGATATTGTGTGTGACTTCCTATGTTTTAAACCCACTTTTCATGGTTTATCTTGTCTACCAACTTGATTTTTACATTGTATTCTCTTACATGCTAGCTTTACTACTAACACTTATACTAGCCCACTTTGTTTTCATGTGCATTGGTTACTACCAAGCACATCCCCTACTTCCTGCAGTTATATTCACTTCAGATATATATATTATATTAGGTTCCTCTCCTTTAGGCTGTATCCTCTTATACTTGTCAGATGCACCCAAAATGAGGGAGAGCATACATTGGTTGAACTGTAGACTCAAATATCATGCACTTTGGGTAACTTTTTAGTCCTGATTACATACTACTATTCATATGATTCCTAAGAAAGAAAATTACTAATTTAACTAGCAATTGTGCACACACATTTCTTTGCTTTGTATTGACTTTCTTGATGTAAAATTTGAGCATTATATCCTTTTGAGTATTCCTTTTAATAAAAGAATTCAAAATTGCAATTATCTGTGGACAAATATCTCCCAAGGAAATCAGCAAGAGATTCACTCAGTATAATTTGACACAAGAATTGATAACGGAGTTCTTACGCTTTTGGCCTACGTCTCCGGGTCCGGTTGAATGGGACCGATCTATTAAAATCATTGAAAATAAATCTTTACAAATAAAATTCTACAAGCAATAAACATGACCTTCTCACCAGTCTTCCTATCCATCGAAAATAATAGAGTTCCTTTTTACATCTCATCCAAAATTCCCTCCTAGCTCAAGGTATGAGCATTTCAACACTTCATACACAGAAGTTAAATGCCATGCAAATATAATTACACTCCTTATATACATGTTTCCACTTACTTGCTATCAAGTGCAACACACACTTATCATTTTAGCCATGGGAGGGCACAGTTCCAATCACACACACACAAAACTACATTGGGTCTGATATCTCCTTAAGGCTAAGTCATAAGTTTATCCCACATTGAAAACTGAGGATAGTGTGAATCATGGGCAGTATTTAATAATGCAAAGGATTTGGCGTCTTTTGATTGGCTTGTAGGTCACCACCTTCAAGCATGTTTCCAGTGACTGTCGGGATGCATTTCTTGGTTGGACCACAAGGATGTGAATAGGCAACGAACATAGTTTTATCCCCAATAATGATTATGGTGGTTTTAATTAAATTGCCATGATACATGGAAGAATAAATAGGCATGCGTTGGAATATGGTGGAATTGGTTAAAATGCAAATCCAGGTAATTTGGAGTTGGTATTTCAAGATCTAATATGCATGCTTTAGTGCAATGGTTAGTCCCACATGCATAGGAAAGGGAAATGAAATCAGAGGCATTATATACACAAGTTGGTTTACATGATTAATTTATGAGAAGGAGGCCAATTTCTACACCCCTCCATAATCGAGTGTGTCGAACCTGGCTGAGGGCCCCCAGCCAGTAAATAGCGGGGTCCATTTGTCATGAACGAGTGTCCAAGACCGGTGTTCCAAAACCCATCTTTTTTAGTCATGGTCACTAAAATTGTCACATGTCTTGTAGTATGATTGAAACACTTGGCAAATGCACACGTCCAACCTGTTCACAAAACTCCAAATTTTGCCAGTTGCCCAAAAATTTCAGCGGGCTATAACTTTTGCAAACGAGCTCGTTTCCTGCAAACAAGATGTCGTCGGAATCGTATAATTTTTCCTCCACGCTTTAAAAATGGAACTGCAACTTATTCTGAAGAAGATCTTAGATTGGTGTTTCTCTATGAGGATCCTCTGGATCATTCCTCCCCACTGAGAAAATTTTGGACCCCAAAAGTCAACTTAATTGGTGAATAGGTGAGGGTATTTCTCCCTCACCTTTCTGGTTTCCATCCATTTAGCCTTGTTCGGATGCATGCCTTTGAATCCAACACAAAGATACTCAATATCACCCCTTCGTGAAGTTCTTACTTTCCTGTCTAAAATGATGTCTTCCTGCAACTCATCAAGATACTCGGGAGCAAAATCATCAATGGAAGGCATTATGTTAGAATCATCATGATCAACAATCATAGGGGGTTCATACAATATTAAATTCTCAACATTTACAACTGAGTAGATTTCATATATGGAGGTAAATCCAACCGGAAAGCATTGTTACCAATTTTTTCCAATATTTGGAATGGACCATACCGTATAGGTTTCAATTTTTTACCTTCATCTGTCAGTCTTTCTTTACTGATGTGAAGCCAAACTGAATCACCAACTTTGAACTTGTGATCATTTCTAAGTTTATCATGCCTAACTTTGTACTTGGCCTGACTTTTCTCCAATTGTTCATGGACATACTGATGAACCTGTTGTATTCTCTGCACAAATCTTTTAGCCTTGTCAGAATCACTTGCACCATTAACAACAGTTTCATGTCCATAATATATGTCTAATGGAGAATTAGGTAGATATCCATAACAAGTCTCAAATGGAGACTTCAAAGTAGAAGAATGTAAGGCACAATTATAAGCATGTTGCACATAATAAAGATGTTCATCCCATAATTTAGGATGTTTGCTAATATAGCCCCTAAGTAATTGTACCACTATGTGGTTTACAACCTCTGTTTGACCATCAATTTGTGGATGAAAAGTAGTGATCTTTTTTTAGTTTTGTGTCCATTAACCCCCACAATGTTGACCAAATTCCCCAAGAAATCTAGAATCCCGATAAGATATAATCTAAGTAGGTAAACCAAAATGAACCCAAACAAACTAAAAAAACAAATGTGCAGTTCCCTCACCAGTTATTTGTTTAGTACATGGAACCAACACACACATTTTGCTAAATCTGTCCACTACCACATATAAGTAATAATGTTTCTTCTGTGTTATGGGAAAGCTTCCTACAAAGTCCATGGAAACACTATCCCAAGGCCTTTTTGGAACAGGAAGAGGAGTGTAAAGTCCTAATTTCCTGTTACTTGGCTTGTTTATGGCACAAAGAACACATCCCTTAATATACCTGTTTACATGTTCATGCATTCTAGGCCAATAACAATATTTTTGTAAATGTGCAACTGTCTTACTAATACCAAAATGCCCTGAAATAAGAGAAGTATGTGCTTCCCTAATCATATGCACATGCTCATTTTCTAGAATACAAAGTTTTCCAGAATGATATAACAATCCTTCATGCAAATGATAATCTTTTTCTCCTACTTGTTTCCCACTTACTAGATCCTCATACACTTCTCCAAAGTCAACATCATTTACATATTGTTCCTTGTAACTAACTGTTATCCAAAATGTGCCCCTGCTCATTTTGGATGGCTAACTCCTTGTGTTCTTGCCTCTCTTGTGCCTCAGTCTCCATTTTTTGATTTTCAGGCACTAAAATCTTTCTAGAAATGGCACCATTGGATAGATCTCTCTCTCAGCTTTCCAGAAAGGTAAAGTTTTCCTCCTAACTCCTCATATTTTTCAAGTTATGGCTCGGCGGAGTTTTTGTGGGAAATTTTCCCCTTGGAAGCCCACAACCAATAGGAAGCTACCACGTGTCCCAGGAGGTGGCAGAGTGTGGGGCTTTTCGAAAAAAATTTCCAAATGTGAAAAAGAGGTAAAATTCAAAATTTTTTCCCGTCGATCCGTTTTGGGCCTGTTTTTGCCCTAAATCTTTGAACGGCCATAACTTTTGATCCAGAGCTCGGATTTTCACGTTCTTTATATCAATGGAAACCTGGTAAAATTATATACATGATTCCATGGTCAATTTTGAATTTTGGTTCAGTTTGGAGGGATAAAATAAAAAAACACTTCTGGTACGCGCCCATGGACAGAACTAACGTTTCAACAACCAATTTTAATGCAAAATGGGTCGCATTCTTCTCCAGCATGGTCCAAAATTTCGGGGGATGGGTCTGTCAGGTCACCCATGCTATTTTTAATGAATTTTGGTCAATGAGGAATGGATCCCACATTTTTTCACGTTTTCTCTCTCCTGGGTTCGACCCATACACTTTAAAAGCCAGATTTGGCTCATTTTTCAAAGGGGAACATTTTTTTTGCACAGCAAGTTTCTGTTTTCACTTTCAACAAGTGATTATGGCAAGTATCAGACCTTCCAGGGATTGTAACAGGTTTTTCTACCTCTTTGGTGTTGGAATACAAGGATTTTGATGTTGAAAATCACAATGCAGGCTCTGTGAATGCTTTCAGTCCTTTGTATGTGTTGTTTGCTTCATTTCAAACCCTTGTTTACAGCTTATCAACCTGTGCATGATGTTTTATGTTGCAATTTATGATTTGTGTAAATTTTCATGAGCAAGAAGTGCTCACCACTCCTTTGGTGTATCACCCTTATTAGTTTAGTTTTAATTTTTGCATTTCTTATCCCAGTCTCCTTGCAAATTAGGAAAAAATTAGGATCTAAACCTCTGCAGTTGTGCAAATAATAGATCTAATAAGAGGAGTTTGAGGAACCAACCTCTAATTTGGAGATTCCTCTCTCATCTTGCAAGTCCCACACTTGGAGAGAGGTTTCAATGTTGTGCAATCACACTGGATGTCCTAAACATCAACTTAGAACCTTGATATGCATCTAGGGCTGCTGCTGATTTGCAAAAACAATTTTGGCACGCCCGGTGGGACCTTAGAGGTCTCATTTTTACTACAGCAAAGTTGATGTGCATCTGCTGCAATTTTCATGCTTCAAAAGAGCTATAAATTACACATTTGGTGACTCCAAGGGGAAGAATCGGCTGGTTTTAGCAGTGTAGACCTGAAAACTCATGAGAAGAATCACTACAAGGTCAAGAGCTAGAAAAGAAGAGGCATTGTTTGAATATCTGCAGTTATCTCCAAGAGTAAGGCAAAGTGGGAGGAGAATCCAAAGGTCTCCATCTCCACCAAATAGAACTCTCTCAACTCCTCCACCTGGTAGGCCTTTCATTCAATCAACAAGGGTTCTAAGGCCAATTAGAATGGCACAAAACAATCTCTATGTCAATTTCACTGGCAGCAGCCCACTTTCTCTCAATGCACAACATCCAATTCCAATTGTAGCCTTGAAGAACATTCCATACTTCACTGGAGAGAATCAGACTACTCCAGGTGATCATGTGAAAGACATTGCCAACCTTTATGCAATTCATGAAATCAATGAGATACAAGTGGCTGTCAAATTGCTGGCATCTTCATTCAAGGGGAAAGCATTGCAATGGTTTAGAAGTCTTGCCTTAGGTTCTATTTAGAATTGGAACCAGCTATGTATAGCACTTCATGAGCAATTTGGAGAGAAGGGAGACAACTTGTCTCTTTTGGAGCAGCTGACTACCATCAAGAGAGCTCCCAATGAGCAGCTGACTGATTTCAACTTTAGATTTCAAAGGACTTGGGAGAGAATTCCAGTGGCAGTCAGACCAACAGCGGAAGGTGCTTTTCTCTACTACCTCAAAGCTCTAAATTTTGATATTTCTATGTTGATTCAGTCCATGGGAGGCATAACTATCCCTATGGCTTATAGCATTGTCATTAGGGCTGAAAATTGTTTGATCCAAGCTGGAAAACTAGCCCCTAGACCTCCCATGCCATTGTTTCCAAGTTTAGAGAGCCCAAACACTAATCAAGCACCTAATTTGGCTCCTTCTCCCATTCCTAGAAATCAGAGTTCAAATGAAGCTTCTACTTCATCTCCAAGTGCCCCAAATGAGCTTTAAGAAGTCATGAAGCAATTGCAAAATTTAGGCAATGAGCTGGTTACTCTCAAGAGGCAACAAGCCCAAGGTTTTAGACCTTCTTATCAGCCCCAAGCTCAGCCTAACAGGTAGCCATACCAACCACAAAGACCACCCAATCCAGCTGCAAATCTATATCAAGCAAGGCCTCCTGCCAACAGACCATTTCAGCTCTATAATCCAAATGTTATATCTACCTCTAAGGCATTGGTGCCAACACAAAACAACATTGCTCAGGAGTATGATTGGTGTTTTCCATGCAATGAACCTCACAACCAATCTATGTGTTTCAACGGTGCCTTGAATCAAGCATTAATGGTGACAACTACTGGTGTGGAGGGTGAGGGCAGTCAAGGAAACAACCAATAATAAGAAACATTCCAGCAGCAATCAGCTCCAAATGACACCACACTTGTGAACTGGTAGGCAGAGGATTTTTGTGGCATAAATCAAACAGTCTCTTAAGGTGTTGCAGCCAACACAAGGTCAAAAAGAAGGAATTTGGGTGAAGAACAGCCATTAGCTCCAACCAATCCACAACCTTTTATGGCTCCAAAAATGGTTGGCAAACAAAATCCAGTTGTAAATGCACAAGGGCAGCCAAGAAAAGGTCCTAGAACAACTCAAATACCAATTGTTGCTGCCCACATGCAAGGGATGAATATGCAAACCAAGGGACAACAAAGAGATCCTTCATCACCATTAAGTATCATTGATCAGATGAAGAAGACAAATGTAAATATATCAATGTGGGAATCCCTATCTATCCCAGGCCAAAGAGATTTGCTACAAGCTGCCATGAAGGACTGGCCAACTTCGAATCAACAAGTTTAGATGCAAGAGAAAGTGCTCACAAATGTTGCCTAGCCTGAAGGGAATCATGGAGGATAGCAAGGTAAAATGTTGAATCCCCCTCCTTTCTATGTTTCATTAATCATTGGAAATCAGTTAGTGCACAATTGCATGATAGATTTTCAGGGAAAGTAGCTCAGTGATGCCTAAAAAAATAGCTGATCAGCTAGGGCTCCAGTATGAAACCATATCCAAAGGGGTATTGTAGCTAGATGGGACAACAGTAACAACAATTGGAGTGATTAGAAACTTGAGTCTTACCTTGCATGCATGTCCAAATGTTGTTGTTTTACAAGATGTATCAATTATAGACCTTCCACCACTCTTTGCCCTATGCTTGTCAAGGGAATTCATAGCCAAGATTAGAGGATATTTGTCTGCTGATTGGTCACACATGCTATTCAGAATGAGGTATGGAACCAAAGCTACAATCAGGTCTGAACCTATTGCAAAATTCCACATTGAGCCCTGCACTCCAAGTCAGATCAATGCCAATTGTTCAACATTTGATCAAGAAGATCACCCAAGCACTGATGAAGCTGACACCAAGGTTGGAAGCATCCCGGATCTAACTCTTGATGAATGGGCAAACAAGGTACATGCTTTTGATCCTTATCAATAAGTAGAAGAATCTGAGCTAGGGGTCTATTGCATACATGAAGAAGATCAGCCCATCCCTAGCATCACCAAGCCAAACTATAAGGATGACAATGAGGTATGGAAGCTATTTTTTGATGGATCAACGAGTAGACAAGGTGCAGGAGGTGGAGTCATGCTTGTTTCACCTCAAGGAGTAAAGAACTATTCAGCTTTTAGATTTTAGTTTGCATGCTCCAATAACACTGCTGAATATGAAGCCTTGGTGCAAGGGATGCATTGGGCAATAAAGAGAGGAATAAAGAACTTGCAAGTCTTTGGTGACAGTGAATTGATTGTAAATCAGGTCAAGGGACAACATGCTGCCAAGAATGATCTACTCAAGTGCTACAAGAACAGGGTATGGGACCTCATGGAAGATTTTGAGGGTTTTGGAATCAAATCCATTCCTAGGAAAGAGAACCAAGCTGCTGACAGGCTTGCAGCAGTAGGGGCAGCCTTTGACATTGTGGAAAGCATTCAACAAGACAAGGTACAACCAAACATCCATGTGATTGTGAGGCCTTCAGTGCCGGATAACAATGTAAGTTCGCAAGTGTTTGAGAATGACAAGCAAATCATCCATTTCTTGCAAGAAGAAGCTGAGTTCTCAGCTAAGAATCAAGAAAAATTGGAACAACAGTATGGTGACCAAGTGGTACAGCTGAGAACTAACAAGCTGCCCAAGGGACTTATCACTTTGGAGTCCATTTTTAATCCCAATGATAAGTTTAGGAAGGAGAAAGCAAACATTCAGGTCAAGAGAGAGGATTCAGTATCCATCTTGGTGGAAGAGAACAAACCATTGCAAATTGGAAAGATGACAACTGAACAAGAAAGGTATGAGTTCATGCAGCTGTGTCAAGAGTTCCCTGATGTGTTTGCTTGGAGCTATGAAGACTTGAAAGGTTTCAATCCCAACTTAGCTCAGCATACCATTGAATTGGATCCAAATACTAAGCCTGTCAGGTAGAAACAAAGACCAGTCAATCCACATATGGAGCCTCTCATGAGGAAAGAATTGAACAAGCTGATTGAGTCAAGGATCATATTCCCAATCAAGCATTCTAGTTGGGTTGCCAACTTGGTTCCAGTCAGAAAGAAGAGTGGAGAGATCAGATTGTGTGTTGACTTCAGAGACTTGAACAGAGCATCTCTCAAGGACCATTACCCACTCCCTTCCATGGAGCAAATCTTGTAAGTTGTGGCTGGCTCCGAGAGGTTTTCACTACTTGATGGCTACTCGGGCTACAATCAGATTATGGTGAAGGAAGAAGATCAGTTCAAGACAGCCTTCACAACCAAATGGGGAACTTATGCATACAGGAAAATGCCATTGGGGCTGTCCAACGCTAGAGCTACCTTGTAAAGAGAAATGGACATGGCGTTCAAAGGTTTGATTAACAAGACCCAAAGAAGACACTTCAGATTGTAGGCTATCCCATATGCCATTGTTGATGGATTTTTGTTCAAGAAATATGTGAATGGAGTGCTACTGAGATGCATTAGCACAAATCAAATTCATAGGGTGTTGGAAGAGTTCCATGGTGGACCAGCTAGTGGTCATTTTGCACCGAGAGTGACAGCTCTAAAAATTATGAAGGCTGGTTATTATTGGCCCAAGATTTTCAGTGATTGCTTTGCATGGATCAAGAGGTGTAAGAATTGTGCATTCTTCACATGAAAAGAGAGACTTGCTGCCCTTCCATTACATCCAATCTCAGTTGACCAGCCATTCATGCAATGGGGTTTGGACTTCATTGGAGTCATTAATCCCAATTCAAGCCAAGGGCACAAATGGATTTTGACAGCCATAGACTACTTCACCAAGTGGATTGAAGCAATAGCGCTCAAAGAGGCAAATGAGTCTAGCATCTTAGACATCTATGAGGGCATAGTAACCAGATTTGGCATACCTGCTACAATAATCTCAGATAATGCATTGGCATTCATTGGATCCAAGGTGAATGAATGGGCTGTCAAGAACGGGATCTACCTAAGTACTTCTGTAGACACCAAATTTGTGTCTTACGACCCCCTGTGCCCCGCATCTCATTTCGCAACCTAACCTCATCACCTAAACCTTACACAATTATTTATTATTTACCTTATAATTAATAAATCCACATCGCCATACCTGCCACCTCATTTTGCCACCTCATCATGACCTAGTCTTAACCCTAAACTAACCTAATTAAGACCTATAACTTGGTTTACATCCACACCCATGACTAATGACTCCTCACCCACACCTAAAACCAACCTCATAATGACTTGACCAAGCCCGCAACTAATCCCTCGTGAGAAAAGGAGGGAAAGTTGGCTATTTTACTAAAAATATCCCACTTTGACCTGACCGATACTGTTCCTACTCGACCGCCATCGGTTACGTAACCGCCATCGGTTCCCTGTAAATGACCACTCCCAACCAAAAACAGAGGGTTAGATTTTCATTGATCCGAATCAGAAGTCATTGGAAGAATCCAGAATTCACTTGGCCGAGCAGAGACAAGTGAAGGAAAGAGAGAAGTTTGCAGGGAAGGACATCAAGCCCCAGACTACAACTAAATAACTAGAGCCCAGTGACACTCATCTGAGCATCAGGAGAGGAGATAGCTCATCTTGGATTGTCAGATCATCCTACTTGAGCCCTGTCTTCATAATCACAGCCCCAGAACCTGCATTTTCCATCAGGAAGTAGTAAGTAAGTCTTATATGTTCTTTTAGTAATATTTCTTGAATTTCTGAATCACAACAATTACAAGTCTACCCCCAGATCTATTACCCGGTAACACTCTCCACCTAACTTACATTCCTCTACCCCTACTTTGCCCCAAGAACAGCCCCAATACTCTCCGAGTCTTCTCCATCACCTCATTACTTATCCCCAGTCATTCTACCAGCCTTATAAACACCATAACTATCATATAGCCATCTTATAGCCAACCTTCACCCAACCCCTTAAATCACCCACCAACTGATATCGGTTATCATCAACCGGTACCAGTGACATTAACCGGCGTCGGTCACTGTGACTCAAAACCAAAACCATCCTTTCCCCTACTTGTTTCAACGAGGTAATTAAATTGTGATTTTACAATCATTTGTGTTAATTCATATTAGCAGGGGAACTGACCACCTTCGAAAGGAAGTTTTATATTTCCTGGGCCTAAGGCAGCTCCCTCACTTATTGTCTAATTAAAATTTGGTGGTCTTGTATTCTTACTTGCAGGTAGTCCTTCCAAGACAAAAAGGAGTTCTTCGCAGTCGATCTGATCTTTCTCTACGGTACGCGCACACCGTCTCAACATTCAACAGGTATTCCTCCTAGCCCTAACCGTTATCTGTTTCTCAAAGGAATGAAAGGATAGAAGCAACTCTATTCCAAAAGCATAAACATTCTGTGCGAAACATTTTGGCACGCCCGGTGGGACCCATTTCAGGTTTCTGTTTCTCTTGCTTGCTTTCATATAGGGAGCATACTTTCTATTTTCTTCTTCTAAAAATTTCACACGATATTTTCTTATATTTGGTAAAAGAATTTGTTTTGCTTTCCCAGCTTTGCATTAGTGAAAGTCATCTTCCTTGCTTCATCAAATAACATTTTCAATTTGGGTTTAAAACACGTGCATTCCATTTTTGCGTGCTGTTTTCAATTCTAGTGAATGTAGATTAAGTAACAGGTCATACACGTGGGAGTGATTTCCATGGTATTAACAAGAAATTAATCTTACTTTCACTGCAGAACACATACCGAATCACTTCACAATTAACACAACAACTCAAAACATCCCCCCTTTTCCGTGGTATTCCTCCGCCTGATTGAGGTAACCTTATAAGCCAAAACAAACTTGACATTTCCCCTAAGTCTTTTGTTTAGGATTGACATCATTCTGCGTCTAAAGGCATAAGCCCCAAATTGATTAAAATTAACCCTAGGGTTAGTTTGTTAATTTTTTTGTGCATTCTTGCTTGTTTTCAGTTCTGTTTCTCTGTCATACACTATTTTCTGTGATCACTACAGAACAGTTTGGTAGGCATACTAAGCACTGTTAACACCAAATCAAAAACTTCCTACTACTTCTTACACCAGTTCTATTCTACTGACATCGGTTAGCTTACCGCCGCCAGCTACAGCCTGACTGACATCGGTTACCTGACCGATATCGGTTACTGTCTTTCCCAGTTTCCAAAACTAGCAACCTACCAATTTCACCATTTTGAGTCTGTTTCTGTTCCTGATAGATTGAAACCCTACTGTGAACTCTTGTCCATGGTTGTTATCACTCGAAAGCAAGCCGCCGCCATGGTTTCACATGCTTGCTCTGTGCCTTTGCCTGAATCACCCCCTTCACATTCTATGGGGAACCCTACGGACACTAGTGAGGTTCCTAAAATCCCTGTAGGAGATAAATAATTTACAAAAATTTTTGGACACCAATCCTAGCGCTGTACAATACTATTTGTCTCATGTCCCTGACCATACGCCCGATGGTCAACTCCTTGTTGGCATGCCTATTAGTATAGCTGCTCATTTAGCTCCTTCTCTTCCTGATAACTCCGCTTTGCCTTCTGCATCTTTAGTCCCGTCTCCTAACTCAGCAGCTTCAGGGGTTCATATGGAACAGATTGGCTTTCCTTTGGTTAATCTTGGGCCCAACATATCATTACTTCTGACTGATCCCACCTCATCTCTCTTGCAGACTACCCCATTTATGACTTGCTCTCTGCCACCTATCCACACGAGCTTTCCTTCTCAAGCTCCACCCACCTTTTCATTTCCACACACGTATCTGGTAACCTCAACGTCTTATATAGGACATCCCTATTCGGTCGCCTCAACACATTCGTCCTCCATGCCTTATCAACATTTAACCCCACCATTGTCTAGTGGTGGCCTTTGGCCCAATCTGCCTCCGTTTACTACAACCGCACCATCATCTCATCCAACTAATGATTTAATCAAACAAATGATGGACAAAATGCAAAACCTGGAGGCTTCTGTTTCAGGAAGTCGTAGCACCCTGACATACAAACAAGTTTGTCGGGAGCCTATCCACCCTTCTGTCCCCCTTCATTCATATCCTCCTCAATGGGAATTACCAAAATTTACTCGTTTTAATAGTAATGAGGATCTTCAACAACACTTGTGCTCATTTAGACATGCCTGCTATCTAATTGCTCATGACGATGCCTTACTACTTCGCACCTTTCCCATGTCCTTATCAGGACCCGCCTTGGAGTGGTACAGTGCTTTAACCCAGCACTCAATCTTCTCTTTTAACCAACTAGCCCAATCTTTCTTGGATCATTTCTCCATCAACATTGCCAAGAAAGTATCTATCACCGACCTCTATGCCATCTGACAATTTGAAGATGAATCTATCGTAGATTTCGTTGGACGATGGCGGGGCTTTATCAACCAACTTACCTATGCCTTGCCTCAGGCTGAACTTATCAAACTTTTTACGCGGGCCTGTGCTAAGCACATATCTCCTACCCTCCAAATTCAAACTTTTCACACATTTGACGAGGCATTTACTATGGCTCAAAAACTAGAGATTCGAGCCTTAGAGGAAGATAAATTGCGGTTGTGCAACAAAAACCCCAATTTCTGAACCCAAGATTCCACCAACAAACCTAACACCACCAATCCTCACACATCAATGGCTTCGAAATCAAAAGGAGCTGTGCACGCGGTGATGGTCAAATCCCAACCACCGTCTAATACCCCGCCGAAAACCACCTATAAGTATAAAGCGGAGCCCATCAACTACACTCCCTTGGGAGAAACTTATGCTGTGATATTGGAAAAATTTCTTAAAGCAGGAGCCATTACCTTATCTCTTGTTAAACCTCACTCCGAGTTTGATTCCACTCTTGCCATACCTTCTTTGTACAAAGAAAATGACTTCTATAACTTCCACCACGTGAAGGGACACAGTCATGAAAACTGCAAGATGTTGAAAAACATAGTGCAGGAAATGGTTGATGCAGGAGATATAGCCCTTGATAATCCTAATGCTCCTGCTAACTGAAATTTGAAAATTTTCAACAAACCATTCCCAAATCACTCTCCTAACAGTAACATAAACCAAGATATCTTAGCTGAGGAGAGTGTTCATGAGATCCATGTAGTCTTCGACTCCCAGCCAAAAGCCTCTATCAAAAAAATTCTGAATCAAGCCTCTTCACTAACGCAGGAACCCGAACCCCCTTCCTCCCCATCAAGACAAGACGAAATCCTTGCCGTTCCTTTACCCATCAAAGAATTAACCACCCAGAGTTCTCTTCTCACAAATGAGCCTTCTTACACCACATCCTTGCAATACTGTGAGTGGATGTTATCTAACTTATCTATTTCCCAAACGTCTCCTTCTACCATTTTTGCTGTACAAGAGGAAGGCTCGCCACTTCTTTTGTCATCCGTAGACAAGAAACCTCTCCGACATCACCACATTCTTTAAACATGATGGATCCTCTCAAACCTGCCCTCCTACCTATTAGTTCTTCATCACCTAAATATTTTCAGCGACTGGTTGACCTCTTAACGCCCATTGATACAGTGCCTCATCTACCCCCTGTATCACACCCACAATGGACCGGAATCACAACCCACCTTTCTTCCATACAAAATTTCCTATTCACACGTGAGGATTGTCATCCCTCAAAAGATAGACGAGTCCTATGGGAACGTTTGAGTACGCCATATTCTACTCAAATGCAGATGACCGATCCAGACGCCTCTACCATATACCCGAAGTGTTTACAGAAGCTTAAAATGCCTATGTCCTCATCTTCACCCCCCTCATCTCTACCAAATACCTCATCCACCTCTATTAACCTAACCAAATCTTCCCCTATGCTTGGGACCTCACCAATACCTAGTCTAACACACCCACCTAAATGGTTAGACTTATCCAAAAATAAAGCCGTCCATCCCATTAGGAGACAGACTCAATCTCCTCAACCTATGCCTCTATCACAACTAAAACCATCATCGTCACACCTACCTTCCATATTGGGACCTCACCCCTCCACCTTGCATCAATATATCATACCTCCTGCGTTTTCTTTAAAACGACCTACGCCTTCTGCACCCATACAGAGATCCAATGGTATATCAACACCGTCACCTAGCGTATCCTGTCCACCTATCAACCCTAAACAAATTCCATCATCAAAGGATTTGTTTGTCGTTGCTCCTATTTCTCTGTGGTTGTTTTCTGATACCACATCATCTGTGGCCTCATCATCTAACCAGCTAAACATAGCTTCTGTGCTAAAGAAGCCACGTTTAGTTAAATCCCATTATCAAAACCCCTTGGCTAAACCACCACCCATACAAATCAACCATACCCCGTCATTACCAAAAACTACCCAGTCAATAGCCTCATCTTCCTCTAACTTTGACCCACTCAAAGGGTCTTACGCCAAAATCCTTGCTATGTTGGTGGAGAATGCAACCATTTCCCTACCCCCACTTAGACCTTATGATCCATGTAAACCTCGACCTATAGGATATGATGAGTCTAAAATCTGCGCTTACCACCGCACACCAGGACATGACGTAGAGGGATGCAAAGCGTTGAAAGCCATACTTCATTAATCACCTCTTTCAAACAGAAAGGTTAAGAAAGACAACTTACGAAGGGAGAGACCTTTAGCTTCAATTCCCTCTCCTATACCACCTATCCCCACCTCACCAAGATCTATCATTATTACAGCCCCACCTCTTGAAGACCATGACTTATCCCTACCGTCTTCCTCCTCTCGTGTTCACGAGATCAATATGATTAGTGTTGCCACTCGAGGGAAGAAAAACAATGGGAAAGAGAAAGAAAGCACACCTGCGGCCTCTCTTTCTCCGTCCACCATCCCGATCGCACCACCACCTAAAGTGGTTATTCGTGGACCCACCTACCCCGTCTCTAATGGAGTTGCCCACCGAACCATGATCAAACAGCTTCACCAATCACCTGTAAAAATGACACTGTATGATCTCATTCAGACTTCTGAATCTCATCGACAAGCTCTCGTTGAAATCCTTCAAGGGATAGAGGTCTTACCTAATGAAACCTTGCCTGTTACCTCCATTCTCACACCCAATCACGTTGCTTCGCTCACCAAACAACCTATCTCCCCAACCACTTCTGTCTCTGTACAGCAAGCCGCTGCTGTCAGTTTCTCCGAAGATGAAATTATCGACTTTGGTGCTGAAGATCCTGACCCTGCTTTATTCATCTCAGCTTATGTCCAGGACATTCGGGTACGTCGTGTTATGATTGAAGGGGGCGCTAGTCTAAACATCATCTCTTCAAAAGCCTTCCAACAAATGAATATCCCTTCTAGTTGCATGTGTGCCAACCCCATCATGTTGCGGTCATTCAATGATGCTATTACTTCTACCTTAGGTACCGTGATCCTTAACATTCGTGTAGGGCCACGCACTTTACCTGAACTCTTCTATGTCCTTGAGGGAGAGTTCCAATACAATATGTTGTTAGGCCGCCCTTGGATCCGGGCTATGGGATGCGTTCCCTCCACCTTACATAGATGCATAAAATTTGAGTACGAGGGGAAGTCCTACACCGTAAAAGATGATCCTCCCCCCTTCAAAACCTGCAATATGTTATATCACCCTAATGATGTGCTTGTACCAGTCAAGACACCCATTCATCCAACCCAACCATCCACTTCAACCACACCTCTACCATCCACTTCAACCGCACCTACGCCTTCAACCAATGAAACCGCCGTCACAAATACCACTTCCTTTCCCGCAGACAACATCCCAACCTCAGACCCCTTAGTAGATGTTTTTCAACGCCTTACGCTGGGGGAGTACCACCTATATAACGTTAGTTCTTTCCATACCCCACAGGAGTACGGATAGTTACATGCGCATCCTACCTACGACCGTCGTCGTGGGGGAGGTAATCTCTTACGGACCACCTAATTGCCGCACCAACCTAACGTATGGGGGTGTCGACGCATCCTCCGTTACCCCTGAACCTCCTCTTGGGGTGGTTCCCTTCCAATCCGATTTTCAATACCTGACAAATCGTCGTTTCGCCCTCACCTTCTTGACTCGCTGTGCTTGGAAAGGCTTTGGTTTTGGTCTTTATGAACAAGGCCGACATACAATCATTCCCGTGACTACACGCAAACACAATGATCGTAGTGGTCTCAGATTTCCTGAAACACTTACACCGGAGAAACCTCATGTCAATTGTATCCTGGAAGATGACGATGTCACCCCTACCAAACCATCATCACCCATTTTGCCATCGTCACCCACAGAGTCGATAGACCCTGAATCTATCCCTCCTAACTTTTTTTTTTCATAAATGCTATCTTCCTTAGGTCCTCTCACTTATCAACGCGATAATGAGGACCCATCTTCTCTTCCCCTGCTGTATCCAGACATGATCGAAGAGGATTCACCTTCAATTAATGTTGTTGAGTGCCAGGATGACGACTCCATCCTCACTTACCTTGGTGCGGACGACTCCTATATTCAACGCGCCTTACCGTCTGAAACTCAAACCATGCTGAATGAGTCGACTATAGAAATCAACATCCACACAGAGGAGGATCCTCACATTGTGAAGATTGGACAATCCCTTAACACATCAGAACAAGCCACCTTTACTACCTTTCTCCGTACCCGCAACCAAGCTTTCGCTTGGTCCTACGCTGACATGCCAGGAATTGATCCTGACATTGCTGTCCATAACATTACCCTAAAACCTGATTCCAAACCAGTCAAACAAAAACTGAGAAAAATGCATCCACGCATTGCCCTCTTGGTCAAAGAAGAACTTCAACGACTCCTTTCTGTTTCCTTCATCTTGCCTATTGACTATCCTCAATGGATTTCTAACATCGTACCTGTCACTAAAGTGACGGGGGGACTTCGGATATGCACGGATTTCTGAGACCTTAACCTCGCTTGCCCCAAGGATGACTTCCCCCTCCCAAGTATTGATCAACTTGTTGATCTCACTGCGGGCCATGAGATGCTTTCTCTCATGGATGGCTTTTCGGGATACAATCAAATTTTGGTAGCCCCGGCCGATCAACATAAAACTGCCTTCATAACTCCTTGGGGAACCTTCTGTTATCGTGTCATGCCGTTTGGCCTTAAGAATGCTGGTGCGACCTATCAGCGGGCTATGACTTACATTTTTCATGACATTATGCACACTATCCTTGAGGATTATGTCGATGATCTTCTTGGCAAATCTAAACATCGCAGTGAACATCTCGATGTTTTAACCATTATTTTTGATCACCTGTTACAATATTCTATCTGGCTTCAACCAAAGAAATGTGTCTTTGGTGTTCTTTCGGGAAAACTTCTTGGCTTTATCGTCTCTTTGCGTGGCATTGAGGTCGATCCATCTAAAGTCAAAGCTATCCTAGAAATGCCCCCACCCAAAAACCTCAAACAATTGCGTAGTTTGCAAGGTAAACTTCAATCTATCCGGCGTTTCATTTCCCAACTCTCGGATCGATGTCAACCTTTCCATCACCTTCTTAAAAAGGACATTGCCTTTCAATGGAGCAAAGAGTGTCACCAAGCCTTTGAAGCTCTCAAAGCCTATCTCTTGCAGCCACCCGTGCTTATCCCACCTCAGGATGATCACCCTTTCTACCTTTACCTTTCTGCCACTGACCATGCTATAGGAGCCATGCTCGCACATCGGGACTCGGCACGTCGAGAACAAGTCCGTTTATTATATAAGTCGTACTCTCGTGGATTATGAGACTAGGTATACACATGTAGAAAAATTGTGCCTAGCCCTATCATTTGTAGCCACCAAACTCCGACACTACCTCCTGAATCATAAAACTTTTGTCATCACCAACACGGACCCCATTCATTATATGTACGCCAAACCACATCTAAACCAACGCATCGCCTGATGGCTTATGCTCCTCGCTGACCTCGACCTTGAATTTATACACCAGAAGTCAATCAAAGGACAAACTATTGCGGACCAACTCGCGGAGGCCCCTTTACCTGGGGAACAATTTACCAATTTTATTTCCCCGATGAACTCATTGCCACTCTTTCACTTAGGGAGGAGTCCTATCCAATGACCCTCTTCTTCGATGGATCCAAATGCCAGTGCGGCGGTGGAGCTGGCGTTGTTCTCATTCCTCTTGATGCTGAGCCTATGCCTCTTTCATTTCGACTCGATTTCCCCTGCACTAATAATACAGCGGAATACGAGGCCCTTGTTTTGGGTCTCCAGGTTGCGTTACACTTAGGTGTCAAATCTATTAATATTTTCGGCGACTCTCAATTGGTAGTCAATCAAGTTATGGGCATCTACCAATGTAAAAATGAGGAACTTCAAAAGTAAAAACATTACGTGGATTCACTTTTAACCTCATTTACTCGTTATTCTATCCAAACCATTCCCCGCTCCACTAACAAATTTGCGGATACTATGGCTTGCTTAGCCTCGCAAATTCCTGCCTCACCAACTGACTCTGACATATTCATCTTGGTCCAACAACTCTTTGCCCCATCTTACTCAGCCCCGGTTGTTTGTATGATAAATAATGTGTCTGCTAATTCACAGGATACCTGGTATCACCAATTTCATGACTACCTTACAACCTCTGTTCTCCCACCTGACCTTACTAGTAACGGCAAACGTGCTTTTCTTAAAAGTGTTTCTCGTTATGTCGTCATGGGGGGACTCCTTTATAAACGTGGCTTTGATGGCATCCTCCTTCGATGTCTAACCGGCGCGGAGGTCACCTATACCATCCAACAGGTCCATGACGGTATTTGTGGTGGACATTTTAGTGGCCTTGCCGTGGCTAAACGAATCCTTCGCCTAGGTTATTATTGGCCTACTCTTAATAACGACTGCTACGAATATGTTAAGCGTTGTGTTATGTGTCAACAACATGCCAACCTTCAACATACTCCTAGCCATCCGCTACAGGTCGCACGAGATCTTTGGCCTTTCTCACAATGGGGTTTAGACCTTATTGGTGAGATTCACCCGCCCTCTTCGCAACGTCACCGTTGGATAATCACAGCAACCGAATATTACACAAAATGGGTGGAGGCCATTCCACTCATTTCAACCAAAAAAGAAAAAATCGTCGAATTCGTTAACCATCACATTATCTGTCGTTTTGGTGTTCCTCATCGCCTGATAACAGATAATGGTAAATCTTTCAAAAATAAGTTGTTACAAGACCTTTGTGACAACTTTGGTATCAAACTTAGTTTCTCATCACCTTACTATCCACAGGCCAATGGTCAAGCTGAATCTTCTAATAAAACCCTAACCAAAATCCTCATGAAAGTTGTTAATGATTCTGGAAGAAATTGGCATGATCACATCCCCTTTGCCCTTTGGGCTTATCGTACTAGCATTTGTACCTCCACTAATGCCACACCATTTTCTTTGGTATATGGTACCGAGGCTGTCTTGCCTCTCGAAATACAAATACCCTCCCTCAGAATATCTCTTCAGGATATTCTCACCAACGATGATTTCCGCCAAGAGCGGTTAGCCCAATTAGAGCTTCTTGACGAGCGACGTCTTACGGCTCTTGACCACCTTCAAATCTATCAAAAACGCATCAAGTGTGCTTATGATAAGCGACTTCATGAGCGTACCTTTAAGGTTGGTGATCTTGTCCTCAAAGAGAATCAACATGTAACCAAACTAGAAAAGAGCAAACGTGGAAAATTTGCTCCTAATTGGATTGGGCCTTACATTATCACTCATATTTATGGATCAGGCACTTACCGTTTAGCTTCGCTTAATGGTAAACCTGAGCCTGAGCCCCTTAATGCCTTGCATCTTCGACCATTCTACTGTTGAATTCAGTATTATATCACTTCTTATCTACCTTGCGCTCGTCCCTTGAGCTCATTTACCACCGCATACACTTTGTTTCCTACATCTCAAAATCAAATCAAGCTCACATGGTTTTGATTATCACCTCCCCTTAAAGAAGCCTTCCCCTTTTTAGTCTAGTCCATGACTTCAAAGTATCAAAATGACACATTCTTAATTAAACACTTATGGGATTTTCTTGAGTCAAACTTCCTACAAAACTAGATGCTTTATGCCCAACGGACATCTAGACCTCTAAATTATACATAGACTGCTCCCTCGAAGGACAGCTATGTGCCAAACTATTGCTGCTATTATATATAGACTGCTCCCCCGAAGGACAGCTATACACAAACGCCGCAGCTGCTACTATAAATAGACTGCTCCCTTGAAGGACAACTATACACAGTCAGCCTTTATCAGAAGCTTCTCGCATTGATCAGCTTCGTGAAGACCTCAAGAGTAACAAAATACATATCCCTTGTAGACTTCCCGCATCGATCAGTCTATATTCAGCAAAATAAAAGCCGCATTCAAAAGCACTTTTGAGTCATGGACTTGTCTATTTAGGTTTGGTTCTCTTTCGTCAGAATAATCACCTTGTAACAAGCTCTCAGCACCCCCGCCCACATCAACCACCTCACCTCACCATTTGTCAAACCAACAAAACTCAAGGGACGTGACGTATATCCGATATATTGTGATTATACAACTCTTTTCACCTATCGACTTCTCGCCTATGCAAGGTACCTAGGGATTCAAGCTCATCCTATGTTAATATGTGGTTTGTTTGGCTCTTCTCAACTACGGGACACTTTTGCCTCTTTTGCTCGACTCTAGGATTGTGTGTTGACCTTAATCAGGACACGATTCCCTACTACTTGGGTAAGCTAACTTTCGCTTCACCTATACCTACATCAACATCCCAATACCATACCAACACCAACAACATTACCCTACCAATATCAAATTTTTACCAACCAACAAATTGCCTAACCACAACCAAATTGCCTGAATTCACCTCTCCCTGGTCCTAAGGGAGAACTACATCGGTCTGAGGCCCTTCCTTGCTTTGTGCAATGGGCTATGTAGGCAGCACTTAGGAGACATGGGGTCTCCCAAGGTTAGCTCGACCATCCCCTACCATACCCTATCATGTGTTGTAAATATAAATATTTTTGTGTATTTCTATTTGACAACATTCATCTTTATCCTTTTTCAAAACAAACAAAAACAACATTCAAAACACAACCATTCTTATTATTATCATCACTCAAAACAATATACATATTTAGTTTTATTTTAGATGTTAAACAAATACATCTTCTCTATCATCGACTCGCAGGTCGGCATCCTTATTTATTCTTATATTCCTACGAAATTCACTTAGACCCTTGCGCCTCCTCCCAAATCAGGTGGTGATCGTGATCGTCGACGCCCTTCACTTGGCCTCTCCATCCTCAAAGGTGCCACTGCTATTGGTTCCTCCCACTGATCCGCCAACATCTCCTGTAACATACGAATACGTCCTCTCGCGTGGAGGAATCTTGCCTCTAGTCTCTCCACTCGTAACTGTGAAACCTCTAACAATCTCGTTGTCTCATTCACCTGTGATTGAAGCTGGTGAACCAAATCCTGCAGACGATCTCTCTCCACTGTAATCACAGCTATGTCAGGGCGCTCACGTGCACCTCGCAGCTCTGCTACCCACCATACTCTATAGGCCTCTGTCGTTCCCGCATCCATTACCCTACGATCGGCTGCTATCTCTTCTGGCCCTTCTGGAGGTGTCGGCCGGGGAGGTGAGAATGCTGCCTTGGCATCGATCCTCATGTATGGTCTATATGTCATAGGTATATCCTGAACGAACCCAAATTGTCACCACACGCGATCTAGAGGAATCCTCTCGTACTCGCCCGGCCTGTGCCCTGTGATCCACCTCAATCGCTCCACACCCCTTAACTCCTCAGCTATGTTCTCTGTCACCATATAGTTCCCGTAAGGCCTCCAACAAATATCCGCAATCGTCACCATCTCCCATACCTGTCTATAATACTCGATGTCATCTATCACGGCCTGGGATCTCGCTTCTTGTTCTGTCTGGACCCATCGTCTGAATCCCAACCTCTGCACTCCTGCCTCTCCCGACTCGATGGGTCGGCCTATTGGACGCACACAAACAATGTGCTCATAGGCCCAACAATGTAATAAGTACGAACAATCCAGTGTCGTCCTGTGTTTTCGCTTGCAGGCCCATAAACCCCTATATAACTCTGCCAGATATGCGGGTGCCCATGCGAAAGTCACGCTCATTTCTATCATTTCCCAAATAACACTCATCAATGCTTTTGGAAATCTTCCACCCTCCGCCCTCGGTAATGCATAATACCCTACCGCTATCATTAATACCACTGCCAACCTTGTTTCCTCAGGGTGTGTTGCATACATTGTACCATAAGTGAATGTCAAACCTCGCTGTGTCAAATCTCGTGCAGCTGAACCAAATACTGCTGTTATCGCTGCCCGCCCCGCGCTAGGCAACGCCTGATACACTATTTTTCCTATCATTGGGAGTCTCAAAATACGGAACACATCTTCCAACGTCACTGTCATCTCCCCTGTTGGCAGATAGAAGGTATTCTTTTCTGGATTCCATCTCTCAATCAATGCCTGCAACATAGCATGGTTACGTGTGATTCGTGAATAATAGCGGATTCCACTTAACCCCAAATGATTTATCAATGCCCATTCAGCTGGTGTTACATCCGCTCGGATTCGTGACAACAACGCTGGCACAGTATCATTCATCCTTAACCCTGCTTCCGCCTGCATACATCAAAACGACACATAATTATTCAATAGAACAAATCTCCACGGGTTTTTTCTCAAATTCTGGAAACTCCTACAGTAACCGATACCGATACCGGTTTGTAACCGATACCAGTTATCTCTAAACGATACCGGTCACTGTAAAAAATATACCTACCCTGCTTAAAAACATACACCTACGATAATTATTTTGCCCGTTTACTCCTATCTATACCTAAAAACATACGTGACCACCCTGCTTACCTACCCCATAGCACTCACCCCATCCCAAACCCTTGCCTATCACCTTTTCTTTCTCATCTTTACCCACTTACTCTCTCTCATCCTATTCACACAAAACATGCAAGAATCAAATTACAACCAAACAGTTTACCTCTCGGGATGCAGCAGCTTGGGGTGGAACTTGTCTTCCCCCTCGTCCCTACCTGCTGGATGCTTCTCCTCGTTCAGCCATGTTCACCACCCTCTTCAAATATAACTTGTCTTTCTGCCTTCTGAATCTCAGCCCACACTCACTTCACCTGTCTCTTTCCTCCTTATCACTCAAATTCTTTCATGCAATTACCTGTATCAGTCGTCAAATAGCGTCGCATTCGCGTATTTAACTTGTTGCATGACTCTAAAAATAAGAATGCTAAAAATAAGAACTTAAGTTGCCAACCAAGCAGTTCTATTTTTAGGAACAATAATTTTGGCATAACCGATATCGGTTACATAACCGCTATCGGTCATATAGATACCGACATCGGTTACATAACCGATATCGGTCATGTGCCCCGTTTTGCTTAAACCTCGGCCGTTTCTTCGTTTTTGCAAATTTTTTGTGGCGCCCGTCTCTTTTTCCTGCATCACAACACCATTACCAATATTTGTCATCAAAATCACCTCAATATATTATCGCTATTTCATCAACATCATCTATAAAACAAACCATCGACAAAACACATAACATTTCATATACACCATCGACAAAACACATACACAACATTTCATATACACCATGTTCAAACATCATCATATATACACCATGTATCAAAATCATACATTCACAAACCATCAACAAAACAAATAAAACATTTCATATACACCATGTGGGTCAAAATCATCATATATATATATATCAAAGGTTTCAAATATACAACTTGCCCTGCATAGGGGCCTCTGTGATCTCAAAATAATACAAAGCCGGCACGCAGGCCGCAATAACTGTCAAAATATCAACTCGGCTCGCAGGCCGGTCTCTCATATCAAAAATATACTCGGCTCGCAGACCGGTATCAACTATACAACCCGTACTCGGCTCGCAGGCCGGTATATACAACCAGATGAATAAATGAATGAAAGAATCATATGTGGGCACGCAGGCCTCTCTATACATAACCGGTTCACAGACCGGTGCCTCTATCTAATATCCAAAAACACAAACTATCTCCTCTACATGGATACCTCAGCTCTCTCCACCGCCCTCGGCCTGTCTCCCTGCTGGTCCCTGTGCTGCCTCTCGCCTCCTCCCTGTAACGGACCCACCGGCTGTGGCTGCACCCCCCTGGGATCTCTGGCTCCGCGAGGTCTCGGCTCTGTGCACCGCATATGGCTGATAGTCAGCCCCGGTACCATCAAGGACGTCCTGATAGTACCGGGCCTCCACTCTCGCCTCCATATAACGGGCCCGTGCCACCATAGCTGCTGGGGCTGGTCCCCCGACTCCTAATAACAATGGCCCCTGTCCTACCAGTACACCCTGTGCCTGTGGCTGTGCCGGTGCCGGTGGCGGTACCTGTGCCTGTGGCTACGCCGGTGGCGGTACCTGTACCTGTGGCTGTGCCGGTGCCCTGGTGGTGCTGGTGGTGCCTGTGGCTGTACCTGTGGCTGTGCCTGTACCTGTGGCTGTGCCTGTACCTGGCCTGGGCTAACTGCCCCTGTAATACCCCTATCTGTGCCTGTGCAGCAGCAAGCTGCCCCTGTAATAACTGCACCTGTCCTAGGAGGTGGTCCCTCTCTGCTGTAACAGCTGCCAAATCTGGCTGTGCGGGCTGTGCTATCCTCGCTGCTCTCTGACCAGCCCACCAAACCAAAAATGAACCTGTACACCCGGCGTCATCCACTGTATCATCTGCTGGCCTCTCTGCTACCCAATCTGGGTCAACGGGCTGCGGTGCAGGCAGTGGGGCCTCTACATCATCCCTCTGGTACTGAGGGAAGGGAGGTGGCTCATCCTGTCGTAGCCCCAACTGTCGTCGTACCCTCTCCAGGGGTATCCGCTCATACTCTCCCGGCCTCCGTCCTGCTATCCAGAATGTATACTGGATCCAACGCATCTGTGATCGGGCTCCTCCTCGGGGCTGATGGCCTCTGTAAGGCCTCCATACAATATCTAACGCGGTCAGGCCCTCTAGCATATGCCGGTAGTAAGCTACATCCCGTCCGGCGAGCACCGCTCGTGGCTGGCCCACGACCCCCAACCACCTCTGAAAGCCATATCTATATATCACCTGTGGCCCTGGCTGCTGGGGCAGCCCTACTGGTCGAATACATATGATATGCTCATATGCCCAGCAGTGTAACAAAAATGTGGAACAAATCCTGAATCGCCTCATCCGGCGATAGCCCCACAGCTCTCTGTATAACTGCACCAGGTATACTGGTGCCCAAGCATAACACGTATGCTCCTCCACCATCTCGTGTAGTACCCCCATCAACGCACGTGGAAAACGGCCTCCCTCTGAGTCCGGGAGGGTGAAGCATGTGATGCCTATCATCATCAACACGGCTAGCCATGTCTCATGTCTGTGGGCACGATACATGTCCCCATAGGCAATGCTCGCGCTGTGATACGTCAATAGCGTGGCTGCATCCCCAAATACCTGTAGAATGCTGTCCATAGCTGTCTCTGCGTCTACCTGAAATACTACCTCTCCATCGATCGGCAGTCTAAGGATGCGATACACATCCTCCAGCGTGATAGTCATCTCTCCAGTCGGGAGATGGAACACATTGGTCGCCGGATCCCATCTCTCGATGAGGGCGACCATAAGACTGTGATCCCTCTCTATAGCCCTATATCGCTGGACTCCGCCGAGTCCCACCTCGCGCATGATGGCCCAGTGCACCGCGGACACGTGTGGCCGCATCCGTCTCAACAGCGGAGGCATCCTATCCCGCATAGTCAGCTGCTGACGTGCCTGCACAAATAACCCACTTCATTAGACCTACCCTTTCAAACGAAAACTACTTTAACCTTCTATACCCCCTTTTACCGACCACAACCCCGACCTATAACACAACCACCCCCATTTTTCCCCTTTCCCCCCACCCACCAATCAACCTTCCTATCAACCTCTACCCCTTCCCTCTCCACCCCCAAAAACACAAAGCCCAACAATAAAACACAAAACCCAAACCACTAATAACAAAACACCCAAACAACAACCCCCAACAACAACCAAACACCCAAAATAATCCTAACTAGGGACCGGTACCGGTCACCCATGACCGGCACCGATCCCCTCTCCACCGACGCCGGTCAACGTACGACCGACACCGGTCAACCACAAACCCACCTTAACCCGAAAACTTCGTGACCGACGCCGGTCGCTTAGTGACCGGCATCGGTCACTGAAAAATTACGGAGCCGAACCCGACGCGGCCCCCCAAATCCATTTTTGGCCTATTTATCTCTATTTACCCACCCAAACACCCTAAAAACCTACCCACCCTGCCGCCTTGGCCTATTTAACTCATCTACCCTCTCCATTTTTCAAATAGCTTCAATTTATTCATTATTTTATCAAAATATTGGATTCCTACCCAAACCCCCAAATCTAGCTTAACAACATCAAATTCACATAATGAGAGGTTTCGAACCTACCGGTACGACTACACGTCGTCGTGGTGGGATAGGTGGTGGCGGTCCAGCTGGTCCAGCACCTCCAGCTCCTCCTGGCTGTGCCATGGCTCTAAAACTCCTCTGCTGGGTCCCCCACCAATCAAATGCTGCCTCCTACTCGCTCGGGCCTACCAACCACTCACTTCTCCACTCAAATAGTGCCACCTCAGCCGACAAATTCAACAATTTCACTAATACACCTCAGACAACTAAAATTGGTTTTCAAATTGACAATAGTGACAATGACAGGCCGTATTTTTCTTTTTATAGGTTTTTCGACCTATAACCGATATCGGTTATATAATTCCCTAAAGAACCGGTATCGGTCATATAACCGATACCGGTCATAGAGAATCGATATCGGTTTTATCCCACCTTTCCCCAATTTCTGCCCTTATTTACTAATCGCCCTTTCTCACAACATCGCCTATATCCGCCTTCGCTGAAAACCCTTTATTGACTTCATTGGCCCGACCCAAGGCCGCAACCAACCATTTGGCCCGACCCAAGGCCGTAACCAACCATTTGGCCCGACCCAAGGCCGCAACCAACCATTTGGCCGACCCAAGGCCGCAACCAACCATTTGGCCCGACCCAAGGCCGCAACCAACCATTTGGCCCGACCCAAGGCCGCAACCAACCATTTGGCCCGACCCAACCCAAGGCCGCAACCAACCAACCAACCATTTGGCCCGACCCAAGGCCGCACCCAACCCATTTGGCCCGACCCTAACCAACCATTTGGCCCGACCCAAGGCCCAAAACCAACCCAGTTTGGCCAGACCCAAGGCCGCACCCAACCATTTGGCCCATGGCCCTCATCGGCCCGACCCAAGGCCGCACCAATTAAATACCTCGCCCAAAACCAACAAATTACAATTTTATCCACCCATCATGTAGCTTTTTGTTCAATCGAGCTCACCTGTTCGTGTTTTAGCATGATTAGGGTCCTTGACTTGATCAGTCGACCAACTTTGCCTAGACCAAGACCGTGACATTTATCTCAACCAAACCAACCATTTGGTACTGCCGAACATGCCTAAACGTTCCTGTACCTTACCCGTTATATCCCCTGGAGCTACTTCCTATGCCTTGGATACCAGGATTATATCACCCTTGTTTGGATAAACTATCGACCTTTGCCTATGAATTGCTTGTTTGCTCTTCAAATCATGTACCCTGGTCGCACTACTGCATTTCAACGTGCGTCTGCTTCCTTGGACCTACCCCACCATCTTACCATCATCTAAACACCATTTACCCTTTATCAACCCTATCCCTAATTTCACGCTACCTCAATCTGTGATAGATTTGAGGGGGATTACCTATACCCTTAACAGGGGTAACCACTTCTTATTATTGTTCGTGCAGCTTTAACAAGACAAGCTACACGACAACAAGGGGCTAATGTAGACACCAAATTTGTGTCTTACGACCCCCTGTGCCCCGCATCTCATTTCGCAACCTAACCTCATCACCTAAACCTTACACAATTATTTATTAATTACCTTATAATTAATAAATCCACATCGCCATACCTGCCACCTCATTTCGCCACCTCATCATGACCTAGTCTTAACCCTAAACTAACCTAATTAAGACCTATAACTTGGTCTACATCCACACCCATGACTAATTACTCCTCACCCGCACCTAAAACCAACCTCATAATGACTTGACCAAGCCCGCAACTAATCCCTTGGGAGAAAAGGAGGGAAAGTTGGCTATTTTACTAAAAATAGCCCACTTTGACCTGACCGATACCGGTTCCTACTCGACCGCCGTCGGTTACGTAACCGCCATCGGTTCCCTGTAAATGACCACTCCCAACCAAAAACAAAGGTTGGATTTTCATTGATCCGAATCAGAAGTCATTGGAAGAATCCGGAATTGACTTGGCCGAGCAGAGACAAGTGAAGGAAAGAGAGAAGTTTGCAGAGAAGGACATCAAGCCCCAGACTGCAACTGAATAACCAGAGCCCAGTGACACTCATCCAAGCATCAGGAGAGGAGATAGCTCATCTTGGATTGTCAGACCATCCTACTTGAACCCTGTCTTCGTCATCACAGTCTCAGAACCTGCATTTTCCATCAGGAACTAGTAAGTAAGTCTTATATGTTCTTTTAATAATATTTCTTGGATTTCTGAATCACAGTAATTACAAGTCTACCCCCAGATCTATTACCCGGTAACACTCTCCACCTAACTTACATTCCTCTACCCCTACTTTGCCCCAAGAACAGCCCCCATACTCTCTGAGTCTTCTCCATCACCTCATTACCTATCCCCAGTCATTCTACCAGCCTTATAAACACCATAACTATCATATAGCCATCTTATAGCCAACCTTCACCCAACCCCTTAAATCACTACCCCAACCGATATCGGTTATCATCAACCGGTACCGGTGACACTAACCGGCGTCGGTCACCGTGATTCAAAACCAAAACCAGCCTTTCCTCTACTTGTTTCAACGAGGCAATTAAATTGTGATTTTACAATCATTTGTGTTAATTCATATTAGCAGGGGAACTGACCACCTTCGAAAGGAAGTTTTATATTTCCTGGGCCTAAGGCAGCTCCCTCATTTATTGTCTAATTAAAATCTGGTGGTCTTGTATTCTTACTTGCAGGTAGTCCTTCCAAGACAAAAAGGAGTTCTTCGCAGTCGATCTGATCTTTCTCTACGGTACGCGCACACCCTCTCGACATTCAACAGGTATTCCTCCTAGCCCTAACCCTTATCTGTTTCTCAAAGGAATGAAAGGATAGAAGCAACTCTATTCCAAAAGCATGAAACATTATGTGCGAAAGAGTCTACAAATAAGAACTTGTTGATGATCATTAGGAGGACTCTTGATGAGAATTAGAGGTCTTGGCATACCAAACTGAAATCAACCTTATGGGCTGATAGGATAACTCCCAAGAGATCCACAAGTAACTCTCCATTTAGGCTTGTCTATGGAAGAGAAGCAATCTTGTCCATGTCTCTTGAGTTGCCAACATTGGAACTCATGAAATAGTTGGAGCTGTTGGAATTTGAGCCCATGGAGGTGAGATATGCAGAGTTGATGGAGCTTCAAGAGATCAGAGATCAGGCATCCCAAGCAATGGAGAAGGATCAAGCTTTGATCAAGAAGACCTTTGATAGGAAGGCCAAGAGTAGATCTTTCTAGGTTGGAGATCCAGTGTTAAAATGGGATGCATATAGAGCAAAACCAGGAAGGCATTCCCCAAAATTTGATGCCATTTGGAGTGGCCCATATATGGTCACAAAGTGCAAGAACAACAATGCTTTCCAATTGCCTTCATTGGATGGTGAAGAACTGCAGATTCCAGTCAATGGAATCTATCTCAAGCATTTCTTCTAAAGGGAAATTCTCCACCTTGTAAAATATTAGCTTAGGTTTCCATTCCTTCAAGTGCTTGTGCACATTGTTTTGCTGTAGGTTAGTTTTTCTTTCCCTAAGTGCTTTGGCACAGCTTGCTGTGCCTGGAGATGTTTTGCAGTCCTTGCTTCCATCAGGTGATATTCCATCTTCCTCCTTGCAAAATTATAAGTCAGTTGGGGTTCCAAACAGAAAATTTGATGACTCCATGCCCAATGGACTGCTTCAGGGAATTGGTATTTTCATCTAGCAGGCAGATGACCCCTCTAAGTCGCCAAAATTTTTATCCAAAATGTGCCCCTGCTCATTTTGGATGGCTAACTCCTTGTGTTCTTTCCTCTCTTGTGCCTCAGTATCCATTTTTTTTATTTTTAGGCACTCAAATCTTTCTAGAAATGGCACCATTGGATAGATCTCCTTCTCAGCTTTCCAGAAAGGTAAAGTTTTCCTCCTAACACCTCATATTTTTCAAGTTATGGCTCGGTGGAGTTTTTGTAGGAAATTTTCCCCTTGGAAGCCCACAACCAATAGGAAGCTTCTATGTGTCCCAGGAGGTGGCAGAGCATGGGGATTTTCGAAAAAAAATTCCAAATGCAAAAAAGAGGTAATATTCGAAATTTTTTCCGCCGATCCGTTTTGGGCCTGTTTTTGCCCTAAATCTTCGAACGGCCATAACTTTCGATCCAAAGCTCATATTTTTGAGTTCTGTATATCAATGGAAAGATGGTAAAATTATCTACATGATTCCATGGTCAATTTTGAATTTTGGTTCAGTTTTGAGGGAGAAAATAAAAAAAACTTCTGGTACGCTCCCATGGACAAAACTGACGTTTCAACAACCAATTTTAATGCAAAATAGGTCGCATTATTCTCCAGCATGGTCAAAAATGTTAGGGGATGGGTCTGTCAGGTCATCCATTCTGTTTTTAATGCATTTTGGTCAATGAGGAATGGCTCCCATGTTTTTTCATGTTTTCTCTCTCCTGGGTTCGACCCATGCATTGTAAAAGTCAGATTTGGCTCATTTTTCAAAGGGGAACATTTTTTTTACACAGCAAGCTTTTGTTTTCACTTTCAACAATTGATTTTGGCAAGTATCAAACCTTCCAAGGATTGTAACAGGTTTTTCTGCCTCTTTGGTGTTGGAATACAAGGATTTTGATGTTGAAAATCACAATGCAGGCTCTGTGAATGCTTTCAGTCCTTTGTATGTGTTGTTTGCTTCATTTCAAACCCTTGTTTACAACTTTTCAACCTATACATGATGTTTTATGTTGCAATTTCTGATTTTTTGTAAATTTTCATGAGAAAGAAGTGCTCACCACTCCTTTGGTGTATAACCCTTATTAGTTTAGTTTTAATTTTTACATTTCTTATCCCTGTCTCCTTGCAAATTAGGATAAAATTAAGATCTGAACCTCTGCAGTTGTGCAAATAATAGATCTAATCAGAGGAGTTTGAGGAACTAGCCTCTAATGTGGAGATTCCTCTCTCATCTTGCAAGTCCCACACTTGGAGAGAGGTTTCAATGTTGTGCAATCACACTGGATGCCCTAAACATCAACTTAGAACCTTGATTTGCATCCAGGGGTGCTGCTGATTTGCAACAACACTAACATGAGCCAAAGAACTATGCTGCAAAAGAATAGATGCTACTACCACTGGTGGTCTAGATAACATGTTGGCAACCTTGTTTTGAATACCTTTTTTATACTTGATTACAAGATGAAATTGTTGCAAAAATCCCATCCACATGAAATGTCTAGACTACTACAATTTGGTTTTTGTTTGTAAGTATTGAAGCAGTTGATGGTCAGTATGTATAATTGTTTCTTTTCCCATTAAATAATGCTTCCATTTTTTAGCACTTTGAACCAAAGCATACAACTCTTTATCATAATTTGGATAGTTTCTTACTGCACTTGTAAAGGTTTCTGAATGGTAACACACTGGTCGTTTGTTCTGCATCAAAACTGCCCCCATTGCGTAGTCACTAACATCTGTCTCAATCTCAAATGAATGTTGTAAATCCAAAATTTCCAAGATCGAAGTGGTACTTATATTATCTTTCAGTGTATCAAAAGCTTTCTGTTGTTTTCCTCCCCACTGAAAGACCTGTTTAATACTTGTCAAAGCATGCAAAGGAGATGCAATATATGAGAAGTTAGCAATAAATTTTCTCCAGTACTGAACTGCACCTAGAAAACTCCTAACTTCTGTCACATTAGTGGGTCTAGGCCATTTCACAATAACCTCTATTTTTGCAGGATCAATTCTCAATTCTCCATTTCCTATAATATAACCCAAGCAAATTAAAGATGTTTTTCCAAATTCACATTTTGATATCTTCAAATACAATTTCTCTTTCCTTAGTGCATCTAAGACTTTCTGGATGTGTTTAACATGTTCATCCCATGACTTACTAAAAATAAGAATATCATCTAAGTAGACAATAACGAAATTATCAATGAATGGTCTAAAGATTTTATTCATAACTCTCATGAATGTTGCCGGTGCATTGCACAAACCAAAAGGCATCACTAACCATTCAAACAATCCATGTTTCATGTTAAAAGAATTTTTCCACACATCACCTTCACTTACTTGGTGATAACCACTTCTTAAGTCTAACTTAGTGAAATAAATTGCATTCTTTAATTGATCCAGTAAATCATCTATTCTAGGAAGAGGGTAACGATTCTTTATAGTAATCTTATTTAAAGCACAAAAATCAACACACATTCGCCAAGTGCCATCCTTATTAGGAACCAATATAATTGAAGAACCACATGGTGATGTACTTGGACGAATTATACCTTGACCCAAAAGTTCCATTACCTGTCTCTTGATTTCCTCATTCTCTACTACTGACAACCTGTACATTCTGATATTGGGAAGAGGTGCATCCTGAAGCAACTGTATCTCATGTTGAACCCCTCTTTTGGGAGGTAGACCTTGTGGATCCTGAAAAACATCATCAAAATGAGAAACAATTTTTACCAATTCATCCTTATGTTTTAGATCACAAGCCTCAAAAGCCATCTCATGTTTTTTCTCTTTGGCTTTAACTACCATGAGCACAAAACTTTTGCTTGAGTTTACAAGCCTTTTCATTTGACCTGCAGTTACCAAGGATATATTATTCTTTTCATGGTGAGCTCTAACAATAAACTCAATTCCATCCTTTACAAGCAAATATTTATTTTCTTCCCTATAGAAGATTGCTTTACGATCATACAAATAAGGACTTCCCAAAACCACCCCACAAATATCCAAAGGAACTACATCCAATTCAACCTCATCAATAAACTTGTCTGTAATGGAAAATCTGAAAGTAAAAATTTTAGTTACCTGCAGTTTTGCATCATCACAAACCCAGCCCAAAGGATAAGACTTAGGATGTGGTTTAGTTTTGAGTCCTAGTTTCTTAACAACCTCCTCAAAAATTAGATTAGCTTGAGATCCACTATCAAAAAGAGTATCAATTTTCGTATGCTTTGAAATTACTCTAATGTGAAAAAGCTCATTCCTTTTCTTATCATCAGGTATAGTTTGTTTACTAGAAGAAGATGCAACATTTGTAGTGCTATTGTTGGAAATTGAAAGAGTTGATTTACCTTGAAAACTCATAGCTGTGATTTTGGTTTCATCACCTGAATCAGAACCAAGATCATGCACTATAGTGTTTGTTTTATTTTCTTTTCCTTTCTTAACCATCCATTTAGGATTCTTTTCAGGATGTAATTTCCAACATTTAGACTCATCATGGTTTTTTTTACAATGATTACAAAATGGTTTTTCATCTTCCTTCTCAACAGTTTGTTTTATGCTTACCCTTTCCTTTTCCTTGTTCTTTCGAACCCTTTCCTTCAGATTATTTTGATTAAAAGAAGAGAAAGAGGACTCCTTTGTCATTTTCCCTCATGCTTCCAAATGGGTTTGCTTGAACACATACTGCATCAAGATTAGTAGGACCTAAAACAAGTATCATATGTCTTAAATAACTATGCAATCCACCAATATATTTGAGCAGTGTTTCTTCTGTGTTTAGGGAAATTCCCAGAATTAGAGCCCTTTTCCTAAATTCTTGTGTGTATTCTTGAACACTTTGTCCCTTAGTTTGTCTTAATGTTTTCCAATCCATCATAGCTTGTTGCTTATAACCAAGAGGATAAAATTGTTGCCTAAGATTTGAAACAAATTCAGACCAAGAAGTGATTTCTATACCTTTGGTTTCTTCCACTTCCTGAAGCTTACTCTCCCACCAAATGAGTTCTGTGCCACCCATCCAAAGAGTTTCTAGATGAATCTTTGCTTCATCATCAATAATTCTCTAAACCCTGCATAACTTCTATCTGCTTGACCCAGTTATCCAACTTCTCTACATTTAGCTCTCCAGTATACATAGGAAATTCAAACTTGATAACTAACTTTAGTGAAGGAAAATCAGATTTTAAAGAGTCTCTTTTTGGAATATTAGAACTAGAGATTTCTTCTTTCTTACCTTCTCTAGTTCCCTTTTCCCTTTTTCTATCTTGGTACATTTCTTCCACCATTTCCTTCATCTGTAGGAATGATTGACAAAAGTTTTCTTCCTCTCGATCCACCATTGTACAACTTCGAGATCGTCTGGTACCAATTTTGGGATCTCCTTAAACTAAATCTCCTTCACCCTTCTTAGATCGAGACCTTGTTAACATCCTAACACACAACTTGCAATCCAAAACACGTTAATCTGAACCAAAAATCAGTCAAAACTAGCTCTGATACCAATGATCTGAAAATCAAATTTAACTAGCAATTGTGCACACACATTTCTTTGCTTTGTATTGATTTTCGATTCAAAAACTAAGCATTATATCCTTTTGTATTTTTAATAAACGAATTAAAACTTAAAGTGCTGTGTAAAAATAGAAGATAAAGAGATGAATCACCAGCAATTTGACACAATAATTGATAACGGAGTTTGGCACTTGTGGCCTACGTCTCTAGGTCCGGTTGAATGGGACCGATCTATTAAAATATTGAAAATAAATATTTACAAAGATTTATACAAGAATCTGATCTTCTCATCACGTTCCTCTACCAAAAATAATAGTAGTCACTTTTTACTTCATCTCAAAATTCCCTCCCTAACTCAAGTTATGATCATTTCAATATTTTACATAGACTCGAAATGCCCTTCAAATACAATAACACTCCTTATATAATGTTTCTCAAGAAGTGGCATGGCGGTCAAAGACCTTATCTTTTACCATGGAGACCACGGTTCAAATCCCCCCCATATCTCCACTTCCTTCTCCTTAGGCGGATTTCAAGAGGTTTATCCCACATTGTGGATGCGTGAATGAAGGGAGGTATTTAATAATGCAAAGGGGGCACTTTTGTATTGGCTTGTGAGCCACCTTAGCCACTTGATGTGGGTGCATTTTATAGTTGAATAAGGATGCGCATGCATGCATTGACATATTTTTAGTCGCCTTTTTTAATAATGATTTTGGAGGTTTTAAATTAAATGTAATGATTATGGAGGAAGTTAAATAATGCATGCAAAATGGAATATGGAATTGGTTAAAATGCGTGGAATTTGGAATTGGTCTTTGGTTTAATATGCACTTAACAATTAGTCCCACATGCATAGCAAAAATGCAATCAGAGGAATATATATACACAAGTTGGTATAATGATAATATGAGAAGGAGGCCAAGACACCCTCCATAATCAAGTGTGTTGAACCTGGATGAGGGCCCCCAGCCAGTAAATAGCGGGGTCCATTTGTCCACGAATGAGTGTCCAAGACCAGTGTTCCAAAAAACCAATTTTTGTCTGTCACAAAAATTTTCCATGTGTCGCAGTATGATTGAAACACTTGGCAAGTGTGTACACGTCTAACCTGCACAAAACTCCAAATTTTGCCAGTTGCTCAAAAATTTCAGCGGGCTATAACTTTTGCAAACAAGCTCCATTTCCTGCAAGCAAGATATCAACGGAATCATATAATTTTTCTCCACGCTTTAAAAATGACTGCAACTTATTCTGAGAAGATCTTAGATTGGTGTTTCTCTATGAGGATCCTTTAGATCAAAGTTGGAGTGAGATTACCTATGAGATCTAATCCAAACTTGGAGAATGGCCATGGTGTTGTGATTGGCTATAAGGATTGGGCTAGTGCATGTATGAGATTTTCATATTTCTGACACAATGAACATTTCTTAACATATTTTCGGTAGTTTGATTCCATGGGAGGCCAATAGTAACCTACTCTCAACAACTTCTTTGTTAGCACCATTCCACTTGTATGAGCTCCGTAGACACATTCATGCACCTCTTTGATTGCTTGGATGGACTCATTGAATTAAGACAACACAAAGAATTCCCGTCATAGCCATGATGATAAAGGGTGCCTCCATGGAGCGATTTAGTGATCTATTATTTTGATTAGGTTCCTTTTATTGGGATGGGAAATATTAGGGGGGAAGGTACCGTCTTGGAGATAATTTAAAATGGGTTCATACTAGGGGAAAAAAGGACCAACAACTTCACAAACCAGATATGACTTTGACATGTCATATACGGGCATCTGTAAATTTTTAATGAAGAATGACGTATCATTATTCCTTGGTGGAATACAAAGCAAGGATCATACTATAGCCATAACATTTGTAGACCAATTTAGTGCTCATGGGATCTATTCAAAAGTAATGCACATAATTTGTTTTAAGAGTTTCTGCCATTTTCTTATATGGGACAATCTTTCCATCCTTAACCTTGTATTTGTCATTGACATTTTTATGATTAACTGTGAATCTCGAATGAATTTGATTTGTCTAATATTCCACTTGATAATGAGCTTCATCTCTAAGATGAGTGCCTCATACTCTGTTATATTATTTGTACACGGAAAACCCAAATGGAAAGCTTGAGGAATAAAGTCCCCTGAAGGGGTGATGAGCACAACACTGACACCTAAACCATGAAAAATTAATAATCCATTAAAGTGTACTTTCCATTCAAAAATTTCTTCGATGTATAACATTGATGTGTTTGGAAGATCTGAACTTAAAGGCTCTATTCCAAGTAGAGGGGATTCAACAAACTGATCTACAAGCCCCTGTCTTTTTATTGACTTGTGATTTACATATTCGATATCAAACTCACTGCAAAGGATGATCCAATTATCCATCCTTTCACTAAGTGATTTTTTAGAAAAAAGGTATTTCAAAGGGTCAAATTTAGAGATAATATTAGTCTTATTGTTTATCACGTAATGGAGAATATTTTGGAAGGAACAGACAACACCTAGACAAGCCTTTTAAATCTGTGGATAATTGAGCTCATAGGCAATCAAAGTGTGACTAAGATAATAGACTGCCTTTTCTTTCTGATTGAGAATGTACTGAGATAGGAGGGCACTAATAGAAAATTGGGTTGTGGATATATATGACAACAATGATTCACCTAGGTTGGTGGCATAAGGATAGGGGGATTAACCAGATATTTCTTGAGTGTGTCAAAGGCTTGCTGGAATTTGAGACCCTAATGAAAGTCAACATATTTTTTAAGAAAATGGGTAAATGGAGGACACTTATCTACAAGTTGGGAGATGAAATCGATAGAGTGCCTAAATTTTTTCCTGTAATCTCCGCAGTTGCTTGAGGTTCTTTGGTGGAGGTATTTTAGTGATAACTGGAACATTGGCTGGATCGACTTCAATTCCTCTTCTTGATACAATGAAACCTAACAACTTTCCTGGAAATACACTAAAGACACATTTCTTCAGATTTAGCTTGACTTTGTAATCTCAGAGGCATTGAAAGATGCTACTTAATATTTTTGGGTGTTCTTCTATTGTTTGGGACTTTCCTAGAATTTCCACAACATAGTCCTCCATAATGTCATTCAATATATCATGGAAGATCATGGTCATAGCCCTTTGATAAATTGCTCTGGTATTTTTGAGACTAAATGGCATAACTTGGTAACAAAATGTCCCCCAAGGGGTTGTAAAGGCATTCTTGTGTTTATCTTCTTATGTTATTTTGATCTGGTTATAGCTAGAAAATCCATCCATGAGGGATAACATTTCATATC